>OZ018329.1:54243960-54843960 GCA_963969495.1 Ceratothoa steindachneri
TATATATATATATATATATATATATATATATATATATATATCTTTTTCTCTCTCTATCGTTGAAACATATAAAATATGTTTTGTTTATTTTTCCTACCATTTTTTTTAATTCTCCCTTATTTATTTCTTCTTTATGTATGAAACATATACTTTGGTGTCTGTGTGTGTGTGTGTGTGTGCCGAAGAGGCCCTCTTTGCTCCCTTGGTTACACCTGTTGATTGTGTGAATGCCCGGCCCGCAGCCTCCTTCTCTCACACTCCTCCGCAGGAGTCTTTGAACTCAGTCACCTCATCGTGTCCTTCACCAGCTGCAACGGCGGGGGAAGGGGTTGCATTTCCATGGAAACCGGTAGGGAGGGGGGAAGGGTTAAAGAAGTGCAGTGCCACTACACGGAGCAAACGGATATTTGTTGTCGTCGTTGTTGCTGTACCGTTCTTCTTTCAGAAGACTGACGCTCGGTTCCGAGGGATGGGGGGTCATTGACTCTAGTTTCGCTATGGGACCCCGGTGTGTCCCCTCACGCCTAAAGGGGAGGAGAGGGGGTGTAAAAGGCGAAAGGCAGAAAGTGAGTCAGAGTAAGAGAAAGAGAGAGAGAGAGAGAGAGAGAGAGAGAGAGAGAGAGAGTAAGAGTAAGAGAGAGAGAGAAAGATATATATATATATATATATATATATATATATATATATATATATATATATATATATATATATATATATATATATATAGAGAGAGAGAGAGAGAGAGAGAGAGAGAGAGAAAGGGAGAGAGAGGTTTGGAAGAGGTATGTATAAGCAAAAGTGAAGACTTTCCTCTTTCATCGCTTCCTCACATACTCAACACTTACATGCACCGCACTTCATCACACATTCAATAACTCTCCCATGAGCGCTCTTTCTCTCTTTTTCTCTCACACACACACACACACTTTCCTTTCATGTTATCCCGCTCTTAAACAAGGCACATTATCCAAAGTACTTTAGATTTATTTTTCTGTTAATTATAATGCAATTACACACACACACACACACACACACACACAATCACACAGGAGTCCTATTTACCCTCCAGGCTTCTCTTCCATTGTCCCCAGCCCCTAATTGAGGTATGTGAGAGGGGATGGTGCCAATGCTCAGGGTCCATGCTTGAACTGTATACCCGTGGCCTGTGTTACCCTCGAAGCCGTTTCGGTCCCCAGTGGTAATGCCCCCAAGAAGAGACCTAGCGTCCCCACCGTGCGCGGGGGAGGGGGGGGGGAGCAACGCCTCGGCAGGATGCTGCGCGCGGGTCACTCAACTCGGCGCTAAGGACCGTTAGCGACCGAGGCCGTGCAGCAGCAGCAGCTGCAGCTGCAGCAGTGAAGCTGTTGCACTGTTCGGCTAAACACACCAACGCCTCTCCGTCAACACGGATCTCTATCAAATACCAGGGGGGAAGGGGGCGTCTCCCCGGTGTCCAGGGCGAGGGGAGTGCAGGGTATCGGGGTTGGGTGTATAAAGTCTCCTAAAATCGGGTCCCATGCACTAATAGGGCTCTCCCTACCCACCCCAATCTATTTAACCAGTTTACCTTTGTGGTGAACCTGGTGGTAGTGGACTGGTTAACGATCCTCTGGGGGGGAGGGGGGCACGTTCGTACCTTCGAATATCCGTCTTCTTTTCATTTTCCCACTGGTTAAATTTCCCTCCTTGGTCATATTAATTTCTGGGGGGAGGGGGGCAAGTTCGTACCTTCGAATATCCGTCTTCTTTTCATTTTCCCACTGGGTAAATTTCCCTCCTTGGTCATATTAATTTCCTTCTCTTTTCTTAAGTAAAAAAAAAAAATCAAATGGTTTAATTTCCCTCTACTATCCAAGAAACTAATGCTACTGGTAGTTCTACTAATAAATCCCTGTACTTGTACTATTCAGCAATCTACTACCAGCAGTACTTCTTGTAAGGGGTACTTATCTGATGTAACCGACGAGCACATTGTCACTCGATAAAGGCTGATGGGAGGAACATAAGAATGGAGAAGAAACGTGGATAGAAAGAAGAAAGTAAGAATAATAAAGAATAATGAGAATAACAAAGAATAATGAGAATAACGAAGACCGCAATCGAGGTGCAGTTTTTATTCCCGCCCACTCGCACCGCGCGACGTTAAACGTGCGGGGGGGGGGCTACTAATTAAAGTGAAGTCCGAATCATGCGTCGCTGCTGCGTCCCCCGTTCCCCATCCGGTTATTAACCATACTCTGTGGTTTAACTTGCCCCAACGTGAGAGCCCGCATTTAAACTGGGATAGGCAATTTCCCACAGGGAAGGACAAGGAGTTACTCATACAGGTGATAAAAGAACACAACTCTTCTTCCAAGGTCGGGTCGTTCACCCTAAAGAAAAATTAACCCACAAGAAAAAGGAAGAGGATCGCCCCCCCCCCACCCCTACCCACCCCAAAACCTCCGAAAGTTTGTCGATTTGGTCATTCTCACTTCAGGTTCGTTCTCAGTGTCCTAAAGAAGTTCCTTATTTTGTGACCGAGTTTGAAAAGGAACGAGATCGTCGAAATCGGTCCTTTCTCAGTAATGGGAAAGTTAGTCCTGTTTCTCGGTCACGGTCTTTATTAATGGACAGATAAAAAATCGATCCTTTTGTAATTCGATATTCGAGCTTGACCCTTCTTCGGATTATTTCCTCGGACGGGGTTGTCAAATGTAGCGTGGAAATTATGCTGCAGCTATCATTTGAAGAAGAATTGCGGGCCTTCTCGGCCACAATGACAGCAGATGCGTTGACTACCTACCCCAATTCCATGCCCCAATACCTGTAGGGGGATCCGCGTCTATATCTTCCACACATTTCACTGCCTCTATCTTATCCACTTTCTCTACAGAGCGAACTCTTCTCACAAACTGTGGGAGATGCTTTCGTTGGTTTTCTATTTACATTTTAAGATAAAAAAAATGTCGGCTTAAGTCCATCCATTAATCTAAAGATCGTGGGTGTTATCTTCCATGTGTAGAAGAGAAACGTATAGTATATAGGAATAGATAGGGGGAGTTTAGAATCGCTTTCCGAGGAAGTTGTATAAAGAGGATTCGGGGAAAATATAGGGTCATCTGACCCCTCTCAATTCAGTGCACGCGGCACATCTCACAAAAAAAGGAGTCTGCAAAATGTTAATTATTATCTTATACGAGTTAATCTCCGTTCCCCTTCCCAAGTTCAGTTTCATTATCTGGGTAGGGTGTATAATGTAAGGGGGTTCGGTACCTTATTACACCTCTCGATAAAACCACTACACCACCTAGAATACTCATCCATAAATCTAGTCACAAGTTCAGTTCCACCTATCCAATCTATTTTTAAAACTCCGCCAGGGAGGACGCTTCTACCAGATGACTAGTGAGCCTATTCCATTCATCTACCACTCGATTTGTAAACCAATTTCTACCAAACTCTTTCCTCAAACTAAACTTGTCCAGCCTCAACCTAGTGCTACTTGTCCTATCACGTCCACTACAAATAAGAACCTTACCTATCTATCCACCAAAAAAACCTTTGACCCACTTAAAGACCTCGGCAGAGTCTCGAATCCGAGCTTTGGACAGCAGAGGCGTGGATAAGAGCTGAATAGCCACCCTCTCAAGGTTCCCGAATCTCTGAAATTCCACCCTTACGGTCTTTTAGGTAGCACCGAATCGATAGACAATGAACCACTCCTTCGTTTGGACGTTCGTTCGAAGGGGAGGTGGCACACAGACACTGTCGTTCGTCCCTCCGACTCGTCTTCGCAAGTGGCCTCGTTTCTGAGTTGAGAAACATTTATGCGAGGGATGCGTCAATATCGCTGCCCCACTAAGGTATATTTATCCACGACGTCCACCAACAGGCGGGTGGATTCTTATTATCGAATCATTATCAAAATGTTATATATTTTTTTTAATTTAAAGAGAAAATCAACGAGGGAATCTCCCACGAAAGTGGTTACGTGAGAGGAAGTGAAAATGCATGTAAGAAATATGACCGCAATTCCTCCTAAGTGTAGTATGGTCAGAAAGGCACGCAATACCACAGATGACAGCTGCAGCATGGTTGTCCATGCTACATCTGACATACTTAAAAAAAAGGAATAAGGCAAATAGTATATTTCTGTGCATACACATAGTGTGTGGAAGGATTCAGCGCCACGCTGCGTAGATGGATGGAAGGAGTGGTTTCGTCCCCCATATAAGGGCATCCATCTGAATTTGGGAAAAGTGGAAGAGAAACCCTACATTCCACACCTCTTTGTTGATCCTTCGCCGATCTACACTCCTAGCTTCATACACACACTAGCACGTGGCATATTTTATACCATTCTAGCACTGAGTTGACCTAGCGGATTTGCCTTCCCTTACTCTGTACTCATTTCCTTTCCAAAAAGGGGCCATCCCCCCTTGGGCCCCGAACTGAAGAATTCACGGGGCCGGACATTGAAAAATAATTCTGCCTTGATTCACCGGATGATACTGAAGATTCGAACACGTAGCGGGAGTGTGAAATTTGCGTCGTTCTTCCTCCCCGCCTTAACAACGTATCCAAGCTAGAAATATGTCACTACTCGTTTTAGAGATCGTGCGGTAAAGGACATTATTGGTAAATATAACTGAAATATCGATACAATTTACTGGTAAATAGCTTCTTTGGAGTTATAAGTTTCATATCTAAGCGGCATCAAGGACATTATGTCCACATAATCGAGTTGATGAAAAATAAAAGCCTTGTTTATCTATAATCGAGTTATGTAAAGGACACAAGATACCTGACTAAAATCTAGTATCAGGTGACCATCTAGAGATAGATGAAACCTAGGAACCTAAGACCTAAACTTCCAATTGATAAACTAAAGATCAAGAAAGAATCCATTAATTCATATTAAACCTCTTAAGTGGAGAATACCTTAACACAGAGTATCCCGCTCCTTGTGTTATTCTCAGGTTTGAGGGGGACAATTGTCGTTTAGCAATTAGAATCGGACCTACAATGGACCATTTAGAGGTGGTGGTGTATCAGGACAGTTTATAGTTCGAATCAAATTAGAACTGCAATGACTCAAAACGTGCATTCCTTTTCATCAAGGCAAACCAATCGCAATTTGGAGGAACGGGTGCCTTGATGGACTACCAGACGGACAAGTTAATGCACATTCCTAATTAACGTTACTAAAAACCTTGACCGAGGAAGGAGTTTCACACGAAAGTCAATGATCTGACTTGGTCGGAGGAGCAAATGCGGTACTTTAACTACCATTGACTCAGCCACTCGTAGCAAAAGGGTTGAACTCAACGAAAATATACACAGGTTCCAGCTCTGAGAATGGCTATATGAATGTTTCCCGCTTAGAGGTTTGTAATATTGCTGCCACTTAAATTTGTCTCGTTTTCTTCACCATCATCAAAACTACCATTTTTTTTTAGGTACATAAGTGATCATGAAAAGTAAGTAGATCATTGAACGAAATGAAAGAGTAAGAGACAGATAAACATAGAAGACAAGTTGTTAGCTCTGGAACGACGAAACAATGCAGGAGGGAGAGAGAGAGAGAGAGAGAGAGAGAGAGAGAGAGAGAGAGAGAGAGAGAGAGAGAGAGAGAGAGAGAGAGAGAGAGAGAGAGAGAGAGAGAGAGAGAGAAGGAGAAAGGGAGAGGGGGAGCTATTGGAGTCCCCCACCCTCCCATCCCGCAAATTGCGCGTCTTCGCTGAAGGTGATTTCGGGGAGGAACGGGGAACGAAGCCAGAGGCGCGCCCGACCGACGCTATTATCATTACACACACACAGACACACACAAACACACTCAACTATACACAGGCTCTCATTTTCTCCCGTTTTTTAAATGACTACAAAGTATTTCAACGTGTATAAAAAAATAGGTTAGTTTGTAATTTATTATATTTACGACAAAAAGACAAGAACCAAAGATGGCAAATAGTGTAGAGGGAGTGAATTTTGAAATTCGCCGCCTCGGACTAGAAATGTTAATAGCGCTGCGACGCACCAATGACGACCTTTCGCTCGTAAGTCAAACGCCAGAATCGAGCGGAAAGAAATCTCAAATCTTAACCTTAGAATGCCGTATACCATCATACCGAGATACTAGAATGTCTCTGAAGCAAGCTACCATGATGTCACCATAACGAGAAACTGGGATACTATGATTACCAGATACCGGATTACCATTATGTCATCATACTGAAATATCGGGATACTGGAATGCCGTGGTACCGGGTGAACATGGTACCATCCGACCATACCGAGATATCGGCATACTCAAATGCCTTGATACGGGGAAACCATGATGTCATCATACCGATATACCAGAATACTGATATACCGGGATACTATACTACCAATAAAACAGAATACGGTGATAGTGAGCTATCGTGATACCGTGTTTGTCAATTCTAAAATGGGTAGAATTTGGGGAAAAAAATGCTTATTTTAAGTAAAAAAAAAATGACGTTATATTGCTGAATAAAATATTTAATAAAAATTAGTTATTTATTTTAATATATTGAAAATTTTTAAAAGTGGTTCAGGAACTATAAATTTCTTTGTTAACTTTAAATGAGTTCTAGAGAAAGTTTTGTTATGGGTCAAATTAGCATCATTGATACATGCATAATCAAGTGTTATTTATTTTTATTGGCTTAGTGATACTCAGACGTTCGTTGTTTTAACAAATGCTTTCTATGTACTGATGGGGCACTATTTATGATAGGGCTTTTGTTTTGAAACGAAGATCTCTCAAATGCGGAGAACAACAAACACTTCAGAGGATCAAAAATAATACAGGAAGCTATTTCGCTGAATCACAGTGACGTGGCAAGAAGTCTGTATGTATGTGTTTGTATTCTGTCTTTTTTACGAGATAAATGGCTCTTGGTATGTATAAGACTGAAACTGATGACCCTTGAGGATGACCTGAGTGGGAGAAGGAGTTCGTCCTACTTGACTATTCTCTTCAATATTAGAGTCAGTGCACTATGCGACGGAGGCATCGCCTAACCACCAACGGACACACAAACACTACAATGCAGGCGGGACGGGGGAGGGGATTGCGAAAGTGGCAAGGGGAAGTCAGGGGGGAGGGGGTTAGATTGGGGAAGGCGGGAACTTTGTGAGCCTGTTTTAGTTTCGCTTCATGTCACCGAAGCGTCTCTTATCGCGTTGCCGTCGACAGGCGAGAGCCGAGCTTCGTTGGTTCGAAGACATTGGATTTGGGGCCACGCTCGGGGAAAGGCTTGAATTATTCGATTCCCACCCACTTTCTCTGTCTTGACTGAAGATATCGAACACGTATTAGAGAGTTGCGTGCCCTTTCGGTTGTTAGTACTCAAAATTGTTGAGTAGTAACTGTTGTGTATGACATCTTATGCATTTTCACTTCAAGAACAACCGAACTATATACACACTTATCACCATAAGGCTGGGACCGAGGGAAACTAAACTAAGAGATTAAATGCAAAGGCGACGGAAGCAAGGGAGTAACGAAAAGAAGTTGACGATCGTAACAGAGAAACAAAACTTGAATAAAACGAATTTTGCACGAGAACGTTTTTCAAAATTGGGTATAATAAAAAATATATATATTTTGATGTGTTACACTTAGAACAACCAAATTTACACAATTTTTAATGTCTTTTTTATGGCCCCGGCTGCTATGTTCAGCAGCGGTGAGAATAACGGAACGATACAAAGTGTGCCTTTTGAAACAAGTTTAGCTGGAGTGTGTCTAACCATAACAGCAAAGTTATTTCGCATTTTAAGAACAATGGTCTTCGGTATTGGAGATATCTATGCAAAAAGTAGCTAACTTGAATTAGCGATGAATATGAGTGAAAAATGCTACCGAGAGGTGGAGCCCCCAAACTAACAACGATCTATCCCAGCAACGCAGGCTACTGCCTCTAAATTAACAGCGGAATCCATTCTTTGAAGTTCTTCCCCCAAAGCCAAAGGAGACCTTCCCAAAGTTAGTATCTCTGGAATAACCACTAATCATTAATCCTAAAAAGCAACGCTAAAATGATAAAAAAGTTCTCTATAATTAAAACTCTCGACCACCGATGTCTAGAAAAGAGTAAAAAACCACCAACAAAAACAACCGGGTCTTGACTTTCAATAGGCTTCATTTCTTAATTCTTTGTCAAATTAAGAAATGGAGCCTATTGAAAATTTGGGGCCCAGTTTTGAGGAGGCACCCTTTACTATTGGATGTAAAATCACTAACATGACCCCAACCAATATGTCGGGTCTAGGTCAGATCTTCGTATACAAAAATCCTAGAAGGGAACCCCAATATGGTCTGTTTCAAAGTAGCCTAACTTAACCGTCAAACATAGGTTCGATTGGAGATAGTTTGAGCACCAATATCATGGTGTTTATCCAGAGAGAAGGAAGTGAAGCCAAGATTGAGAATAAGGAGAACTGCGACAGATGCAGCAAACAAAATCATCAAGGGACTAAGGAGAGGAAACGGGGAGGGGCATTTCTGAGCCCGGAGAGAGAAATATCCTTGTGTTTGTTTCCCCTGACTCATATGTACGAACTTTGAGCCGATTTGCATCCAATAGACATAGTGGCAAACCAGAAGGAAAAGAAATTTTTCTTTCTTTTATTCTTTCTTATATACTTCGACATTAGCCACCTAGAAACTAGGTGAACTCTGACTCTGACCAGGAACTATCCACATGGAAACTTTCCTGCTCCAGAATTGTTCTATATCAGCTATCCATAGTTTGAGGGATCACCTGTGAGCCCATTTGTATCCATTGCACGGGGGTGGCTGCAGTGTCGATATCTTATCTTTTCCTTCTCACAATACTTTTAAAGGGCGATGAGGTACATTGATGATGGAGTCAATGACCTCAGGAGCGACTCCTTTCCACACTTGAAGGAAGAGTGTTCATTTTCATGTCCAATCTCAGGATTTAAAGACCATGAATTATTGGATTATTATGGTTGTACGGAATCAAACCATTTGTGTAGATCAGGACGGAGCTCCTGACTTTTATTTACACCTCTTGGTCTATGGGTCTATGCACGATCTTACTTGCAGTACAAATAGGAAGTTTTAGGAGAGGTGCACACCTTCCCGGCTTTGCGCTTTCCCTATCCCCAACCTCTCAAATCTACGTCCCCCTTTATAAAATATTTCTACCTTTACCAATATTCCCTCGTTGGTTTCATATTAATTAGTCTTTAACTCCAATTACTTCTCTTTTTCTCTGTCGTTCCCAACCACATCAAGTAGATTGCTTTTTTGCCTAATTAACTTTGTTCCTCTCCCTCTCTCTCTCTTTCACACACACATATATGGAACTAAGAACGAGACGCAAAACCCTTGAGGCGACATGACTTTGGTGGTGAACCTCGAAATTGGAGCTAAAATTCTGCGCGACAGGACACGTGAAGCACATGAATGAACCACGGATTCTCAAATCGAACTCGACGACAATTGAATTCGATCCTTTTTCCTGTCCGGCAGATTCCTAAGGTGGGAACAGTTGTCGTTGGCGGAGTTAAAAAAAAAGGGGACACTGAGGTTTTATCATCGACAAATATCATGCCGCGAGCGGCCATATTGGTGGCATGGGGTGAGGAACGACTGCACTGGACGACTCAGCGGATTTAAAGAGGGTGAAAAAGATAGGTCAAGATGGATAACCCAGAGGGCGTTGTCAACTGCTGATATTTTATTCTCCAATCACATCAGTCATTTACCTCGGTGAGGAGAGGTGAGGGGATGTAGAAAGTAAGTTGAGCCGAAATATGCATATAGGAGGAGTAAGTAAAGATATCTGTTTCATATAAAAACCCCTGATATTTTAGAAATAATGAATTTGGCGCCAACCTCTCACTGCGATATTTACCCGGGGAAAATAATAACAAAAATAACAAGAGGACAGTAGTGTCAGTTCGCGTTTATTCATCAACTACCTAAGTTCTTCATGCACACTAAACGACAATGATTATTTGATTAACATGTACAAATAGTTTTTATAAACATATTATACTAGTGATAAAGCCATTCACAGGATTACTCATTTTTACTGTCCACATATATCATAGAGCTTGATTAGATGGTGTAAATTCTCTGTTTAACAGATAGGAAAATGTGGCACTGATAAAACGAAAGACCGATTTCATAGATGTGGTGTTTATCGTCTTTTGATTGCTCACTAAGCGTCGCCTGAAATGGATAATCCCAACAAAAAATGATCGATGAAAAAATAAGTAGATCAAAAAGAGTAATATTAAGAACCTTTTAAATCTGGGTAATTGTGTAGAATATGGCCGCATCCGAGTCCTAGCTTATATTGAGCTATTCTTTCTAGCTACTTTTTCTGAGCTGAAATCTATGTGGACGAAGCTTATGGCAATTTCAGATTATATACTGGGAGGATGTGGCCCCCAGACCTCCCCCCCCCCCAAAAAAAATGATTGAAATCTCAGGATCATCGTAGGCCCATCCCCCTGATGAGCCGTCTCCAACAACGAGCCGACCATAAAAATAATCTAGAATCGCATCCGCCCATACTAGCATCATTTACCTAAATCTGTATTCACTCGATACTAGAAATGCAGAATTACTTAAAAGGCTGACATCTATCAAATATCTTGCCCGTGCAAAGGAGAAAGAAGTGGGCAGAGAATCAAAATATCATAGTTAGGTATAATAAGTTCGTTTTCTTTTAATTTTCGTTTTCTATCGCTTCCACTTTGGATGGGATTCAAATTTATTTCCATATAATTTATTGCGGAGATGATTATAATACAAAATCTAATGATCCTTCCAACCTACTTGCTATATTAGCTAACATTCTAGTGATTAAAAGGGAAAGTAACTCATTTATTTACTTATAAGATAAATGTTTTCAATTCTATTTCACGCTTAAATCAGTAGAAGTAATGAATGACACAATTATAGAAGTTTATAACTAAAACATAGAGGCTAACCCCACGCGTTATCACGCATATTAACAATCAAAACACCACTATCATTTCCCTTTTTCCGCCTTCGCAGCTCAACATGCCCACTCTTTTCTGTTCCATAGTTCTGCCGATGTGGTACTTATATATCCACGAGGCACTCATACCCAGATAGCCCTGACGCGGGGTCGATACCACTCCCACCCTGGAATTACGAAGAGTTCCACTATCGGTGGTTGGTGTCCCAAATTACACACTACTTCCGAGACACGAGCGATTGTCATTCTGATCTTTAGGTACAGATTATCCAGCGGTATATAATATATATATATATATATATATATATATATATATATATATATATATATATATATATATATATATATATTATATACCGCTGGATAATCTGTACCTAAAGATCAGAATGACAATCGCTCGTGTCTCGGAAGTAGTATATATATATATATATATATATATATATATATATATATATATATATATATATATATATATATATATATATATATATATATATATATATATATTATATACCGCTGGATAATCTGTACCTAAAGATCAGAATGACAATCACTCGTGTCTCGGAAGTAGTGTGTAATTTGGGACACCAACCACCGATAGTGGAACTCTTCGTAATTCTAGGGTGGGAGTGGTATCGACCCCGCGTCAGGGGTATCTGGGTATGAGTGCCCCGTGGATATATAAGTACCACATCGGCAGAACTATGGAACAGAAAAGAGTGGGTATATTGAGCTGCAAAGGCGGAAAAAGGGAAATGATTGTTAATATGCGTGATAACGCGTGGGGTTACCTACCCCAGGGGGGAATAAGTTTGAGCATATCCAACAATGGGTCCCGGGTAACGGGACGAGCGGGACTATTTGACTTTTTGGAGTAGGTGGCCTCCTCAAAATTATTTGACTTTCTTTGGTGCTGGTCGCATATACCCACGCCGGAGAGAATTCACCCCCACCCGCATCCAACGCCAGTATGCTTTCTTCTTCTTGTTTTGTTTTTGTTTGTATTTTTTGTCTTTGTGTTTTTTCGTTTCGCCTAGTATTAGTTAATAAGCTAATTAAGGTGACTTATGCCCCCCAACCTCCAACCCCGCTAATAGGGGCCAGCTCGTGACGCCACTTGAAAGTGTTGTGTACGGGCTCGCCTCCGCGCCTCGACGCTGCAAGTCCAACGCCGGCAGTATCCACTATACTCGTCGCAGCTCCTGATAGTTCGTGAGGGAAATTCCTTGTGATAGTTCGCGAGGGAAATTCTTTGTGATAGTTCGTGAGGCAAAATCATTGTGATAGTTCGCGAGGGAAATTCTTTGTAATAGTTGGTGAGGGAAATTCTGATAGTTGGTGAGGTAAATTATGATAGTTCGTGAAGGAAATTCTTTGTAATAGTTCGTGAGGGAGATTCATTGTGATAGTTCGTCAGGGAAATTCCGATAGTTAGTGAAGGGAATTCCTTGTGATAATTCATGAGGTAAACGGATATTTCGTTAGGGAAATTCTTTGTGATAGTTCGTGAGGGAAATTCCGATAGTTCGTGAGATAAATTTATTGTGATAGTTCGTGAAGGAAATTCTTTGTGATAGTTGCTGAGGGAAATTCTGATAGTTCATGAGGGAGATTCCGATAGTTCGTGAGGGAAATTCTTTGTGATAGTTCGTGAGCGAAATTTTTTGTGAAAGTCTTTGAGAGAAATTCATTGTGATAGTTCGTGTGGGAAATTCCGATAGTTCGTGAGGGAAATTCTGATATTTGGTGAGGTAAATTCTGATAGTTCGTGACGAAAATTCTTTGTGATAGTTCGTGAGGGAAATTCATTGTGATAATTCTTGAGGGAAATTCTTTGCGATAGTTCGTGAGGGAAGTTCTGATAGTTCACGAGGGAAATTCTTTGTGAAGTTCGTGATGGAAATTCTTTGTGATTGTTGGTGAGGGAAATTCGTTGTGATAGTTTATGAGGGAAATTCTTTTTGATAGTTCGTGATGGAAATTCTTTGTGATAGTTCGTGAGGGAAGTTATTTGTGATAGTTCCTGAGGGAAATTCCGATAGTTCGTGAGGGAAATTCTCATAGTTCGTGAGGGAAATTCTATATGATGGTTCATGAGGGAAATTCATTGTGATAGTTCGCGAGGGAAATTCTTTATGATGGTTCATGAGGGAAATTCATTGTGATAATTCGCGAGGGGAATTCATTGTGATAGTTTGTGTGGGAAATTCTTTGTGATAGTTTGTGATGAAAAATCTTTGTGATAGTTCGTGAGGGAAATTCTGATAGTTTGCGAGGGAAATTCATTGTGATAGTTCGTGAGGAAAATTCTTTGTGATAGTTTGTGAGGGAAATTATGATAGTTCGCGAGGGAAATTCATCGTGATAGTTCGTGAGGGAAATTTTTTGTGATAGTTCGTGAGGAAAATTCTTTGTGATAGTTCTTGAGGAAAATTCTTTGTGATAGTTCGTGAGGGAAATTCTGATAGTTTGCGAGGGAAATTCTTTGTGATAGTTCGTGAGGAAATTCTTTGTGATAGTTCCTGAGGGAAATTCTGATAGTTCGCGAGGGAAATTCATCGTGATAGTTCGTGAGGGAAATTCTTTGTGATAGTTCGTGAGGAAAATTCTTTGTGATAGTTCGTGAGGGAAATTCTGATAGTTTGCGAGGAAAATTCTTTGTGATAGTTCGTGAGGAAAATTCTTTGTGATAGTTCCTGAGGGAAATTCTGATAGTTCGCGAGGGAAATTCATCGTGATAGTTCGTGAGGGAAATTCTGATAGTTCGTGAAGGAAATTCTGATAATTCGTGAGGGAAATTATTTGCGCTTTAAATGGACTCATTTCTCATAGTAGTCATATGTGCATGTATACATAATTCAGTCTATACATAATATTGTGTACAATATTATATTTTGTAACAATATAGACAATGATTGCAGAATGGTAAAATATAATAATAATCCCATGTAGTATAGATCTCCGAAAATCAGCCTGGGGCCGGCGAGTCCCCCTCAACCCTATCCAAGACAATCTAACGCATTCTAGTTCGTGGGTTTGCAATCCAGGCTTTTTTCTTTCACGTGTACTCGCCGTCTATGACGCGCAACTTACACCACAAATGGGCCAGTTACACTTCCCTGTGTTTTATCAGTGGGAGTTATATGTAAACATAAATTCCCGCAAAGGATGGGTCAAATAAAGTCACCCAAAATATGGGTCAGGTGTATCATGAGCCCAGCAAGCTGCAGGTGACATCTGGAATGTTGTGTGCCCAGGAGCTAATGGACGGAGGCCAATTTGCGGGTATATTTAGATTTTTACTTTCTCTATCTTGATCCCTTTCCTTACTTGTTTTTACTTTCACCTTTGTTTAAAAATATATAAAAAATCGACAAATAAAGTAAAACTAAATATTAAAAAATAAATTGAAACTAGGATAATTTGTTTTAATAATTATTAAACTGAAAAGGCAAATAATTCAAATAAAATGAAGCACAATTGTGCAATACAAGCTGTGCATTGGCTTTGTCAAGATTTATCGTTTGAAATTATGCTTGTAATTTTTTTGACTTCTAACTCACCCATCAAATTGTGTCAAATTCTATGATAATAGAAAGAGTCAGCATAATCTGATGTATTTATTCGAAACTAATGTTAATTTTGATTTAATATCAGATTAGGAAAAGTGACGTTATCGAAATAATAAGCTGAATATTAATAAATAGTAGAGTTATCCATTTTATAAATTCGTTTCACAGAAAATGGTGCTCTCTTATCACAATGGATAACTAATTTAGTGTTGTGCGATAAAGGATTTTTTTGCGTCAGCATACGTATTTTTTGTTCGTATCAGAATAAAGTAGGTTAATAAATAATGCTATGCATAATTGAAAACAAGCAATGAATTTTATACTTTAATCTTTATTTTATTTCTTATCGGTAACGGAATTCTCTCTGAAGAGGAGATTGGCTCTCCTTTAAGGGAGGGGGGGGGGCGGAGATTAACAGGGGAAAGGGGGTAGAGTAGGAGGTGGGGATCTGTAGCCTTGGTGGGTCGTTGGCCTCTGTAACTGGGTCACGAAGCAGTGCCCCAGTACAAGGCCATTGTAATCAAAGACCTACGTTCAAGAAATATGATGATGCTCAAAGAAAATAATTGTAATAAGGGGGGTTTTGTAGCTATTTGAACACTCATCTATTCATCCCGTTCTCCTTTTATCTATCTAGCAATGGAACTTATATGTAATACTCGTATTTGTAGTAGCTAGTTGGTCTTGCATCCAACGTATACAGTCCAAGGAAGACCTCGGTCTCCAGTTGGTAGAAGTTAAGTACATCGGATGTGCTTAACTTCTGCCAATTGGAGAAACTTTAATCCAAGTCGATTTTGTAGCTTTTGTCGTGCAGTGACCCGTACTTTTAATTCCTACGACTTTACTTTTCTATTTAGAGGTAACTTTTTCTTTCTTTTTGCCGTCTCTTTTTCTATTTTGGTTCTTTTCTCCCGTAAAGTTCAAGGGAGGGAGATGAAATGGTTACCTAAGATTAACGATTTTTAGTTATATGAAAACTTAAAAGAGAAATCCTTTAAGGCATTTTTGTCGAGTCAAGGGTTCAGTTTAAGGAATGGCCAGTTACGTTCCAATAAAACTATCGTATTTTTAATGACTCACTTTAAACCCTATCCTAGAGAGTTAATTGTTGTTTATGAGGGAGAGAGATAAGTAAGGCCGTATCCTTCAAAAATTGGAACAGCGCTAATGCCAGCTGGAAACACTGTTGGCACTGGCGGAAAGGCTCGTTTTCAAATACACGACATTTAGCCCTGAACTGCGTGGAGCAGTGACGAGATTACCGTTAAAATCGAAAGCAAAAGGCCCCTTCTCGTACCAATGGCATTGAATTATGAGACTTATTCATCCGTTACTTAAAGGCCATTCAAAGCACCGACATACTTTGGGGTTCAGCCTGATTATTCGTTGACATTTGGTATTTCCGATAGCTACAGCATTCGTGAGTAACATAATAGGATTAGTTTAACGTGAGTCACATAGTAGATTATGGAGGAGTGCAAGACATACATATAAGTAGATAAGTAAATGGAGAGAGAAGAATAAGTACGGAAAGAAATTGGCTTTTCATGAGACAAAAAAAGGCAAATAAAGAAGTCATTCTGGCACTATCGCATTAACTCCTATTTTTATTTTTATCCAAGTTGTTTCTATGATTCGTATAGGTGTGCGTGTATATGGAGAAGACGATTGGTAATCAAGGATGTGAATATGTGAGTAAAGCCATAAGGAGATTTAAAACAAAAGGACGAAGTAAAAGAATGGAAAATGGAAGCGTAAAATGGTCATGAGTTGAAATGACTGCCACGTCACGCTGTCCTAACGAAAAATATGAGAAAAGTCGTTAAATATCGGCCTTTCTTGGAATGTTGCCTATAGCGACCGAATCACGGCGCATTTTAAACTTCAGAATTAATTGGCTGTTTTGGGGGTCTCGAGAAAACAACAAAATGACTCAGCATGGGCTGAAAACGCCCCCCAACAGCCGGCAAACTCACACTCACCTGGGATCTTTGCACTGAGAGAAGTTTCACCACTGTTTTTAGGGCCAACTTCAAGGTTTAACTGAGCAAGGGCCTCAATTACACACATTATAGTCATGTTTAGAGCCAATGGACTACACTCCGTCCTTCGCTTTCTCCCCAAAGGCGACCCGACTCGGGGGGAAAGTGAAAGTGGAAAGAAAACAAGTTGCTAGTTTCTGGAGATTCAGGAGACCGAAACTCCTGCCGTAACACAAATTTGACACTTTCGGCACAAGGATATTTTGTTTATATCAAAAATAAATGCTCAACTTCTCCCAAATTGGATATCGGCCCTCTGAGACCCCCGAAGAAAGGCAGGCAAATGGTTCAACGGTTGAAATTGACACGTTCTGATTGAAGAAGGAAAAGCAGAGCAGGTGTGGCAAAGAGGGCTTTTGGGATTTCTGTCTCAGTTCACGGATTGTTCGGATTGACTCGTTTTTATGAGCGGGGATCAATGTTCAAGGAGCGTCACCTCTCTGACGATACACACACCGGCACAAAATAAAACGATCCAAACGAAGAAGATTCTCGACTCGCCACCACCACCACGCAAGCCGTGACGTAATGAGTGCCTCGCTCGGAGGTGAATGACCCCCTGGCACTAACACAGCACTGCCACGACAGAGCAAGCGCGGAATAAAAAAGATCACATTCCACAGAAGCGCCTCTGTTTCGGCCTAGTAGGTAAAAAGAGGGGAGGAGGTTTCCCCATATTTTCTTCTGCTCCTTTGCCACCCCACAGGACTGCAAAAGAGCCACCCTTTATTATAAGCGACGAGACTTTCCTTGGGAGAGTACTAAAGTCGAATATAAGCTACCGAGATGACTCAGGAGAAGCCCCGAGTCTCTCTGCTACTCTTTGCATCTCTTTCATCTTCTCTCTTTTTCTTTGTTGCAGCGCGCTTTCCAACTGTTTACTTTTAGGAATTCCCTCGCTTAGTTTTTATTCCACGCTATTCATTCAATCATTATTGGATCTATGCCGTGTGGTCTCTTTTAAACATTGACCTCTTGCAGGGAATGAATGATCGAGGCGCAGGTAAAGAGGTCTTTGCGTGTCAATGTCTGATTCATCTTTCCGAGACAAATACAACCCATTGTAGAAAAGTTTCTTTGTTATGAAAGGACTTTCTCGCGTGGCAGCTCAAGTTCGTATCTTGAGGTACCTATGTTCCTTGTATGAAAGAATTCCTAGAGGCTTCCTATGTACCCCTAGTCCCCAAAGTTCCAGAGTTAAAGAAGGTTTCTATAGCAACCCTTCTTATGCACGATCTTTTTCAGCGCCTTTTCTTCTGTTTTCCCCCATGTTGGGCTATGTGTGCTCATATTCGTTTTCATGGTTGCATATATCCAATTATGTGTGTAAGAGGATGTTAAACATTTTTTTAAATTCCCGAAACCTGCCTCAGGGGTATATTGTTGAAAAGAGATTTTAATAATAATTATACGGGTGTTTGGTTGATTTAAAGGTCGAGTGAGTTAAAGGTAGAGAAGAGTGTTTGCGTGATATAAAGGTAGAGAATGCTCGAGTGATTTAAAGGTATCGAGCTTGAGTGATTCAAATATAGGGAAGAGTGTTTGACTAATTTAAGGATAGAGGAGAATGTGTGAGTCATTGAGAGGTAGATATTTGAGGGATTGAAAGGTAAATGCTCGAGTGATTTAAAGGCAGGTGTTTGAGTGATTTAAAGGTAAATTCTGAGTGATTAAAAGGTAGGTGTTTGAATGATTTAAAGATAAATATGAGCAATTTAAGGGTAACTGTTAGAGTGATTTAAAAGGAAATATTTGAGTGATTTAAAGGTAGATGCTTAAGTGATTTAAAGGTAAATGGTTGAGTGATTTAAAGGTTAATTTTTAAGTGCTCGAGTGATTTAAATGTAAATATTTAAGTGATTTAAAGGTAAATGCTCGAGTGATTTAAAGGTTGATGTTTGAGTGATTTAAAAGTAGATGTTTGAGTTATTTAAAGGAAAATGATATAGTGATTTAAAGGTCGATATTTGAGTAATTTAAGGTCGATGTTTAAGTAATTAAATCGATGTTTGAATGATTTAAAGGTAAATGATCGAGTGATTTAAATGTAGATGTTTGAATGATTTAAAGTTAAATGTTTGAGTGATTTAAAGGTAGATGTTTAAGTGTTTGCATATTTTCCAATTAAGGAACGGAGAGTGAATGTTGTTAAAGGCGAACAGAATCGACACTTTCACTCTCAGCGATGGCACCGAGAGGGATTCAGAGTCTCAGAGCCTCTGCGGATGACGCATGGGGCCGTTACCCTACCACGAACCAGGATTTTGGGGTTCCATGATGGGAAAGGACTCGAGAGGGAGGGGTGGGGTGGTAGGTGGGGTAAGGGGTTAGTTTTGTTTAGTAAAGAGCGAAACCTCCGAAGGCATATCTGCCTGAATGCGTGATGGAAGTGGCGGTTAAGTCCGAAGGAAGAGGTTTGGAAGGTAACCCCAAACGAGAGACTACTTATGGCTTTAGAAAGGCAACGAAACTCTCCTTGTTTTGCTCCCCCATCTTCTATGGGGGAGCCACAGTGTGAAACAGGGCCGGGGAAATTTAATACCACGAGTAGTGTGAGGGACCGAGAATAACAGACCACACAAATCAGATTTAAGGGAGTCTATGAGTGCCACTCGGATGTATGGGAGGGAGCCCGTGAGTGTCACTTGGATGTATGGGAAGGAACCCGAGAGTGCCTCTCGGGTGTATCAGAAAGAACTCGTGAGTGCCACTCGGATGTATGGGAGCGAGCCCTTGAGGGCCACTCAGATGTATGGGAGGGAGCCCGTCAATGCCACTCATATGTATGGGAAGGAACCCGTGAGTGCCACTCAGGTCTATGGGAATGAGCCCTTGAGGGTCAATAATATGTATGGGAAGGAGCCCGTCAATGTCACTCGTATGTATGAGAAGGAACCCCTGAGTGCCACTCATATGTATGGGAAAGAACCTGTGAGTGCCACTCGTATGTATGGGAAGGAAACCGCGAGTGCCACTCGTATGTATAGGAAAGAACCCATGAGTGCCACTCGTATGTATGGGAAGGAAACAGCGAGTGCCATTCGTATGTATGGGAAAGAACAGGTAAGTGCCATTCGGGTGTATGGTAAGTAACCTGTGAGTGCCACTCGTATGTATGGGAAGGAACCTGTGAGTGCCACTCGTATGTATGGGAAGAAACCCGCGAGTGCCACTCGTATGTATGGGAAGGAACCCATGAGTGCCACTCGTATGTATGGGGAAGAACCCATGAGTGCCACTCGTATGTATGGGAAGGAAACCGCGAGTGCCATTCGTATGTATGGGAAGGAACATGTAAGTGCCATTCAGGTGTATGGTAAGTAACCTGTGAGTGCCACTCGTAGTTATGGGAAGGAACCTGCGAGTGCCACTCTTATGCATGGGAAGGAACCCATGAGTGCCACTCGTATGTATGGTAAGGAACCCGTGAGTGCTACTCACATGTATGGGACAGAACCAGTGAGTGCCACTCGTATGTATGGGAAGGAACCCGTGAGTGCCACTCGTATATATGGGGAGGAACCCATGAGTGCCACTCTTATGTATGGGAAGGAACCTATGAGTGCCACTCGTATGTATGGGAAGAAACATGTGAGTGTCACTCGCATGTATGTGAAGGAACCCGTGAGTGCCACTCGTATTTATGGGAAGAAACATGTGAGTGCCACTCGCATGTATGTGAAGGAACCAGCGAGTGCCACTCGTTCGTATGAGAAGGAACCAGTGAGTGCCACTTGTATGTATGGGAAAGAACCTGTGAGTGCCACTCGTATGTAAGGGAAGGAACCTGTGAGTGCCACTCGTATATATGGGAAGGAACCCATGAGTGCCACTCTTATGTATGGAGAGGAACCCATGAGTGCCACTATTATGTATGGGAAGGAACCCATGAGTGCTACTCGTATGTATGGGAAGAAACCTGTGAGTGCCACTCGCATGTATGTGAAGGAACACGTGAGTGCCACTCGTATGTATGGGAACGAACCAGCGAGTGCCACTCGTATGGGAAGGAACTCGCGAGTGCCACTCGTATGGGAAGGAACCCGCGAGTGCCACTCGTATGTATGTGAAGGAACCCGTGAGTGCCACACGGGTGTTTGGGAAAATACTCCCGCCCACGCTCGCACGCGCGACAGCTACGTTCTCAGTCTCCTTGGAGCCCCGTCTCGCGGCTCCAAATGGCATCGATCGCTTCCCCTCTCCTTCTTAGAAGGGGTCTGTGGGGGAAAGGGCTCTAGAAAAGGGTTAGTGGGGCTATATAGGTGTGTGGGAGCTAGATAAGGGTGGGTGATGGCTATGAAAAGGGAGTTTATACACGTCCTTTGGTGATGGAGATCGATCTTCGATCTTTGTGTTTACGTCTCATTTCTCTCTCAATCCGCCCTATATCCGTTTGTTTTTTCTTTCTCCGCTGGTAGATTTTATTTTGTTATGGAGGTTGAAGAGATTTAGGAGTCTTGCGCGCCATCCAGCTCCTCGTTGCCTCAAGTAGTCTCCTCTTTAGAAGACTCGGGGCTATTGTACTTCCCACGCAGTTTTATTTCCCTCAACTTCACCACTTTATGCCCGACATAAAAACGGAGATGCTCAGGTTCAGGGGATTACCTGGCCCCCATGGGCGCCCCTCTCTTCCTGGGGAAGACGACAGGAGGTAAAGCAAGTGACGGAGAAAAGATGATGCGAAATAGGAGAGAAAAGTCCTTGAACAAGCAGGTGCGTCAATGCCACGCCCATTGGACCAACATCATCAGGCAAGGGGGTGGGGGGTAATGGCGAGTGAGTCGGGAAGGGGTTCGACAGAGGTTCCGGTTAACTGGTTCGGTTGTACGGTGGTAGAAGTTGAGAACCTGACGAAATGGATACGCGTTTGTACGAGGCGGTTTAATACCCTCTTTTTTTCCCAAGGTTGGGTCTATTCAGGCTCGGGAAAGTATGAGGGGGAGGGGGGTGAAACGGATTGGCAGAAGGGTACCTAAAGACTTCCCGCGAACGGGAAAAGAAGGATGTGATTCCAAGCGCTTTTTGTTTTCCCGCGGGCAAGTTGAAGGGTCCGAATGGCTGGGTTTCTCTTTGAGTAAATTGTGGGGAGCTAGGGGGAGGGGGCTGTCGTGCAGGAACCTAGCATGGGGTCCTTATTCTTCTAAATGAAACACTCCTTCCACACTATGCTGCAGCTGACATCTGTGGAATTGCGTGTTTCCAGACACCGCCCCCCCCCCTCTGATGAGCTACCCCACGATCCCAACAACTCCCAGATAGATCAACGGCTCTATAAACGCATTTTCATTCCTTCCCCGTCTTCACCTCTTTCTCCTTCCATTGAAAATTCCTTCGTTGGTTAAAACTGCTTCCCTTTTGGTACATCAGTAGGGGGGGGGGTCTTGCGAGAGCGGGGAGGGGAGGGGGATGAATGTTGGGGAGTCCCAAGGGGAGGCCGAGTCGCGTCTGCCCCCAGCGAATTAGAGGGCGTCTGACGGCGCCAGAGACACGACAATGAATCATGTTTAAGTTACAAACTACATTAAATGGAACCATCATCATTATCATTATCATCATCTCTTCATTCTTTTGTTATTATTCTTCCTCTCCTTCTTCCTCTTCTAGATATTACGGGTGGATGACTCTTGCTGTGGGGGCGGGGGGGATGAGGGAACGACGCATTCACGATGACTTTGGAGAAAGTGATCTAACGGGACTGTGCGTGCGGTGTGTTCATATGTACGCGTGTGCATCGCTCTCAAAGTATGTGAGGGACGCCACTTTGCTCAGTAGGTCACCGTTGACGCCTTTGTGTATGTGCGTGTGTGTGTGTGTACGTATTCGTGCGGCTGCAAGCATGAATGTGAATTCTTATGAAATTGGCGCGCGGAGGTCTCCGTGCTTTAACGGTCTCTGAAATGGTTCGAGGTCTTTAAAGTCTCTTTTTTGTTTCGTCTTTTTGTCTAAAATTATCTATTATTTCTTCGTTCAATTTAAAAACAAAAGAGAAAATTACGAATAGAAGATGAACGAGTGAAAGTTTTATCATTTTAGGCGGGGGGGCGGGGGTCGTCTTCATTTCGGGAAATTCTTTGTCTACGTTTGTTGGTGTGTTGTGTATGCGTTCGTTGAAATATCACGGGGGGAGGGGAGGATTTGCTTTCAGCGCAATTTGGCATCATTTATTTAGGAATACAAGAAAGGCAATGGCGGTCCTGGCCCTGAACTGAATACGACGTTAGCGAACATTTACCTCTGACAGAGTTCATCAACAGAATGCGGACTAGCCTCGTATCGTAAGCTCGATCTTCCTCTAGCAAACTAACCCCCCAAATGAATACTCTAAGTACCATTATAAGGTTTATTTCTAGTTCTAATTTGCACGTTTGGACCCCGAAGAACGGCTGAGGTGAGAAGGTTGCAAGCAGAACTTTCGATTTTTATTTAACGAAAAGAGAGCCGCGTCATCTGTTGCGAGGCTAGAGCGTTGCCCTCAGCCACAGAGCGAGTTTGTGAAAGAGGGGGGGGGGAGGCAGTGGCTATGGGGGAACGATGTGAGGGGAACATTTAAGCTGAGAGGAAAAGAATGCGAACAGTGTGCGCATCTATACGTATATACTATATACAGTCTCGACCTTGTCTTTTCGCACATCCTGAATTAGATATAAGAGCATATCAAAATATATGACCTTCATCATGAATATGATAAAATATCCCATCCAACCAACCAACCCATGCTAGATTCTCAACCGAACCTCCACCAAAATCTCAAGCAGATAACCCCTTTCATTACGGGTCCATTAAACGAGTAGCCAGATCTAGTGACTCTCTTCTTGAAGATGGACATCAGCTACTGTCCAATTAAACCCGAATGTCGTTTATTCGCATTCCACAAGGTTTGAAGGGCGTCTGTTGAACCTAGTCAACCCCAACCCCCTTCTGCGCAAGTTGCATGCAGCGAGCAATAAGGAAGATAGTGGAAGATCGTAAAAATGAAGGTTTACGAGGGTTTTACTGCCTGGCTGTTGCTACACAAGCGATACATGTCCATTTTTATGAAGCTTATCAATGAACTTGAAGTTCTTTAGTAAACCGAAAGCACGAGGCTTGATTCATACAGAGAGTATTTAGACAAGGATTTTTTTTTTAAAGGGATATTGTATTTTTGCTCTTTTCTGAGTGTTCTTTCTTTCAAGCGGCGGGGCGGAATTAGTATAGAGTATGGGTTGCTGTTGTGAAGAAGGAGTGGACAGTGCTGGAATGCAATAGTGAGTGTGTGATGAAGGCTTTAAGATTATTTTATCATTGAGAAGTTCACTGTGCATTAGATAATTAAATACCGCTGGAATCAAATTAAATGAGGAGTAATTAATTTCAATTGGAAATTCAGAATGCAATTATATATATATATATATATATATATATATATATATATATATATATATATATATATATACACTGTTATGGGCTTTGTGTTTGGCCTGATTTAAGACGGAGCCTCATCCATCACTGCTTGATAGGGGAGGAAGATCCCCCCCGTCCCTGCTCTCACCCAGAATTTGTAGGGCCTTGTGGAAGCAACCGTATCCAACCCATAAAAGCAATTATTCACCCACGAGATTTGAGCGTGAAAGACGAGAGGGCAAAATAATAATAACACATATGTGTGCATGTGTGTTTGTGTGTGTATGTCCTTCCCCCTCCGTCACTTTCTTCTTCGTCAGTTGAGTGACGTCAAGTCCTCCTTGGAGGTTGAGGGCGAGAAGGGCACGCGGGCGGCCTGCCTTTTGCGCCGACTTTCCATCCGTGGCCTAGATTCGGCCGCGAAGGGCGAATGACCTCTGGCTCGGCGACGGATGGCGTGGCCCTGGCTGGCCCTAGCTGGCCCTGGCTGGCCCTCCTCGGCGCGTCGCGCGCGCGAGCGGGTGAACGAACTAGCCTTGCTCCTTGCCAGGAGCCCCAGAAAGTGAAATGGGAGGCACAGTGCCACCCACCGATGCGAGACTAGCGCAGGCACCACCTACCCCCCCCCCTTCTCCTGCACCTGACCCGTTTATACGCTCTACCCTTCTGCTCCCGCTTCCCTCTCCCCCCTTCTGCCACTCGTCATCCCTCTCTTTGATCGAGGTTGCTGTGGCATCAAGCAAGCACTCTGTAGTTTGGCCTTTGAATAATGTTATAAATTAAGGGGCAGGAAGGGCACAGGGCTAAGGGGCAGGAAGGGCTCAGGGATAAGGGGCAAGAAGGGCTCAGGAATAAGGGGCAAGAAGGGCTCGGGGGCCACCTCTTTTGATTATTTTCAACGACCTAAAATGGCATTTTTAAGATCCGGGGCCAATTAATTACATACCTCTCATGGGAGATAATCGTTCACTTATTGGGGTCTTTTGTCTATTCTGTTTATTAATATTATTATTATTATTATTATTATTATTAGTAGTAGTAGTAGAAGTAGTAGTAGTAGTAGTAGTAGTAGTAGTCACATATCTTTAGTAAAATCTGAGCGTTTTTGATTGCACACAAGGCGTACGTACACGCTCAATCACACTCATGTGAACGCGCCTACCAAGAAGATACTCCATCTGTCCTATCTCCGGTCCGATGTCCTCCTATCCAGCTGGTATCACGCGATCCTACGGGGATTCACGTTACTTCAACATTCAAATTCGGGGGTCACTCGAACAATTTTAAGGGGATTTTGACGCCCCTCCCTACAGGCAGATCCTCAACTGTAAGCTGTTTGGGGCAGTCCCGAATCGGGGTCATATTTTGTAATGGGGTTTCTTGCAGATATTAGAGGCACTAGGGACGTATTTAGAACTGTTTAGGGGGGGGGGGTCCTGTTGTGGACGTCCTTTTCCTCCTTACTTTTGACCACGCTAGAGGAAGCGCCACCGTTGAAGGACTCTTTTAGAGTACGGATTTAGGTGTGGTAGACGCAACGGTTTGATGCTATAAAGGCGATTGGGTAGAGGAGGATAGGGCAGGGAAGGTCACAAGGGCAACGCAAACAGGTCAAAGAGGGGCAAGGGAGGCCAATAGAGAACTTCAAAGCTCTCACAAGGCCAGTTGGGGAAGGCCGGGGCAGGATTAGAGAATATCTGATCAAGGCGGGGAAAAGCAGAAGATGCGAGAGAGCGAGGAAAGAGCGGAAAAGGTAAGGCAAGGGAAGGCCAATGGAAGAGGGAGATGGTCAAGAGGAGGGTGCTTAAGAGGGTAACCGAATCCCCACTGACGAAAAGACACCAAATTGAATGACAAATAATGAAAACCAGGGTGGAAGGTGCCCCCTGGAGCCAGGCACATGTGTGGAATTAATGCTGGAGGTAGGGAGTCTCCTGGGATGAATCATCCCTTTCTGATAAAGGGGTATAGTTAAAGGGACCTGTAAGGTGAGAAAGGGGGGGGGGGATAAACCGCTTAAATGAGAGAAAAACGGATGGTGTGTGTATGTGACTCGAGAGAGATGGGGAGAGTATGAGAAGGCGAGTGAGGGAGAGTGTGTGTGTGTGTGTGTGTGTGTGTGAGCGAGAGAGAGAGAGTGTGTTAAATAATGTAATCGAGAGTGAGAGTGTGAGAGAGTCAGAAAGAGATAGAGAGTGTGGGAGAGTGAGTGAGAGTGTGAGAGAGAGTGAGAGTGCGAGTGAAAGAATGTGAGAGAGAGAGAGTGTGAAAGAGATTGTGTGTGAGAGAAACAGAGAGAGAGAGAGAGAGAGATAGAGAGAGAGAGCGTGTGTTAGAAGGGAGAAAGTAAGCGACGGTCGCGGCGGTCATTCACCTGACCTAAATAACCCGACTCACCCCCCCATCTCCCCTTTCCTTCCCGTGTCCCTCCAACCCCATCTCTCTCTCTCTCTCTCTCTCTCACACACACACACACACACACACACACTCTTCTTCTCCTCCTCCACACACACTCTTCTTCTCCTCCACACACACACACACAGGGGCTCATCTCTGCCAGGCTCCCCCGAGCCTACCATTGCCTAGGTTGCGGTCGACCCCTCTCGCATCTCCATTGATGGACCCCCCACCTTTACCCCCATCTCTATATGAATCCGCACCCCTAAATGAGGGCATCACCCGCGCGTGCGATACTTCGCTGCCCCACTTACACAACCCACCTACACTCCCCCCCCCTACGGGAATACTTGTAGTGAAAACTGTTTTCGCCAATGAAATGAACTGGTTTTCACCACACACTGGGTTTCCTCGAGCGCTCACTCCCCAACCCCCTCCCCACCTTGTCCCGTCAGTTGAGAGAGGGGAAGGGCTCGATCCCGGGGGAGCAGGGCGGGGGCTGATTACGAGAGTAAACTGAGTCCCTCCCCTTCCCCCTAGTCCTAGGCTGTTTACTTACTATCCCCGGATAAGGGGGTAGTAGAAGGGTTAATTCTCCGGTGGCTCCCTTATCTATCCACTTGTCTGTCTATTTATTCGTAGGGGGAAAAATTCACGCCCTTTCTTAACTGGATCCGGGGTGTTCCTACGCAGGGGAAGGAAGAGGCCCTTGGAGTGCTCGTTTTTATTTTGAATGCTGTCAATCCCCCACCCTACCACCCCATCTGCGCCCCTTTCAAACGTTCCTTGCTCCATTTCAGCCCCTCTTCCCCCGCCTTCCCCCGTCTGCCCTTGTTTCGCTGGGTTCCGTGCAGTTTTGCACCCGCGCTGAAATGAGGCCGACGGCGCACGACACCCCCCCCCCATCACAACGTCACGGTTTGCCCCCCCTCTTTCGCCTCCTCTCAATTTCTGTCCCTTGTTTCGCTCATGTTTGTCCTTTTCTTCTCCTACATATGTCCTTTTTTATTTTACGATGCCCCTCTTTTTCTTCTCTGACGTCTGTCCTTTTTCTTCTCCGACGGCTATCCTTTGATCCTCTCTCGCCTGGACTTTTATTCTCGCATCTCTTTCGTTTTCGATGGTTTGTCCTGATTTTCTCCCATGCCTGCCCTTTTCCTCTCATCGTGATCCTTTTATTATCTAACGTCTTTTTTTATTGTCTCATGTCTGTCCTGTTGCTCTCTCGTATGTCTTTCCTTTGTCCCTTTCACACGTCTGTCCTATTTCTATCCTTGCAAAGTTTCTGGCGTGTAGGCCCTGGTTGACCTTGACCCTCCATTGTAGGATCTCCTGTAGTCCCCTTTAATGCCCTGGTTAGTTGGCGCTGGACCCGGGAGAATGCTGTCGGAAGTTCGGAGGAAAAGAGGAATGCGTTAAAAAGTGAAAATAGCAAGGCGTTGCGGTCGTTCCGGAGCAAATCGCGCGCTCCCGGAGAGCGAGCGAATTCGGTCGGGGAAACCGAGTTTTCAGTCGCCTACTGCAACCCAGTTTCCAGCCACGAAAAATGCCTCACTTTTATCATAAGAATGTGCGCGAGTCGCATGGCTATCATGCGGAGTGAGTACATGTGTGTGTAGCGTGGATGTATGTACACGAATGCATGACGTTCATGTATATAGGGTTAGGAGTGGAAGTGCTTCCTAGTGCGTGGTATAAGTGTGATGATGTGTATAAAAAGAAAACAACCCTAGGGCAGATACGTACCAAATATCCGGACACGATGCAAACAGCAACAACAACATTCATAACAGGATAAACAAATCCACACACGCGGGGTGATTGTGCAATTGATTGAATGTAGATAAAAAAATTGCTTCTTTGGAATTGGTTGATTCGTGAGTGATCGGAACGAGTGTGGCGCTTTGTCCCCCCACCGCCTTCCCCTTAAGCGCAACAGGTGTGTGTGCTGGAAGCAAACCAGGGCAGACCGCCGCTTGCAGCAACCCGCCCCACAGCTGCTTTCGATTGATTTTCCATCAATTTCGCGAGGCAATGATTTTTAGCGTTTTCAAAACCATTCTCGGAAAGTTAAGTGGGTTATTCCAATGCACAGACCGATAAGTGGCACTCAGTATCATACCCCTAGGCATAGCCCTCCCTTCCCCCAGTTCCTGAAGGGAAGGGTGACATTAATGACGGATTTTAAGTGTTTAAACACTTGAACCCCTACACCTCCTCCAATCACCACATTATGCTTACCTGTAATCACAGATTGCAGGGCCTGAATAAGCATAGGAGTCACCTGCTTCAATGGGGGAATCTTGGACATTTTGGGGGGGGTCATGGGTATATATCGCCCCCCAGTGGGGCTCTTTTTTTCTTTGTAGTCCCTGTTGGCGACCGGGGACAAAACACACTGGACATGTTCCGTGTTATAAACAGTCATGTCGCTTTTAAAGACGAGCGATCAGGAAATAAGGAGTGATTTTTGTTGTCTTTTCCAGAAGAATGAACTCCTCTTCGGCCTCGAACGATCACTCTCGCCCCAAATGAGTACTCCAATCAGGAGTGAAGTGTGTGAACGAATAACTCTTGGCAGCGTATCTAAACTCTTAGGAACACTCACTCAAACCAGACCAAAACATAACTCAGTTCAGCCCGAACGGAAGTAATCGCGCTTAAGTGTCGGCACTGTAAGCGCACACGGGAGAGGAATAATAACGGGGTAGAGAGGAAGATCCTTGAAGAAGCACGCTAACTCAAACCGAGATATTTGCTATCCACGCGCAGCTGCGGCTGATCCCTTCCGACACAGCGCAAAGCAGCCAAGTGACTCTGAATTCATGTTAGCTTCAGCTGCTCCTCTCGCCTCACCCCCTTTCTAAACAGTCACTCTATGCACACACACAACATGCACACATGGACTGGGAAGAGGGGGGACTTTATGTACGAAACAACCATAATATTCTTTTCAGCATTTGTATTGCCCCTCATTGTGAAGGTTTCCTCTTGACCTCGATTTTGTGCGCAATCGACAAATTGGGGAGGTCATTATACCTTGCGTACACTGACGAGGGCAAGAGATAGCGGAGGGAAGCGACAGACGAGAGAAAACAAGAAGCGAGGCAACGCCGTACCATCCTCTTAAGGGTCCGAGTCCGCTGCTGCCAAGGACTTTGGAGTGGGCTAGATGAGAAAGGGTACGCGACACTTAAGAAGGGAAGAGGCATTTAACCGGGGTAGAGCCGCTGAGGTCAACTTCCTTGAAGAGGTCAATGGAATAGTCGAAGAGATTCGGAAGTACAAGGGTGAACCCACAGAACTGGGGCGCTGCTAAGAGAAGCCAGAATACATTAAAAACGCCATCTATAAATTTCCACTTGCAAAAAATAATGATAATTAATAATGATACTAATAATAGTTATAATAATAATTAATAATCATACTAATAATAGTTATAATAATTAATAATCATACTAATAATAGTTATAATAATTATACTAATAATAGTTATAATAATTAATAATGATACTAATAATAGTTATAATAATAATTAATAATGATACTAATAATAGTTATAATGATGATAATAATAATAATAATAATACCATTGAGGGCGAATTGTGCGTTCATTCTTGGTTATCAGTCTGTGGCCGCAAAGTGCCCGCATGTGCTATTTTGCCACGCTTAAGGGTGTGTGTGTGTGGAGGGGGGTGGGGCTCTCTCTCTTGTGCGTGTGAGCGTGCACGCAACTATAGAAGCTCTTCCCACTCGCTCTCAAGGGAGGCAGTGTGCCTCCCAAAGGCGGAGGGAAGTTCGATCCCATCCTGCCCTCAGTACGCCCTTACATCTGCACGCGCGTGCAAAACTACATCTGTAATACAATTGACACGTACACAGGACAAAGCAACAGACTGGAAAAAGATGTGTATGTATATGTGTGTGCGTGGAAAAGGGCGGAGAAAGTTGGCGGAGATTGAGGTTTCTCAACCGGCCGAGGAAAAGGCAAATGAGGGATTGGTCTGGTTAGAACTTTTAGGAGTTTGATTTAGTTTAGAATCGAGGGATTTGTTTTGCCTTTCGGAAATCGGGATCTGGGTATAGAACTTAGGTACTTGGGGGAAATTTACTTTAGAGATGGCCCCATTTGGTTGGTGGGATTTTCTTTACCACATAGATTTTTATCCTTGGTAGCGTTGCCCTCTTTATGAAGACTGAGATCCTCGCAACTCTCTTTTAAATGACGCGAACCCCCACCAGATGAAATGAACAGTTCCATTAAAAGCTTTAATACCCCTGAGTTGCCGGCATACAGGTGAGGGTATACAGGCTGTTAAGGGTATTAAGAAGGCATACCAACTGTCAGGAGAATCGGGCTCCTCAGCCAAGGTGCTACAAGACATCCAAACAACGCAGAAATGAGGCAAGGGCCGAGACATGGGTGTTAACATCCTCTTTCCCCCATAAGTGGGACTATCCACATTTAGGAACGGTGGACGGAGAAAAGAGAAATAAAATTAAAATAAATATAAAAAAATAAGGATGCCTAGAAATGATAGGCCAATTTTGATCGATTATAATTGCTGAGGCCGGAAAGGTGCACTAAGATGTATCCAGGAACAAATTTGTCCGGAGTTCAGGGGTTCAAAAGTACACATTTGATCCCTGGTTGCCTGGGATCTCACACGGTCGGACGAAGGACGATGGGGTAAGTGGAGAACCCGCGAAGATGAGGTTGCGCGGTGGGGATGCGCAGAAGCAACTTCGTGCTCACGGAGAGAAAGTGAAAACGAGAAACAGCACAACGCCCTTCTGACCCCAGGCACTCAGGATCTTTCCGATGTCTTCTGGCGTCTCCTATGAGCTCCCGGAAACATTCCTTTGTCCACCTGAAGTTAGCCTAGACCCTACCCCCATAAAACGCCCAACCACCCTACTGACCTCTCCTGGAGTGTTCCCCTCATATCCTTTACTGGTCCCAATGATCCTGTAGCCCATTCTCTACTCTCTTTGCGAGCCCCTATTTTCTTGCCAGCCACAAATCTAGAGGCTAGTCGCCGACCAACTTTTATCCACTCATCCCTGGGCTTGGTGGAGCCAATGGACATAATCCTGGATAATTCGAAGTCGACCCTAGCAATAAAGGAGTTTCGGTCCTTTCGCCTATACCCTAACTAAGCCTTCTCCTTCTTGGTGAGTTGATCGGTCGATATCCTCTCTTGTAGGACTACACGGCCAGTTCCAGGGGTCAGGTGACAGATAGCATTGCTAGTCGAAGACTTGGAGATGAGGAGTCTTTAATGACGACGAGTTCATGCAACCCTGTCCTAGAACTGCTTTATTTTCCTGCCTTGAAGTTTCCCCGTGCTCTCTTGATGCACAAACCGACTTTTGATATTTAGTGTTCAATGGCCTTGTTAATTATCGCTTTTCAAACTGTTTCGCCGGGAAGCTACCGCTTGAGATGCCACTTCGGCCGTGCCTTGATCCACCACGATAGATCTCATTCAAAGAAGTGAGTTATATCTGTACCTCAGTCGAAGAGTTTAGGTCGGTTGATGCGGCCGTGAAGTTCTGCACCATTGCCGTGATATTGGCTTCTATTCCTCGAACGCCTGGCATTTTCTTTTCTCGCTAACCGCTTCCTTTTTGGTCAGGCGAGTGTGGCACAGCCCACAGAGACAAGCGCTGTGCCTATGAGCGCTATAATTGAAATCCATGTAACCTATCCTGTGTGAATTTTGTCGGACGAGAGCAAAAGTAAACTTCGTTCGAAGCATACCCAGCATACCTGCAGCTATTCCTGGCGTGGATATCTATCTTCACTCAATGCGAGAACCCTTTGATGAGGTTGTGTCAAAAGAATTTGGGATGTATACGCTCTTGCCCTTCTCCCATTCTCCAGAAGGGTTATCCGCATTATCTAGCCTGTATGCTTCTCAGTCAAATTTAAAGATGGTGTTACCATCGTTAAAGGTAGATACCACTCTAACTTCGGACGATACACTGTGCGCCATTCGTTGACACCGAGTTGAGCGAGGCATGGCCTTACTGTTAGCCTTTTCAACAGGACCTGGGCAGAAGGTATCTTCCCAAACTCCTGATGAATGTCCAACGTGATTGCTTTTCTCAAGCCGAGGAGAAATCACTCCTTATCGTTTGCTCTGCTCAGAGAGGGAAAAATTCATCGACGCGCACTTCTGCTCGCCATGGGCATCACTAAGAGCAAGGCTTTTTCTTAAATGGATCTCGCCTAGATGTGGACACGAACCTATTCCATGGTCTTATTTTTGATCGACGCCTTACCTGGGATGCAACCTCTTGTAATGCAATGATGCAACTTTAGTGTCTATTGTACCCGCGCCATGGAAATTTTTCGCTGAGAGACGTTCAGTATATGGAGTGCTGATTGGTTTAATCTTTTACCTTTTATCGCGTCCTGCGAAGGCTCAAGGTCTTGAATGGTGGCATAAAAAACTTTTATTATTAGTATTATTTGTTCGCTCAAAACATGACTACTGGTGCGACATTTGCTCCCTCTCATCTGAACGCTTATTGAGGATGTTGGATTCCATCCACCACACTTGAGGAGATGCCTTAGAAGAGAGGTCTCCTCTAAGGATAGACTTCTTGTCAACATAATATGGGGAAGATGCCACTAGATTTAAATCGTCCACATTGCATAAAGAGCTTACACTCAGGGGTTTGTCTCCTCCAGTCGCCAACAGCTATCATTTCGACGGCGGCTGAACTCAACGGTGCCTAAGCCAACGGGAGACACCAATCATGCCCTAATATTTTTAAAATTTAAGCCTCGGAAACTCTTTCTTAATTTTTTCTTAATTTCAGAGCGCTTCTTTTTCTGCCCAAGACCCCACCATAGAAAATGCCACTATTAGATATTTATCACCACGCCTCTGCTCCAAAAGCTTCCACATCATCAGAAGTATTGCGTTCCTATTTTAAGCATACATTTTGTCAGTGTCTAAATGGGGAGTTGGATGCTACGCTATCTACTCCTTGTATGACCCTGGATAAGCTCTTATGGGCGCGGTCTTTCTTCACGACTGAGATGGTTGCAATATACCGTTCAATATCGGCTATTACGCGCCGCAAAAGGTTTGGAGACTGTTTCGTAATGCATGCTAGTTCAAAAGACGTGTTAAGACCCTTCAGACATTGGAATTTCCAAATCCCCTCATTTGTCTACTGCAAATTTTCGCGATGTCGACATTGCATTTGGCATGGCTCATGGACATGTAAGGAGTTGCTGAGAACAAGCACGATGATGAACGTGCCAAGGTGGCTGCACAAACTGAGCTACCGAACGGAGTTTCCCTGAGGCAGGAAAAATATGCATATATACCCTACTCCATTGCGTGGCATAAAAAGGCGAGTATACCTAAATAGGGGGTCGCTTGACTATGGAGCTGCGCCCTACGTTCTTTTACGCCGGCTAATCCGCGTCACGGTCTGAATGAGTGGATGTATTAAATGTGAGGGGAATATGTGATGTGGAAACGAGGAGGATGGTTCAAAGTTTTCAAAACGGAAATTGCAGATGCTTGCGTTGTGAGAGGCAAACAAGAAGGTAAATGAAGAGTTTCTGTGAGATGGAGTGAATGGTGTGCGATAAGGTGTAGATCAGGCTTGTAATAGTAAAGAAGGTGTAGTAGTGCTTTTGAGTGATGAGTGGCCTGAAGATACAATGGTTGGGTATGAATGTCTGAGCTCGAGAATTATGTTGAAGTTGAGATTTGCAAGGATGAAACTATGTGTGGTGTGGTTGTAATGTATGGAACCTGTAATGATAGATGTAAAGATGAGAAAGAGGTTTGGAATGATAGGGGGGTGAGTGGTGGATGTAATTTGAAATGGTCATCAGTTGTATGAAATATGAATGGATGAATGTGTGACAGAGGGAGAGATGGGATAACTGGAGCTTTTTGTACACTCGGAGAGAATGAAAATGCAGAGAGGGTGGTAGGGTCCTGTGCTGAAAGAAACTTATGTGTATAAACCTATTCTTTCATCACAATGATGTGCATAAATATGCATGATGTGTGCAAAGGAGAAGGGTAGAAGTTAAGAGTATGGTTGATTTGTGCCTAGTAAGAAAGCGTTGTCAAAACTGCCAAAATAAAGACCGTTTCAGGTAAATCGATACAAGATTAAAAGTGTACCTCGGGGCTAATGACCGCACCAATGTAGGTTATTTGACCTTGGACACGCCCAATAAGAGTTTAGCTTTCATGCAGCTTACATCATACGCGTTTTTTCCCGAGAATTCCAACTGAAATTGGAAAAAGTACGCCATACTCCCTCCCCCCCCCTGCGCCGAGAGAAGCGTGAAGGAGATTTTGAATTTGTTTAACTACCCGAAGTACTTCTGGTCCACAAAGAAAACGGTAGTAGGAAGAAGCTGAGAAAAATAACAAAACAGAAAAAGGACGAAACTGAGAAAAAGGACGAAGCTGAGAAAAAGGACGAAGCTGAGAAAAAGGACGAAGCTGAGAAAAAGGACGAAGCTGAGGAAAATGACGAAGCTGAGAAAAAGGACGAAGCTGAGGAAAAGACGAAGCTGAGGAAAAAGACGAAGCTGAGAAAAAGGACGAAGCTGAGGAAAAGGACGAAGCTGAGAAAAAGGACGAAGCTGAGAAAAAGGACGAAGCTGAGGAAAATGACGAAGCTGAGAAAAATAACGAAACAGAAAAAGGACGAAGCTGAGAAAAAGGACGAAGCTGAGGAAAATGACGAAGCTGAGAAAAAGGACGAAGCTGAGGAAAAAGACGAACTGAGGAAAAAGACGAAGCTGAGAAAAAGGACGAAGTTGAGAAAAAGGATGAAGCTGAGGAAAATGACGAAGCTGAGGAAAATGACGAAGCTGAGAAAAATGACGAAGCTGAGGAAAAGGACGAAGCTGAGAAAAAGGACGAAGCTGAGAAAAAGGACGAAGCTGAGGAAAATGACGAAGCTGAGGAAAATGACGAAGCTGAGAAAAAGGACGAAGCTGAGGAAAATGACGAAGCTGAGGAAAAAGACAAAGCTGAGGAAAATGACGAAGCTGAGGAAAAAGACGAAGTTGAGAAAAAGGACGAAGCGGAGAAAAAGGACGAAGCTGAGAAAAAGGACGAAGTTTAGAAAAAGGCCGAAGCTGAGGAAAAGGATGAAGCTGAAAAAAGGACGAAGCGCCTACTTTCAGGCACAGCAAACTTCCTGCCTCTTTGATGGGCCTAGGAGTGGTCAACAGCGAGGCTCACGTTATGCCTCCTTGCATCTTTCCTAGGGTTTAAAGGTCAATTCGGACGTTTACATTGAGGTAGTTGGGACTGTGGTCAAGCTTTGGTTGGATGGAGCAAGAACGCGCGGGAAGGCCTTACCTTTTCCATCAGGACTCTGCTCCCGCACACAAAGCACGGAAGACACCAGGCGTGGTTGTTCAACAACGTCCAACACTACAGGCCACCGGACTTGTAGCCAAGCAGATACGATTTCCTCGCTTCAAAAACCGACACAGGAAAATCAACATTTGAAAAGTTTTTCACACATGAAGTCATAAATTAGCCCAAGTTAAACATCCATATTCCTTCCAGCTGATGCTTGGAAGCCGAATTACTCAATACTTTTCTCGCTATCTCCGTTGTGTCACACACATAAACTACATGTCTCCTTATTATAAGTACAGGCACACAAACGTCTACCCCTCGTCGGAAAAACCTTCCCGGGCAGCGAGAATTAGAGAAGTTTCGTTTGACCCGACTTCAAGTTAGCTCCCCCCACCTAATTGAACACTGAGATAGGTAAAGGACAGATCCATATGTCTTGATATAAATTGACTCAAATTTATTATTATTAATTCAGCCCCAAGTTGCGATAATTTGTACAAATTAATTTTTGCCTCAGGTTTCAACAAGGAGAACGTAAACGAATCGAGGTTAAATTCATTAATTTTTTCCCACAATTCCATGATGGAAATAATCGTTGTTAGTTTTATTTATAAAAGTAGTGGCTACTGTTAAAAAGTTTTAAGAAATAAAGTTCGTTGTAAAGAAGCTTTCTCTCAACCTGTGTGAAAAGTCTTCAGAAGCTGCAAACCGAATTGTTGTTATGTATTAAAATTGATCCCGCCGTCAGCCTTCTCCAAACACACACACATATATATATATATATATATATATATATATATATATATATATATATATATATATATATATATATATATATATATATATATATATGAAAAAGTGAAGAATATGATTGAAACTCATTTATTTCATACTTGACATAATATAAATAAACATCAAGGCGTATAATTTATCAATAATTAATATTCGATGTGTCCTTCTTTTGCTTTTATAACCGCTTTAATGCGTTTTTGCATATTGTGCATAAGTATTTGGGGCAACCTTCTGCCATTCAATGTGTGATATTAACGTTTATTCCTATTTTTTCAGTGGTTATCTTATTGTTAACTTACAAGTGGTAATTTTTTGTTAAAAATGTCCCCGAAGAAACAGATTCCTGAGGGATTATCCAAAGGCAAAATTGTAAAAAAATTGAAATGCTCGAAAAACGGTGTCCAAACAACCACTAAAAGGTCCGATGAGACCAATTCTTTTTAAAAAAACGCTATGGTCAAGGTAGCAAAAGGTGTAGAACTTTGAGGGAAGAGAGGTTGCTGAAAAGGAAATCTATGGTCGATAATAAAAAAAAACTCTTCTGATGTAGCTGCTGAGTTTCGGGCAACAACAAACAAAGAGATATCGAGACCCACAGGGAGAAGAGGGTTATTAGAAGCTGAGCTCAAAGGATGTAAGGCTAGAAAGAAACCGTGGCTGGCTCAGGTAAACAAGAAGAAGCGATTGTCTTGGGCAAAAGAGCATGAAGATTGGACTGATGGTGATTGGGCTAAAATTGTTTGGTCTGATGAAACAACTTTTGAGATAGGTTCTCCACATTAGTTTCCACCAATTTATTACGCTTCTACACATTTTTATTTGCTACCAAAATTATTATTAAATACCCCAAATGATCAGTAAAATTTGTTTTCCTCCTCAGAACTTTGGAACATCTGGAGCTGTTTATGTTCGTCGAAGAGTTGGGGAAGCTTATGATCCGCGATGTGTTGTCCCAACAGTCAAATTTGTAGGTGGCAGTGTAATAGTTTGGGGGGGGGGATGTCGTCTTCAGGTCCAGGATTGTTGTTCACTTGTGAAGGCAGAATGAATTCCAACACTTACACCGAAATGTTAGACCAGGTTTATCAACCCTTCTTAGGTAAAATTTTCGATGATCACATAACAAATGGTGTAATCTTCCAAGTCAATGCTCCATGCTGCACATCGTGAGTCTCGAAGGGTTGATTTGAAAAGAAAGGGGTGACCTTGATGGAATGCACCCCCTTCCCCTCAATCTCCAGACCTCAACCCCATTGAACATTTGTGGTCACACTTGGGCACAAGAGTAAGGGTACACAAATGTTCCACAAATGTGTGGATGATCATGCGTACCCAATCCTAGTTCAAATTGTAGATAATAGGGGTTGCCTTTTCAACTGATTTTTTACTGGGGATGGACTTTATGAACCAAAATGCTTGGGAAATATACCCAACCGGTAAGCGAGTTCGAGGTAGAAGAAATACACATCCGTTGACCGACGGCAACGGTCAAGCACAATGTTTACGCGAGTTAAATGCATCGAATTCCGATGAGAAGGATGCATACACAGAGCTATTTGACGGCATAGAGGCACCCGAGTTGAGTGATGCCTTTTCAGAACAGCTAAGAGAGCCATCACCCTCTTCTATTAACGATGGGCTACGAGAGCCATCGACGAGTCGTATTGAGTCTATGGAACAAATTGGAGTCCATGAGTTGAGTCGCAGAAGAAATAGAGGGTCACATTCCTCAGATGTAGAGTTGAATCGAAGGAGTCGTGTAGTTACCCCTGTTAATACCAGTATAGATAATTATGGTCGCGTGATGAGCCATGACCAAGTATATTTTGTGTTTGAAAATAATTTAGCTTGTAGATTGGTGCAAGTACCAATAGAGCTCACAGTGGAAACTAAAAGCCGAGTGGAATTGTGTCTCCCAGAGAAGGTAGAAACACAGCCCCAAGAAAGAGTTCGTTTTAGTGCGAAAATAAGCGAGTAAATGGAGGGAATACTGAACCTGAACATGCGTTATATGTTATAGAAAAGGGATGCATAGACAGGGGACTATTTATTGCAGATACTATCGTTCATAGCGAGGATAGGTCAATTCTTACTGAGGTGTTAAAGAGCGGACCACGTGTAGTTAAGTTAGTTAAGGGTCAGAGGCTAAGCGCCGCTACCCAAGTAAAAGTGACAGAGGAAGAAAATGAAACCCCAATAAGACTGGTACAGTCCTCGGATGAGCAAGGTAGTGGGGATAGAAGTACCTTGCGGGAAAACTACAAATCCTGTCGATCGGATAACTTCAAATCTTCGATTGCATTATCAGAGACGAGCACGAAGAATAGACTACTCGATCTCTTATTATTAAATCAAGATGTTTTTCCTTTATCCGGAGATAAGTTAGGGCGAACTAAACTAGTGCCTTTGGAAATCAAATTGAAACCCGGAAAAACGCTTATATATACACATCCTTATAGGCTCCCCCGTTCACAGTTAGAAAATTAAAAGAGCAAATCCTAGACATGTTACATCAAGGCATCATTGAGCCTTCGGCTAGTCAGTGGTCTTCCCCCGTGATTTTAGTGTCAAAAAAGGACGGAGGAACGAGACCACGTAGAGATTTTAGACGCTTAAAAGGTGTCACAATTTCGAACAGATCTTCTCTACCAAACATGACCGAAACGATTAAGCAGGTGGGAGACTCGAGGTACTTCTCTTCATTAGACTTTGCCAGTGGAAATGGGAAAATGGAGGTCATTCCAGAGTGCAGATCCTATACAGCTTTTACTACGAATTTAGGTCACTACGATTTTAACGTTCTACCTTTTGGTGTCCGAAACGGAGCTGCTAATTTCTCTAGGTTAATGAACCTAGTCCTTTCTGACCTACTGGGTGTAGAGGCCTTAGCCTATCTAGAAATCGTAATTTTTTGTAAGAATAAACTAACCCACTTTACCAAGCTCCAGCAGGTAGTCGATAGATTGCTAATGGCAAACTTAAAAGTAAAACTAGCAAAATGCAAGTTCCTCCAAGAATCTCTTGTATACCTTGAATTCTTACTTTCCTCGCAAGGAATCAAACCGAACCCAGCGAAAAGAGACGGACTCCTAAAGTATCCCCCACCAAAATCGGTCGAAGAAGCCCAAACCTTTCTTGGCTTTGTAGGGTTCTATCGTAACTCCATTCTCAAATTCTCTGAGATCGCCAAACCCATCACCGACCTATTTTCAAAATATGCTACCTTCGCGAGGGGTCCCCAACAATAAAAATCATTTAATTTTCTTATAGAACATTTAATCTGTGAACCAATTTTGCAGTACCCGACTATAAGCAACCCTTCATTCTAGCCACTGAAGCAAGTTCTTTTGGCATGGCTGCTGTTTTGCTACAATTACAAAATAGAAAAGAAACGCTTATTGCATATGCTAGTAAACTATTGAATAGAGCACAAAAGAATTACGACACAACAGACCGATAAGTACAGGCTGACCCCCCCCCTCAACGGGCCCCAACTGCACACACAAAAAGTGTGTGCTGGCCCGTTTTTTGGGGGTGGGGAAGATCACCCGGTACTAGCTGTAGTCTAGGTTTTAAAACAGGTTGAGAAACATAATCTACGGGTATGATATTATCGTGAGAACTGATCACCAACCACTTGTGTATCTGTTTAAAGACAAATTACTAGAAAGTAGATTAAGTCGTTGGGCGTTTCAAATACAAGACTACCACTCAAAAGTAGAATATAGACCAGGGAAACTACAAACCATCCCAGATGGCCTATCATGCTTAAAACCAGTGAACAAAATAGATGCATCAGAACCATTCAACTATCAGTTGCTTCTGGATGCCCAACAAAAAGACAAACGAGTTGGAAACATCTTCGCTCAATTAATATCAACGCCCAACTCACCACAAGACAAGGAATACCAAATCCACAACAAACTAGTCTGCTGCAAAGATGCGGCTAGGTGACTGTTGATTGAATTAATCCCAGATGATTTAGTGAAATTTGCATTGCGTTAGGCCATGACACACCCTTCTTTAGCCACATGGCCGCGGAAAGAACAGTAAAGCACCTGTAGGAAAGGTACCATTTCCCAAATTTGGTTACTAGAACTCAATAATACCTTCATGAATGCCCTGTATGTCTTAAACATAAAGGGAGTCATCCCAAAACAACGTATATGCACAGATACCCCACTTTTACAACAGCGCTGGTAAAGGACCAGCATGGATATTTTAGGACATCTTAGGAAGACACCAAGTAACAATAAATATATGTTGGTATTTACCGATCACTTTACTCGCTATAACGAATTGGTAGCGATTCCTGATCAAACAGCTGAAACAGTTGCCAAAGCTCTCGTAGATCGCATCATCAAAACTCACAGCGAACCCGAAGTACCGATCTCCGACAACGCTGCCAACTTTATTTCAAAATTAATGGAAGAAATCTATAGGATCGTGCACCGTAGTCAGGGATCAAAGCGACCAAGAGTCAATTATATAGTAGGGGAAGCGTTTATCATAGTGAAACAAGGCAAAGTGGGGTGTATCTCCAATTGCTACATGATAAGCGCCGTTAATGTCAGTCTGGGCGTGGGGTAGACATTCATCCCAATGGGGTGAGATTTCTACTATTGATCCAAGATTCAAAATTTTCCGATTTTCGCCGTTCCACTAACCCATTTGAGGCAGCGTGGTAGGGGACTATGTGCACCTTGGTTATGTTGCACAACCTACAGATTTCGAAGCAATTTTTCTCAGAAGTGTTTTCGTTATTTTTGGCTTACATGGCAGATTCTTGCAGCAATACCATCGAGGTGGGAAATTAATTACAAATTCGATAAACATGAAAGAATTGGGTATTTCAGAAAATCTGAGTTTTTTTGCCATGTTTAGGTTTGGTATGATTAGACAGGCAAATTTCGCTGTTGTATCATTTACGGTAGAAAAAATCAATTACAAAGTTTTGGCACATATGAGGTACTGGGCTAAAAAAATGTTACCGCTCGCTTCTTATATCCCTCTGGGGAACGCCCTAATTACCACCAGGGAAAATCAAGCTTCAGTTAGCCGTTTCTAGTAAATCCCCAAAAGTGCATTCGAAACAGCAATCTTTGTTGTTGTTTGTTGGTTCGCTAGAAACAGCTAGGTGAAACTTGATCTTCCCTGGTGGTAACTAGGGAGTTCCTAAAGAAAAAGTAAACACAAGTTTTGCGGGTGGTAACACCAACCATAGGGCTTTCGCCATATTTAATTTCTACCTTTCAAAACCTTTTAAAGACAGAAATAAAGATGCAGAAACCTTGTATTGTAGACCATATAACAATACAGTACAAGAGAAAGAGAAATTTGACGTAAATGATCAATGAGGCAAGAAATAGGAGTTTTTTTAAGGCAAGAGAAAGGGACATTGGAAGAACACAAGGATCAAAGAGAACTAATCAAACCTTGCATTTTGTTTTAGTATGTTTGAATCATAATTTGAGGGTGAAATATACAAAAATTCAGAAACACAAACCAATTATTATTAATAAATAAAGTCAATTCATGCATGCAGTCAAGATTTACAATGATGTCCCTTGTTATTCAAGACGGCTTCATTTCCTTTTGGGACGCTGGAGACCAAATTCGTGATGATTTCTTGGCTGAAATTTCTCTATCTTTGTTCAATGAGCACCGGCAACTGCTCACGATTGGATGACTTCTCTTTCTTAATCGCCAGTTTGATTATTGCTTATAATTTAATTTGGGTTCAAATATGGCGAATTTCCAAGCTAAGGTTCCGAAAGTTCGATGTTTTTTTTCAGTCAAGAACTTTGTTATTGTTTTTGTTTTGATTGTGGAAAGGAAATTTCCAGTTATCATCCCCAAATTAGTCCTAAACTGTTGTCAAAATGTGCTGATGAAGAGGTTTTGGTACTATTCTGAGTTCATGGTAGTGTTCTTCAGGAAAATTGTTAGTGCTCAAATTCATTTAGATGAGAAGTCCCCATCCCCCCGACATGGAGAGAGTCCGGATGCCTCACCGTAGGCACGACACAAGACTCATGAAAGTGCTCCCCTTTTCTCCTCCTTGTGAGGGATCTTCCAAAGCTCCTATAAGCAGAAAGGAGCTTCATTATAGAATTTCAGTCTGTTCCAGTCTTTAAAACTCCATCCCTTATAATTGCTGGAAAATTGGAGACTATCCGTCAGGTTCTTGGTGAGATGAGGCTTCTTCTCAGTTCTTCTAGACTCGAGACCTTTGTCGAAAAGTTTCCACATCACTGCGCGCGCAGAATCATTTACCCTTTGCTTCTTTCCAATCGCGAATAAGCTCGCCACTGAAGGCAATCCGATACTTGAGCTGGGCCCTTACCACGAGGCGATCTTGGCGTTGATTTGAAGCACTTTGGCGTCCATAAAACTTGTTCATAGGAGTATAAACAGTCTTTTTAAAGTCGTTAATGATCTCAAAGATAGGGCTCTATGATTCAATGTCCTTAGCAACTATCTCTTTGCATTTCAGGTCAATTGATGAGAAACAATGATTGCACGCTTTTCTTTGGAAAGAACCATTTATGGAATTGAAAAAGGTTGAAGCATTTTTTTTCCAAACAAAAATTACGAAATAGATTAAAATTGCACAACATCATTCATTACACCCATAATACCACTTTGATCAAATAGCAAGGCTCCAGTGACTGTTCCTACAGGAACAGGACCAGAACACGACTTTGGATTCGACGAAGGAATGTATTTTTTCTTATTAGTCTTGATACGCTGAATTATTAATAAACTTGCATTTATTTAAATTTTGCAAGAATTATTCTTATCACGTAAATTTTAAAAACGACTGCAAAAAATAAAAATAAATTATATTAGTCGCAAAATCTTTGGCTATACTTTTCTTTTCAGTCACACGAGCATTTTACTTTTGAAGATGATGCTTGCTTTTCCAAAATGCCGTCTAGTCTAGAGTGATTTTTCCTTGGTTTTCTTGATCTTTTCCAAGTAACATTGTAATATGTTGACCAAAATAGATATATTTGTCTACCATTTCAATTTGCGCTTTGTCAATTGTAATGTCTCATGTCGACCTCTGGTTGGTTTACCATGACTTTTGTTTTTCCAAGATTTATTTTAGGCTGATTCTTTTGCTTTCATGGTTAAGTTTTTGAAGCATTGCTTGAATCTCTTCTAAGTTATCAGCTATGAGGGCAATATTATCTGCGAATCTCAGGAGATTGAAGTAATCTCCATCGGTCTTAATGCCTTTATTTTGCCAGTTTTACCTGAAGATTTCTTCTAGCCAGAAGATGAATAAGTTCGGAGAAAGAGTATGTCCTTGCCTTACACCTTTCTCTAATTGAAGGATGTCTGAATTCCTATGCAATCTAATGTAGAATCTGCAATTTTGGTATACGTCCTAGGATATTTAGGATGTAGACCGGATTTATACCCTTATTCTTCAAAGCTGTTATGATCGCTGGTGTTTTTATTGAATCAAACGTTTTATGCAACCATACAAATACCAAGTATATAGAGATATTGTACTATGAAGTTTTCTCAATGAGCTGGTTGAGAACATGTGGGTGATCAATGGTTGAGAAACCTTATCTTAACCTAGCTTGTTGTTCATCTAGCTGGTTTTACAGTCTGTTGGTAATGATTCGTGTGAATAGTTTATAGACATACGAGATAAGACTGTTTGATCTGTAGTTTGTAAGGTCTGTTTGGTCACCTTTTTGATGTACAAGTATTGACATGGCATTGTGCTAGTCCTCCTGAGTCCTTCCTAGTTTTAAAGATTCAGTGAAGAGGTAAGCTAGTTTGCCCACAATGATCTCAAGGATCTTTTATATTTACAGTGTCTAATTGTTTGGTGATTTTGAATTCAAGGACTTTTCAAAGTTTTTAAAGACCTTTTAAAAAATAATCAAGGACGGGTTTAAGCCATTATTTTTTTCTTTAAATTAAAAAAGTGCAATAAACATTATGGGACATTGATGAAGGTGAGGTATTTAAAGGAAAAATGGGTTATAAGCAAAGCATAACCAAAATCAACCGCACAAAACAAGAACGAGGTATCCGAGCGACAGTCACACAGAAGTATAGCGAGCATCCATCATAAAATACAATGCATCCAAAGCATACATATGTTACTCGTAACTCACATTAGTGAGTAGATTAACTTAAATATTACTATTTTCCTAATAGACACTAAAAAGTATATAAATAGTGAATTTGAAAAATCATTTGAACAATCACTCAATGATTTATTTTTTAAATTCAAGGACCATCTATTTTTTTCAGCAAATTCATGGACTTTTCAAGGATTTCAAGGAAAAAAATCAAGGGCTTTTCAAGGACTTAAAGGATTTCAAGGGCAATAAACGCCCTGTATTAGTAAGTCCGAAGTGACGTTGTCCTGACCTAGTGTTTTGTGTTCTTAATTTGTTTGATTGAAATTTCAATTATTGATTTGAGAATGGGTGGTACATTATTAGGTGTTGTTGTTTGGTTATGTCTCTAGATTTTGTTACTTTCGTATTTTGATGGTGTTTTTAACAACACTTGTATTATATTTTTTGATGTTAGCGCTCTGTTTATTTTTAAGGACTTGTTTAGTTCTGCCTAATTCAATTTGTTGGTTGGTGTGTGCTGCCTCAAGGTGTCTGCGCTTCTTCATTATGTTTGTTGTTCTTATTTTGTGTTTCCTTGTATTTCTCAGTAGTGTCTGTCATGTCTTTCATCAAGTTATTGTTCATCGCTTGTATATTGCTGATGTTGCTGTGGTTAAGGGGGTTTCCTGGTATGCACTCTGAAGATGACCCTGGGAATGTGGAACGAGATTTTTCTGGATCTTAATTAGCTTATTTTGGAATGGAATATATTTCTTATTTCTTTCTGAAAACGGAATACAAACTGAAAAATGGGTGGGTTCGAACCTATGCCAGCAAGCGCTCTTCGTTTTTGAGGCCAGAGCGCTCAATGGTATAGGTTCGAACAGGAATTTTCACTTTTTTGAAAGGATAAAAAAGATCATTGTTTGGTCCTTTAAAAAAGTCGAAATCACTGGTGTATAATTATTTTATTTATTTATATCTTATGGGTTATTGAGGATATAATATATATATATATATATATATATATATATATATATATATATATATATATATAGAGAGAGAGAGAGAGAGAGAGAGAAAGCATGAAAGAAATAAAGAAAAAGAAAGAACGCATGAGCAAAAAGCAAGAGAGAGAGAGAGAGAAAGAGAAAGCATGAGAGAAATAAAGAAAGAACGCAAGAGCAAAAAACAAGAGAGAGAGAGAGAGAGAAAGAGAAAGCATGAGAGAAATAAAGTGAGAATGCAAGAGCGATATAAAGAAAGAACACAGAGGAGAGATAAAGAGAACGTAAGAGCGAAAAAGCGAGAGAGAGAGAGAGAGAGAGAGATAAGGAGATAAAGAGAGAGAAAAAAAGAAGTAGGAGAAACTCTTAAAGTAAGAGGCGGAAGCCCAAATGGGGGCGGGGTAGGCCTTGCCGGTCTGCAAATGAGCCTACTCCCTCCCGGGGCGCAGCTCTTCCGCATTAGAATGAGAGAATAGAATTAGATGAGGAAGAGGTATTGTATTCAAGGGAGTCTCTTGGGCATCTGGTGTGGAGTGTAGGTACGAGAGTGGGTAAAGGTGAGATTCATAAAAATACCCTTGAGTGCTACACCTTAAATTTGGGCTCATTCAGCTACACATTCCTCTTACACTGCAGCCAAGCGTCACATTTACTTCTGTGTTTTACTGTGCAGCTACACATTTCATCATTTCACTTACACCAACACAGGTGCTACAGCATGCATTTAACTTTCACGATCATTATTACACCTTTACATCTGCTCCTGTATATTATTGTCAATTAAGTTTGTTCGGACGTGTTTTGAACGAACCTAGAAAGCCGATATATATATATATATATATATATATATATATATATATATATATATATATATATATATGGTGCGTCAGTATTTTAAGAACATGACTTTGAATATCTCTAACTTTCTTATAACTTATTTTTAAACATTTCTTTTTCAGATTAACCAGGCAATGACTTCGCCATTTCCCCCTACGTGGGGAGCTTGCGCTTCACTATTAAGATTAAAATCTAAAATCTAAAAAAAAAGCAGCCATGGTTAAATTTTTATAAATTTTATGAACTTCGTCAATTCTAATAATTTTAAAAAGGAACTCTGAACTAAATTTTCTGAACTTCACCATTTGTAATTCTTTGGGTTTCAAAAAATCACAAAATTTCGATACTTATATTTATTTCTGAACTTCACTATTTTGTTTTTTGATATTATAAAATAATTATTAGAAATAACTTTGATAAAAAACATAAGTCATAACCAAACTAAGATGAAATTATTATTCAAATACTAAAAAAAATCCCCTTCTTAAATTATAAAGTTAGTGATGATGATGATGATGATAATGAATAACATTAAAGTGACGAAGCAAATGAATAGGCACGCTGTAATCGTCGCCTCAAAAGCTCGTCAGAATGATACAGAGAGCGCTCCCTTGCTCAAAGTCTTCCGATCCTTCGTTGCTAAAGTTAGAAGAAACCTAGAAACTGCTGACTGTGATCTAACACATGCAAAGGGTTCCAATAGTTTCAGAACCCAAGAATTTGTGCTCAATATTCGGGGAAAATCAAGAACCCCCCTACCCCCCCGGATAGTTGATTAGAGCCTTTGCAAAGGACTTCGGGTTTCATAATGCGCCTTCAGAAGAACTGTGCTCGAGAGATGGATGGATTGCAACAGTCCCTTAGCGCTCGCTGCGAGGTGATTGCGCCGTAATATTTTTTTAATAACTGTTAAAACACTCTAAAAATGGGTGGAGGATGTGAGTGGTGAGGTGATTGTGCTGTAATGATTGAAGCGACGAATGGGGTAAAGAATGGATGAATGGAATTGTGATAATGCGGTGCTGACTGAAATAAGTAAAATTTGTTTAAATACAGATCAGAGTATTGGAGACTTACCTACGAATACAACATGTGAAGGAGTCGTGTCTCCTCTGGGTAGCGGATGATTCCGCTGCCGGGTCTGATATTCTCGGCCGTTAAGGCTGAGCTTTAGATAGTGAGGGTTCCTCCACCATCGATGGGTAGGTACCGTCATCGAGGTTCTCCATAAGTCGGGCATTCAGCGATGAAATGTGTAATTGTGAGTGGCACATTTCAATCTTCGCAGCAAGGGGAGTAGTCCTTTTCCATTAATAATTTGTGTGTGATTAATGTGTACAAGATGCAAAAACGGCACACAGATACTTCCTGTCAGGGGGTAAGGCCTAGAGGCTTCCATACTGATAAGCTTGGGAAGATGAGTCGCATCTTATTTCGTCCGTGGGGGGGGGGGGGGTCTGCCCATCTAGCCGTCCAGACTTCTCCGATGGTCATTCGGAGCAGCGATCGTGGTCTGCGATGTTGGAAGTCAGTGGATGACGTCGAAGAGGCGTAGGGTGATTTCTGCCCTACGGACGTTAGGTCGTATCTCTACCGGTTAGCATAGTAGGCTCGGGATTGATGAGGATCAAAAGGCTCCGGTAGCCATGCGAAGGGTTTCATTGGCCACTGTGCTCATAAGGGCAAGGTTTCTCTCAAATTTAGGACGAATTAAGAATCGGTCGAGGAAGAGAAGGGTTTCTCGATCTGCTCCCCAGTTGTGTCGGGAAATTATGCTCAGGATATTCATCGCCCTTTTGCAGTTTTTTTTAACAGTGCTGACGTGGGGTTCCAATGTCAGCTTCCCTCTAAGTTTTAATCCCAAGAATCTACAGCTCTCGACGATTGCAATCCTCTGCTGCTATAGGTAGAGATCGGGTTGCCTAATATACCCTCCACGTTGGCAAAAGTGAACCACTTTCGTCTTCTCGGTCGAGAATTGGTAGCCGTGTGCAGAGATCTATCTTGTGATGTTGTTGTTGGCGAGCTGAAGGCGATGCTCTACCGTTGCTATTTCGGAAGCTGCTAGGGAGATTGAGAAGTCGTCTATGTATAGGTTGGCTGCAATCACCTGATGGAGGTTTTCCGAGATTTCATTGATCCTAACAGCAAACAAGGACACGCTCAAGACGCTGCCATGGAGAACGCTTTCTTTCTGTTGGAATGAGTTTGGTTTGGCGTTTCCCAATCTTAAAGAAAAAAAGGGCGATTGGTTAGGAATTTTTGAGTAAATGCATGCCTAGGTTAAGGAAGATTTTCAAAATTGTGTAGGGTCCGAACGTGTTGTACGCCTTTTTGAGATCCAAGAAGACAGCCACTAAGTTTTACATCCTAGCGAACGCATTAAATACCGCGGATTCCAGGTGGATAAGGGCGTCCGCGGTTTAATGTAGTTTTCGGAATCCACATTGTGATGAGGATATTTGTGATTCTATTTCAAGTTAATGCGATTGGACGGTAGTATTGGAGTTAGTTGGGTCTTTATCTGGCTTTTGAAAAGAACTGTGGCCGTTTTCCAGCTATCTTGGAAAGTGTTTTCCAGCCATAACTTGTTCCGCCTTCCTCCTTCACCCCGGTGGCGTAGCATTGCATATGGTATTTTTCACACACGTAATATCTGATAGTTTGCATTTTTTTCTGATGAGGTCTATGACGTAATATCGTAGGACCTTCGTTCGATTATTTTGAGGCTGACAGGTCATCCTAAAAATTCTAGAATTTTCGTTCGCTTTGATTGGCCAGTTCCCTCCTAGTTATTTAATTAAATATTAAAGTTGGATTAAGAATTATTGCGATTTTGTTATGAAAGAAAGTTATTTGATATTGAGAGTTAAGAATTTTCATTATATGTTCATATAGCATTGGGGTTTTGGACGATCCATATTTATTATTGTTCCATGGAATTCGATGTCGAGGCCTTCATTCTTCACAGAAGACAGACCATTTTTTTTTGTGCTTGGAGAAGAAAGTTGTGTTCAGGAGCAGAGCGGATTTCGTGCACTTATTTTCCGGTTTCGTGCATCTCCAAAGGCTATTGTGATTTATTGACGTTAGTGTAAGAAAACAGGCAGAGTTGTACCCCTTTATTGTATTTTAGTGCGGGATTACCGCGAGTGTTGTACCTCTCGTGCATTTTTGGTAGGACAACCGTGTGTGGTGTCCTTGTTTTATGTGGACCATACGAGGCCTGGTTTTGGTGGACTTGAGTGACCCTTATTTTTGGTATAAGCCTTCATATATATATATATATATATATATATATATATATATATATATATATATATATATATATATATATTCGGGCATTGCGCGTTGGTGCATTGTGGTCACGTTACAGGAGAGTGCTTCTCTTTTCCTTTGTGGCTCAACCTTTTTTCTCCATGGTCTCATATAGATAGGAATATTATATGTGCGTTATTTTTGTGTCTACAATTTGAGTTCTTGTGTCTTCCAAACTCTAACTCTATTTACGTATTGCAAAATGCCATTCCTTAGCTCGATCTATCAAAGTTATAATTAATTTATGGTCTTTCCTATGATAATCCAGTCTTTGAATATATTGACATTTTCAAGTATATTCATTATCAAACATTTTTAATGTTCATCTGTGATAGTTTTAAATTACTGTTTTTGAATTAATTTGATTTAAATTAAACTAGTTCATACTTTAAAATGATTAGTCAAACTTGCACTTTTTAATACTATTAATGCGATGTATGTATATAGATATCTTTTGGGGGTTTTCGGTACATCTGTAAGTATTCATTTATTAGTTTGAGGGAATGATATACAACTATTTGGAATCATAATAGGTAATTGTCATAGCAGCCCGTCAGATTTAAGTTAACAATTAAGTTAACAATTATGTTAATTTAGTCAGTAAATTTCCTTATTTTGTGCAATACTATTTCCTTCAGGTGCGAAACTCAACCTAGGCCAGATCCCTTTTTTTTCATTATCTCTTTTTGTAAATAAAGTTTTGTTTTAAGTCGATGCGTCTTCTATCCTTGGCTATAAACTTTTTGGTTTAAAGAATCTGGGCATGTCACCTGATCCCAGTTTGCGACAGTATGTTATCTAGGCCTGGAATGTGTCACCACAAGATAAAAGAGCTATGTCAAGCTCTTTTTTGCTGAATCTTTGATTATAAGGTTTGGACTCTCTTGATGAGAAATCCAGAGAAATAGACTCCTTCTTTAATCGAAGTTGGGCAAATTTTGGTGGAGCATTTGCTCTACTTGAGACTTTATCAAAGTGTCTCCTTAACGTGTTTGCCACGTCAATTGGATTCAATATGGTATTTCCGTTTATGCAAAGTACGGGGATAGAGGTCTGGACTGGACTTGCCTAGCAAGCCTCGGACTTTGCTCCACGTGCGGTGGATGGGCGTTTTTGCATTTATTTTGGAGACGTAAGCTCACCATGATCTCCGGCGGGTTTGTTTAAGGAGGACCTTCCTTTATTATTAGAATACAGAAAAGGTTTTCAGGAGAAAACGTGAACAAATTCTCAGGAGAGAAGATTATTTTAACACAAGTGTGCTCAGGAGAGCCCATTAATAAGACAAAACATCAGACAAAACATAAAATGGAGGTAGAGGGGGCAGGATGGTGGGAGCAGGTGCTACCCGGCAGAGAGCTGATAAATGTCCGTCTCGTCTCGGGGAGTGTGGAGCCTTAAATAGCCCAGGCAAAGTACCGAGACGGGACATTCGCCGGGTTGCGCCTGCTTCTGACGTATCCTATGTTTCTGGAGGATATCCTAAAGGCCTTAGAAAAGGCCACTAAGGAGGCGGACGATAGGGACTGAAGGATGAGGTCCGGGAGTTTGCCCCTCTTTAAATTCCAGATGGCCCCGATATTATCGCTAAAGAGGAGGGTGCGGGGGACCATGATGAGGGTGAGAACGGTAGCTAGGGATTCAAGGTCGAAGATCCCCACGTCCCAGGTTCGACAATCGAGTGTCATGGAGGCCCTATTACACCACCAACCAAGGCCCCATGGGGAGGCATCCACATAGATGGCAGGACGAACGCCCTTAGGTGGTCGGAACCGAGTCCATCTGCCGTGAATGAGGCGGCTAAGGTGGAGGAAGGGAGATGGACGGGGTTCGCTTCGCTGGGAATAGCAGAGTTGGACCCAGAAAAAAGAAAGGTGGAGCGCCGGGAGGACAAAGTTAAGAAGGCCTGCCAACCGGATCCAAGCCTTGTTGGCGACGGGCTGGGAGGACATTACGACGAGGGCGGTGCGGGTTTTATCCGGCATGTTGGGGGTAAGTTGTATGCGTTTTCTGCGCAAGTCGATGTTAAACCCGAGGTAAGAGATCTGTCGGGTGGGGAAGGTGATAGATTTGCGCCAATTAGCGTTAATGGAACTTCGTTGGATTGTTCGCATAAAGAGGCGAAGGGCTTGTTTTGATCCTAGGCAGAGGACATCGTCCAGGTATGTGAAGACCTGGATGTTGCAGGTGAGGGCGAGCTGATTCATTACCGTCGCGGGGTGCTTCTGCATGAGGAAAGGGGCGCCGTTAAATCCCATGGGGAGGCGCCGGAACCTAAAGGAACGGCCTTGGCACTTAATGCCAAACCAAGGGCGAGCCTTGGGGTGGAGGCGGAGATGGTAGAACCCGTCCTTTAAGTCCAGTTTCATGGCCCAGAGGCCATCCGTGGGGGTTCCCATGATACGAGATACGCTGGGGAGGCTAAACCTCGGGAGAAGGGGGGTATATGCCTCGCTAGCAGAGGACATATCATATATTAAGCGTGCTGTTCCATTAGGCTTAGTGACCCCAAAAACCCGGTGGGCGCATCTAATGTGGCCTTCTTCAAGAATGCCCTTTTCCACGAGAACCTCGAGCCAAGGGAGGGTTCGGTCATCGGATGGAGCCCAGTGACGGTAAGCCTTGTTTAGGGAGATCTTGATTCCATTGGTGCGGTTGGCTTTTTGGAGGTGGGACACCGCTGGTATGGAGTCGAATAAGCCGGGGTTTTCGACGTCCAGGGGGGTTGAATAATCAACACGGGGCGTTTCAGGTTCGAGGGGGTCCAAGCTAGGACTTTCCCACTGGTTTCCTCTATCGTCCTCGCGGTCGTTATTACGTTCGTTATTGTTGTTGTCAGCGTCTTCGTTGTTGTTGTTATCGTTGTTTCTTCCTCTCATGATGTCTGGGGGGCCACTGTTAGGATCATTCAGGACATCACCCATATCGTATGGGTGAGTGGAAGAGGAAGCGAGAGGGGGTGGGGGGGTAGCAGTAACCTGAAGGACGGTTGGGACATCGAGTCCCAGCTGGGGCACGCAGATGGTGTAGCAAAGGGTCGGAGGTGGCTGAGGCAAAGGGTCGTTGATGACGAGGGTGCCGAACTCTTCTGCCGCTTTCTCGAAGAAGTGGGTCACATCAGGATCGGCAGGGATGGGGGCTAGAGAAATAAGAGGATCGTGGAGCTCGACAACGGGTGCTGAAGGCGCGGAAGCACTTTCGACGGGGACATCCCCGAAAACACTAAGCACTTCTAGGTTGTCACTGGACGAGACACTAGGGGGCGGAAGCCCGGTTAAACGGTGGACTAGGTAAGGCACTTCCACTGGGGGAAGCACGGGATCTGGGGAGCCGAAAAGGTCATCACGAGCACAGGGGTTCCACTCATGGGTGAACAGAGGGCCAAGTCGAGTGATGATAAAGTACCCGTTTGTATATTGAATCTGACGCACTCTCCCTGGTTTATGATTCCAAGTTGGTGGTTTTCTATTAATTTAGATCAGTGGTTCCCAAACTGGCCATTATATGCCTGGAAAGGGGAGAGTGGTTATGAGGTGTGTTAAGTTGCTCTCGGCCATTTGGGAAATAACTTCATGGGTGGGAGATGCCTCCATTGTGGCGGTCTGGGGTGTAGGCTCCTCAGTGGAGACTGCTATTTTCGTGCCTTAACCCCATGATATGGGGGTTTGGACGCTTTAGTATTTTCTAGAACTGAGACGTACGAGTTGCCTCTAGTCCTGATTATGGTTTATGCCTTTTCTCTAGCCTCCCTGAAGTTGAGGTGTTCTTTTTCTCGGAGGGATACCACTTCATCTTCGAAGTTGTAAATGTTACACTTTTTCCTCGATACTAGATGGGGCTCTCCACAGTTTGCACATTTTGCTATCCAAGTTTCGATCGAGGAAGGATGCGAGGCATTTGCGCAGTTGACGTAGGTGGGCACAAATCCCTGGTCTTTGCGAGGGAAGTTCTTTATGAAGTGTTCATATGTTTGGTAGAAATAATATCTGTGCCTGGGCAAAGTCTGGCTCTATTATCACAACCTTACTCATCTTAAATGAAGGGTGTGGAGTCACTACTACTCTATCACCTGCCAGTTCTTTTAGCTCTAATATTTTTCTTTGCCTGGTCTTTTATCACCTGCCAGTTCTTTTAGCTCTAATTTTTTCTTTGCCTGGTCTTTTGTTTTCACTTTGACTAATATGCTTCTATCTCCTTGAGGCGAGAAAGGTGGGAATTGTGACCTGGGAAGCTGGAATAGTGTCTGGAAATCTTTTCCATGTTTAACCATGTACGTCTTCATTAAGTTGGTTTGGTGGGTTTCTGGTATTGTCATATAAAATCTTCTGAAAGAGCGGTCTATGAACAGACTTGGGAGTACTTGTAGGAAGAGTAGTTCAAGCAATATCTTTGTAGATCGTGCTGAACCTGATATTTGTGGAGGATTCGAAGATTCCTCCTGTGTGCTTCGTACAGATTTCGGTCAATTCTGCGGTGGTGAGTTTTGGCAGATGAACATTTTACTCTTTCTTGGGTTGTTTTGTTTCTGTATGTCTGGTTGCTTGGGGAGAACATCTTGTGCTAGAGGTCCTTCCGTTTGCTTTGTTTACATCTTGCATTTTTTTTGTTCCTCGGGTTATGGTATTCATTGTACCCTTAGTTGTACTGGGGAGTAAAAGGGTGCAGAGGGATGAGGAGATGCGTAACATGTTTTATTTTTAGTTGTTTTTATTAGTTTTTTTTGAGGAGGTTTAATATAAATTATGTGTTAAGGCATAACCATAATAACTACTGCCCGTGAACGTTCTGTCTTGCTAATTTTCATAGGCGAGCGGACCCGAAACACGAGAAAGGTACTGATAACTTGGTTTCCGTTGTCTGGCCAACGGGCCGGTTGTAAATGACGTAGAAGGTGTGTAGGCGTGGGCCCATATATAAAGGGACCACGGACTTCATCGCAAGGGTACCTCACAGTAGCCCAGGCGAACCGTCCAAGATGCACCTGGTAGCCCTTGATCCTATCCTCGTCCCCTGTTAGTACTGGCCTGACCCGCGGCACGAACGCCGACCGCAAGGGAGGGGGATGGTTTGGTAGCCATTAATATTACGCCGATGTTGATGGAGGGGGATCAAGCCCGGACCGATCCCAGAGAATCAGGTCACTTGTCTACCAATAATTAGCATAGGTTAGAACCAGAGCAAAGCAGTCTGATCTTATCGAAACAAACACTTTGAAGAGAGAGAGAGTTTGGAAAGAAAAGGCCAGAGAAGACTGAAGGGTTTGTTAGCTGAAGGGAGAGGAGAGGTTGAGCTAGGGCCGGACGGGGTGCTGTGGGTTAAATTAATCCTTTTGTTTAATTATAATCTATTTCGTAATATTTTATTGTAAAAATGTTTCAATCTTTTTCAATTCTAGAAATGGTTGTTTCCAAAGAAAAACATACAACCATCGTTGCTCTGCACTAAAGTGGCTTGAAATGCAGAGATGGTTACTAAGGGTATTGCTTCAAATGAACACCAATATCACCTCCTGGTAAGGTCCCAGCTCAAGGATCGAGTTGCCTCCAGTGACAAACGTGCTCACGATTGGAAAGAAGTAGGTTGGAACGCTCCAGCGAGCACAATTAACCGGAAACTTATCGACAAAGGTCTCAGGACGAGAATGGCTGCGAATAAGCCTCGTCTCACTAAGAAGAGTCTTACGGATAGGCTCCACTTTTGTTGGAAATGTATATAAAAAATGGACTGTTGAAGAGCGGGGCGAAATGATAGTCTCTGAGGAAGCTCTTTTTCGCTTGTTTGGAGCTTCTGGAAGATCCCTCGTTAGGAGGAGAAAAGGGGAGCGCTTTCACGAGTCCTGTGTTGTGCCCACGGTGAAGCATCCAGACCCGTACACTACACTTCCGGTGCTGCTTCTCATCCTAAGGGAACTGAAGCACTAAACATTTTGCCCCAAAATACCGCCATGAACTCAAAATGGTACCAAAATGCGCTTCATCAGCATCTTTACCTAACAGTTCCGGACCAATTTAGGGATGATAACTGTATTTTTAATCATGAGTGCACCTTGTCACAAAGCGAAAGCTATAAAAAAGTTCTTGGCTGAAAATAACTTGGAACTTTTGGGGACCTTGGCCCAGGAATATTTCAGATTTTAACCTAAGAGAGAATTTGTGGGCGATAATCGAACTGGCTGTTGATAAACCGAAGCCATCCAATCGCGACCATTTTCTGTCGAACAAAAATAAAGAAATATCAATCCAGATATTATCAAAAATTTGGTCTCCAGCAAACCAAAACAAATTGAAAGACAAGTGGCATCTTTTAAATATTGATTGCGCGCATCAATTGACTTATTTATTACTAAAAATGGGTTTAAACTTTATTTTCGTTATATATATTTCACCTTAAAATTATGATACAAACATAGTAAAAAAAAAATACAATGTTTGATTAGCTCTATTATTTTCATAGATGAAAACCAGGCAATGGTTTCGCCACTGCCCCTAAGGGAGGAGCTTGCGCTTCGCTACTAAGATTAAAATTTAAAATCTAAAATAAAAGCAGCCATGGCTAAATGTTGATAAATTTTCTGACCTTCGCCAATTATAATAATTTTAAAAAGGAACTCTGAACTAAATTTCCCCCCTTTCAAAATATCACGTTGCTAAGATATAGTTATAGAAGAAGATGTAGAAAAATAAATTTCCTGAACTTCACCATTTGTAATTCTTTGGGTTTTAAAAAATTCACAAAATTTCGATACTTATATTTATTTCTGAACTTCACCATTTTGTTTTTCGATATTATAAAAGAATTATTAGAAATAACTTTGATAAAAAAACATAAGTCATAACCAAACTAAGATGAAATTATTATTCAAATACTCAAAAAAATCCCCTTCCTAAATTATAGAGTTAGTGATGATGATGATGATGATGATGATGATGATGATAACCAAACTATGATGAAACTATTATTCAAATACTCAAAAAATCCCCTTCTTAAATTATAGAGTTAGTGATGATGATGATAACCAAACTATGATGAAATTATTATTCAAATACTCAAAAAATCTCCTTCTTAAATTATAGATTAGTGATGATGATGATGATGATGATAACCAAACTATGATGAAACTATTATTCAAATACTCAAAAAATCCCCTTCTTAAATTATAGAGTTAGTGATGATGATGATGATGATGATGATGATGATAACCAAACTATGATGAAATTATTATTCAAATACTCAAAGAATCCCCTTCTTAAATTATAGAGTTAGTGATGATGATGATGATAACCAAACTATGATGAAACTATTATTCAAATACTCAAAAAATCCCCTTCTTAAATTATAGAGTTAGTGATGATGATATGATGATGAAATATAGTAGTTTAAAAACTTTTGGACATGACTCTCTCTCTCTCTCTCAAATTTAAAATGATTAGCTTCGCTGTTGTCTCCTTATTTACAAAAGTCCCCGTGAATGATTTGCTCATGTGGCTACCGGAAGCACTTGATCAAATTTTTTGCCCATTCTTACACATGTTTGCTTTGATTTAATTAAACTTTGCATCTTAAACTCTTCGTTTAGTTTTAATGATAAATGGTATCTCCAACGTTTCGGCATGGCTATGGGAAACCCTCTCTCCCCGTTGAGTTGTTTGTGTATGGAATTTTTTGAGTCTAAGTTACTGGCCCCCATCCTTCCCCAAAATGCTATTATTCGGTACCGTTTATTGAACGAAATATAATGGAATCAGCCATGATCAAATGCCCCCATAACATTAATTTCAATCTTTTTAAATTAGATAATTGGATCATGAATAATATTTGTTTGCAATATAGATTTAATTTGTTGAATTAATTTATATATTGTAGTTCTGCGGATTGGCTATTCATTTGTTCATTAGTTGCCCCACCCCCCCATAAACGATTGTCTTTGTTCCTCAGTGTGTTTAAATGACGTCACATTTCTCTGTTTGTTGACTGTTTCTCTATTCCATTGTCCTTCTGCCCCTGATGATGTAAACACGAAAGCACTTGGGCTTATTCTGTGTAGTATTTTCCTTTGGCATATTTCAAGCATCTTAGATCACGTGTTTTTTGGTGATTATTTTTGCATATATATATATATATATATATATATATATATATATATATATATATATATATATAATACCAAATTTTCGTCTTCTTGACTAGGCCTCGATATATTTTATAGGTTCCAATCTTTTTCTTGATCGTAATTCTTTGCAAATATTACAATTCATTGTTTAGTAAGATGTGTACAAAAGTATGTTTTCTAACTTTTATGAATAAAAAAATAATGTTTGCTTTATAAATATTATAAGACATTTTTTTTAAATAGGAGACGAAAACTTAATTGAATTCTGACGGCTTGTTTATTGATGCTTGGCCTACTTACATCCTTGGGAGAAGAGCCAAATCGAGTGGACGCATCCCAGTACATTTTGTACAAACTTGTGCGCGTTTCCACTGAGATAGGAATCTCAGTGATACTACAAGTAGTCTACTAATGTTAGGTATTTTCACACATTTTCGCTTCCTCTAACCTCACCACTCTCACTTTGAACATAATTTCAAAGGCATTCCAGATACCCTCGTTGGTATCTTTTTTATATGGAAAAAGGGTTGCAAGGCACGAAATCAAGAATCCTTTCTTACACATATTCAGTGGGATATTAACCCGAGGCAGGGAACCTCGACCCCCTTCCCCCCGCGGCGAATTTCACACTCTTCTTTCGTACAATTTATTACAATAATATTACAAATGAAGTGATTAATGGAGTAACAGTCAAAATATTATTTGTAATATACTGTAATGGAAATTCAGTTCTCGTGATATTAAATCACATTCCAATAATAATATAATAAAAATAATAATAAAATAAGTAATAAAAATAATAGAAAAATAATAATAATAATAAAATAAAAATATTAAAATAATAATAAAAAAATAATAATAGAAAATAAAAATATTATAACATAATAAAAAAATAATAATAATAATAAAATAATCCTAATAAAAATAATGATAATAATACAAATAATAATAATATTGTATATTTTTCGATATATAAACATAGCTAAAATAGTTACATCATTTTTGACTAACTGAAAAAAGTGTTGGATTGGTCCTGTGCTTTTCGGAGCCTTTTGCTAGGCACGTCAGGCCTTTTGGACAATACGGGCCCACACCTATTGCGAGAGGAAGGGGAGAGAATTGGACCAAAAATAGAGGAAGAACCGAGAGGAGAAACGAAAGAACAAAACAACTGGAGAGAATTGGACCAAAATTAGAGGAAGAACCGAGAGGAGAAACGAAAGAACAAAACAACTGGAGAGAATTGGACCAAAATTAGAGGAAGAACCGAGAGGAGAAACGAAAGAACAAAACAACTGGAGAGAATTGGACCAAAATTAGAGGAAGAACCGAGAGGAGAAACGAAAGAACAAAACAACTGGAGAGAATTGGACCAAAATTAGAGGAAGAACCGAGAGGAGAAACGAAAGAACAAAACAACTGGAGAGAATTGGACCAAAATTAGAGGAAGAACCGAGAGGAGAAACGAAAGAACAAAACAACTGGAGAGAATTGGACCAAAATTAGAGGAAGAACCGAGAGGAGAAACGAAAGAACAAAACAACTGGAGAGAATTGGACCAAAATTAGAGGAAGAACCGAGAGGAGAAACGAAAGAACAAAACAACTGGAGAGAATTGGACCAAAATGGAAAGAATAACTGAGAGAAAAAACGAAAGAACAAAGTAATTGAAGAGAATTGGACCAAAATGGGAAGAAGAACCGAAAGAAGAAACGAAAGAAAAAAGTAACTGGAGAGACTTGGACAAAAATTGAAGAAAAACTGAAAGGATAAATTTAAGAATGGGGCAACTAGAGAGAATTAGACCAAAATGGAAGAAAACCGAAAGGATAAACGAATGAAAGAAGCAACTTGAGAAAATTGGAGTAAAATGGGAGCAAGAACTGAAAGGAGAAACTAAAGAGCAAAGTAATGTAGAGAATTGGATCAAAATGGAAAGAATAACCGAGAGAACAAACGAAAAAACAACGCAACTGGAGAGAATTGGACCAAAATGGAAGAGGAAACAAGAGGAAAAGCGAAAGAAACAAGCAACTGAAAAGAACTGAACCAAAATGGGAGCAAGAACCGAGAAGATAACTGAAAGATAAAACAACTGGAGAGAATTGGACCAAAATTAGAGGAAGAACCGAGAGGAGAAACGAAAGAACAAAACAACTACTGAGAATTGGACCAAAATGGAAAGAATAACTGAGAGAAAAAACGAAAGAACAAAGTAATTGAAGAGAATTGGACCAAAATGGGAAGAAGAACCGAAAGAAGAAACGAAAGAAAAAAGTAACTGGAGAGACTTGGACAAAAATTGAAGAAAAACTGAAAGGATAAATTTAAGAATGGGGCAACTAGAGAGAATTAGACCAAAATGGAAGAAAACCGAAAGGATAAACGAATGAAAGAAGCAACTTGAGAAAATTGGAGTAAAATGGGAGCAAGAACTGAAAGGAGAAACTAAAGAGCAAAGTAATGTAGAGAATTGGATCAAAATGGAAAGAATAACCGAGAGAACAAACGAAAAAACAACGCAACTGGAGAGAATTGGACCAAAATGGAAGAGGAAACAAGAGGAAAAGCGAAAGAAACAAGCAACTGAAAAGAACTGAACCAAAATGGGAGCAAGAACCGAGAAGATAACTGAAAGATAAAACAACTAGAGAGAATTGGACCAAAATGGAAAAATAAGCGAGAGGAGAAGTAAAAGAAAGAAGCAACTGGCGAGAATCGGACCAAAATAGGAGGAAGAACCGAGAAAAGAAGCGACTGGAGAGAATTGGACCAAAATGGGAAGATGAACCGAAAGGAAAAACGAAAGAACAAAGTAACTGGAGAGAAATGGACCAAATTGGAAGAAGAACCGAGAGGAAAAACGAAAGAACAAAACAACTGTAGAGAATTTGACCGAAATTAAAAGATTAAACGAGAAGAGAAGCGAAAGAAAGAAGCACCTGGGATATTTGGACCAAAATGGAAGAAAAACCCATAAGAGAAACGAAATAAAGAGGTAACTAGAGAGAATTGGACCAAAATGGAAGAAAACCGAAAGGATAAACGAATGAAAGAATCAACTGACGAGAATTGGAGTAAAAGGGGAAGAACCGAGAGAAGAAACGAAAGAACAACGTAACTGGGGAAGGTTGGACCAAAATGAAAGAAAACCCAACATGAGAAACGAAAGAAAGAATCAGCTTGAGACAATTAGACCAAACTAGGAAGAAGAACAGAGAGGAGAAACGAAAGAAATAACCAACAAAGACCACAAGCAACCTAACAGACCGACGAAAATAAACAGGTTACAATGACTCATTTAACCAACTCACCCTCGGATTGTTTACAAAAGCAGAGGGGAAAAAATATATAAAATTATATAACGCCTCTGTCGTTTCCATAAATTCGGGCTAAAAGTTATAAAATTAGGATTATGAGACAAGTTGATCTTTACGTGCCGTTTGTGTCAGATCGGGTGAACGCAATCTTTCTGGCACTGCTTCACCACTCTCTTAAAGCACCATTGCGCTCATTAAAAAAGTGTTCCACTAAACATTAATGTTTGCTTCCTCATTCACACCGAAATAATGTTGGCACTAATTTGCCCAGGCGAATCGCTTGCGAGAGTTTAAAGACCTGAACTACATATTAAACTATTTATAGTGAGGGGAAAAAAGTGCTTTATGGCAAAGGGTAGCGTAATATTTCAGTGCCTGAGGCACGGGACGGGGCTCTTATATATTTCCCATTTTTATTTTCCTACGGGTGGGTTAAGTATTTTTTATTATTAGTTGTTGTCACGAGAACGAAAATATGTGTAAGATTGCCCAAGTTGCTAGATATGTGACCTGTAAGGATCGCAATTCTCCATAAGAAAGCAGAGCTCCTCCCCCCCCCTATCTCCCTATGCACGTTGATATTATTATGCCCTCACTCGTTAGAAATCCAACGCCTGCGGTTGTTTATAGTGATGGGGTAGCATCTCGTCCAGTCAGGACTCATCGCTGAGCCGAAGGGCCCTAGCACGCCCTTTCACAAGCCCCTGGGTTGCACACCTATCATACACGTTTTTGCTTCCAAGCCCCCTACTAACCGAGAGGAGGCACATCAATGTTAACCCACATCGAGTGTGATTAATCGATGGATGGAGTCCCGATTCGGGACAGCTCCACACCAGTTGCCAGACGCTGTGGATACTCGCAGTTCTGATCCCATGTTTAACTGTAGGTTCCTGCTGTGAGATAAAGTGTCTCAAAAGGGAACAGATCAATGGTGACAACCTCTACCAAATTCCACTCTTTTTTACATGCTACAGCGCCTCAGAACGCACACACAATCTCGTTCACACCTTAAATACATCTTAGCCACTCGTCCTTCGTATTTTTAATCGTCGGCATACTAAGCATCCCTCTAAAAATGCTAAATCGTACTGCTCTCTCGATCTTTCCTTCTCTTTCCATACCATAGTTCCTACTCCCATATACCACCGCCGGTACCAGCACACTCACATGCAGCTTCCTAGTATATTGTACACTAAAACAATGAACCTGAAATTTCTCTACCTTTCAAAACCACATTTGTTCAAGGGTAACACCATGGATTCTAAATACCATGCCCCACCCCATCCTCATCCCCCCCCAAAAAAAAAACCACTTTACTCTTTTTTACATTTATTTTTAACCTCCTCCTCACACATACTCCACCAAATACCTTGATCAACATGTTGAACTCCCCCTCCCTCTTAGCCACAAATACCAGGTCGCCATCCTCACCCCTGTTCCTCGTTCCCATTAATAATTCACTCATTACAACATCCATATCAATTCTAAATTTAATTTGTCCAACCCATCTCATCAATTTCATACGTTTTAAAAGACTTATTCCACTGTAGTTCTTGCATTCACCTCTCTTCCATTCACTACTCTACAAATATACATTATCATCTTGTTCAGCTGCCTTCTCATTTTTTTTAAGACTTCTAACATGGTTATTCCACATTTCACGGCTGGTTTATCTTACCAACTCTAGCACACCTACATCCGGTTGCACTACCCACCAATGCCTCCTTAAATTTGTTCTTCTACATTAGCTCCATCCCCATATCCGCACTTCCTCTCTTACTCCCAAGCAGTCTCGCTTACTCTCACCCTTAGAGCTCATGCTAGCCAAGTGGATAGGGCGTTAGCCTCCCAACGTCGCGGTACGGGGTTCGTTTCCCTCTGATTCAATAGCCTTTCATTTTTTGGTCTGCTCTGCTTCTCCAACCTGCTCACAGCCTTCTCATCCGCTTACCAACTAATTTAACCTCATCTGAATCATGAGGTCGGATACCATCACATTCATACCTCTTACAGCTTTCACATCACATTATACGGTATATTCTTCCTTACTGAGAATATATCAACCCTACACTTACATTCTCCCTACACCCAACTCATGCGTATTTATTACCATTCTTGTGCTAAAAGAACGTGTTTATTACGTTTCTGTCAGCACAAAACCAACCAATTCTCCGATTTCATTCTCTCCGAGTGTACCAAATCTCGAGTTATCCTATTTTTCATTCTCTTATTTCGTTCTTTCATATCTCCTATAACCATCATCTTATACACATTCACAATTAGTTCCAACAGTTATCACAAGCGTTTCAGGACCTCTACTTATACCGGAACCCCCTTCAGTTTCCCCCTAGCAAACTTCGTGGTAATGATTATAAAAATAATAATAACTTCGTATTATTCTTGTGATAATTATGCTAAAATATAACAATAACTTCAATTATTCTCATGATAATTGGGTTAAAATAATAACTTTCATATTACTATTTCGTCAGGAACTTTCAACTAATTCTTTTCAACAAACTTCGACCAGGGAAAATACTGATTCGTTTTTTTAATGAGGTTTTACAGTTTTATTCAATACCGAATGATGAAAATGAACGGGAATTACTATGAAAGAAAATTGCTATGTGTACTAAATAGATAACAACGTAAATTTTTAAGCAATTGTAAAAAAAAAAATGAGGACATTTATTTGAAATAAATATAATTAATGACGTTCAGTATTGCGCGCCTTAATTCGTGCAAAGGCATCGTAAGTTTGGCGGGTAATATTTTGAATGTAATTTGAAGGAGTCACTTACAATTTAGGTCGAGGAATGACCAACCGGGGTGCTGTAAGAGGGCGTATGTGTGACAAAACAGTGTAGGATTGGATGGCTGTAGGTTTACAGTAAATATTAACTTGATTGAATTCGATTTTAGTATTTTGCGTTACAAACTCTTTAAAATTAATTGGTTGAGACGCATGCTGAAGCAGAGGAAATATGGGAAAAGGACAGACAGGAGAAGAAGCAAATGAGTAATAAAGGTGAAGGTGAACAACAGAGATTGAGAATAATAAAAAATGTGTGCATTGACCCAACTACTGATGAAAAGTGGTATTGCACCGATCTAAAAACTAGTTACTGAATGGACGGCGAAAAAAAAAGATGTTCTCAAATCTGAATCGCAATGGGAGGTAGCACCGCCCTCTTCTAGGTAAAGTAGCATCTTTCCTCCATAAGAGGATGGCCTCCTCCCCTCCCTCATTTTATCCCCTAACCTCATCTGTCATAATGCCATCCAACCTCCCCTAACCTCATCTGTCATAATGCCATCCAACCTCCCCTAACCCTTTCTTGAGAACCCCCCCTCGACCCAACAATCACAACTATTTTTGCTTCTGGGCTGTTGACCCCAGTCGACCAGGCGCAAAGTGGGGCCCTGTAGGAAAGGGGTCACGTGAGATTTAATGGGTCGTCCCCATAAATATCCCCTCCCCCTCAGCCCCCTAAGAAGCGGGCCAGATCCCAGGATATGAAAATTCAATGGAGGGCATACGTGACAATGCGCCATTAAGGACTCGTTCTGCTTTCCGAACCTACATTAATGCGTCCCTTGTCTGATTATTGCTGCTTGGAGGGGGCTCGGGGGCTCAGGGGCCTGGGAGGGCATTTTTGCGGTCATTCGTGGTCGTTAACACATACAATTGGAGCCGGATTTAGCGTCATCTTCCCGGTAATTGGGGAATGCTGTAAAGGCAGCGGCCATTTTAAGCAGACGCCCAATTTGGAGTATTTTTACAAGGAAGGAATTCGGTCGCTGCTCCGACTCTGCGCCGCCCAAAATAATGAGAAGCAGAAGAATAAAATGACCAGAAAATAAAATGAATAATAATAATACGGTATTTAAGTATAGTAAATAATGAGGGGGGGGGGCAGAAATAAGGAGAAAAAGAAGAATAGGAAATAATGAGGATAAAAAGAAATAATAATAAGCAGAAGATGACGAGGAAGAAGACTAGGAAATAAATAGGAGAAAAAGAAATGAGGAGACTAATAGGGAATAATAGGAATAAGAAGAATAGGAAATAAATAGTAAAAAGAATAGGAAATAATTAGGAGAAATAATAAATAACGATAATAATGAGACGGTATGTTTTATTCGTGTTTTCTTCCTGTTTGTTTTCGATTCCATTCGTCAATTGTTTGTTTAGGGCAGGAAGTGGTTTAACCAACGATGGTATTGAGGGACGGGGACAAACAAAGGAAGAAGAAGAAAAAGAGGAAGAGCAAAAACGAAGGTGAATAATGAGGCGAGTGTGTCAATCACTCACCCTGTATCGAACCTCGTTAACCATGATAGTGAGGAAAGGAGGGCTCGTTACGAACTCCGATGTAGGAGGGATCAAAAGTACGAACTTGATTCCTCTTGTAGAACCCACACCCGAATCCAAGAGAAAGATGGCGTTAAACCCGTGAAATAAAACTTTGAACACCTTCACTAGACTCAATTACCCGCGGGAAAAAGGAAAAGTGTAAATCCAAGTCCTTTCGTCTTTCTTTTGAAACGTCTCGTTGAGGAACTCCCTGAGTGACGCTTTGCTAGAGTGGAACGTCCTTGGAATCATACTTTCCATTTTCTTATGGATAATAGACATCTTAAGTGTGACGCAATTTCTGTAATTTCCGTTATTTGCCGTTACTTTGTTATCCACCTGCCATCCATCAATGGCCTCGATCAGTGGCATCCTTCACTGGCATACATTAATGGCCTCTGTCCGTGGCACCCGGTAGTGCCATCCACTAGAACCACCATCACTGGCCCCCACCAGTGGTCGCTTTCAGTAGCCTCTGTCAGTGGCATCCATCACTGCCATCCGTCAGTACAATCCATAACTGGCACCCGTCAGTGGCATCTGTGAGTGGCATTATTCAATACCATCCATCACTGGCATCCGTCAGTGTCATCGGTCGATGGCATCCGCTCAGTAGCATCCACCAGTGACATTCATCAATGGCATCCGTCAGTGTCATCGGTTGCTGGCATCCGACAAGTAGCATCCACCAGTGACATTCATCAGTGGCATCCGTCAGTGTCATCGGTTGATGGCATCCGCTCAGTAGCATCCATTAGTGTCATTCATCAATGGCATTCGTCAGTGTCATTGGTCAATGGCATCCGTTCAATAGCATCTACAGGTGTCATTTATCAGTGTCATCGGTCAATGGCATCCGCTCAGTAGCATCCACCAGTGACATTCATCAATGGCATTCGTCAGTGGCATCGGTCAATGGCATCCGTTCAATAGCATCCACCAGTGTCATTCATCAATAGCATTCGTCAGTGGCATCGGTCAATGGCATCCGTTCAATAGCATCCATTAGTGTCATTCATCAATGGCATTCGTCAGTGGCATCGGTCAATGGCATCCGTTCAATAGCATCCACAGGTGTCATTTATCAGTGTCATCGGTCAATGGCATCCGCTCAGTAGCATCCACCAGTGACATTCATCAATGGCATTCGTCAGTGTCATCGGTCAATGGCATCCGTTCAATAGCATCCACCAGTGTCATTCATCAATGGCATTCGTCAGTGTCATCGGTCAATGGCATCCGCTCAGTAGCATCCACCAGTGTCATTCATCAATAGCATTCGTCAGTGGCATCGGTCAATGGCATCCGTTCAATAGCATCCATTAGTGTCATTTATCAATGAAATCGCCAGTGGCATCTGTCAATGGCATCCGTTCAATAGCATCCACCAGTGTCATTCATCATTGGCATCCACCAGTGTCATTCATCATTGGCATTCGTCAGGGTCATCGGTCAATGGCATCCGTTCAATAGCATCCACCAGTGTCATTCATCAATGGCCTCTGCCAGTGGTATCGGTTAATGGCATCCGTTCAATAGCATCCACCAGTGACATTCATCAATGGCATTCGTCAGTGGCATCCGTTCAATAGTATCCACCAGTGTCATTCATCAGTGGCATCCGTTCAATAGCATCCACTAGTGTCATTCATCAATGGCATTCACCAGTGTCGCCAGTCAATGGCATCCGTTCAATAGCATCCACCAGTGACATTTATCAATGGCATTCGTCAGTGTTATAGGTCGATGACATCCGTTCAATAGCATCCACCAGTGTCATTCATCAGTGGCATCGGTCAATGGCATCCGTTCAATAGCATCCACCAGTGACATTCATCAATGGCATTCGCCACTGTCGTCGGTCAATGGCATCCGTTCAATAGCATCCACAAGTGTCATTCACCAATGGCATTCGTCAGTGGCATCGGTCAATGGCATCCGTTCAATAGCATCCACCAGTGTCATTCACCAATGGCATTCACCAGTGTCGTTGATCAATAGCACCCACCAGTGACATTCACCAATGGCCTCTGTCAGTGACATCCATCAGTGGAAGCAATGGGAATTGATTCCCAATTCGAAAAAAAGAACTAAGCCTAAAGTTTCAAATCTTTCAGGTGTTATCACATAATAAATTTACTAAATAATTAAATAAAATTAGTAGTGATTAGGTAGTTATATTTTTACAGGCTGACATCGAGCAAGAGAGGAGACAAAAAATAATCCTGGCGCAAATTGGGAAAATGCATCCTTTTTTAAGGACTCTCCTTTTTTATTTCTGCAATTTGTTTTCCAAATCCTAAAAAAACACAAACCATTTTTTTGTTTAACATAAATTAATTATTTAGTTATGTGTAAATCTCCCTTTCCTTCTGAGCTAAAAGGAAGCAATTGAGATATATTTCCCTATGAAGTAAAATCAATTACCACCACTGCTGTCCTTATTTCACTCCTGTTTGTTCTTATCTTAAGTTCTTGTTTGGTTTATTCTCCTCTCTATCCTTGCTTATCCCTATACCTCTCTCTGCCCTTATATTAATGCCTTTGCTTGCTCCCTTTTATCCTGTCTATACTTATTTTATGTTCATGCTAGTCTCTCCCCTCATGTCTGTATTAATTTTCTGGTTCTTTTTGTCTGTATTCTCCTGGGTGTCTTTATTATATGGTTATGATTGTCCCTATTCTATTAAAGGTCCTTATTTAATGCTCACGCTAGTCCTTATTCCCATGTTGACCTTTCGAGTATTTTATGTTCCTATTTTCCCTAATATCCTCTATGTCCTTATTTTATGAAGATGATATTCCATAATCTGCTTCTCTGTCCTTATTTATAATGATGATTGCCCATATTCTTCTTTTCCGTCCTTATTTTATGTTCCTACTTGTCCTTATATTATCCTCCTGCTTCTTCATAACCTCTTATGTGTCCTTGTTTGTCTTGTATTCTCGTTTCTATCCTGTTTTTGCCCTGTTTGTCACATTTCTCCTGTCTGTCCTTATTTTATTCACCTGCTTGTCTCACTTCTCAGATATGAGCTTATTTTATGTTCCTAACTGTTTTTATTTTCCTCCCTGTCCTTATATAATTGCCAATATTCACCTGATCGTCATTAGTTCATGTTCTATTCCTTCATTATTCTCATGTATGTCCTTAGTTTATCTTCCTGCTTGTCCCTATTTTATTCTGTTCTTAGTTTATCTTCCTGCTGTTCCCTATTTTAATCTGTCCTTAGTTTATCTTCCTGCTAGTCCCTATTTTAATCTGTCCTTAGTTTATGAACCAATTTGTGCTCTTCTGATGACTGTCTTTTTTATGCTCATATGTCTTTATTCTGCTACCTGTCCTTATTTTATTCTCTAGTTGTCCCCATCCTCCTATCTGTCCTTATGCTGATTGTCGCTATTTTTTTTGTTCCCTCTGTCTTTACGTTGTTATTGTATGTCCTTATTTTACTATCTGTCCTTATGCCATGCCCCCCTCCCATCCTGTCGTTTCCTTGTAGGGGGTTATGGGGGGAGGGCATTCTGACGCGTGCGAGGAAAGGTCGTAATGCCCAGGTCAAGAGCGCCATGAATGGGACTTGGGCACTCGTCGCGTACTCCCTGACGACCCACGCCACGCCCTTATTGCTCAAGGGAGACGTCAACCCGATGTCTCTCCCTCTCATTCTCATTTTTTTCCCTCTCTCCAATTCTATATCTGTCCTTTTATCTCTCATTATATTATTTTATCATTCTCTTAAGTTCTTTCTTTGTATTTCTGTCTACTTCTCTCTCAACCTCTCTCTCTCTCTCTCAACTTCTCTTCGCCAAGATGGGCTGGGTAGATTCAGGATTTTTGTCCACGGTATTCTACACCCTTGTATCTCCTCAATTCCCGTGTTGTGTGCCCCCCTCCCTACCCAACATCCTAACTTCCTTTTCCTACACGATTGGCTGTCTGCCAACTTTTTCAAACTTAACCACGATAAAACTGAAGTTCTCCTTGTTGGTACCGCTTCGATGGTGGAGAAATCTAAAGCTCCCTTCCCCTCTCTTAACCTTGGGGAAACCAATGTCGCCTTCTCTGATACCGTCATAATCCTTGCGTTATTTTCGACGAGCAACTCTCGTTTAAACCGCACATCCATCGTATTTGTAAGTCTTCCCTCGATTTCCTCCGCAACTTCTCACGTGTTTGATCCCATTTTGATCGACGAAGCCTTGAGACTGCTATTCATACCTTCGTCATCTCACGCTTAGACTACTGCAATTCTCTTCTAGTGAATCTCCCTTCTTCGTCAATTCGCCCCCTACAACTAGTTCAAAACTATGCTGCCCAGCTCCTCCTTCGCCGCCCCCGGTTCTCTCCTTCGATGCCTCTGTTACAGGAGCTACACTGGTTACCTATTCGCTTCTGTACTCACTATAAAATTTTTCTCCTCACCTACAAGGTCCTAAACCTCGAGGCTCCACCTTATCTCTCGTCTGCCCTCTCCCGTCGTCAAACTCCTCGGGCACTCCGGTCTAACTTCGCTCCCCTCCTGAACACTCATCGTTCTGTCCTCTGCTCGATGGGTGACCGTTGCTTCTTAGTTTGTGCTCCTAGACTCTGGAATGCTCTTCCTGCTGAAGTCCGATCATCTCCCTCCTTTTCTACTTTTAAACGTCTCCTGAAGAGTCATCCCTTCAGAATTGCCTTCTCTCCCCTGTAAATTTTCTCTACACTCGCTACACAACCTGCGCTCTGGGAGGGCTAACAGCCCTGAAGGGCACATTATAAATACTTATTATTATTATTACGGATCTCTCTTCGGGCAATTTTTTACCTACACTCTTGTCCAAAAGTTGTATCAATGACCTATTTTGGGGCTTAAGGTTTATTGCTTCAGATTATTTAACTACACTATTAGCACGTTCTTGAGCTTATCAAAGACATCTCACTTAGAACATCCAAGTACTCATCAAGCCACTACCGTGGTATAATTTGCATCCATTGGATGCAGTAGGCATCTCATATTGAGTCTACAATACAAGATCCTGAGCATGCAAGTAATTACGAAAACATATACAACAAAATCAGACTCTCCACATATGCCCCTTTCCCCCATATTCTTGTTTGGTTTCTCTTTGAATGATGTCAAAGTAGAGCTATTTACAAGAGACCCACGCAATGCATTCCAAGAATCCACGACTCTTTTACTTAAATAATATTTCCCCGAGTCCGGCCTCCCGAGTCCGGCCTCGCATCTAGATTTTTGAATTTTCAACCAGTTACCCCTTCTCCTATCATCAGTCTCCAGCTCCCCAAAAAACTTCCCTATTTCTAATTTATCAATATAATTAGATATTTTGCAAAGCTGTATCACATCAACCCTTAAGCATCAGCTTTCACATGAAAACATGTGTCTGCAACCTATCCATATAATCAAGGGACCTCAAGGAATGTAATATGTGGTTGCTTTTCTCTGTATTACATCCAGAATGTTGATATCCTTCCTGTGTTGTGGAGATCATGCATGAATAGAATATTCCAGGTGCGATCTAACATACGAGTTATATAACTTGAAAATAACTTCATTACTTTTATAATATTATTGGTAACGTCTAATACCCCATTTGCCTTATTTCTAGTCTCTAAACACTGCTTAGAAAACTTCAAGACCCATCTATTACGACTCCTAAATCCCTCTCATCTTCAGCAGAGTCCAACCAGAAACTTTACATTTCCTCACTAAACTCACTATTATTGTTGCCCATGTGAACAACTTTACTCTTTTGGAAGTTGAATGTTATCTGGCACTTATGTGCAGATGAGAGCACACTTCGTGTCAAGCTGGATCTGTGCCAATGTATACGGATGGCTCCAAGTCCCAAGAGGGAGTCGGTTTCCACGCCGTATCCCCTCTGTTTGAAGTCAGGAGCTCTGCCAGGCACTGCGTCTGTCTTCACGGTCGAGTTGGTTGCAATATACCGCTCGGTATGGAAGATAACTTGTCGTCCCTAGGGCGGAGATCGGATTATGATCTTTAGCGACTCACAAAGCGCCCTGAGTGCTCTCGGTACATTACAATCTCCACACACTCTGGTTCGCGGTATCCGTGACGCCAGGGTTGCCGCAAGCCGGGCGCATGTTGAGAGTATCTTCTTCTGGAGGGGGGGGGGAGTCCTGGACATGTGGGAATTGCGGAGAAAGAGCGCGCCGAAGAGAGCGTCAGAGAGTCCGCGAGAATTGGGCGACCTAACCAACGTTCGGCTCTCCCTCGCACCGACTACATAAGAGGAATCAGGGCAAATCAGAGCCGCCTTCCGGGCAGCCTGGCAAAGAAGATGGAGACGGCCGAAAGGAACATAAAGTTGCGTGCCATTGCGCCGCGAGAGTTCCCATGGATCTACCCCCTAATGCCACGATAGCTTCAGGTCTTTTTGTCGTCTCCGAATCGGAAAAACTCGCGGGAAGCACCGTCATTTGGTAGAGCGCTCCCCTGCATATAACTGCGACGACTGCGTTGTCCCCCAAACTCTTCGGGACATTCTTGTTGAATAGTAAATTTTGGGTGTGATCTTTGCGCATGTTACCTATCTCGGTACCGGGATTAACGGGGTCGCTACTACTTCTCCCTTGTAGTCGAGACGGATTCGTGCACACAGAAGTGTGGATTATCCGACTTTTTGGAGGAGACTCCATTTTATTTGACTTTATTTGGTGTTAGTCGTATAATCCTTCGCCAGGGAGGGGCGGACCTCGCCCTGATGCCCCGGAGCGTTCTTCCTTCTTTTTCCTGAGGTACCGCACTAACATATATCCCATTGCGACTTCTCTCCATTTCCTATTACTCTCTATTCTTCAGCCACCCAATTTAAAACATTAACAAAAACTCCATACATTCTTAATTTATGTTCTAGTCTTCTGTAAGGAACCCTATCAAACGCTGAACTAAAATATAACTTTTCTAAAATCTAATTGCCCTGTGACATATCTAGAAATTCCACCAGATTTGTCGGGCAAGATTTACCTGTCCTGAATCCATGCCAATACTCACCAAACTACACTTTCTAAAAAGTCTGCTGCCCCTTTTTTTTAATATCTTTTCAATTAATTTACATACTATTGAAGTTATAGAATTACTGGCCTATAGTTATTAAGATCATCCTTCCTTCCCTTTTTGAAGATCGGAACTACATTAACCCCTTTTCAGTCACCTGGTACATCCCGAATCTAAGAGATCTATTAAATATTACCTCAAGACCAAGTGAAATAGTTTCCTTTCCATCTTCAAGAGTCTTAGGATAAATATTATCGGGGCCCATATCTTTGTTAACATCTAATCCATTTATAAGAGTCATACTACTTTTCATATTAACATTGATACTCTTTAAATTTGATCTTGTCATATTTTTAATATTAAAACTGACCCGATCTTCTCTTGTAAACACTGATATAAAATGCTCATTGCGCACTTCGACTATTTCCTCATCTTTTTCTTTAATGTACCCCTACACTTTAAGAGACCCCTATCTTATCTTAATTGACCTTATTATTTATTTTATAACTAAAGAAACTTTCTTTGATACTAATTACTACTTTGTACTAACATCATTTCAGAAAGTCTTTTACTCTTTTTGATCATCTTGTTCAACTCATTCCTAACTTTTCTATCGCTGTTTAGGTTAAGCACGGTAGTTTCTTCTTGTAATTTTTTGAAAGCCCCTCTCTTGTTCCTGATTAAGATAGTTATATGCTTATTCCGCCATGATGTTTTTTTTCTAAGCAACTTTTCTAAGATACAGTGCTCGTATATCGTATTAAAAAATTGCTTGAAAGTATCCCACATTCCATAAGCTTTCCTATCTCTGAACTACTCCTCCTCCTAATCAATTTGATCTAATAAACTATAGAATCCGTCATAATTTCCCTTGTGGAAATTTTGAATTTTTACATTATTCCCAACAGTAGTTATCTTATTAACCAGAGTAAACCGAACTATCTTATGATCACTACTGCCCAATGCTTCTCAAACTAAAAGTTTTATAACTAAAATTCCTGATTGGTTAAGACTAAGTCTAGTTTAGTGTTACTACGAGTTAGCTGATTTACCTGGAAAACATCCAAATAAATCCTTGAGTAAATACCCCACTTATCGAATTTTCCCAATCAGTTGATGATAAATTGAAATCTCCGAGGATAACGGTTTCAGAATCGCGTCTTCGGTTAATTTTCTCTCTCATATTTTTATTGATCTCAAAGAATTAGTTTTGTAGCCGACAAAATACTCCTATTATTATTGTTTTTCCGCATTTTCGATTACCTACCCCTCTCCCCCCCTTCCACCTCCCTATTCAAAGAGATAAAAGTGGATATCTTCTGAGATTCGTTCTAGGTGGATCTCAACTTCAGGAGCAGATCCTTACCGATGGCTCTCCATTAATGATAGGTAATTATCATAATTGAGGTAGGGAGGGGGTGGGGGTAGCTCTCTTCTCAACCGGTTCTTTTGAAAATCAACTACAGGTCGGTTCTCGATTGGATTCACATCTGGGTACATTCCAAACCATTGCGTGATAGTAGAGTAGCCTAGTTACTTGGGCTCGATGATACCGGGTTTACTATCACGTGATAAAACGCCACTCCACTCCTACTAAATACTTAGGGATCGTTCGTAGGAGTTGCTCTGTTGGAGATATTAGTGCCATTATAGATTTCTGCGGGTATTCTTGATGTGAATTTTTCCTCAACTAAAACTCTTGCCATAATTGTAGATACTATCGTTGGTCTCCACTAAAAAAATCAACTCAAACCCTCGCCTTAGCTTCTTTGTCCTCATTGAGTGACAGTCTGTAGACGACAGTGCCTCGTGGTGGTGCGTGGCACCCCGAGAGCGCCTCAGTGCCATTAAAATAAGGTCATTTGACTCATTTCCACATCACGACCCTTTAACTGCACACACACACACACGCGCGCACGCACGCACGCATGCAAAGGTCCCTCAATGCACATGAACCCTCAGACTTACACACACAAAGACACAGTTACACCAAAACAGACGTACGCAGACGCACATTAAGACACAAACACACAGATGCAAATGACACGAAATCCCTAGGAAAAATCTCGTGCAGTATTTATGCGTGCCAGAGGACGTATCTCTGAGCACACGCAGAGATGTTTATTCGTATTTGGGGAGTATGAGGTCCTGATTTACGGTTATTCTTTTGCGATTCCTGGTTATTCTCATTCTTGATTCAGTTTGAAGCTTTATCTTTGTCTTCGGCTTCGTCATTTTCGATTCAGTTTGAGTCTTGGTTTCGGCTTCGTCATTATCGATTCGCTTTCAGCTTCATCATACTCGATTCCGTTTGAGGCTTCGTCTTATTCCTTTTATTAATTAGCTTTCATGTTTTGTCATTTTATTCATTTGTTTATCTTCGTATTCTCGGTACCTTCATTTTATTCCTATATATTCTCCTTTTGCTTTCATTTTAATTATATTTTTCATTTGTTTTTCTTTTACCTTTATTTTTATCTCTTTTATTCATGCATATATCTTTTTACTCTGTTTTTAGGAAGCTATGCAATAAGAAGAAGAGGAAAAGCAATAATAATAATAATAATAAACTAAAATAAGAAGAAAAAAAGATGGAGAAGAATAAGAGCAAAAGATCAAAATGAAAACCAAAGAGCAAAAGAAGAATGTTTAGAAGAGCCAGTGTAGACCGGCTCTAGAGGGGGCGGGGGTAGCGACCCTCTTTTCATCCTTGGCTGATTCAATGCTTAGTTCACCCCAGGCTGGAACCATAGCCGGATAAGTCTCCAGTTACGGGGGAAAGATGGCGTTAAACCCCTTAAGATTACCCGACTGGATCGAGGCTCATGGATCGCTTCCGATCATTCGACTCAAACTTCACGTACACAGCCGATTTACACGTACGTAGTGTATGTATCAAGGTGACGCGCCTGTGTAGGTATGTCCATGCGATGTGTGTACGATGAAAATATATACATGTATACATAAATGTGGTACTGTGTATATGCGGGAGTGTCTTAAAGCGTGTGTATTATGGTATGTGCGTTTGGTGAGTGATGGTAGTGTGTATGGGTCGATGGGGACTGCCTTGAGAACCCCCCTCCCAGACTTACCATACATCTCTACCTTTCTACTTTCAATGGGAGAAAATGGGCTGATTTTACGAGCGTTGTGTCCGTTTTTAAATGGCAGTTTCGTGGCCAATCTATGGAAGGAGCCCCATAGAATGGTGGTAGGGGGGGGGGGTGCAAGGAGTAGAGAGGAGAAGTGTCGACCAATCTGACCCTACCCAGGTGAAGGGAAGGTATAGAGGAAGGAATATAGGAATTGGGTAACAGGAATGTGACCGTAGAATCGCCTTAGTTGGGCTGACCAAAACTATCGGGGGATTGTGCGGCCAAATATATAGATTTTGTTTTTATAAACTCGTGGTAAAGTTAATGATGTGTGGGAGGTAAATACACCAATGCAAAGGTGGAAATGGATGGAGACTCGATTTGAACTGGGTGCCCCATCCAGCGACTAGCCATACCCAATGTTGCTTAACTTTGCTCAACGTTGGAATAGGATTTTCAACTCAGCGAGTTGATACCCCAGAGAGAGACCAATGCCCGTTTGTGCGCACATGCACTGGGGCATGATTTGCAATGAGGTGCCATTATGGAACTGACACACTCGGTTTCGCTCTAGTTTCCTTTAGCCTCACTTGTTTCTATTCGCGCCTTTATTGATCTGTTGGCACTGGACAGCCAAAAGGGCAAAGTAATGAATAGGACCATGGTATCACTTGAAGTGACGCCGAGGGTGTATGGCACTGTTCAAAGTATTACACATTATGCTGTAGGTGGTACTTCATATGGCATGGACGTGGAATTGTTGATGGCACTTTATATGGCACAGGGCGAAGTAATTTGGATGGCGCTTGGCATCGTAATGTGGATGGCAGGGAACATCGCATCAAGGTTGGTACTATATGTGTATGTGTATGTGAAGCCGACCGCTGGCATAGTACTGTGCAGGGGACTGTGGTTAGCAGTGGCAGTGGGTATGACACTAGACATGGCACGGTACATGGCATTGAGAATTGTTATCGGTACTGTATGGAACGTGACGGTGATGGCACCTGAAACAGGAGTTTCGTAGCAACTAATTTTTTTCGTCTCCTGATATATATATATATATATATATATATATATATATATATATATATATATATATATATATATATATATATATATATATATATATATATAGTCATGGGCAAAAGTTTTGAAACTATATTTTTTCCTATAAAAAAATTATTAGGACAAATCAAACGTCGTATATTGGTTTAATATGTTTGCATCATAATTTGAAGATGAAATATACACAAATTTCTAGTCCAAACTAATTTTATTAACGAATCCACGCAAATGATACGCGAAGCCAATATTTACAATGGCGTCCCTTTTGTTCGTTAGAATTACTTCAATTCGGTCTGGGACGCTGGAGACAAATTTGTGATGATCTCTTGACTGATATTGTTTTATTTTTGAAGACCCGCAATTGACTACAATTGGATGGTGTCTGTTTATCAACGGCCATTTTAATTATCGCCCCCAAAATTCTCAATTAGGTTCAAATTTAGCGAATTCCTGCGCCTACGTTCCAAAAGTTAAATGCTATTTTGAGCCAAGAAATTCGGTATTGCTTTTGATTTGTAACAAAGTGCGCCATCATGCTGTCAAATATAGCCCTGAAGGGCGCTTTATAAATACTTATTATTATTATCATCCCTGAATTGGTCCTGAATGGTAAGGAAAAGCTGTTGATGAAGCACGTTTTGCTACCATTTTGAGTTCTTGTCAGTGTTCTTGGGCAAAATTGTTAGTGCTCTAGTTCCCTTAGATGAAAAACAGCCCGAGATATGGAGAGTGTCCGGGGGCTTCACCGTGGGCATGATACAGGACTAGCGAAAGCGCCCCCCCTTTTCCCCTCTTAATGAGGGATCTTCTAGAAGCTCCAGGTAAGGGGAAGGGAGCTTCAACAGAGAGAATATCACTTTGCCCCAGTCTTCAACAGTTCATTCTTTATATATATTTCCAACAAAAGTGGAGCCTATCCGTAAAGTTCTTCTTGGTGAAACGAGGCTTCTTCGCAGCCATTCTCGTCCTGAGACCTTTGTCGATAAGTCTCCGGTTAATTGTGCTCGCTGGAGCGTTCCCACCTAATTCTTTCCAATCGTGAGCACGTTTGTCACTGGAGGCAACTCGATCCTTAAGATAAGTCCTTACCAGGAGGCGATCTTAGCGTTCATTTAAAGCTGTTTTGGCGTCAGGAAGACTTCTTCACAAGAGTCGCAGCAGTCTTTTCAAAGTCATTAATGATCCTAAAGATGGTGTTTCTTGATGAAATAACCTTAGCAACTATCTCCTCGCATTGTAAACCCCTTTGGTGCAGAACGACGATGGTTGCGAACTTTTCTCTGGAAACAACCATTTTTTGAATTGAAAAAGATTCAAACATTTATTTTTTTTTAATATTACAAAAAACGTTATAATTATACATTATTATTCATTCAACCTCTATAGGTCAACATTCTTACCTTTTGATGGAATAGCAAAACTTCAGGGGAGTGAAACTCACCTCTTACACCAACAGGACCAGAGATATTTTGGATTCAGTGAAGGAATGAAAGTTGAATTTAAAAGTTCCCTCAGACATATTGGGGTGATTCTTTTATTAATATAAATTCTTTTATGCGTCCTTTATAATACTTATCAGATTTTTATACAACCTTAGCATTGTTTTGACCAACATTGTGTTTATTGATACTTAAGTGTCTGAAAACACTTGTTTTATATCCCCCTGATTTTCGTAAGCTCGTTTCCTAAAATCTCCACTTTCACCTACGCACGATTTAGGACAATTTTTACATGCAATTAAAATCACCCATCGCTATTTATATGGTTACAACTTTTAAAAAAACTTTTTATTATTGTGTGATTATATTTGAAAGTCATATTTATATCATTCTTCTCAAAAAAATCTTTTAGTCTCCAAAGTTGCGAAGGAAATGGTAACATCCTACAAAATGTTCACAATTATTGCGTGAATCGCTAACACAAGAATAAATCCATTTTTCTCCATAATAACACACTTCAATAAACCCTTAACGGTTAATTAATCCAATAAAGGTAGAGGTAATCAAATTAAGTTCATCTTGGTGGAGACGGTCTGCAAATGCGGCATGCTCTAAAAATTATTGGCAAAACAAAGGATTTCTTAATGGATTTATCGTGCCAGGAGTAAAATATGTATATAAGAATTTGAATTCGTTTGCTTTGCGGTATACAGAATTGAACTATTTACTCTCATAAGATGTCCAAAAGAGTAGGCACTTATTTTGTTCCCATTCGACCTTGAAACTAATAGTAGGATGTTAGTTGAAGAGATTTTGGAAGAAGATATCGAAGTTTGGGAGATTATTGTAAGGCCAGAAAGAGAAAGCATCATCTACGTATTTTAACCAGATCAAGGGAGGGAAGGTTATTCGAAGTAAAAGTTCTTTTTCGAAATTCGCATAAATAAATAGATAGATAAATATATATTGAGAGGTGGGAACAGGAAAATTATAAAGACGAGGTCGCCTGGGAGCGGGGTTTGACAGCTTCCTTTAGAGGCACAACAAATCCGCAAATCAGCCGAGCATTGGATCGTAACCTGGCCATAACCTTCGTGTGTTCGTTCGCCCATTTGTTTCCGTTTCAAAAAGTGAAAATCGCCTCCTATTTGGGTCACGAGTCTTAACTGGGTCGTTCCCCCTAAGTGGGTCACCGGCATTTTTAACCCAATAGATTCAAAGTCTTTCTACACTTTTTCTTTCCATTAGGACTTTATTGGATTATTATTTATGCCTTCGATGTCTTGAACACTGTAGGCATTTTTTCCACTTCAGCAGTTTCCAGTGGCAAAATGTTTTAACCTTCAAATTAATAGGATTTGCCACTCACTAATGACAAGCTGAATACATCTCCACGCCATCATGTTCCATATATCATTATCATACAATCAGTTGGACACTGAATCAAATGATACCATCAGCAGGCTCTCTGTCTAATTGTTCTATGTATTTTGCCTCATTGGCCATTACGATACATTTATTATTTGTTCCGAGCCTTTCATTAAATTTCAGTGCTAATATATAGGTGTACCATACATATATGTATCCCACCCACCTAAAGTTGTATGATATAACAAGGTTATAATGAACGTAGCGGCACGTTTTAGTTTCGGCCGTTCATAGGCAGCCTTTGAGACCATGAAACTGTAATTTTCAATTTCCGTCCATTCGGAATTAGGAAACATATTTTTACCGTTATTCAAGCCTTAATTTCCTTTCCCACACATTATACAAGGTTACTCCAAAAAGACAATTCAGAACAGAAACGACCCTGGAGAGCTGTTACGTCATTGCATTTACCGTTATGGGAACAATCCTCCCCCCCCCTTTCCCCTGAGCATGATTTCGTTTTCTATTAGCTTTTTTTTTTTAGTTGGTTTGTTCCTTGTTTCTCTTTTATTGGCCCGATTTCAGCTCTAGCTGACCTTCCAAGCGACGCGACGCTTTCACTGCGAAGGGCTGACGAACTCTCATGGTCACTGGAGTTCCTCGAGAGAAGATGTTGAGACCGCCTCTGTTTGGGGCCATTGTGGTTGTTTTGTAGAATATTAGCAGATCAAATCTATTTGGGATATATTTGCGATCAACTCCCAATATTTATGGAGGAATGGTCGTCTTGATGGACTAAAGACTGTGTCTCGAACAATGGTAGCTGCATTCTCTAGATTAATAGATACACTTAGTTCACCAGCACACTTATTATCTATATTTGGATAAAAATGGCTAAAGAGACGAGGGGGATGGGGAATTTCAGCAGCGTTGGGTGTTTTAAGCTACAAATCTCTTAACTTATTTCAACTTGGCCTAATAGTTAAAAACTATGGCAGGATGTGGGGTATGAGGCATTGGTGTGAAGCAGGGTATGGAAATAAAGACATCCTGTAGCAGGAGGTGAGGTATAAGGCAGTGGTGTGAAGCAGGGGATGAAGGTCCTCAGATATATTTAGCCACCTTAAAAGAGCAATTTTCCTTAGAAATTTCCAATGTAGGAATTTCACCATAAACTTTTTTTGTTAAAGGTGTGCTGAAAGGGTGAAGTTAGGTGAAAGTTTAAAATAAAAAGGCGAAAACCAACAAGGTATAGATGTCGAAACGGTCAATAGGTCGAGTAAAAGAAGGTACTATTTAAGCACTAATGTAAGGGGGTGCACAAGTCTCTCGCATCAAAATTTCGGGGGAGGGTGGGAAGGTTGGCTTCGTGCCAGATCCGTAGGGGTCGGGGGGGGGGGCGAAACGAGGCGGCGCAGGACATAATCAAGGGAAGAGGGTGGAGAATTCAGCTCCCACGCGGAGTTCGAACCAGTATTTTCGATTTCTTGTTTTCTTTCTGTGAACTAACTCGTGGGGGGTTCAAGCAGGCCCCTCTGGCCCCAGCATTTAGTGGAAGTGAGCCTTTTGTGGGGATCTTTCTCATCCGCAATCTCGGTCGCTGAGACCTTAGAGATGCGCAAATTAGCGAGGGAATAGGGTCCCATGGGTGAAAGGGAGGGATCGCATAGATAGATAGAGAGTTACATAGAGTTAAATAGATACACAGATCACACGGGCCTTACGGCCCAGACTAAGGTGATCTGGCCTTAAATCTACTGCCACTTACACATAGAATAGTAGAAGTAAAGGATAGAAAAGTTGTAGGCTCTCCCCACCCTCCACTCCCTCCGGCAAAAGCCGTACATGAAATAACTTGGGAAAAGTACCTTGCAGGTGTAAGAAGACAGTACCTGAGGGAAATTTGCATTAAATAGTAATTAAATGAAATGAATATGAACACCACTTACATACACCTGAAAGAGTTATATTTTTTGTAATATTATTTTATTTGGAACTTATGCTAAACAATTCCAATATTTGCTAAGTGTTTGTCTAATCTCATTTTAAATGAGTCTATAGTTCTGCTGTCCACTACCTCGTTTGGCAAATTATTCCAATCATTAATAATCGAGTAAGTGAAGGAGTTTTTTATTACATCCATAGTGGCTCTTTTACCCTGAAGTCTTGAATCATGTCCACGGGTGGGACACTTCCCTGTCAGTGTGAACAAGTTATTGGCATTAATGTTGTTAAATCCTTTAAGTATTTTGAAGCACTCTATAAGCTGCCCCCTTAGTCTTCGTTTTCTGACGGAAAATAGATTGAGTTTTTTTAGCCTCTCGTGGTAAGGTTTGTTACGTACTGACGGGATAAGTTTTGTCGCTCTGTGTTGTACAGCTTCTAATTTATCTATGTCTTTTATTAAGTAATGGGCCCAGAACTGTACAGCGTATTCGAGATGGGGCCTGACAATACTTTTATATAGTGGCATAATTATCTCCTCGCTTTTATAAGTAAAGTTTCTTTTTATAAATCCTAGTGCTGTGTTAGCTTTGTTTGCAGCAGCTGCGCATTGGTTTGATGTTTTTAAGTTTTCTGTAATTATTACTCCTAAATCTTTAACCTGCGGGGTTGTGTTTATTAAACCGCCTTACATTGTATAGTTGTATTTTGTTTTTTGTCCCGCACTGAAGGATTTGGCATTTGTCGATATTAAATGGCATTTGCCATTTCTCAGACCATTCGGTAATTTTATTTATATCAGCTTGCAGGCTAGCCCTGTCCTCTTCGCATAATACTGAGTTACCTATTTTCGCGTCATCTGAAAATTTAGATATGATATTATTTATTCCAACGTCTATGTCATTGATGTATATAGTAAATAAAATAGGCCCCAGGACTGATCCCTGGGGAACACCGCTGGTAACAGATACCCAGTCCGATTCCACGCCATTTATTATCACTCTCTGCTTCCTGTTTTTTAACCAGAGAGATAGCTACAAGGAGCTACAAGGAAAATAAGTACCCTAGAAGACCATATGGTCCATACAAGGAGGGTACCTTTGGCGCAATCTTCGAAGGTGTCCGTTGGCAACATCGAAGATCACTCGCGAGGATCTTAACGGCGATTTCGCAAGACTTTATCTAGTCTTGACTTGAACTGGTCAACAGATTCACTGTTGACAACTTTCGTCGGAAGTGCGTTCCAACTACAGCAGATACTGTAAGTGAAGAATTTCCCACACAGATCACGGTGGTATCGCTTCAGTTCAAGTTTTAAGCCGTGATTTCTTGTTCTCCCCTCGCTGAGCTGGAAAATATCCCCGTAGTCCAGTCTGTCGAAGCCTCGAAGTATTTTAAATACTTCGATAAGCTGACCACGTAGTCTCCGGGTCTCCAGCGAGAACATATCTAATTCTCTTAATCTATCTTCATAACTTTTATGTATGATAGAGGGAATCAGTTTGGTTGCCCTGGCTTGCACGCGTTCCAATCTCGCGATGTCTTTTCGGAATGAAGGACTCCAAAATTGTACAGCATACTCCAGGTGCGGTCGGACGAGGGAGTTGTACAGACACAGTACTATCTCCTTGTTCCGATATCCAAACTGTCGCCTTATATACCCTAACATCCTTTGGGCTTTCTTCTCCACCTCAATACACTGTTTCGAGAACTTGAGGTCACTCGTGATAGTTACACCCAAGTCCTTCTCATTGTCGGTGGATTCAAGAGCAGTGCCCTTAAGGATATAGGGTGATTGAGGATTTCGGTGGCCGATATGCATCACTTTGCATTTGTTTACGTTGAAAGGCATTTGCCACGTATCAGACCACTCCCCAATCTTCCGAAGATCTTCCTGCAGGCTTGCAGTATTTCCATCCTTTGCAACGTTCCTACCAAGCTTGATATCGTCGGAAAATTTGGAAATCTTGGCAACCATGTCACCGTCCATGTCGTTGACGTAGATGATGAATAGTAGTGGTCCCAGGACAGAACCTTGAGGCACCCCGCTAGTAACGGGCACCCACTCAGAAGCCTGTCCATTTACCACCACCCGTTGCCGTCTGCCACTTAGCCAGTTCTCGATCCAGCCGGCTACTTTTCCGTCTATGCCCAGCGCTCGCACTTTCCGGAGAAGGCGGCGGTGTGGTACCTTATCAAAGGCTTTCTAAAAGTCTAAGTACACCACATCCACCACTTTTTTCCAATCATGCTCACTGAACACGAAGTGGAAGAATTCCACAAGTTTCGTCAGGTATGACCGTTGCCTTCGGAAGCCGTGCTGGGAACTCCTCAGTAGCAGGCTTGACTCTAAATACGACGTCATTTTGTCCACCATCATGCTTTCCATGAGTTTACCGACTATCGAAGTCAGACTGATAGGTCGGTAGTTTGACGGATGGCTGGGGTCTCCTTTCTTGAAGATCGGAGTCACCTCCGCCTCACGCCAGTCTTTAGGAACGCATCCGGTCCAGATTGACATGTTAAAGATAGCGCACAGATGTCGTGATGCTTCATCGCACACTTCCTTGAAAAGGCTAAATATTCTGTTTAGTAACATTGGTTCTCATATTTTGAAATTGGAAACAGCCTGATATTGTACACAATCTTCCTAGAACTGGCGCTCCTCGTAAAACCTCAACCAGAACTTCCGAGACAGATTTTTAGACAAGTCATGGCGAACCCTAGGACGACAGGTAAGGAGATCCAAGGAAAAATGCTTGCTGCAGGGCCTTTAGTATTAAAATTAACAATCACGTAAGGAGATCCAAGGAGAAGTGCTTGCTGCAGGCCTGTAGTATTGAAATGAACAATCAGTAAGGAAATCCAAGGAGAAGTGCTTGCTGCAGGGCTTTTCGTATTGAAATGAACAATCACGTAAGGAGATCCAAGGAGAAGTGCTTGCTGCAGGGCCTTTAATATTGAAATGAACAATCACGTAAGGGGATCCAAAGAGAAGTGCTTGCTGCAGGGCCTTTCGTATTAAAATGAAACATCAGTAAGGGGCTGTACAACTAAGAAGCACCCCTACTTAATAAACAAGGTCAACAGACCTAACTCGCGTCCTCTCAATTATTCTAACTTATGACCTCATGACCTTCAAAACTTTCTTTTAATAACTACCGGGCTAACTTGGGAGGACCTTGCTAAATACATCATTCGAAAGTAAATGTAAAACAACATAAGGGTTTCAAATTCCGTTAGAATCGGCCGAATAGTTACGATGTTATTACCTCCTAAAATCATTGAACAGTAAAATATTTACCATCCGACCGACCGACTCGCCTACGAATCGTAAGCATTTAGAAAAGCCTAGAGAATTCTTTCGTAGTGTCCGGGTGAGGTTGAGACTTGGTGATTAACGAGGGATTCGAACCGCAGAGTATGGGGTCCACCACGAGGCACAACCTAAACAGAGCTCCATCCGGAACATTACCACATCCCATGTCATTTAACTTCGCTGTAATTGGAAGCGGTGTTTCCACTAGGCCTGGCGGTCCGCCTAAAAGAAGAGGACTAACTATGGCAAAGAAGATGAATAAAGTTGAAAAGGAATCAAAATAAAGATGACAACGAAGGACATACAATTGCAAAGACGTGAAATAAAGCTGGGAGGGAATAAATATAACAGTTAAGATGAATAAAGATGATAGCGAAGCTGAATAAAGATAGCAAATAAGAGGAATAAATATAGCGAATGAGCTGAATAAAGATAGCAAAGCAGCTGAATAAAGATGACAAATGAGCTGAAGAAAGATGTAAAAGAGAGGAATAAAGACGACAACGAAGGTGAATAAAAATGGCAAACGAAGAGGAATGAAGATGGTAAACGGAGAGACCTAAAGATGGCAAAGAAGAGGAGTAAATAATCACGACAGACGCTGGAGGAGTGAGGAACTGAAGGCCCTATGTGCGAGCAAGTTCGTATGAGAGAGCACAATGTGTTCATAAGTACGGATTTATCCCCACTGAAAAAAACCAACGAGGACAGGTATAATAAAAAATATGTGAGTTGGTAATGAAAGTGATGAAGTTAAGGAAAGCAAAAATGGCTGGATGATATAATGCCAGAGTAAATTAAGAGGAGACTACTTGGAACATGTAAGAATAGGAAGGCGAGCAGCTCTCCAGTGCCTCCACAATTAATGTCATCGGGCGATATTTTGTGGTCGTAATTATTCCCGTTCACACAAACACAACTACACACAGACACAGACGAGGTGGGAAAGGTTTTGAAGTGTGGGTTTGTTCGGTCCCCCTTGACACGATTTGACCTTGTGTGTGTCATTTTCATGTCACTATCTCTTCCTCTCCAATCTCGCCACGTGCCTTAGTGACCCAGCCCACTAGTCTCCTGGCTCCTTATGGTGGCGGGAAGCTATTTCTTTTAATAGGACAAAGGTGACCTTGGGAGTTCATTTACACCAATTTATCCTGATTTTAAGCTCTGATGAAAAGAGAGCGCAGTGACATAAAAGCATACACACACACTCGCTAACTCAACCACTCTCACTATCTCTCTCTCAATTTCTGACCCATCATACCAATCTCCGCCTGGCGAACGGTACCTTCCGCGCGTCCCCCATTGAGAGCCTACTTGTTGACGCTAGGGAGATGCCACTCGTTCTGCGCCGTGCACACTACATTATGCGCCTGTAAACGCCAGACCGGGCCTCCCTCATTCACCAACGGCTCTCACTGCATCTGCAGCCGATCTCGTCGGTGCCTATGACACACAGAGACGCCAGCCATACCCTAAGCCCTTTGGGTTTAGGACTAGAAGACTCCTTCGAGAGCTCGGTGTAGCTCTCGGTCCTCTGGAGACCCTGGTTCTGCCCAGGACGTCACCCTGGAGGGTACCACCTCTGACTATTTGTCGCCACGCCTCTGTTCTCAAAGCTTGTACAGCGCCGAGAGTATTTTGTTCTGTCTTTTTGGAACATACTTCGTGTATACGGGTGGCTCCAAGTCCCAAGAGAGGGTCGGTTTCCACGCAGTATCCCCTTTGTTTGAAGTCAACGGGGCTCTGCCAGGCGCTGCGTCTGTCTTCACAGCCGAGCTGGTGGCAATACACCACTCCGTACGGGACATTACGCGACGTGCCTGGCTCAGAGACCAAATTGTGATTTATAGCGACCCACAAAGCGCCCTGAGTGCTCTCGGGGCATTAGAATCTCCGCATCCCCTGGTTCGCGATATTCGTGACGCCACGGTTTTAGTGAGCCGGGCGGATGTCGAGATTATCTTCTACTAGGAACCTGGACACGTGGAAATGCCGGGGACTGAGCGCACCTATCTGCGATGGCTGCGGAGTCCTCCCAACTATACTGCACAGTCTTGTTGAATGTCACGGTCCGGGTAATCTTCGCGTGCGTTACCTGTCCCGGTACCGGGACGAGCGGGGTCGATGCTGTTTGTCCCTTGTACTCGGGATGATTTCGCACACACATATATGTGGACTATCAGACTTTTTGGAGGAGGCTGGCCTCTCCATTTTATTTGACTGGCTATAGGTGTTGGTCACATCTTTCTGCGTTGGGGAGGAGCAGGCGAGCCTTTGTTTTTTGTGTGTTTTGGATTTGTGTTTTTTTTTTGTCTTTTGCTCGTTTGGTTTTTAATCTCGCCTACCATTAGACTATAATATGGTTACGGCGGTTTATGCCCTCGTAGGAAGTTGCCAAATGGGCGCTGAAAAATCTCTCAACCTCTCTTTTTTCTCATCTATCAACATCCCTTTTTTCTATCAACCTCTCTCTCTCTCTCTATCAACCTTTATTTTTCTCAACATCTCTTTCCATCAACCCTTCTCTCTCTCTTGATCAACCTTTATTTCTCTCAACATCTCTTTCCATCAACCCTTCTCTCTCTCTCTCTCTCAACATCTCTCTTTTTTCTATCAACCTATATATCTCTCTCTCTTTCTCTCAACTTCTCTCTCTCCCTCAACATCTCTTTTTCTGATCTCTCAACATCTCTCTATCAACCTCTCTCTCTCTCTCAACATCTCTTTCACAATCTCTCTCCCCATTGTTCTCAATCTCTTTATCTAGCCTGTTTTTTTCGCTCTGATTTCCTAGCTATTTATCTCATTTTATGTTTAATTCCCTTTTCTTTCGATTTCTTTTTCTCTCCAACGTCTTCTCTACCTCTCTCTTTTTTTCTATATTACTTTCTCTTTCTCTCGCTCTCATGCTCTCTCTCTCTATAAGGTACCACACCGCCGCCTTCTCCGGAAAGTGCGAGCGCTGGGCATAGACGGAAAAGTAGCCGGCTGGATCGAGAACTGGCTAAGTGGCAGACGGCAACGGGGGGTGGTGAATGGCCAGGCTTCTAAGTGGGTGCCCGTTACTAGCGGGGTGCCTCAAGGTTCTGTCCTGGGACCACTAATATTCATCATCTACGTCAACCACATGGACGGTGACATGGTTGCCAATATTTCCACCATTTGCCGACGATACCAAGCTTGGTATGAACGTTGCAAAGGATGGAAATACTGCCCGCCTGCAGGAAGATCTTGGGAAGATTAAGGAGTGGTCGGACACGTGGAAAATGCCTTTTAACATGGGGAAATGCAAAGTGATGCATATCGGCCACAGAAACCCCCAATCTCAGTATATCCTTAAGGGCACTGCTATGGAATCCACCGACACCGAGAAGGACTTGGGTGTAACTATTACTAGCGACCTCAAGTTCTCGAAACAGTGCATCGAGGCAGAGAAGAAAGCCCAAAGGATGTTAGGCTACATAAAGCGCCTGTTTGGATACCTTAACAAGGAGATAGTACTTTGTCTGTACAACTTCCTGGTTCGGCCGCACCTGAAGTATGCCGTACAATTTTGGAGTCCTTCGTTTCGAAAGGACATCGCAAGGTTAGAACGCGTACAAGCTAGGGCAACCAAACTGATTCCCTCTATCCGACATAAAAGTTATGAGGATAGACTGAGGGAATTAAATCTGTTCTCGCTGGAAACCCGTAGACTGCGTGTTCAGCTCATCGAAGTCTTCAAAATAACTCGAGGGTTCGACAATGTTGACTACCGGGATATTTTCACACTGAGTGAGAACAGAACGCGCAATCACGGCTTCAAACTTGAACTGAAGCGTTACAACCGCAATCTGTGTGGAAATTTTTTCACCTACAGTATCTGCGGTAAGTGGAACGCACTTCCAGTGGAAGTTGTCAACAGTGAATCTGTTGACCAGTTCAAGTCAAGACTAGACAAAGTCTTGAAAAGTGGCCGTTTAGGGACGCAAAACAATTGAGCAGTCATGTGCCTGCTCGATTGATAGTCCAAAGGTACCCTCTTTGAATGGACCGTAAGGTCTCCTAGGGTACTTACTTTCCTTGTTACTCCTTGTTACTCTCTCTTTTCTACCGCTCCTTTTCTCAATTTCTCCCCCTCTTTTTATATTTCTCACTCGTTCTTCCTCTTTTTTTTCTTTTGCTCTCTCTTTCATCCTCTTTCTTTCCTCAGCCTCTCTCTTTTCTTTTTTCTCTCCTTCTCTCACTCACACACGCACATAAACATAAATATAATTAAGATAATTGCATGTTGCACTCTAGACCAAGCGAGCTTACTTTGGGTAAGGTTGCCACATGTCGCCAGAAAAATTTCCTAACATGATTCATGGATGACAAAAGCCACAATTTTTTTAAGCCACCACAGCATCCCTATAGAAACTACATCCAAAGGATAGTATCCATCACATCGCCTTGAAGTTATCACCACTCAAGGCTCATCAAAAGCTTTACCATGTTACTACAATAATAGCAATATTAAAATATGTACAGAACCGGCTCAAGGTACTGGCAACTCAAGCAGTTGGCCGAGGCACGCCATGTGCTTAAGGGTGTTGGTAAGGATCTTCCAAAAAAAAGAAAAACAATATTGTTCATTGTTTGTTAAAAAACAACCCAGGTGATAAACACACTTCTATTATTTTATATCTTTAGTTTTTTCCATGTGAATTCTTTTATAATGGTACTTAAAAGGGGCACCGCTCATCTGCTTGCCCAGGGCGCCAGCAACCATAGGGCCGGCCCTGAATATGTACAATTTATACCCAAGACAAATCCCCAAACCACAAAAACCTTCCCTCGCCATATACTCGACCAACTTTCGCTTGAAAATATTTATATTTCTACTTTCTATTATCCCCTGTGGTAAATCATTCCATGCATCTAACACTATTACTGAAAAAAATATTTTCTATCGTCAAACCTCCACCTCTGTTTTTTAACTTTTAAGTGGTCACCCCTCGCCCTATTACTACCCTCCAACTCAAAGAACTTTCCAAAATCCAACTTATCTATCCCATGATTAATTAAAAAAAAAAGCTCAATCATATCCCCTCTCCCACTTTTCAAATGAGAACATATTTAATGCCCTCACTCTACATATTCAAGATGGCTCAGGGAAGGTATCATCTTTGTTGCCCTCCTTTGCACTGACTCCAGCAGGCTGATTGATATCTTGTCTAAAGTGTGGAGACAAGTCTCTGCACAATACTCTAGATATGGCATAAGATATGAGTTATAAAATTCAAGGATAACTTCCTTACTTTTGTAACTAACATTTATCTTAAAACGCACTATCTACTTTAATTTTTTCCCTCAATCTACTGCTTAGAAAACCTCAGTGAGCTATTTATTACTACCCCTAAGTCCTTTTCATCCTCTACTGAGTTCAGCCAATGTCCATCCATTTCATAGCTAAATTCTCTCTCATCTCTTCCCATGTGCATAACTTTGCATTTTTGAAGGTTAAAAGTCATCTGCCACTTGTGTGACCAAGCAGTAACTTGTTGAAGTCACTCTGAACTTTGAAGTTATCCTCAACTTCTTTTCCAGAAGCTGCCAATTTGATCTCATCTGCACAATTGGCACTTGCTATAAACTGCTTCCCCAAGGAAGGTCATTGAGATAGAATACAAATAATAATTAACCCAGAACTGATCCCTGAGGTACCCTACTGACAATATCCACCACTATGATTTTATTTCATTTAAGACTACCCTCTGCTTCTTATCTTTCAGTCATTCACCCCTAATTCACTACTCTCCTACATATCACAAACCTTTTTTAATTAATTAACCAGTCTCCTTTGTGGAACCTTGTCAAAGGCTTTGTTAAAATCTAAGTAAATTACATCAACTTTCTCTGCTTTTTCCAATTGTTTTGTTACATAATCCATAAATTCCAGTACGTTTGTTAAACATGACCTACCACTTCTATACCCAGACTGAGCATTGTTGATTAACCTACCACTCTAGATGCTTGGAAATACTCCTTTTAACTTGCTTTTCAAGAATTTTGCAAACAATAGATGTCAAACTTACTGGTCTAAAGTTATTCCTGTCCTATTCACTTCCTTTCTTAAAGTTGGGCACTCCATTCGCTATTTTTCAATCATTTGTCACTTCTCCAAAATCTAGTGGTGTAGAATATTTTTCCTCCAGAGCTACTGCAATGCTTTACACACATTATTTAAGGTACCTAGAATGCGTGTCATCCGGAACTGTTGCGTGTGTATTTTTTCGGATATTGGAACGTTCACAACATCACAAAAGACTAACGTAGTTTTCATACTTCCTCGATTATTTACCTTCCCTACATTTGAACATTCCTTATTGTACTATTTATATACTATCTTCACAAACTCTCTAACGGAGTTCCCTCCTTATACTTTGCTTTTTAATTTTAAGTAGTTGATAATTATACAGAATAGAATGAATAGGTCATCCCATAAATAACGCCGTATTTTTTTTAATGTTTATCATTATTTCATGGAAAGAAATAAACACAAGCATGTTTGTTTTTATACTAGCCAGGTCTAGTAAATTCGAAACTTAACTAGTTGTATATCTTAGTCTAACCCAAGGTTTATATTTCAACATACCTTAGTCGTCATTTTCTCAGCTTTTCATTTTGTATTATTATTGTTAATTTAGTGTATTTCGTCGTTAAATAATGAATATTATGGAGGCGTTAAAAGAAGCCATTCACAAAGTTAAGCTTTGGAAATTTATAAAGGCAACAATACTAAGTAAACAGCAGAAAGATTGTGTCAAGTATACGATGAAATGGCAATTAGTGTAAGCAGTGCCGAAGATGGTTTCAGAATTGCCTCTCAGGAAACAGTCTCAAAGTTGAATATTTTACAGAACGATCCGTGGAATTCGATCAATATCATTAAAAAAATAACAATTGAAGAAAATCCGAATGTAACTGTTGAACTTGTCTGAAAAACGACATTCAACTCACTCCACTGTGTATCGCCATTTAAAGGAGATATGCAAGGTTTCACGAGTGGGGCAATAGATTCTTAACGACGTGTCAGTGGTACACTTGCAACAAAAAGTCAACATTTGTTCATCTCTCCTTTCTCGCCTGAACGTGAACAAGTGTTGAGTAGGATTGTTACTGGAGAAAAGTGGGTGAGTTACAATAATATTAAACTTTTTAAAATATGGATTAGTTCTGGGAGAAACGGGGGCTTCATCCAAAGAAGATTCCCTTATGCGTTTGGTGATATGAATGGCATCATCAACTTTGAACTTCTTAACCTGAATCAGACAAGAACCAAAGAGGTTTACGGTGCTCAGTTGGACCGTTTACATGTTTCGCTTGAAGAAAAAAAAAACAGCATTAATCAATACAAGAAGAATGTTCTTTCATCAAGAAAACGGGCGACTTTATATCGCAAGAGAAACCACACAACAGCTTAGCAATTTTTATCGGTACCTAATAGGCCATCTTCTTTACCTGACTAAGCCTCATCAGATTACTATTTTTTTAGCGAATCACCTGATGAGAATGAAGTTATCAACAATAGACGAGGTCGAAACCAACCTTACAGAACTTTTTTAAATCAAGGTCAAACGATTTTTCAAACATGGTTTTGGAAACTTTGTAAAAAGATGGAAACGTGGTAAGAACTGGTCAAAATTATAGTATTAAATAAATAAATAATTAAATATAAATAACTTCAAATAGTTGTTTGATTTCTATCCATAAAAAATGACAAACCTGAAATATATTTTAATTTTGTCATTGATTCTTCAAGGAAATCTTTGTAAGTCTTCTGATCTTGGATAGACTATATGCCATTATACACTAATGTGTATAAGAAATCTAAAAGCCGTGAATACAAATAATTAGCGTTAGCTCTCTATACACTTAGGTGTGTGTACATGCGTATGTAATCACCGGCTTCACCCATGCAACCATATATGTACAGTATATTTAAATTACATTGCAACTCACATCGCTTTCATATCGAAACATCCCGTAATGGACAAAAGTCTTGCCAAACCTTCACCTACTTTTTTATATTTAATTGTCATATATGATGGTCTTAAAATGCAACTTTTATTTATAAATGTACGAATCTAAGACTGTCTATGATCTATAAGCGTATGTGTATAAAATTTTCCAGATAAAAGTTCATAAAAATCGAGAATTATTCGAAGGTAATTAATTAACCGTAGGAATTTTCTTGATTCCGTTTTTTTAACTCTCACATTGTCATGGAACCTGCGTGCGAGAAGCAAAGTATATTCTTCATATAATATTCATATTACTTATAACATTGAAATTAAATTTCATATAGTTTTAAATAACAATATAGTACAAGAGAAAGAGAAATTGGACGCTAAAGAGCAATGAAACAAGAAACAATAGTTTTTTTTAAAGGTAAGAGAAAGGGACGTTGGAAGAATACAAGGATCAAAGAGAGCAAAGGAGGGCACAATGAAGGCAATCCATACAGAGAAGACAGAAATAACGCCATTGAAAAAAAGGTTGAAATTCTTGGCCGGTATTAAGCTAACTTTCTTATCTTGACATATTCATTGTTATTTTATAGGTAAAATTTGGAATAAACAAAGCAAATAATAGGAAATCAGTTTGGAATGGGTTTTATTGGAATAAGGCATTGTATGTATTGGATGGACTCCATCTAATCCGGGCTGGGGTTGACGTGTTGTGGCAGAAGTTAGATAGTGTCGTTGGGTCTTTGCAGGTGGGATACTAGTTACTGATAGTGGTCAGGGAAATATAAGAGTACAGGGTGGGGGAGGGAAAGGAAAGTGATGCAGAGGAGATAGGGTGGAAAGTATACAGTATAAAAGAGGTGCTTCAGGGACAGGAGGGCTGAGTTGTCTTTATACCAATGATCGTAGTCCTAGAAATAATAAAGATGAGTTATTTAGTTATATTATTGATGAAGATATAGATATAATATGTGTAATAGAATCATGGGTTAATGAAAATAAATTTAATAACAACGTGAGTGAATTTAAACTACAGGGTTATGATATGGTGGTGAGTTGATTATTTATATCAGAAATAGCATTTCTTCAAATCTACATAATTCTATATAGCAAGAAGAAGTTGAGTCAATGTGGATAGATATTAGAGTCAGTAAAGATAGGATAATAGACTTGGGAGCCTTTTACAGACCACCCGGACAAAATGATTGTATTGATGAGCTAAATGATCAGGGAAATAAGGAAAGGATGTGAAGTAGATACAGTTATTCTTGGTGACTTTAATTTAAATTCTGTGGACTGAGAAAATATGATAGGAAGGGTTAGAGCAAGTTGTAAGTTTATAGAATGCTTTGAGGATAATTTTTTTACTCAATTTCTTAATAAGATAACAAGGGGTGCCAATATCTTAGATCTGCTTCTTTCAAATGATGATCACTTGGTTCTGGAATTGACTGTCGGGGAAGCATTGGAAAATAGTGATCATCAGATGGTTCGTTTTAACTTGGCTATAGTGAAAGGTAGAACATCAACAAACTCCACAAAAATTCTAAAATTTTTATAGGGGAGATTACAATAAATTACGAAACTTGCTAAATCAGATTAGGTGGGATATAGAATTCAGGGGGAAGAAGACTTATGAGATGTGAGACACTTTTAAGACTATATTAAACATAGTCCAGTGTATTCCAATCAAGGCTATTGTGAGTAAATGTAGGAAGCCATTGTGGTGGAATCAGAAGATAGCTAGGAAAATTTTTGAGAAGAAAAGGGCATACCATAGATTACAGAAAGTACTTTTGACAATTTAAATCATTATAGGTCGACCAGAAATGAGCTAAATAAGATTATTAAGAAGAGAAAAAGGGTGGCAGAAATTAATTTAGCTAAAATTATAATAAAGAATTAAGAAAATTCTTTAGCTATTATAGAATTAATAACAAATCTAACAGTAGGAAAATAGGGCCTATTAGATATGGAGAAGTTTTGAAAGAATCTGATGAGGAAATAGTAAAAGTTCTTAATGATCATTTTTCTTCAGTATTTACATAAGAGAATCGGGATAGATTAATTAATAATAATTCTGGGTCAAGGGAAATAGCGTTGAATACCATTAATGCGAACATGGAAATAATTAAAGGGCTTATATTGGAGTTAAATACTAGTAAATCATCTAGCCCAGACAACATTCATTCTAGGTTACTCAAAGGTATAGAAAGTATTGCAGTAGTTTTTGAGAAGATATATACTAGATCACTAGTTTGGAGAAATATCTAATGATTGGAAATTAGCGAATGTAGTGCCAATTTTTAAAAAGGAAAGTAAAGAGGACACGAATAACTTTAGGCCGGTAAGATTAAATTCTATCGTTTGTAAAATCCTTGAGAAGATAGTTAAGAAGGGGATTTCTGACCATCTAGAGTGTGGTAGGTTAATAAATGATGCTCAGCATGGGTTTAGAAGAGGTAGATCATGTTTAACAAATTTACTGGATTTTATGGATTATGTTACTAAACAATTAGATAAGGGAGAGAATGTTGATATAATTTACTTAGATTTTAACAAAGCTTTTAATAAGGTTCCATATAGGAGACTAGTTTACAAATTAAAAATGTATGGGATATGTGGTAGAGTTTTGAATTGGATAACTGAAGGGCTGAAAGACGAAACAGAGAGTTGTGCTGAATGGAGTGAGGTCACAGCGGAGGGACGTTATCAGTAGCGTACCCAGGGATCCGTTCTAGGCCCTTTATTATTCATAGTTTATATAAATGATCTTGGGGAGGCTGTAAATAGCAAAGTGTCAATTTTTGTTGGTGGCACTAAATTGAGGGTAGCTTTAAAGTGCAGAGTGACTTAAATAAGTTATTAGCTTGGGCTCAGAAGTGACAGATGACTTTTAACCTTAATAAATGCAAAGTTCTTAACATGGAAAGGGATAATAGGGAATTTAGCTATGAAATGGATGGGCATTGGCTGAATTCAGTTGAAGATGAGAAGGACTTAGGCGTAGTAGTAGATAGGTCACTGAAGTTTTCAAAGCAGTCTATTGAGGCATAAAATAAAGCAAATAGGTTGCTAGGATACATTAACATCAATGTTAGCTACAAGAGTAAAGAAGTTATCCTTAAACTCTATAATTCGTATGTTAAACCACATTTAGAGTACTGTATACAAGCATGGTCACCACATTTTAGACATGATATCAACCTGTTAGAGTCAGTACAAAGGAGGGCAACAAAAATAATACCTTCGCTGAAGCACCTTGAATATGAAGATAGACTGAGGGTACTAAATATGTTCTCATTTGAAAGATGAGGTGTGAGGGGAAATATGATTGAGCTTTTTAAAATCTGTTCTGGGATGGATAAGTTGGATTTTAACAAGTTATTTGAGTTGGAAGGTAGTAATACGACAGTGGGTCACCACTTAAAAATTAAAAAAGAGATGTGTAGGTTAGATGTTAGAGAATATTTTTTCACCAATAGAGTGGTACATTACTGCAATGGTTTGCCATCTGAGACAGTAGACAGTCCAAACTTGAATGTATTCAAACGCAGATTAGATGATTATATGGGGAGGGAGGGTTAACTTTGGGGCGGGGGGTATTTTGGACTCATTCCTGTGGATGCAGCTTTTATTATTGTATATTATGATTGACATGATCTGACACAATCCTATGGATTGTTTAAATTGTATATTGCAGATGCATGAACTGACACAATCCTATGGATGCATTTTGTGGATGGGTTTTGACACCTACACAGGGGCACCCCTCTTCAACTCTGTCCCACAAAGACTGCGGAATCTGACAAGCATTTCACCAGAGAGCTTCAAGAACCAATTAGACAAGTGGTTGCCCACAGATGATGACCAACCCCCTACACCGGGGTACACCAGCTCCAACACTAACTCTCTAGAGTCACTGGGCTAGTACATCAGTGGGGAGGAGCTGCCTTGGTACAGCGGACGTCCACATTACCTGAATCAATCTAGATGGAATAGGACAAAGGTAGACAAAGGTAGGTAGGATGACCTTTGATAGACCCTCGCGGCTTTTGTCATCCGTGAAATTATATTATGTTAATTGTATAGTTATAGTTTAAATTCGTTTTCTATCAAAGAATCAATTTTCTATGTATTTTAGAAGAGTAACAAATTTATATTTTAATAATGATGAATTACTAATTCTTCTTCTTTTCGGCTTTGTCCCAACCCGGGGTTGCCGTTCTTGATGAGTCGTTTAGAAAGATTTCTGTTTAGTGCACTCAGTAAAAGACTCACCCATTAAGGTTTTGGCAACGATTTTACGGAAGAATGCTTTTTCTGACTCCGGGCTTGGGACCGGCAATGAGTTGGGCTGGCTTGCCCCTCCAGTGACTAGGTAACGAAGTTAGGATGGTGGTCCTATAACTTCATGGTGAGGATCAATTCAAGCTCTTGAAGATCTCTTCTACGATTACTTCTTCGAAAAATCGGGTCGAATTCACAGCTGGAAATTATCCCTGAAGACACTTTTCGCAAGAAATCAAAAAGGCAGCCATGGCTTGCACCGCAACCTTACCATTGTCATCGGGGGTTACCTTATCTTTGACCAGCTGAATGGCAGACGTAGGAAAACCGATAACATTGACAGTAATTTCATCAGACTCCGTGATGGTGGCGGAGTCTTGTTCCTTGAAAACGATCCGAAGGACTCAGCTTGCCTTCTCGAGAAATCGGAAGACCTCATCCAGCGAAAAGTGGGACTTACATTATTTATGTATATTCAATAATCCCGAACACTATCTAAGTCGTTTAAGAATATAGCGAATAATACCTGAATTCCTAATATCGGGAATCTTTCTTTTATAATTAAAGTTAAAGAAAAGTTAACTATAGTCAACCACACAAATTCGTCCAGGGTTGACAAGAGTGCTTCGTAACCTATTTCAGTATCATTCACTTTTGCTTTTATGATAAAATTCCGTTTACTGTAGACTCAATTTTCTTGTTTTGGGTAATTTTCATTTTATTCTTCCTTGTGTATAATTTTATATATATTAAATTTTCCCATATAAATAAAAAAACTATAAATTAACCTATTTCATAGATATTTCTTTTTTCCTTTTTTTGAAAATCTTAAAATTACGCATAGAAAACTATGACTAGTAAAAATAATTAAAATAATTATTAATATATATTTTAAAGTTTACATAAGGCTAGTAAACACCTGTCTTAGAACTTGGAATAAGAAAATCAGGGAAAAAATGACAATAACCTAAGATCGTAGCAAACCTTTCCACTAAATGAACAAGAACAAAAATGATGCAGAAGTCAAAATATTAAAAAAAATAATAAGGATCAAAACAAGAACAATAACATAGGTAGAGAGAAAAAGCCATCAGATTTCCACCTCATGGGAATAAAAAACTAATCACCTTTTATTGGCAAAGCTTTTCTTAAGTATAAAAAATATATCTGAATAAATTAAAGCGCTCATCCTTCATTCACCAATAAAATAATTTGCTTAACCTTTGAGTGAATGATTAGGAGTTTAAGACGCAGTGTTTTACAACAATTCTCCGTCTTTCAATCAACTTTTTAAATATCAAATGACTAAAAGAAAAAAAAATTGCAAAGGATAATATATTACACTGGTCTGCGTTGTTTTCAAGGTCAAATATATAATACTTGATTTTAGTTTGTTTTTTTGCACTGAATCTTAAAATCATGCTCATTTTACCCAATCAGGTCAGGTTTTTGAAATATGAGCACATACCAAAAACTCCTATATTTCCAAATATTTGTTGTGAATGAAACACATAATAGCAAATATTGGACCGATTTACTCACAGAAGGTTTACAGAATGTTTTTAATAGATAGCATGAATAGTACAATGCACAAAATAAGCTACTCATGGATGAATAGTCTCTTCAGTGACCTCGGATTGTGCCGAGCAGACACCACATCCCTCTTAAGGCACCAACAGTAGTCAGCCAGAAAGTTCACATCCCATTGGCCTTGATAGCGTTCCTCCATGACACGGATGTCTTGGTGAAAGGTTCACCCTGTTCTTCACTGAAATCTCCGCAATTTTCTGGAAAATAGTTCAGATGGGACCGAAGAAAGTGCATTTTCACTGACACGCACATTAAGTTTGCGGAAATTCTCCATTAAGTCATCAACCATCTTCTGGTACTGAGGACTTCTGTGGTTACCAAGGAAGTTTGCAATGACTACCTTAAAGACAGCCAGGCAGAGAGTTCAGTAGGATTTAATGAATCATCAAAACTAGAGTCTTTTATGAGTCCTCTTATCTGAGGACCATCAAATATACCTGCCTTAAGCTTCTCCATGATGATTTGTTTGAATTTGTGGTGGAGGAAGGCAAATCATCCACCTTCCCTGTCCAGTGCTTCTACAAAGTTCTTCATTAGGGCGAGTTTGATGGGTACGGGGGGAAGTAACGCCTTGCTCGGTTCGACCAGAGGGTGGGATAGAACATTGTGTGACCCGGGTTCTAATCCTTGTCTTGATGGCCACTCTTGTCTGACATAATGCTGGTCGTCAGCCCCACTATCTCCACAAATCAACCATTTATGTTCCTGGTAATTGAGAGCAGACAACAGACGTTCCATGCTGTTATGGGATTCTTTCATTTCAGCCGAGTGTCCAACAGGGATTGATGAAACCTTATTTCAGTTATTCAGAAGAACTGCCTTGAGACTTATGTTAGCCGAGTCAATAAAAAGTCTCCATTCCATGGCAACATACTTCATACCCATTAATTTCATCAGTTCAGCAATATTGTTACAGTAGATCAGTGAAGACTCTTCATCGAACATAAAGAATTTTCTGAATTCGCTCTCGCGTTCTCGATACCAATATAACGTTGTACCTGGGGCAGGTAGATGTTTCTCTCAAAGACGAGAACCCAGCAGCTGGGCAGACTCCTTAGATAGGTTCAGGTCTCGTCTCAAGTCGTTGAGTTCGGCTTGGGTCAATGGCACCGATCGGTCGTCCTCTTCTGGCTCGTATGCACCATACTCACCTTTATCAGTCATGTCAATAGATTCGAAATCAGAACTAGATTCCATGATGGCACCCGGCTCAGGAACAGGAACATCTGGTCCATGGGTGATTGGCTTTATGGCAGAAGGAATATCAGAGTTTTCAAACAAAACCACACATTTACATGAATCTTGCCCTTGCAACACGAGATGTGGGTTTCTTTTGTATTCTCTTATCTTACTAGTATAAATTTCTGCTTTTATGCCCTGATTAAGTTTTGGCCATCCAAAATGAATGGCACTCGAAAAATGTAATCAAATTGAATAAAATGGTGCGTCCACGGATGTAACCGTTATCTTTCATTGATTTTCTCTATTTACATTTATTCGACAATTGTATATTAACTTTTACTGACATTTAACATTGTTTATAATTATTTTGGTAGAAAAACACATACATAGCTGGTTCAAAGAGAGATGTATATGATGTTAACTCAAGGCATATTGGTTCAAAGACCGACTGTATTTACGATTAGTATGCGTAGTTTAACCTTTCCTTTTGCTGTCGCAGTACTAACTGCATACCATCAATGTGTATATTGCAGTTTTCTTTAGTACTGCAGTTGATATATTTATGAGTTTCATCGAAACAAATGAGATTTAAATATGTATTGAGTCAAGTGGATGTCATTAGATGATTCGTCTACGAAAACATTGGTTTCGAGATGATCTGCTCCACCAGCCAAATTCAAGGCAGATGATCAGCCTCAAAAATGATAGTGAATATTTAACAAAGATTTCAAGGTAAGAATCTTGATAAATCTTCTTTAATAGCAAATGACTAAAAGGAGCTTAATATCAAGCTGATTTAATAAAGTTTATAGCCACTTGTGAGAAAAAGGGCAAACAATATGCGTCGAGGGGTAATGTTTTGTCACAACAATCTATCAGCTCATTCTTTGATGCTATCAAGAGATGTTCTACAAGTATTTCGTTAGCAAACCTTGCCTCATCCTATCTACAGTCCTCATTTTAGTAAATCAAATTTCTTTTTGTTGACAAAACACAAATAAAATTTAAAAGGAACACGATTAAAGTCCTTTCATGATGCTCAAATTGCCTATATGACATAGCGTAAATCAGAGCACACAATTCTTCAAAGGAGAGTTAAAGAGATGCAAACGTTGCGTTCAAAGGAGTCTAAACCTAAGTGGACGAGATGTTGAGATACAATAACTTCATAACTTTATATTTTTATTCATTGAAGATTTTTAATACTTTACATTTGGGTGTATAACATAAAGTGCCAATTTTTAAATATGAACGGTGTTTCATAAATGCAGAGTAATTATAAAAAAAATAAGATGGCTTTTGTATGAGGCTTTTCAAGGATGTGAGCCTTCACAGAGCGCCGATCCACCGAGTAAGTGAAGGACTTGGAGGATAGACAAGTATTCAAAGCACGCTTGAAGGCACTCACTTAAGAGAACTGCTGGAAAGAAATCGTTAGACAACAATTAGATAAATTGCAGCAGACTTAGTAACATTTCCTATAACTTTTCCCGTCATTTGTGTGCCATCGAAATAATATGAAAATTGCGATCCAGCACGATTTGTCTGGGCACCAGAAATTTCGGTAATAAGAGCTGCGTTCAGCACTAACAAGAGGTCAAGTCCCTCCAATGCCCTGTGGCGTTTTGTGATAAGATAATAAATGGTTATTGCATTGATGGTTTCCCATGGTTCAAATCACTTACAAGTGCCTTTGAACGCTAAATGAGGCTTCTGCCCCTGGATGGCGCCACCCAGCTCCAAATCCGATAGCAGATTTGAAATCTCCAGAGTAAATAACCACATTTTCCATGCTTATATGGGTCATTTCATGGCTCTAAATGGGTACAATTGAACTTTACTCCTCTTGAAAAAAAGCGATGCCTTGCCCTGGCGCTTTGCCGCAGGTAAAAGTGAGCTTTTCATTCACTTTACCTAATGTGTTGAATGAATTCTTGGACTAAACAAGTATTTTATAAATCGAGATTTAGAATAGCACAAAAGACGGTGAAAAAATGGGGTAACAAAAATTAATAATAAACCTGCCAATCCTAAATCATTAGACTGGGAGGATACATTATAAATATCAAGGAATAGGTTCGTATAAAGAGTACCAGGCAATGGGTATACCACTCCCCCCTAAAGGAAGAGATTGCGCTTCCCTACTAAGATTAAAAAGGAACTCTAAACTAAATTTCCCCCCTTTCAAAATATCACGTTTCTAAAATATAGTTATAGAAGAAGATATATAAAAATAAATTTTCTGTACATCACCATTTGTAATTTTGGGTTTTAAAAAATTCACAAAATTTCGATACTTATATTTATTTCTGAACTTCACCATTTTGTTTTTTGCTATTATAAAAGAATTATTAGAAATAACTTTGATAAAAAGAACATAAGTCATAACCAAACTAAGATGAAATTATTATTCAAATACTCAAAAAAATCCCCTTCTTAAACTATAGAGTTAGTGATGATGGTGATGATGGTGATGATGGTGATGATGATGATGATGATGATGATGATGATGATTATGATAAACAGTCAAAAGTACAAACTTGAAGTTATTATGTGACCGAACGATGGAAAGGTACTTGCTTGTCAAATTCTGTCTTACATTATTTAATTAATAAATAAACTAAAGAAATTAATATATCATGTTTTTTGTATTAATTAAAGCTATTTATTTGTTAGCGGGGAACCACTAGTCGCGAAAAATGTGGGAGAAATTTGGTGTTAGGTTAGCTTAATTATAGCTAGTTTGGGTGAGTTACTTAACCTAGTTAACCCTAGGAAAGGATAAGATTAAGTTTCATTCTACTAGGTTCCATAGGTCTACCTTATAAAGCTGGAGTCAAATCTTTCGCAATAAGAAGGTAAACTTTTCCAATCAAGTACAATCTTCTGCGTTGTCCATTCTTGTACTTGGGTGTTTTGTGTTCCGCCAATTCACGCTTTCCCATAGCCTTTCGATGATTTAAGATTGTAATCCGGTTTGGGGGTCAACAATGGGGTATATGTTGCGAAAGATTTGACTTCTACTTGATGTAGCCCTATCAAACTAGATTGAATTTGAACCTAACCAAGGAAAAATTTGTGCTACGCCAAGTAACCTAACCAAACCTAACTATAATTAAGTTGATCTAACTGATATTTCTCGCAAACCTTTCGCAACCAGTGGCCACAGTTAACAAATAAGTACCTAATTAAGTTTTAGTTATGCGTTTGACTTGATTTTGGTCTGTGTAGAAAGTACGTCACCAATAGGATGGTACGAAAGAAGTTCTTCGTAAAGTGACTTCATCTAGATTTAAAGAGCTCGGTAACGGCGATCAAGCTATTCTTGGTGATGCAAAAATAAAGGCTTCTTCTTCTTCTCCAAAGTTAATTCGACAGGATATTAGAAATCTTGTAAATATGAGCTATTCCAAAGTTTTTTCGGCCCTAATATAACCTGATATAACTAAAACTAACTTAACCTAGCCTAACCCAACCCAATCTAATCTAAAATAGACTATGTTAGTTTAGGATAGGTTAAGTTTGGTTAGAGTGGAAAAGCCCTTTGGATGACTGATATTTATAAAATCCGAATCTTGTAATTTCAACGTTTCTAGCTTATAACTGGCTACTACAAATTCAACCTATTCTCTATATATACAACCTTGGTTATAAGTATAAAACAACCTAGTGAAGCCCGAATGATAAATGTCTCTTTTAGGTGTTGTAAGACGTTTACTACCATTTATCTTCATTGGTTCAAAGCTATTGGTCTCTAGCCGTCGTTTTATAGTGGTTATATATATTTATTTATTTTAAATTATTTTAATACTTAGTTGAACCCACTTTTGTTTTAATTACAGCCACAATTCTTCATGGCATTTCTCCAAATTTTCCCAAATTTCAGAAGCTTTCTTTCCCCATTCAGCTTGGAACTTTTCATACAGTTGTGGTATTTGTATTTGTGTGGGGTATTGTCTTTTAGCAATTTCTACTTGTGATAACCTTTGGCTATGGAGAAGTTGGATTTTTGCTGTGCTTCTGTAAGTTATTTAGTTTTAGTCATATTATTTATTTACAACGATATTAAATACAAAACTGTTATAAATTTAGGCTGAAATATTTTTTAAATATTGGTTAAATTCTGATTTTGGAAAACACAATTTTATTAATTACGCACCATTTAAAAAAATACTAAGTAATTCAATCATGTTAACAAAACATTAAACATTTAGGCAAAATATACATTATTATCATACATATTTATAAATAATAAGATAAATTCTTAAAAAAAAGATTAAATATTTTAAATATATAAATTTATGAGGAATGTTTCATACTTAAGCTAAGGGTGTACATAATTCACTCGCAAACATGCTTAAATCAAATTTGCCTTTAAAGTACATTTTAATATTAGTTACATTTTTCCATTAACACTTTTATACAGAGTTTTATTTACAATGCTAGAAAATAGAATAATTACTCCTATTATTTTTACATTTGACATATTAATATTCCAACTTATAGTCATGTGGCGTTTGATGGCTCCGTCTTGGAGATGCGCTGTTAGTCGCCGATTCAAGGTTGTAGAAGTCATCAAAAGGCTTACAAACAAACTCTTTTGGATGAGGGTACAAGTGGACGGAAGTAATTTTGGCTCATTTTTTTATGCAACAGGTTAAAATTAGTTTGAGATTGAAGCATATGGGCTTTGGTTTGGATCCAGGTATAAGGGCCCCGTGTTTGGCAACGTAATTAAATTTTATTTTCTGAATCGTTAAGATGGTGTGTTTGCATAAGAAATGGAGGTGGCTTCTTGCGGAAGAGTGTCCGGCCATGTGTGGGTAAATTACATAGGGTATTTCCTTTTAAAAAATTGTTTTGTTTTGTTTTTAAATATTACAAAGGTATTGTCGCTGCACAATTTTCAGTAGCTGATTAAAATTAATTTGATTTTTAAATATTCTATTTGGCTAATTTTAATTTTTCAATGGTAAAAATTATATTCTTATTTGATTTGAGAACTACAAGTTAATTTAATTATACAGGGTTGGTTTTATAACTTTGACGTTTTAAGTAGATTTTTAACTTTGTTCTACTTTTAAAGGAAATCAAATAAGATTTAAATAAAACATAGTTATATACATATTTGTTTATGTTAAATTATTTTATTAATGTTCAGAAAGGGGTGAAAATGATAGAAAACAAGTAATATTAAGTTAAATAGCCCTAAACCTTTAAATGAAGAAATTAAATTAATACATAAAAGATGTATGTATGCAAATATTTAATCTCCAAATTTTATTTGAATTGGTAAAAAGAATGTAAAAGGTTTTAAGACCATCCAAGCCTTCGAAGTTAAAAGGTCCGCCCCAGTATATTAAACCATAATCTTTAGTTTTGTTACCCTAGAAATTCTAGTTTTCTTCCAGTATTACTACAATATTTCAGAGCGAACTATTTTAGAAAATATATGCATAGAGAAAGTAAGGGAGGAAGGAAACAGAAAATTTCTTGAGAGAATAATATATATATTTATAAATGCTCATTAACCCATAAAAATAAAGATAGATGATACTAAAAACGATTTCGTCTTTTTATAAGAACAAGCAAGGATCATACACAGATTAAGAAAGAAGGAAAAGAGAGATAACAAACGGAATAAAATAGAATAAATTCTTTTACACTTTAAAGAAAGTGAAATAATAGGTGCAGTTCGAACCTATGTTAACCGATAGACTACCATCAACTTTCTCTAGGCCCAACGGGATGTGGATGGCAGCCTATCGGATAGCATTTTGATATTTTTTTAAATAATACTTTGTAAAAAAAATAAAAATAAATGACTACCGTTTATCCTTAGTCGAAAGTTGTATTCGGAAATTTCTCTTCAGGTTGTATAACCCATGCCTTTCTTTTAATGTCATTTACCAGACATCAGCCATTTTAATGACCTCCCCCAGAACTGCTATTTAAGGAAATTTTATTGTCAAATCAATTTTTAAACTTATATTTATCAATAAAAAAAGTTTTGTGCATTGTATATAGATTTACTTGCCCCAGCTATAAGAAGGGGACCTATATAGGAACCACAATACGTTCAATTCAATCGCAATTCTGTTCTCACATAGGCATTAGCTATAGAACCGGAAAAAACCATTAAATAATAAAGAGTATTCCTTCATCGGGAAACATGACATAGATTGCAGAACAGACGTGTCCTTAAATGATTTTTATGTGTTAAAATTGACTAAACCTATATCCACTCTTCTTATTTAAGAATATCTCTGTATTAAACACAACAACCCAAATTTAAATAATGACACGTCCCCTTTTCCATTGTTTATAACCTAACGACCAACCAAGTTGTATTTAATCTTAAAATTCCGTCTCGTTTTCACTTGTCATTGTGATCCAACCATCATTAAACTAAAGTACTGAAGGTTGTGTAGATGAATCATGGTGGATATATATCTCAAAGTAGCGCGAGAGAATGATGAAAATGAATCCATTAAACCACATTGAAAAAGAAAACGGAATAACTTTTCCTTGCAGTAATATTTTTATTGCCTTTTTTCGAAAAAATCCGTGCAGGGAAGCGATTCAAAGCAGGCACACTGAGGCAGCGAGCACCGCTTTGATCAATTTTAACTGTGAAAAAATCCGTGCAGGGAAGCGATTCGAACCAGGCACACTGAGGAAGCGAGCACCGCTTTCATCACAGTTAAAAGTGATCAAAGCGGAGCTCGCTGCCTCAGTGTGCCTGGTTCGAATCGCTTCCCTGCACGGATTTTTTCGAAAAAAGGCAATAAAAATATTAATGCAAGGAAAAGTTATTCCGTTTTCTTTTTCAATGTGGTTTAATGGATTTATATATATATATATATATATATATATATATATATATGCAAAAAATTCCACAGGAAAATGAAAAGTGGATTCCGAGAACTTCCTTGATAATGAACTGAACAAGTACTTAGAATCCGCCTTTCATTTTCCTGTGGGATTTATTGCTTTACTCACGCGCTACTTTGTGAGTTTCTCATATATATAGTGAGAAAGTGGTTGGGATATAGAGAAGATAGGGGGGGAGGCAGATAGATAGGAGAAGAGAGATAGGGGGAGTGAGATGAAGAGAACGAGGTAAGAGATATGGGGAAAGAGGGAATGTATTGGGGGATGGGAAGGGAGAGAGATGAGAGTGGAAGTAATGATAGGGAAAAGGGGTGCCGTAGGTAGAGTTGGGGGAGAGGGGAGATAGAGATGGAGAGTTGGTGGAAAACGAGGGGAGAAAAATAAAAATGATAGAGGGGAGAAGGGGGGCGAGATAGAGAGGGGGGAAGAGAGAAAGGGAATGTGGAGGCGGCGTGATAGAGAGAGGTGTGGGTATTGAGAGTAGGAGAGAGACGGGCAGAGAATGATCCTTTGGAGATAGTGAGAGTGGCAAAGAGTGGAGGACAGAGGTGGAGAAAGTGGGGAGAGGGAGAGGAAGAGAGAGAGGGATTGGAAGAGAGAGAGGGAGAGGAAGAGAGAGAGGGAGATAGAGGTGGAGAGAAATAGGGTCGGAAAGAGAGGGAGAGAAAGAGAGGAGGGAGAGGGATACATTGAGCGAAAGAAAAGATAAAGGAGGAGAAATGACGGGAAGAGAGTTAAGCAGAAGAGTGAGAGTAGGAAAGAGAGGAAGAGAGAGAGAAGGGGGCATGGCAGAGAGATAAGGGAAGGCAGAGCTTAAAAGAGGAATATTTACTGTAGATTTATAGAGGGGGGGAAGGGGATTTGAGCCTCTCTAGTATAATACTACATCACTGAAACCTGTAGTATACCAGACACTCTCTCATTCACTCTTACCACCACTTAAAATTGTGGTTTACCTTTTCTAAGCAACTTTCAAATTAGTAATGGGCGAAGTTTTGTTGAAAGTTAGAAATGTGTGAAAGATTTACTTTGTACTACTCTGGAAGCCCTCAACAGGGGGAGAGAGCTGAAATTTGGAGTACTTGTACTCGTTTTACGAATTTATAAAAATAACACCTCCTGGGAACCAGAGCCTGATTAGACCCTGCGGGCTATGGCCCGATATTCCTTATAAATGGTATCGCCTACAAAACCCTCTTCTCAACATTCGGATCATACCCCTCTAGCTCGCATACACTCTTTCACACTGCATATTGGATAATCCACCTCGCTTCTGCCATTGCGCCTTCACTAACCATTCTTCATTTATGATATGCCCCCATATCCTCAATGTGTCTCCATCACACATTCGTTTTTCATCTAAGCCACGCTTCCCACACTCAGGAAAATCCTTTATTTATTCACTTGAACTGCTCTTAATCATTCTTCTTCCAGACTTTGGTCTTCCTCCCATACATTAAAGTTTCCATGGAAATACTCTCATGCCAATTCGGCTGCACTCAGCACTCGAACAATTTACAAGTACCCTTTATCTTCCTCTATTTCTCATCCGCTCACGCTTCCAAAGTACTGATATATTCATTCATACAGTCCTACTTCATTATAGATACATGGTTTGTCTCCACCAATACTAGGAATTACCTTACTTGTTTCCGCATTCACTTTCAGGTCTCTTTCTCTCTCATACATTTGCAACTATTTCTATAGTTAACTTCACTTTACTCCTGATTCTAACACGAGTTTATTATCTACGACGAGGCTTGTTTTTCAAGTCCTTTTCTCTCTCACACATTAGAAAACATTTCCATAGTTTATAATATGGGAAAATCACATGACGCATGATATACAATGGATGTAGTGAATAGCCCAAGGAATGGAAAGGTGGAATCACAACTGGGTAAAACTCTGTGGAATATATTACGTGAGCCTTAGAAAGCTTAAGAAAGAAAATGGGATTTTTAGAAACGGAGAAAAGAGGGAAACTATTTTAACCGCTATATGAAGGTGAATAAATGAGTTGGATTCCAACCTATGTCGTCCAGAACTCTATTTCCCTAGTTAACTTAACTTTACTCTTGATTCTAACACCAGGTCTAGGATGAGGCTTGGATCAATCAAGAGTTACCCTTTCTACCTCAACTTAATACAGATTTATAATGATTCTCTCCCTCAAACGTCATCAAATACCTCTGCCATTCCTCTCGAAAAACAAACACGAAAACATGTTTTATGATAAGGCTACAACATTTCTACACCCCCTTTACTCATTACCCTTATTACGCCATGATAATCGAGGGGTCTGTGTTCCCCTCGCAGTTTGGGGAAATTTAGTCGCAAGGCGACGTCCCTTCCAATATGTCGCGAAGGGGAGATTGAGCCATTTGCGTTGTTTACTGCTTCTGTGGGCGTACTTCTCCCCACCTGGGTGTTTCCACCTCGACAACAACGTATACAGTACCCTTCAAGTAGGAGTTTGATGATTCTGAGGGACAGAGGAGGAGGAGAATCTTGATCTATACTCAGAGACCATTTAGGCGAGGAGACTTTATTCATTTAGGAGGAAAATTGACTCTTCCTCGCCCCCTATATGTACGGTCTTACGCGCTGGCGAGGCAACAAAACGAGAGCTCGAGGGGGGCGTTTATCCCCTTCTGAAAGGTGTTCCACCCCTTCCTTTCTCTAGGAAAAAAATAGTTACCCTCGCACTACAACTACTTTTCCCTCCCCGTCAAGCGACGCTGTTGTTTGACCCAATGGCGATAGTGGCGTTACTATGCCATAGGAAAGAATCAACGCTGTGAGCGGTCGAGTGAGGGGAAGGGGGGGGGGGGTAAAGCCCGTTCCCATCTCTTGGGGATGCCGTAGTGGTGGATAAACTGTCTGGCTGGAATAGAGCCACCCGGCAACAACCACGTGACTCAAGGAAATGACTCAAAATGGCGTCGTCTATGACGCATCAAGTTTGGTCTCAATTCCTGGTCATGGCCTCTTTTTTCCACACGAGAAGCCTTTCTTAATCAAGGCAAATAGGCCCAATGAGGCGGAATGCAGCTGTGTTTGTTCATGTGCGTACATGTGTGCCCGTACATCCCATTGACTCAAATCTAAGTTCGAGTTTGTGCTCGTGTTGTTCCCCGAAAGGGTTTAAGGGAGGAAATTAAAGGAAGAACCTACTTGGGAATTTTGAAAAGTGGTCATAAATTGGTATTTAGGAGGATGGAAGTTTTGGAATATATATATATATATATATATATATATATATATATATATATATATATATATATATATAGCTAAGGGGTGCCCTCCCTGTGGTGCTTTGGACCGAAGGGGTGGGGGATACTATCTTGACTCATCCCCAACCTCCTATAAGATGAGTTTTCTAATTTCTCTCACTCATCTAATTGCCCGTTTATCCCCTCCTTGCCTCATTGCATCTTTGTCTCACATTATCTCAATGCCTCCTCGTCGCCTCCCTCACTGTAGCTTTGCTTATTTCTCTCACTCGTTTCTTCGCTTATTCGTTTCCTTCGTTTCATCGCTTATTTGTTTACTTCGTTTCGTCGCTTATTTGTTTCCTTCGTTTCTTCGCTTATTTGTTTCCTTCGTTTCGTCGCTTATTTGTTTCCTTCGTTTCTTCGCTTATTTGTTTCCTTCGTTTCGTTGCTTATTTGTTTCCTTCGTTTCGTCGCTTATTTATTTTCTTCGCTTATTTGTTTCCTTCGTTTCGTCGCCTATTTGTTTCCTTCGTTTCGTCGCTTATTTATTTTCTTCGTTTCTTCGCTTATTTGTTTCCTTCGTTTCGTCGCCTATTTGTTTCCTTCGTTTCGTCGCTTATTTTTTTCCTTCGTTTCGTCGCTTATTTGTTTCCTTCGTTTCGTCGCTTATTTATTTCCTTCGTTTCTTCGCTTATTTGTTTCCTTCGTTCCGTCGCTTATTTGTTTCCTTCGTTTCGTCGCTTATTTGTTTCCTTCGTTTCGTAGATTATTTGTTTTCTTAGTTTCTTCGCTTATTTGTTTCCTTCGTTTCTTCGCTTATTTTTTTCCCTTAGTTTCTTCGCTTATTTGTTTTCTTAGTTTCGTCGCTTATTTGTTTCCTTCGTTTCGTCGCTTATTTGTTTTCTTAGTTTCGTCACTTATTTGTTTCCTTCGTTTCGTCGCTTATTTGTTTCCTTCGTTTCGTCGCTTATTTGTTTCCTTCGTTTCTTCGCTTATCTGTTTCCAGGAGCTGCCAAGTGTAGGCCATGAATGGTCTTTTGCAGTCTCCTTCTTTTCTTATGTTCTTATGTTCGTTTCGTCAATTATTTGTTTCTTTCGTTTCGTCGCTTATTTTTTTCCTTCGTTTCTTCGCTTATTTGTTTCACTCGTTTCATTAGAGGGGCAAAGAGACAGAGGGAAAGAGGCGCAAGGAAACAGAGAGAGAGAGAGAGAGAGAGAGAGAGAGAGAGAGAGAGAGAGAGAGACTTTCGTAGCCAAGTGTGGCATTATCCTTCGTTAAGGGGCGCAGATATAGTGTGACGTCACAGGACACCTCTACCCCCCCCCCCGCCCCTCCTGCGATTTAGCGCTATTTAGGGCCGTGGCGCGCGGGGAAGCCCTGGCGGAGGAGAGCGACGGAGAGGGAAACAACAGACTAAAGAAGAAGTGGATGCCTTGATAAAGCGGGGGTTTAGGAAACAATGACCGAAAACATCATCTAGGAATTCTTGACCCCGAAGAGGACTCAGCGGGTAAGGATCGGATCCTGCCTCTCTGTCATATGCCCTTCTTACCCCAACATTCAAAGCGTAGCTGTGTATTTCGGGGGCTTTTCTTTTATTATCGGCCACCTCCTTTCTTCTTGTGTCGGCTCTACTCCGCCTCCCTTCGCTTCAAAAAGGTATCCTCCGTTGGATTACCCCATTTCCTCCTAATTCAAGCCCGTCCCAATCATGCTTGAACGTTGAGGGGCCGGAACTCAGAGGTAAGACCTAGGACCCTCTCGCGTCACACACTGGGAGAATTGCGACCCACCAAGCGCCACGAGTCATCCTTCTGGGTGGCGTACCTTCTTCAGTGTTCACTTCCCTAACTTTACCACTTCATGAAACTCTCTTTAAATACTTTCCGATGGATTCCCTCGTTAGTTTCCTCTTTTGGAAATAATCTATCCGATTCAGGTCGTTCTCTGAGTCGTTGGGGGGGGGGGGGGGCTCCCTCCCCTATGTCGACGTTAATTCCCTTTCGAAATAGACCCCCTTACGGTTGGGCGCCAAAAGGAACGTTTAAAAACAATTTCGTCGAAGCAGGAAGTTGTACCGCCCTCATCTTTAAGGAAACCCGGTCCTACCAAATTCCCGATAAAAACGGGATTATTTCACTTTTAAACTGAGGCGTACCCCCCCCCCCAATCTCCCCTTGCTTGATTATATTCAGACCCCCCCCCCCCGACCGTCCAGATCTGGAAAACACCGGGTTCAAAGGGTTCCACTTTCCCCTTTGCTCCCGATTGCTGCTGCTGTATATGAAGCGCAATAGCGAAGAGGACATCGCCAGAACCCTTGCGATGAGAGGCTCGAAAAGAGAGCGGTAAAGGTGGAACTACCAAAAATGAGTGGGATATCCAGTCATAGCCATGGTACTGTAAAGAAGAGACTACTTGGTGCGATACTTTATCATATAAATGTCCTAATAAATGAATAAATAAAGGCACAAATAAATGAATAAAAAAACACACATAAATGAATAAATAAATGTAAAAATAAACGAATAAATGCACAAATAAATTCATAAATAAATACAAAAATACACGAACGAATAAATGCAAAAATAAATAAATGAATAAATACTTAAATACATAAATAATTAAATGGACAAATAAACGAAATAATAAATGCATAAATGAATGAGTAAATAAATGAATAAATAAATGAACCAATAAATACACAATAAATGAATAAAAAAATGTAAAAATAAATTAAAAAATAGACGAATAAATAAATGCACAAACAAATGAACGAATAAAAGCACAAATAAATGAATAAATAAATATATGAACAAATAAATTAATGAAGAAATGCCAAAAAAACGAATGAAGAAATTTACATATGAATAAATAAACATAAAAATAAATGCACAAAGAATGAACGAATAAATGAAATAATAAATGCACTAATAAATGAATAAATAAATGAATGAATGACTGCAAAATTAATGAATAAATAAATGCACAATGAAATGCATAAATAAATGTCAAAAAATAAACGAATAAATATATGTTTCCACATAATGAATAAATAAATTTAAAAATGAATTAATAAAGAAATGTAAAAATAAATGTACAAATAAATGAATGAATGAATTAAAAAAATTAATGAATAAATAAATACACAAAGAAATGCATAAATAAATGTAAAATGAATGAATAAATAAATGCACAACTAAATGAACGAATAAATGAAAGAATAAATTTGCAAATAAATGAATGAATAAATGCAAAAATAAATGAATAAATAAATGAATGAATAAATGGCGCTGGTCCGGGAAGTTGCCTCCGCGACCCCATCGACGAGTATCGAAACGCCGTCTACTTAATCCGGCCGTTGATGTGCGCCGACCCTTCTTTATCTTAGGCTCGATGGGGCCGATAAATAAATAAACAAATCAATATCGGGGTCTAATCCGGGCGTGGGGGGAGGGAGGGGGATTAGGAAATCTCCTTCGCAGATCAACTTACCCTTTATTCCTTTACTTCCATTCCTTTATTCCTTTGCTTTCAATCCTTTCATCTCCGTATCTCGTTTATTTTTATTCAAATCCTTTTCATTTATTTTCTCTCAATTTCTTATCTTTCATTCCCTTATTCCTTTCTTCTGTCTCATTATTTCCGCTTAATTCCTTTTCATTAATCCTCTTATTCCTTACTTTCCTTTATTTCCTCGCGATAACTTTTCATTAAATCCCTTATTCCTTCCTTTCTTTTATTTCCTCTCAATTCCTTTTCTTCATTCCCTTATTCCTTTCTTTCCTCTCAATTTCTTTTTTTCATTCCCTTATTCCTTCCTTTCTTTTATTTCCTCTTAATTCCTTTTCTTCATTCCCTTATTCTTTCCTTTCCTCTCAATTTTGTTCATTCCCTTATTCCTTTTTTTCTTTTATTTCTTCTCAATTCCTTTTCTTCATTCCCTTATTCCTTCCTTTCCTCTCAATTTTTGTTCATTCCCTTATTCCTTCCTTTCTTTTATTTCCTCTTAATTCCTTTTCTTCATTCTCTTATTCTTTCCTTTCCTTTCAATTTTTTTTATTCCTTTATTCATTCCTTGCTTTTATTTCCTCTCAATTCCTTTTCTTCATTCCCTTATTCTTTCCTTTCCTCTCAATTTTTGTTCATTCCCTTATTCCTTCCTTTCTTTCCTTTCCTCTCAATTTTTGTTAATTCCCTTATTCCTTCCTTTCTTTTATTTCCTCTCAAATCCTTTTCTTCATTTCCTTATTCTTTCCTTTCCTCTCAATTTTTTCATTCCCTTATTCCTTCCTTTCTTTTATTTCCTCTCAATTCCTTTTCTTCATTCCCTTATTCTTTCCTTTCCTCTCAATTTTGTTCATTCCCTTATTCCTTCCTTTCTTTTATTTCCTCTCAATTCCTTTCTTTCGTATCCTTATTCGCTATCTTTCATATCTCTATTCTTTTTCTTGGCTTCACAGGGTGCGACTTCAATGCTCACCCCTACTCCACCCTAGCTACCCTCACAGAGCAAGAACCACCAGCACCATCGGACAACCAGACAATGGACAACCTAAACAACAGAAACCAAACAACAAAAATACCCCTAAGGAACAAGCAAGACCCCACTCACCCAAACATAACCTTCTGTTAACCTCACTTCCACACACTCTACTCCGACCCCCTCTCAGTAGAAAAGAGTCAGCTCGACTGAATCCACATCTCACATAGAAAACAACATATCCAACTTTACACTTGAACAATTCTTGTCCATGAACCAAAGCTCTCTTCCCCTTCACTCAGACATTATACTTAGAAAGTAAGAAATATACTCAAATTAGCCCCTGAAATCGATTTCATTAAATAAAGAAAAAGACTCAGACCAAACCAAACCTTTACTCACCAAATCCATGACCTCAGTGGGCGAATCAATACCATCGAACAATTAACCACCACACAAACACCTCTCAACGCTAGCGAACAATAAAAACATACACATCTAACCCCTCCCACACAATCCTTACCAAAGAAAACAAAATTTCTAAACCAACCCAACCCTGCACCCACTACTCCCAAATCACCCAACTGCCCACCAACTGCAACAATAGGAAAACAGTCAAAACCCTAGGCAAATTACACACAGACTACACCTCACCACCTCCATACTCTCCCACAACACACCGCAATCACCATAAAATAACTCGCAAGCTGAAGGCTCAGAACACAGCTCAAACCATCCTCTAAAACACGGCCCCAACAGCTAAATCTACACTCACAGACCCATTCAATTAATTCTGGTTACACAACACCCACATATGGAAACACCCATACATCATCTCCATCGCTACACTAAATAACTCCCCCGAGTGTCCCCCCATCTTACAAACCCACCTCACATCCATCTCAAAATCACGAGACGTCTTCAATAGCATTGAACCAATCACCTTTCCTTCAACACACCCAGAGACAAACACTTCAAAACCACAGTCATAACCACCCTAAAGACCTACAACTTAGAAGGCTTCAACCAAAACCTAACAATGCGTAACCATGGTTGCAATAGACCAACAAACTGCGACACCAACCATGGTCAAGTCTTTTAAGGGACTCAATGGGGTCCCTTAAATTGCTCTCTTCCATACCCCCACTCTTCATGCATGACATATTACACCACCACCAATGCGTCTTAACATCTACGCCGATGACATCCTTCACATCCCAATCTACTTCATATCCACAACCTAAACAGTTACCTCCAACTCCTCCCAAACTGATTCACGCTAAACAGAATGTCCACCTCCTCGCCAAATCAAACATTCACCCTCTTTACTTCTGACCTAAAACCATCACCCACACTTGGTCTACGGCCAACCTCTCCCAAACCTTACTCACCTTAGAACCACACTGGACCTTTGTATATAACCAAAACTTTAGCTGGAAACCAAATCCAAACTCGCACGACACATACCCCCCCCCCGGGTTGGGTATCCCACACATATCTAACATACCTACACAACATACAAACATGCTAAAACAATGCCCTCCGCACCCCACTAACCCCCAGTATCGAAAAGAATCCCCCCAGTCGACGACTCCCTAAAATGATAATCACACCTTCAGCAAATTTCGATGCCCCTCATGCCCTCTGTACCCTTAACCCCACCCCACCCCCTACCGTTTACTACATCCTATTAACTAACCTTCTCCCTAACTTACCTAACCAGAACACCCTACTTCACCCCACCAACACCCCTATTCACCAATCCGAAGCTACCCTAGACCACCTACCCGAGTTTCACTGGTCCACTTTCGATCAGGACCCCCATCCATTTCCGGCTATAAATGAATACAAAAAAATAGATAAAACCCCCGAATGCCCCCTCCCCCCGATGCCTGTAAACACGGTCCATCTCACCCCACACTCAACCTCAGAACCCTTTTCAATAGAACCTGTGCAGGAGACCTTTGTAGTAGGCCCCATGCACTGGCCTATTTCCTGAGCGGTGCCGCGTTCAGGAGAACCTGATCGGGAGGGGGGAGGGGGCTAAAAGCAAATATCCCCTTCTTTTCATATTCTTCGGTTCCTAAATTACGACAGGTTAAGGCTAAGATACACTCGAGCTAATTAAAAAGAAAGTGGAATTCAGAGGTTTAGGATAGTTAAAGGAAGATAGGATATGGATTAAGATTTAGTTTCATGACTGAAATTTATGCAAAATGGGAGGACACGCTCCCTACTCAGCGGGAATGGGCAATGCCCCCACAGAGACCAGAGATCGTACATTTGGATTCTGACGTCATCGAAACCCGTTTTCAACGTGTTTTACATCGGATTCTTTACACCTCAGGCTAGGGTGGTTCTCCTCTTCCTCCCCCCGAAGTCTATCGCTCCCCCCCCCTTATACTCCAGCCTTCAAGTGCCTCTAGACCAATCGATGCTGACCTTGGTCTTGGCCATGAGTTTCGTCATGACACCACCCAACAATTGACCTCCAACACCGTCAGAACGAATCATCGGAATTGACCACGATTGAAAGTCAATATTTTATGAGTCATTTTGGCCACGCTTGAGTCACTCCATCTCTCACCCACCCCTGACATCAGTCAACTGACTCACTGACTAACGGTTGGTCACTTGTCACCTTATCTTATCGCTCATGACACATGCAGAATTATTGCAATATTTGTGACATAACTTCCTTGAGATGATAATAATAATAATTATAATAATAATAAAACAAACTTAATGGAAAGAGAGCGCGTGTGTAACGCCGTCTCCCCTTCCTGACCTCGGGCGGGAAAGGTCAAGGTCTGCTCTGGTCGCATGCCAAAGGCGATGTCAATGGGAGGCACATAAAGGCACGCCGCCCCTGGTGCTCTCCGGGCGATCGTGAGCACAACTTTAGAATTAATAATTCTCATAAAGGCTCTAGCACCCCCCCTCCCCCCACCACCCCGCCCTCCCAGGGGCGACGGATTGACTCAAACGCTAACAATTATTATTATTATTGTTATCATTATTATTATTATTACTCGAAATGGCCAAAAGGAGAGAGGCCAATAATACATTATTTAAAATTGCCAAAAGTGGAATTTTAAAAAAATGTATTATTTTCCCATATGCTCCAGCCCTAAGCCTACTTAAAATCGTATGCAAACGGAAAGGATAAAAATATTACATTTAAATATTCAAATACTATACAAAAGTCTTTGAGCAAACTGCGTCTCACCAACCAGGACGCAGGTGTATATTTAATCGCCTGCAAAGATTGTAATTTGTCAAACATCGGAGAGTCAGGTCACTTTAGTAAGAAAATCAGAGAACACCGCTCAGGTATAAGAAGAGGCAGAATCAATCATCATTAGCAAGGTCGATAATTTTAATATATCCGAAAGACAATATAAATTTAACAAATATATCTCGAATGTTGCCAAATTCATTTATAAACCGCCAGAATCGGTCGTTTGCCAGGATTAAAAGTTACCGGGATCACGTATATATTTATGTTTTTCATTTTGTTTAGTCTTTTTTCGCCTTTGTATATCGGAGTCGCGTGTCTTGCATTTCATTGTACAGTTGATAATGGCTAATGCCAAAACTAGTAACTAGTCCTGTTTGTAAATAAATCTGATTCATATACTGTGGTTTATTATATATATATATATATATATATATATATATATATATATATATATATATATATATATATATATATATATGTCGTAGAATTCTTTCTGATAAGAACCCTACTTACCTGACACCTCTTTTGTTTAGTGTCGTAGAATGCCCCTCCTTTTTGTTCTATCTCTAAGAGTGCTAAGAGCTGTCTAATATACTTTGATATCGGAATATCTTAAAGAATAGAGCCGTTACCAAACACGTAAGGATATAAAAGAAACGCCCACTAATTCACAAAATAAACTTATATTTTATCTTTAACCATTGAATACACAACCTTTATACATTAGCTACAGCAATACTCTAAATATTATTATAAACAAGAATTAATTAAATTAGTTTCCCCACAAAAATTGGTTAACGTTTTCTCTAGACAAAACAATAATATAAGAATTAGGCTTACGGACTCATGTGGAGTTTAAAGGCCTCAGAAATGTTTACTCTTGACGCGTGTAGATGGGCGGAATTCCACGGTCGTCTTGGCGAGGGTAGCAGCTGGGGGGTCCACACGTTCTTCCGGGGGGGGGGGGTTCTTTAAGGACGAGAACCAAGAAGGTGCTTTATGAAACACCTAGGCAGTCGTGGTCTCTCTGGCGAGAGTGAGTCGAACTTGGTTCTTGCTTCAAGTTAACTTGGAGTGCGGTGTGATCACCGAGTAACGAGCTCGAGGAGGAGCTTTTCTCCTTCGTTACTAATTTCCTTTTAGAGGAGGAATGAACTCGGGGAGGGTCTTCTTCAAGGGCGAGGATAATGGGGGACGGTTTCTCTGGCGAGAATAGGTTGAACTTGGTTCCTCACCAAGTTAACTTAAGAGTTCGGTGTGGCCACCGAATAACGGGCTCGAGGGGGAGCCTTTTCCTTCTTCTTCTTAATTCCTCAAGGACGAGGAATACCCCTGGTGTTTACGGTGCACCAGGATATGAGGAGTCTCTCTGGCGAGAGTAAGTTGAACTTACCCAAAGTTCACTTATCGTTTGGTTTGATAACCAGGGACTTAGCTCAAGGATGAGCTTTTTCTTAGCCCCTTAAGGTAGGTAGCCCTGCCTCTCTTGCAGGGTGCTTCTTGGTCTGGCGACACAAGTAAACTACCTCTCCAGTCTCGGTAGCTCGGTTTTGGATCCGAGGACTTCGTCACCTAGAGACTGACGTATACTACCAATCCAGTCTAGGTAGCTCGGTTTTGGATCCGAGGACTTCGTCACCTGGCCTGACGTATACTACCTCGATTTTCCTCAGAGTTCCTCATTTATACCTCGCACCCCCCACTGGGGGAGTGGTAAGGGGGAGAGGGGCTTGAGGACGGCCCCAGGAGAGTTCTTTTTCCTAACGGTCTTTCCCACGAAGTCAAACATCAGCTCCTCGTTAGCCATCGAGATTGGGAGAAACCCGTCTCCAATTTCTTGTTCGACGTGAAACTGGATCTCACTCTCCTGGGGGAGATCTTACCTTTTTGACCTTTAGGGTCTTTCATGGCACTGGGTTGAACCACGTTGTGGTTACGCTTTCGACTCGCCGATGCCTGGGGCGGATGTCCTTGCGGTAACCGCCTTGGAACTGCACCAAGAGTGGTCGAGGGGGGGGGGGGAAGTGACCATTCCCTTACACACCTCCCACCGAAAAACTTAATGGGGAGAGGGGGATGCCCCCGGGAACTCAAAACAACTTACTCAACCTAGTCGAGCTTAGCAAAGTTGTATTTCTTTGAGCCCTCTCTTACATTAAGTTTCCTTACACATGAGCGCCCACGCGTGCGTTTACACAGGCAATTTGTCGAGCTAGACCTACTCGCAATACAATTTTACATAGAAAATTAAAAAAACTTTAATTCATCGATTACCCACACAAAAAAAACAAAAAAACAAGCTACTTCCTTACCTTTCTAAGTTTTTGAGAACTTAAATCCTACCGATAAATATTAACACGAACAACAAATGAAAACATGGTTTCACGCTTATTAGGTACTGAAATAACCTTCCATGGTTTTTCGTCTCCACCTATAGAGCAGCTGTACATTATCGGCTCCTTTGAGGTAGCTGATCCTAAAATGGTGCTCTGTGACCATTATTCTACCGCGCCTGAGTCGGCCGTTCTGGTTATTGAGTCTACCCAAGTATGGTACTAAATGGTAGCGGTATTTCAACCTACGCGACTTACCCATATTATGGTACTTTACTACCTTTAAACTGAACATTATGGCTAGAGCGGCCTGTTGCAGCGGGGCATAATTGATGAGAACTTAAGTCTCATAGCTCTCCTTTAACCAGGTACACGGGAAGATCGTGTCTGGGTTCGATCTTTGGGAATCGAGAAAACTTTTTCCTGCGAGGTCGTTAATGGGCTTGACGCTCACTACGACTTGGCGATTTAGCGGTAACTCCGTGGACGTTCCGTTCAGGGAGGAGACTACTAGGGGTAGGGGATACTCATCCACGTCTACCATTTGATTAGTCTTACGTGGGTGTATTGCAATAGCACCTCTTTCCTCCTTCCTTGTCAACTCATTTGACTCACTTCTCTTAGTAGGTAGTTCCTCAGGTACACCTGCTCGTACCTCTACTCTACCTTCTTCTTCTTCCCTGATAACCCCATTTGGCTGGGTTCTCCTCGTAGGTTCTTCCTTAGGTACTCCTGCTGGTACCTCATTCCTACTTCTTATTTCTTCCATCGTTACCCCATTTGGCTGGGTTTCCCTCGATGGTCCTTTCTTAGGTCCAGGCCGAGCTCCAACTTCCTCGGCCTCTATGAGATTCTCGATGGGTGCTCTTTCGAGTGCGAGCAATCTTTCCTTTTCATCTCTCTCTTCTCTTTCAGCTTGAGCACGTTCTTTTTTCCTCTTCATTCTCCTTTCATCAATTTCTTTTTTAATCTTTATTCTCCTCTCTTTCGACTCTTTTTCCATCTTCATTCTCCTTTCCTCGGCTTCTTGTTCTGCTTTCGCTATTTCGTTTTCCCGTAGAGTTCTTCTTTCTTCATCTTCCAGCTTTATCTTTAGTCTTCTTTCTTCATCTTCCATTTCTATCCTTATTCTGAATTCTCGTGCTTCTCTTTTCAACAGTATTATTCTTTCGCTTGTTTTACCTCCTCTCAGCATTCTTCTTTCCTCTGTTTCTATTTTCCGCTGTATTCGGGATTCTTCACTTTCCCGGTTCATCCGTATTTCCATTAATTCACGTTCTCTTTTATCCTCTCTTATTATATCCTCCGTTTCTCTCTCAAACTTTATTAATTCTTGTTCTTTTTCTATATCCCAAATTTTTTCTTCTTCTACAGAATCTATTCTGAGTTCTGCCATGACGTAGTCATGCATTTCTGTGCCTTCAAGTCCCAGACTTTGGGCTTGTTGGTAAAATCTTTTGACTGGATCCATTTCGTGTTGGTCCGTCGATTTTTCCTTTCTGTATTTTCAGATAATTATGCCACCACTCACCAGATAGCGCTCAGCATAACTTACCCTTAATCCCACTACTATGCTGATTGAAATACCACTCCTGACAACAAATTTACCACTTGACCTACCAATTACCTTTAGATTGTTACCACCCCTAACTCTACCAATTTTCCTCTCGTCAATTATTCTCTTATTCCTGATCTGATATTCCTTTACGTGTTGGCTCTTTCTAAATTAGACACTGCTGGGTTCTTTCTAATAACAACCTACAAAACCTGACACCACTTTAATTATGTCGTAGAATTCTTTCTGATAAGAACCCTACTTACCTGACACCTCTTTTGTTTAGTGTCGTAGAATGCCCCTCCTTTTTGTTCTATCTCTAAGAGTGCTAAGAGCTGTCTAATATACTTTGATATCGGAATATCTTAAAGAATAGAGCCGTTACCAAACACGTAAGGATATAAAAGAAACGCCCACTAATTCACAAAATAAACTTATATTTTATCTTTAACCATTGAATACACAACCTTTATACATTAGCTACAGCAATACTCTAAATATTATTATAAACAAGAATTAATTAAATTAGTTTCCCCACAAAAATTGGTTAACGTTTTCTCTAGACAAAACAATAATATAAGAATTAGGCTTACGGACTCATGTGGAGTTTAAAGGCCTCAGAAATGTTTACTCTTGACGCGTGTAGATGGGCGGAATTCCACGGTCGTCTTGGCGAGGGTAGCAGCTGGGGGGTCCACACGTTCTTCCGGGGGGGGGGGGGGGTTCTTTAAGGACGAGAACCAAGAAGGTGCTTTATGAAACACCTAGGCAGTCGTGGTCTCTCTGGCGAGAGTGAGTCGAACTTGGTTCTTGCTTCAAGTTAACTTGGAGTGCGGTGTGATCACCGAGTAACGAGCTCGAGGAGGAGCTTTTCTCCTTCGTTACTAATTTCCTTTTAGAGGAGGAATGAACTCGGGGAGGGTCTTCTTCAAGGGCGAGGATAATGGAGGGGGGTTTCTCTGGCGAGAATAGGTTGAACTTGGTTCCTCACCAAGTTAACTTAAGAGTTCGGTGTGGCCACCGAATAACGGGCTCGAGGGGGAGCCTTTTCCTTCTTCTTCTTAATTCCTCAAGGACGAGGAATACCCCTGGTGTTTACGGTGCACCAGGATATGAGGAGTCTCTCTGGCGAGAGTAAGTTGAACTTACCCAAAGTTCACTTATCGTTTGGTTTGATAACCAGGGACTTAGCTCAAGGATGAGCTTTTTCTTAGCCCCTTAAGGTAGGTAGCCCTGCCTCTCTTGCAGGGTGCTTCTTGGTCTGGCGACACAAGTAAACTACCTCTCCAGTCTCGGTAGCTCGGTTTTGGATCCGAGGACTTCGTCACCTAGAGACTGACGTATACTACCAATCCAGTCTAGGTAGCTCGGTTTTGGATCCGAGGACTTCGTCACCTGGCCTGACGTATACTACCTCGATTTTCCTCAGAGTTCCTCATTTATACCTCGCACCCCCCACTGGGGGAGTGGTAAGGGGGAGAGGGGCTTGAGGACGGCCCCAGGAGAGTTCTTTTTCCTAACGGTCTTTCCCACGAAGTCAAACATCGGCTCCTCGTTAGCCATCGAGATTGGGAGAAACCCGTCTCCAATTTCTTGTTCGACGTGAAACTGGATCTCACTCTCCTGGGGGAGATCTTACCTTTTTGACCTTTAGGGTCTTTCATGGCACTGGGTTGAACCACGTTGTGGTTACGCTTTCGACTCGCCGATGCCTGGGGCGGATGTCCTTGCGGTAACCGCCTTGGAACTGCACCAAGAGTGGTCGAGGGGGGGGGGGGAAGTGACCATTCCCTTACAATATATATATATATATATATATATATATATATATATATATATATATATATTTATATATATATATATATATATATATATATATATATATATATATATATATATATTATATATATATATATATATATATATATATATATATATATATATATATATATCCAGCATACCACAAGAAACAGAAAAACAGGATAATATTTCTTCGGAAAAAGTTATTTCCTAATTCGAAAAATTCCGTACAGGGGTGGGATTCAAACCAAGCACACTGAGGCAGCGAGCAACCGTCTCGATCTATCTCAATTAAATCGCCCCTTAGACCACTCTTCTCTGTAGCCGAGTGGTCTAAGGGGTAGTTTATTGAAATCAAGGCAGTTGCTCGCTGCCTCAGTGTGCTTGGTTCGAATCCCACCCCTGTACGGAATTTTTCGAATTAGGAAATAACTTTTTCCAAAGACATATTATCCTGTTTTTCTGTTTCTTGCGGTTTGCTGGATTCAGTTCAACATTCTTTCGCACTCATGAAAGATTTCTACATTATATATATATATATATATATATATATATATATATATATATATATATATATATATATATATATATGAGATAAACAATATATAAAGTCTTAAGTATGTCTGTGTTTAGTCAAATTTTAACTAAATATTAGAAAAATAATTATTGGTGAAACCAGCAATGGAAGGGATTTTTTTAAAAAAAGTAAAACGCCACCTTTCACTCATTGTTGAGTCTAAGTAGGCGCGAAAAATGTAGTTGGGATTCAAAAGAGGTGCCAAAGATGATCCGAGATAGAGCACCGGTTCTCTTAAAGAACTGGGGTCGGGAGGACACGGCGCTGCCCCATGTTTCAGTTGTATTGAGTTTAGCACAAATGACGATGTTGAGTTATTGTACTGAATTCATCATAAATGACGATGTTACATCATTGTACTGAGTTCAGCATTAATTCCGATGTTACATTATTGTACTGAGTTCAGCATTAATGACGATGTTGCATTATTGTACTGAGTTCATCATAAATGACGATGTTACATTATTGTACTGAGTTCAGCATAAATGACGACGTTGCTTTATTGTACTGAGTTCATCATAAATGACGATGTTACATTATTGTACTGAGTTCAGCATAAATGACGATGTTGCGTTATTATAAGTACCCCCCCCCCCTCCGATTCTGGCTTTTACGTTTCTATTACTTGATTTGCGATAAGTAATTATTATATCGCCTGATTATATGCATTTATCAACATCGACTCTGCTCTTCCCTGTTTTCTCGGGTTACCCTCGACTCTTCTATATTGTTGAGAGACACGTGGAGGAGGTAACAGAAGCTGATCTCAATGAGGAGATCCTCGTTGCCATGGTTACCCTTCTAATCGACCACCTTCTTGCTTTGAGACAGAGTCGAATGGTGCGTGAGTCGGATCAGAATGTAAACAAAGGACGGTTTGAAGTAAAATAAAAGGCGGTTTTGTTCCTACATAGATTCGAGTCTTTAATGAGCTGCGTCCCCATGTGTGTCCTCTTCAGTTTCCTGCTAGTGAGTGCTATCCCGAAAAGGAGTGCCCCGTGTAGACTGCTACGAACTGGCGTGCCCTCCCTGCCTCAGTCCCAGGCAGTTTCAAACGAGACTGAGTCTAACTGTTTGTTTTTTACGAGGCTCTTTTCGACTATTTTCTTGACCGAAGGCTAATTTCGCCGGTAAGAGGGAGGGGGGCTGGTTTACCCCTTCCTTTTGGATCCGATTCGGGTGGGGTATTCTTCCCCCATTCCACAGACAATCTTTTCGTTTATCCATTTACGCACCTATAAGGGCATATCCGGTGACATATGGGGATTTATGTACCCTCCCGCCCCCAACATCTGCCCTCACAGCCCTAATGCTCGCCGAAATATAAATCCTGCAGACATTTTCACTCTCGCTTCGATACTTCAACCCTCCCTCCTTACAAACTATCTCGGGGCTAGGCCTCGTTGCTATTGCGTTTTCACTAATGACGATTAATGGAGTTTTATGCGATTCAGCCCTGTCAATCCTTTCGTAGGGTCTCGCCCCTCCCTAAATACTCTAGTCTTTCCCCTTCCCCAGTCTGCAGTAGGGGAAGCCACCCCACCCCACCCATTGGTGTTTCTGTCCTGTCGCGGGAGGCATCCGTTCAGTCCTCTTTAGTTGCTAGTCGCGACCGTAGGCAAGGCTGGTGAAGGGGGGAGAGCCATCCCCCGGGAGACACCCACTTCCCCCCTCTTTCCAAGTTAGCTGAAAGCGAGACGAGGGGGTGAACGGACACCCGCCCCCCCACCCACCCACCCCGCCTCGACCTATACGTTGGCGGAGTCGAACAGATGCCATCCACGCCCTGCGGTGGCGCGTCCTTGAAGCTCCTCCATTCAGAGCTTCTCAATTGACGATCGAAAATAGCCCTTCGCATGGGATTGGGGGGAGGGGGGTCAGGCTCATAAATAGGGAGGCCAGGGTATTGTTGACGCTTTAGGGGGTGGGGGGCAGGCAGAAGAAAATGAATGAGGAAAATATTTTAGGTGACTGTGTATTGGGATCTTGGGGTGGGGGGGATGGGGGAGTTCATGACCCCCTCCAACGAAGGGGTCACTTGCAAAGCTCGTAGAGAAAGTGGTGAAGTTAGTGGAAGGGAAATGTGTGAGGAGGGGGGTATGTAATTAGCTAAAATAAACTTGAGATGTTAAGGATCAAGGGGTCCCGCAATTCTCCTGGATTTGGCCCCTTGTCGTAACGAAAGCTGTTCCAGTGGCTGAGGAAGAACAAAAAGAAGAGGGAGACGCCGGGATTCCTATTTCTTTCTTTGGCACAATCCTCGTTCAGACTCGGGAGAAATCTCTCTTTCTTAGAGCATCGGAGACTTGTTTATTTTGCCTTCTTAAACGTGTTCCACACAAGGCACGGGGTTGCGGTCCGTCGTGTTCTTCTCCATCTTCATCCATCATCTCTCCAAATTAGTCCTTGTTTTTTTTCTCCACCTCTCCATCCAAGCCAGTTCGTGGTGTTCTTCGCAAACTCTCCAACTTGAGTCTTTGCGCTCTTCTCCGCCTAAACAACTTGGTTCATGGTGCTCTTCTCCACCTCTCCAATTTGGTCCGTGGTGTTCTCCAGCTCTGCGACTTTGTCCGTGGTGTTTTTTACCACCTCTTCCACTTGGTCCGTGGTGTTCTTCACCACCTCTCTCACTTTGGTCAGTGGTGTTCTTCACCACATCTCCCACTTGGTACGTGGTGTTCTTCACCACCTCTTCCACTTTGGTCCGTGGTGATCTTCATCACCTCTCTCATTTAGTCCATGGTGTTCTTTACCACCTCTCCCACTTGGTCCCTGGTGTTCTCCACTGGCGGGGATATCCCTCTCTAGCCACCCGGATCATTCGTGAGCTACCCTGCCTCAGCATTTGATTTAGACTCATTCCAAGTTATTCATAATTCTTACATACAAGATCCCAGATGCCCCTTCTCTCTCTTACTAGCCCCCCCCCCCCTCCCTAGCCCACAAGAGAGAAAAATATGGCATCGTCTGTAGTCGTCTATACTTCGTGGTGGTGTGGGGGGGGGCGTGTTTGTTCATTCTTTGCCCCATGAATGTGGAATGAGCTGCCTGGTTATATTCCCTCCTGCCTCTCTCTCGGTCCATTGGCTCGAAGAGCGCCTATAGGAAAACGCGAATTATTGCTTCTTATTCCTGTTATGGACATGTTAGTGGTATGTTGTCTTTATTAAATTCTTAGGACTGTTTTTCGAAACTAAAGAATTTGGATAGGTAAATTTTTAAGATAGAACCCTTCGCTCCTCCCCCCCCCCTTTATCACAGAGGGTCTAATAGATCGGCGGGACTTTTGTGCACGTCAGGATAGTCGCCTACCACACCCATATAAACATACCGGGTATTGCAAAAGTCGTGTTACACTCGTTGCAACCCTCTCAACAAAGAACAAAATGATAGTTTTGATGCAGTTAGACACATTTTTATTGTTTTAACTTATAAATATGCGTTTAAATTGTAATATTAATCAATGTGGCCGCCTTTGGTAGAGAGCACGCCCTACAAGTGAGACCTGAAGGCCACGTGCACGTTGTGAACGAAGTCCTTCTTCATACTAGTACAGACGCGGTTGACGGAGGACTTCAGTGCTTATCGACGCTTCTGTGGTGGACCTAACAGGTCTTGCTCTCGACATGCGGCCACGCGCTGTAGTTAAGGCGATTGAGGTTGGGTGACTGTGGCAGCCAAAAGTCCTTCACGTTCGATCCCAATCACTCTTGCACGGTATTGCCTGTGTTCGGCGGGGCACCGTCCTGCTGAAAGACGTAGTCCGCCTTCTTCGTGATCTTTCTCACCCAAAGCATGACTTTCGTGGCCAAGATGCCCCTGTAATCGGCCGTAGTGAGCCTGTAACTGGCCGCGAACCACACCGGCAGCATCTTCTTGCTATTCGAAGCCACGACGCCGAGCATCATCGTGGAGGCCGAGTGCGTGGTCCTGGACACATAGCGGATCTCGGAGACATCCTGGCTGAAGCTTACCACGCGGTGGGGGTGGGGGGGGGGTCTGGCTCATAAATAGGGAGAGCGGGGTATTGTTGACGCTTTAAGGGGGGGGGGCAGGCAGATGACCTGAAGGATTTTTGGTCAGAAAACATGTGAATTCGATGGCCATGACTCTTCATGACGTTGAGAAGGCGACCACAGCAGCGCTCCCGACGTTGGTGTCGCATACGATAGGTGAGTAAAGGCCTTTCGACGCACCTCAAGCTCTTGCCGCCCTCCTCCTTGACGGTCCTGTACATCGTCGCCCTCGAGAGGTTCTTCTTCTTCGCGAGCGCTATAATTTTGAGCTTCGGAGCACTTCCGAAGGCTTTTCTCACAGCCTTGACAACCTGAGGTTTGCCTGAACGAGGTCGATCTTTGAGGTCTTCCCCGTTCTTGGGCCTCTCCGCGACTCTGAGGACGGTCATCCGGGGGACGTTGAGCCGCTTGGCGCAGGAGAGCAGAGATCTCGATCATTTTCCCTTCCATCTCGCCACACTTTCACACAATGGAAAAGGTGTTTTAAGTACTCGTGCTGGGAAAGTAGAACTTTAAGTGTGTTTGAGGGATTTTTTTTCTATCACACACGTAAATCTCTCGAAAGATCCCCCCTCCCGAATATAACAGAAAGTTGCCAAACCTGGTACATCAATCTCAGGCTTAACTACGAATACATTTTAGTTATATCTTCTTTGCTCCCTAAAATGTCTAATTTGGAGTGGATTTAGATCCGAAACTACCATTTTGCATCCAATTCATCACTAAACTATCTCATTTACATTCATTACTTATCTAAACTATCTCATGTGCATTCAATCCATCACTAAACTATCTCATTTACATTCAATGTTTCTCTAAACTATCTCATGTGCATTCAATCCATCACTAAACTATCTCTTTTGCATGCAATACATCTCTAAACTACTTTTTATGTATTCAATACATTCCGAAACTGCCTTTTTCATTCAATACACACATAAACCATCTATTTTGCACTCATTACGATAGGAAACTATCTATTTTTCATTCGATACACCCCTAAAATATCTCTTTTGCATTCAATATATCTCGAAACTACTTCTTGTGTATTCAATACATTCCTTAACTACCACATTTGTATTCAATATATTCAACGCAGTTATAATAACATTTGCTTGAATAAAAATTAAGATTTGGAAAAAAAAACACCGTTACAAATCTTCCTCTTTTATATCATTCACTGTAAGTAATGCAAAGGAGATGGTTCCTAAAGGTAAAGGATACAAATAAGATCCAGGAGAATTGCGCGGCCTCTTGGTTCATAACATCGCAAATAGTCTGATCTTTTAGCCACTCATGTACCTCCAATACATTTTCCCCTTCCATTAACTTGACCACTTTAGGAACTCTTTTAAAACGCTTTGCAAGATATTCGTTGGTTTTCGCTTTTTTAAATCGCAAAAGCACCCCCCCCCCTCCCAAAGAGGACGTTCTGCATCCATGCCAAGTGACTTGCAGTGTTAAGGTGGCTCATCATTGCTATGGCAACCGCATATCATCCGTGCGTACATTGCGGCTCTCCTTACAATGATAAGAGAGCGTCGTTGCGCTCTGCTCTTTATTCCCCGTCCTCCCCTTTCCCTAACCCCCTTTCCCTACCCCCCTCCCACTATGCCGCTCCGTGGAAGACCCAGCCTCGTTTAACCCTCTCTACCTCCAAGGAGGTCTTGAATCCGGTTAAAACCCTCGTACCGAGAAGCCGTCGCACCCGGGCGGGGGCAAAAGTGTTTTTTAGGGAAGTGAGCCCCCCCCCTCTGACACGAAAGGGGTGAGGTGCGAGGACACTGAATGAGGGTCCGCAACGAAGCTGCAATCAGTATGTGTGGTGGAAGGCACCGCCACATGCGGCCTTTCTTGTGTGAGACGAGGGGGCTGAGAGAGAGGGAGCCAATCCAGCCCCCCCTCGCCCCAAACCAATACTCGATGGTGCGTCTAGACACAGCTCCCACCGCATACATCACACCTCCCTGTTCGCTAGGCGCAAAATCACACACACACTGTGGCGGTTCACAACTACCTTTCAGCCGCTAGACCCCGTCCTCGTAACGCATCCCCCACCCCCACCCGATAGGTTCGGCTTCGCCCAAGCCGTCCCCTCTCTTTCCTACACGTACACTGAGGAACGCACACACAAGTATACATAAACACCCGCACGTACAGGTGTAAGAGGGAAAAAGAGGGAAGAAAAGTGGGAAAATAACAAATGAGTGTTGCTATTCTCTCTCTCTCTCTCTTTCTTCCATTCTCCCCTCTCTCTCTCTTCCATTCTCCCTCTCTCTCTTTCTCTTTCTTCCATTCTCCCTCTCTCTCTCTCCTTCTCTCTTTCATTCATTTTTATTCTTTCTCATTTACCCTCATTCCGTTTTATTCAATACTCTCATTCTGTCTCATTCTCTATCTATTTATCTATCTATGTCCGGCTACCTTATTCTCTCTCTCTCAGTGAAAAGCAAACGAAGGAAACATAGAAGAAAATAAATAAGACAGAAAATACAATAGAGCTCATCCAATGAGGTGTAATATTTTTTTTCATTTAAAATTAAAATAAAACTCAACGAAAGAATGTATGACAGAATTTTTTTTCGAAGATGTTTGCAATGAAAGTTAAAAAGAATGTATAGAGTATTCAAAAGCGCGAATGGACACGATGGGAACGAGGTTGTTACTCAATTTTGCAATTGACCTGGTGTTGGTGGCTGGATGTAAGAGAGATTTGGAAATGTCGATTGTCCCTTTGGACAGTGTGTGAGAGGAAGGAGTGTAAAAATGAATGTTTTGGGGGGTCGCGGAGTGTGGAGGTGTGTGATATCCGAGACACGCTCGAACAAGAGCGAGGTTTTAAAGACCGAAGATGTAGTGCAAATGATGATGATAGAGATGGAGGAGGTACAGGGGGAGGTGGTAGAGAGGAAGGTGGTAGAGATGGAAGTGGTTCAGATGGAGGTGGTAAAGATAAAGATGGTACAGGTAGAAGTGATAAAGATGGAGGTGGTAGAGAGGAAGGTGGTACAAATGGAAGTGGTACAGATGGATGTGGGGCCGAGAGAGATGGTACGGGCGGAAGTGGTATAGTTAGAGGTGGTGCAGAGGAAGTTGGTACATATAGAAATATTACAGAAGAAAGTGGTACAGATAGAGATGATACAGATGAAGGTGGTTCAGATGGAGGTGGTATAGGTAAAATTGGTACAGATGGAGGTGGTATAGATATAAGTGGTGCAGAGGATGGTGGTACAGACGGAAGTGGTACATATATAGATGGTACATATGAAGGTGGTACGGATGGAGGTGGTGCAGATGAAGCATATTGCGACCACAAAAGTTTAGATGGTAGGGAAGTTCTCTGAGGCGATCAGAGCGTTAATGAATGATTGAGTGTGGGATGTACGAAGAAGCTGTATGGGAGTATGTTATTGCCAATGGTGGTGTATAGATGTGAAACAGACTATGTTATGGGAGGAGAAGGAAGAATCTTGAGTGTGAAAGAGTGAAGAACACTTCATTAAAAGATGTTTAGGGTGTGGAGAAGGGTGTATATGAGGCTGTGAGTGAGAGTGATCTGTTCAAGGAAGGGATGGGGGACATATAAGAGTGTAGGTAAATAGTGCTGTGTAAGAATATACGAGAGTATCAGGGTTTGAGAAGGAATGGGAGACCACCTAAATGGGAGTGAGTGTGTGAGAAAGGAAGGGGGGGGGGCTGACAGAAGATGAAGTAGAGGATATTGTGTGTGGTAGGTGTGCATGGTAGGAGTTGTAGGGTGTGTTGAGGGATCTTCTGCCGAGGGATGAAGTGTGAGTGGAGGAGATGGTAGAGCACAGAGCGCTACCACCTCTCTATGATTGGCCGATTTGGTCTGAACAAAATAAAGGCTTAAAGGTGGGGAGGAAGATTTAAGAGTTGATGTGCACCAGCTCCATTTTTGTGGGCAATATTTCGTTAATTAAATTCTAAAATCATCTTAACACAAGAAAAATAAAGAAAATAAAGTAAAATATATTGAGAAAATTTAAATAATAATAATGATCTTTTCTCTTATTATGGCGCAATTTCATCTTCTCAGCCAGATGGATTAACGGCCAGCTGAATACGCTGATTTGGCTTTCTCATGCCCGGGAATCGAGGGATGGGATTATTCCTGTTATAATTATTGGGGGGGGGGGAGTTTGGAGGATGAATAAGAGGACAGTAAAAAAAAAGCTAAGGAAAGTAAAAAAAGAGTAAAAGCTAAACATTATTTAATTTCCAAAACTTTACAATGTCTTTATAAATTTGAGCAACTAAGTCTTTTGTTTTATTTCGTTGCCTCCATAAAACGTCGCGTATATAGAAGTCGATCAGGGAAGGAGCGGTTCCACTTTTCTATTTTATTCCTCATTGTCGCCTTGGCCCAAAGCGACTCTATTTGGGTTGTGATGGTACCTGTGGTTGGATCTTTAAAGTTCTGCGAGTGGTTAACAGTCAAGGTGTTGATACCTCATCTCTGGCAATGAATCAATTCCATTGTGTGCACGCCACTTATCAGAAATAATAGTCATGTCAGGCAATACATATTCTTTAATTATACCTAATAATGTTTCTGTCGATCTATCAGGAACTGCATACATGGAACACTCGCGCGTTTTCCTGAAAAACCACTGCGCTGGTAAAACCCTCCCGACATTGTTTTCTCATCTAGCAAGTTTATACATTGTCATTTTTTTTAGGGTGAAAACAATGCTTATGCTTCTTTAAAAAAACAAAACAAAGGATATAGTAACACTAAAGATGTCACAAGCTACTCACTCGAGTAACTGGCCGTTCAGCCATCTGGCTCAGGAGACGAAATTAGGGCATAATAAGAGAAAAGATCCAATAATAAGAATAATACTAAAAAAATGATAATAATTCAAGGGATTCATTCTCATACATGTCAACCAATTTCAGGCTTATGTATAATGTCGTGGTATGACATTACATTATATCAATACCATATTATATCTATGAGGAAGGGACCAATAACTTAAAGGCGAACCGACAAGGGACGGAACGCCACGAGTTTCGACGCGCGGAACAGCGAGAAAGAGTGCAACGAGGTCAGGTAAAAGTTGGGCAACGGCAAAGCTCAAGGTTATTTAAAAAGGCATGTACAAAAATATAATTTGATTTACATAAAAATAAGAGAATTAATGGGCAAAATTACATTGGTAAACGAGGGGGGATTGCAGAGTTATGCATCAGACTCTGAAGTTAAAAAATAATGTATTACAGTAGGAGACTATTCAAAATGGGAGAATTAACTCAAATGGGTTACTGAAGGGGGAGAGGGGTTGGCTTACGGAGGATTCCAAATGAGACGTCAGGGTAAGGCTTCACGGATGTCTTCTGCAGGCAATAAACGTGAGGCGAGGGCGCTCGGAGCTTCTGAGCGGGAAAGTAACGTGATAACGGTTTTCCAAAAGGGAGGGGCGCGGTAACGTCCGGTCCAGGGGAGAGTATTTCGACCATCCGAAAACAAGGGGCAAACGAGGAGGGCTTCTAAAGGAGTTGAAGATGGAGTCGTAAAAATCACTCGGTAGCGATCGTCAAATGGAATTACCTCGTTGGCTAGGGCTAATTCCAACACACAAAAAGTTCAGCCGTCACTTTGCTTTGTTGTTAGCACCTGACTTGGAATTACGGGAATCTTCTTGAGTCAGGGCAAGACTCCTCAACTCTGTGTCTCCCACCTGGAAGACGAGCCCTATATATCCGAGGCTACGCCCTCTGGGGTGGGGGAAACAACGCTACTCTCGAATGGCCTCGAATCTTCACGCCGAGGCGATTCTAACCCGCGTAAAGGTGGTCCCTGGTGGTCGCGGTTTGAGGCTAACGCTTGTGGATGGGGGAGGGGAGGCTTACCAATTTAAGCCTAACCAAATTCTAGAATCTTCTCCAGCGCATGGACGTTACTTCCGTGCTGGAAAAGAAATTCCACGTGGAATTCTCCCACATATAAATTTGTGTTTTACGAGTAACGTACGCTTCAAAAGGCGTCCCGATGTAAAGTTTGTGATGGATGAGGTGAATTTGTCTCATATATTCGTTTTATGCTTCAAAATAGTATTTCTTGCACGTAATAAAATATCTAAAGTATTTTAGAATGGACGAGAAAAGGAAGCTTTGCCAATGCGCGAAGGTGAAGAATGAGTGTGAGAGACGCAGTTCCAGAGCCGCGTAAACAAATTCAAAGGGATTATTTCCGATTACTTTCAATCCCCCAACAGTTATCAAAAGGCCGCAGGTCAAAACATATTGAATTGAATGACCTGACTGCTGGTTATTGCGTTATGAGAGAAATCCTTTGATAGATTCAAAATATTAATTACTCTAATGCGTTATTAGAATCCAATAAATATTTTTAGGAAATCAGTTTCTGAAGAAACTATGACGAAATTTACAACTTCAATAATGACTTATTTTGATCAAGGTCAACAGACCTAAGTCAAGTGCTCTTAATAATTCAACCGTATAACCTTATCACCATATGACCTTACGACCTTCAGAATTTCAATAATTACCGGACTAACCTTGGTAGGACCTTTGTAATTATATCATTAGAAAGAGAATGTAAAACAACATAAATAAGGGTTTCAAATTTCGTTAGAATCGGACGAATAGTTACGATGTTATTGCCCAAAACTCATTGAAAAGTAAAGTGTTTACCATAACACCAACGACCTACGGACTTATTAAATAACACAGAATCGTGTCCACGCGACTAAAAAGATGAGTCACATTGCCTTGGTAAAGTCACATGTTAGCTTTAAGGGGCGTTTAAAGGGATTGATGATACTAGTGAAGACAGGCAAAGATTTTAGACTTCAATTCTTATTTTCCTTAAGACACTTTATGTTATATATATATATATATATATATATATATATATATATATATATATATATATATATATATATATATATACATATATAAATATATATATATATATATATATATGTATATATATATATATATATATATATATATATATATATATATATATATATATATATATATATATATATATATATATATATATATATATATATATATATATATATGGATATGAGAAACTCACAAAGTAGCGCGTGAGTAGAGCAATAATTGCAGAAAAGCCCACAGGAAAAATGAAAAGGGGATTCCAAGTACTTTCGAACTTTGTCCACCGTTCATTCTCAAGGAATACTTGAATAATTATTTTACAGGAATTATATATATATGTCCTTCATTTTCATAATTAGTTAAATAATCAACATCCAAACATAAATTTCACTGTTGAACATGAATCCAATGACGAATTTTTTATTTTTGGATGTACAGGCACCCGTATTAATAATCATTTATCCAAGTCTGTATAACGCAAACCTACCACTACACTACTCGGCACTAATTTATTCAGTTTTACTTTCCTTAAATTTAGGTATTCTTCCATTTCTCGTAGACTCTGCCTTTCCTACATAATATACTCAAACTGGGCTTTGTTCCACCGAAAACTTGTTTACCTCAAAAAGTTTTGTCAATTTAATTTGTTTCCTTCTCAAGTTCTTGACAAACCTACCAAACGGGTTTTAGATAAATTATATCAGCAACATTAAACTTGAGAAAATGCCTATTTATTTAAAATTACTTTGCATTGGGCCTATTACATCCAAATTAATAAATGAATTACAGTCGGCGTTAGTTAAGAAATAGCCCCAATGTCAGGTTCATTTTATTCCCGTCAACGGTCTATCTATTAAAACCTTTGTCAACCATAAAGAAATGCAAAATGCTTCGGTCCTCATTGGTTTACCAATTTTTGTGTGCAGATTGCCAGGCTTGCAACGTGGGTAAAACCATTCTCCAACTCCAATTAAGGATTAGTAAGCATCAAGGTTTCTCCTACTATACTAACAGACCATTAACTACGCCTGGATTTCCTTCCATTCGAAACCATTCAATGTCTTGTAATTCACAAATTTCAGACTCAGAATTCTCTATTTTAGATTCTAGTCCTAATAGTCATGATCTAGATATTCTGGAGTCATTATATATTTCTAAACTCACCCCTAAACTTAACTACCAACAATCTTCAACTCCCTTATTAATTATTTGAAATACAACCATCTATTTCCTTCATAAACTACCAACTAACTTGCCACCATCAGTTATTTAAGTCAAATTTCCCCACATTCACCACACTCTGCTCAGGAACACCATTCTATACAGGGACCTCTGCCTGGTAAGCCATTTTTTTAATTCTCATTAATTTAGTGATTTGATTGGTTTTTGTTTTAGTGTTTGTGTTTGCCTTTGTTTTCGTAAAAAAGAAGAAAGTACTTTTTTTTAATTTTGTCCAATTAACTATATTATATTTTAAATTTGGTTTTAATACTTATTCTAACTTTTGTAAAATTGACATAATACTCTGTTTATATATTTGGTTGTACCACGTAAGGAAAAGAAAAGATTGATTGGAGCTAGTACTTTCGTTTGGTCCACTCAATTTGTTTGGTACCGCTATGTAGACGATGTCCTGAGAATTCTAAATGAAGATTTTGACCTCAATGGTTTTCTTTTATTCATTAATTCATTAGTTCCTTCAATTAAATTTACTTTAGAAAAAAGCCTTCCTTTCCTAGACGTTCTAATAATTAGACAATCGGACAGGTTTAAAGTTTTCTATTTTCAGGAAACCGACAAATACTTTATCCTATGTCCATTTTTATTCAGGTCATTCTAAAAATATTAAAAGATCAGCATTTTCTTCCATGTATCTTAAGGCACTCAGAATATGTAGTGCTGACTATGTAGACCAAGAATTTACAAAAAAATGAAGAGATTGCCTTCAATCCGTGTTACCCGAAATATTGGGGGGAAAACTGCTTGAATAAAGCTAAAAAAACATTCTATAACAGCAAGGAGAGGAAAACAGAACCTTTACACAAGATATTACTTTTACTTTACCATAATAACTTTTGTATGTAGTACCAATGTTAAAAAAACTTGATATCAATGTAATTAAATACAATTATATATTAAAAGATATTTCAATAAAACACAGCCCAAGGAAAGATAATAATGTAATATATAGTATACCTTGTTTGGGTTGTAATTTATTCGATGTAGGTCAAACCTCTAAAAATATCTCTGTAAGAATTAAGCAACATCAAAATGCAGTATCTAAGGGATATGCAAATAATGCTTTGGCCGTTCATAGGATCAAGATGAGTCACCAGATTAACTTGTCAAAAGCAGATACCATAATGCATATAAATGATTTTATTAGCAGAAATATCTTTGAATCGTTCCTATTCTCCAGCACAAAGGAGAGAAATGTAAATATTAGCCCCGGTTTGTTTTCCTTAGATCTAGTCCTATCTTTCTTCCTCAAATCAAACTTATCAGAGGTCCTAAAAAGATCTGACCTTAGAGGGAAAACATTGTTCTGTATAAATACGGTGTGTCTCTATTCTATAAGCCATTGTGAGTTTGAAAATGTTAAGATAAGGAAAGTACTAACTCCAATCAATCTTTCCTTTTCCTTACGTGGTACAACCAAATATTTATACTTATTCACCTCTTACCTCTCGTGATTTTTACTTTACCCACACACACATATATATATATATATATATATATATATATATATATATATATATATATGAGAAAACTAAGCGACGCTCCGCCTACGTACAACGAAAGGATACAAAACAGAGGAGGGGTGAAAATGGGATTAAATACAAGTGCCAAAGTGTAAAAGTCATATAGATAAGATCTCTTCCAAAATATCCATGTGTGAGAAAGTGTGTGTGAAATGTAGAAATATAATTCACATAACTAAGAATACATATATATGCAATTATAAATACATGGTTCAATAAACAAAAGAAATATAACAAATTTAATCAATCAAAGGGCTAAGATTGAAAATGGACAATTCCGTTTAAAATAAGCTTTTTAATGACAGGGTCCAGTTTAAAGAGACAGGGGGAAATATTGAAATTAGGTAAGGAATTAATGAAGGAGCATTCAACAATATTTCTTTTAACAAAGTCACCTGAGTTATAAATAAACTTAGCTAAATTCCAATTGATGGGATGACCATTGACCAAGCACTTTCGAACTTTGTTCGAAAAAAGGTCGAAAGTACTTGGAATCCGCTTTTCATTTTTCCTGTGTAATTTTCTGCATATATGTATGAATTAACCTTATTATACACGGAGGTAACAAATTGTAAACTTCTTTTTACAAAATCATTTTAAATATGTTTACCTTTTTATTATTTACCTTCTTGCAGGTAGTTTCAGAATTATTGAGTATTGTGAATCAAAGTGTAAATTCATAAATAAACAAAATCCATTTACAAATATGACGAAAATGTGTAGCATTCTTGTATCTGTATATAAGCGTGAAGAAAGTGGACAATATTTTCTTCAGAGTATTGAATCCCACTGTGATTAATATTTTTTACAGCTTTCTAAACGATTAAAAAGACAGGTAGTTGTGTTCCAAAAGTGATGACCACCCCGTCTAGAGCAGTGAGAACCCCAACACCCATCGAAAAATACGATGAAAAGGATCATGCGACACTCAATGAAGAGTAATACACAACTTTACTATGTAGGCCGAAGTAAGCCGTGTAAGGCTAAGAACAAGTATGGATAAATATATAAGCGAAAAACATCGCAAGAACTCAAGTTTAGACAATCATACGCAAGTATAGGGAAAATTTAAAAAAAACTGTTCAAAGAAGGAAACCAGAATGATCACCGAGTATTATTCGTAACATTGTAAGAAAGATTAAAGTTTAACCGCACACCACAAATGAGCAAATATGCCAATGTTTGGCTGAAGGAGAAGTTGATGTTTAAGAGACGACACTCAAGAAAATCTTATACCAAAATAAATTTCACTGCTACCAAGCTAGAAATGAAAATAGAATTATTGAGCCATAATTGAATAAGAAATGTTAGGCGAAAAGTTGGTGAAAAGATTCTATAAAATGCCATAGCAACCTCGAAGCAGTTAAGAAGTAACAAGGTTATGAGATTTGCTTGCTGCTAGTGTCACAGAAAAGCTTGTTAAAATTTATGGAACTACATATGAGGAAAACTTCTTTGGGTACCGAGTTTAAACGAGACAACGATCCAAAGCAAACGGCCACTATTGAAGTAACTGGTTGAAGATTGCGAAATTAATATTTCTTTTAATGGCCATCCCAATGCCCAAACATGAACCGCATAGAAAAAAATAAGGGTGGAATTAAAAAAAAAGCGACCGATAAGGACGAGTTGTGAATGTAGTGTAAGGCAAAATGGAGCGAAATCTCTAGTCAACACTACTCCAAGTTAACAAATAAACTAACAAACGTTTGACAGCTGTAATTGCTAACAAAAGTCATGGGAAAAATATTAACAATATTTTTTTCTGTTTCTATGGCAACCTTTGTTCGATTTTTTGTATTTTGATAACCTAAATGCTTTCACGCCCCAGAACAAGGAGGTTGTAGTGGTGTAAAGTGCAACAAAGAAGTTGTAGTGGTGTAGATTGGAACAAGTAGCTTGCAGTGGTGTAGATTGGAATGAATGTGCGACATTTACTATCTCACCGAAATTATTCAAATATTAATAGAGTAAATAATTAAAATGCCGACAGGCGAGGGCATTTGTCTGCCACGTTCACGTCACAGTACTCCTGCCATTAAGCAAATTCCTCCTCCAACCTTGTACGAGGTCATGTTCTGAGTTTCTCTGTGTATAACAGTGCGGGGTTTAGGATTCCTCAAAGCCATTTCGCGTCGTTTCTAATAGCAACGTCTCCTGCTCACGTTCCTTTACGGTTCAGCTCGGCCTCAGGTGGGGCGTTTTCAGGGACACGATAACCGGTTGCTGGTGCACAAGTGTGTGTGGGGGGGGGGGGTTCGCGCACACAGGTAGGGGTGGGAGGATTTAGCCTTGCTTGCTCCCAGTGTTATCGAGCTCCTCGACTCAGCTCGAGTCCTTGAGATAGGCATGACATCAGCCGCCCATAAGGGAGTCGACGCTCAAACGCAGTCGTTCTCAAGTCCATACTGAGTCACTCTCCCTCTCCCCCTTTCCCCTCTCTGCCTTTGTATCTGTGTATTCTCTTTTTCTCTCTCTGTCACCATCACTCTACCCCTCACTTTCTTTATATATCTATCTCCCGCCCCTTCCCATCCATCCATCCATCTTCCTCTATTTCCATCTATCTATCTATCATCTTTCCATCGCTTTTTCTATCTCCTTTCATCCAAGTAGAAGTGTGGTTAAGGCTTATGTAAGCTTGAATGGGCGCCTATAACAAAGAACCTCTGTGATCTGATAAGGTAGTTCTGATCCTACGATAAATATGCAGGGCGAAGTAATCGAATTAAGATTACGTAAATGAATGTTAGGATAAGAGAAAGTAATAATAATAATTAATATATTTGTAAACCCTCATGTTTACAATTCTTTTTCGTCTAGAGACGTGTTGTTTATCTTTTAACTTGGGTTCGTTAGTTAATTATTGAGTTACGATTAATTTAGTTATAAGAAGTAAAATACGAACGGGATTTACAATGGCGGGAAATTATTGAAAGAAGGTTTATTGTAAAAGTGTTAAAGCTATTTAATGTGAAGATATGTTTAAGACACTAGCTAAGTAATTATAGGAAGAACAGGGACCCTAAAGGTACGCACTTCCTATATAAAGCTAATCTGAAACTAATCCAGGTTCCAGTAGGATTACATTATAGGACCTAAGATATTTCGAATGTAATCCAGTAAATTTTAAGTCACTCATAAAACAAAAGTTCAGATTAGGAGACATTTTTCAAGGGGGGGATTTTTGAACTTGGGGTAATGTAAATTTATTTCTCTTAAACCAGAGGCTTAGACCATGGGGACAATGCCTTTGAGTTGCTCTACGAACTGATATTTCGGACGGTCATAAGATACATTCGGAGTGACTTAATTAATTTTGAGTTATTGGTCAATCAGATATTTGGTATGTGAATAAAGCACTTTGTGTGTGTTTCTCAACGGGGCCCACGGAACATTTGAAGGGGGTCACAGACTCCATAAAGAATTCCGGAAGACTCGAAACTATTGAAGCCTAAATTATAGTTAGGTAAGTAGATAATTCTAATTTATGTAGTTAAATTACATTCTAGAAAAATAATACAGATATTTTCTATTTTTGAGATATTGTTTAATAGATATTTAATAGATCTGGAAACAAATATTTTGCATCATACAAAAGCTTATTGTGTAAAATAGAGTTGATCTGCATATTAACTACTGAAAATAATGGTTATAGGGGCCACAGGCAAAAATAAAGCACCTATGAAGGAAATGAGCCAAAAGCAGGTGTGAACCGCTGTTGTATAAGATGAGTCTAGAATTATTTTTCCAGCAAATATTCTAAAATATGGAATTGCATCATATTTTGAGTGATTCTTACGTGTGTTTTTACTCCGGTGCATAATTTGAGTCATCCTATAAGCGGAGATTTTGAACTGTGGTTAGAAGCATCATATTTTGAGTCATTACTCGATCATAGTTCTTGCACTGCGGTGGATAACTTTTGAGTCATCCTTCATGTTGGAGATTTTGGAGTGCAGTAAGATGCAGCTTATTTTGAGTCATTACTTAAGAATAGATCTTGGACTGGGGTGAATGGATTTTGAGTCATCCTATGAGTGGAGATCTTGTACTGCAGCATATTGTGAGTCATTAATCGAGCAGAGATACTGGATTACGTTGCATGGATTTTGAGTCTTCCTTCGTGTGAAGGTCATGAACTCGGAAAGATGCATCATATTTTGAGTCCATACTCGAAGAGATATTCAACTGCGGTTCATTGGTTTAGATCCATCCTACAAGTGGAGATCTTGGACCGCGGTTAGATGCAAATATTTTCAGTCAATACTCGAGCATAGAACTTGGACTACGATGCATGGACTTTGTGTCATTTCCCATGGGGAGATTTTAGACCGTGGTTTGATGGATTTTGAATTCTTTTCCACTGGCACGGTTTTGACTATGTATGGATACATTTCTGCCATTCTTCTTACAAAGCCTACCTTGCACACGTCCTTTGTACTAGTAGGGAATCAACTTGCAACCTGATCATAGAGGATCGATGTTTTTGATACCTGGTGATCAGCGTAGGTAATCTACCGGGGGGTCATTGCGTGCATTGTTCTGTAATTACATAGTGTACACTTCATTGTTATGTAGACCTGTAGTAACATTACAGTTCAAGCGAATTATTATAGTAATACCAGGAGAGCGAGTTTTCCTCTTGTTAAACTGCAGTCCCATAAGGAAATAAGGAATGAATCAAAGGATTGTATTCTCAAATATAAAGCGCAATAGCAACGGAGCCTGTAATGAGAGATATGTAAAGCAAGTGCTGATGATGGAGGAAGTGAAAAGGTGTAAGATAAATATATATAGAGAGATTCATGCCTAACAGGCATTAGGGCTTGAGTTTCACACTATATGTGTTGGGGCTTGGTGGGAACGCAAGTTTATAGATGTCATGTGACATTGCTTTGAAGGTTTAAACAATAGGAAGGACCCATTTGATTCTTTTTCTTTAGCTATACCAAGTGCACTTCTCCTTGGATTACTCCTCCTATACAGCTGTCACATATTTTTAATCTCCACTCCCACCCCCATTTTTTTACATCTTTTTTTACATTAAAAAAAAAATATTTTTTTAAAGATGGTAATAATATAATAATAATTCACATTTTGCTCGAGATTCTAAACAAAAGTCTCTTTGTATCTCGAGATTTAAATACACCTTGAATGCGCATTATATATAAATCTATACACGTAGGAAAATATGTGAAAATAAACGAACTTATAAGAAACATGAGCGAAACTTGTGGTGTTGGAAAAATATTTTCGTCTTTGGCCTTCGTTACTCAAGACCAAGAAAAACTTGAACCGTAAATCGGCGAATCACGGACATACTCAAGGAAAATGACAAAAAATAGTTGTTTTATTTTCAATCGATCAAAATGAAGGTCAAAGTTTTGATTTATATATGGGGTAAATAATTCCTTATTATTAAAGCTTTAACTATGTGTGTGTATTAATTCGCACATTTATAGATTTCATGCAGTTTTTTTACATATATGTCTACGGACAAAAGAACCCGCGTTTCAATATATAGAAATGTAGGTATAATATGTGAATACCATTAGCAAAATTGGCTTGGTCTCCCGTAAATATACGTATACATAGTTTACATAAGCACAGTGTTTACATATAATAAATATATATTAAAAAAAAAAGAAATTTCAAATACATACGTATTTCTACAGACAACGCATGAGAAGAAATAGATGTAGCCTGTGTTCTGACGGTTATGTACATACCTGGAATTGAAAACAAAAGAAATTAATGGAGACTTTGCATTGCATTGGCCAATAGACCTTTATTAAAGTGATATACAAAAAATAGCGATAATAAAATACAAATATTGAGTGATATTTGGCGCTTATGTTTATAAATTAACGCGATATTTTGCAAGTGATCTCATAAATCTAAGAGATCAACCTTACCCGAAAAGCTATTGAAAGCCCTGAATTTCTATGTTATTTATGTGGCTCATAAAAGCAGCAAGGATCACGTGTGCGTGAATGTTTGTGTGTATTCACCATCGCAGTTGGCTTCGGATGGATTTTCCCAATATAACCAAACATTGAAGCGCACGAAAGCACCAAAAGTCTGACCTTCGCTCAACCAAGGTCAAGGCCAGAAAACAAGGTCAGAGTGAAGAGCTTTGCATTTACTAATGACAGCCTCAATTTTCTAACGCACACACAAGCAATAACATCGCTCACATGGTGTCAGTTTGACGTCACCTTAGCGTACAGGGAGCAATTATTAGTGGTTTAAAAATAATACATCCAGTGTATTTGATAAATGTGGAGATGCAAAACAGAGTAAAGTGAATCTACACCGAGGAGTTTAAGGTATGGTTCTATTAAGAAACTTATTAAAATTTAGACGAAGTCACGGAAAAATATGACGCAAACAACTCAGAGGTAAAAAAGTCGCACACAAATCCTCAAATACAAGAAAACAAAAACGACGTGAAAAAAAAATGAATGCATTAAACGTGAATGAGAAATTATTCTCGACTTATATATTTAGGCTTTAATTATGAATTAAGAAGGCATTTTTTGGTGTGAAGATGTCTCTCTTAGCCATTTATATTGCCCATTGAAGGATATTTGGCGACGGATAACATCGAACTATGTCTAGACTTTTGCGAAAATCACTCTTCTTTGGACCCTCTCATGAATCAGACTAAAAAAAGGCGTCGAAATGAACAGAAAAACACAACAAACTAAAGAAGTTAAAACCAGAGGTTAAAAAGCAGAAACGCGACTGTCAGGTATAATAAAAATGATTTAATTTAATTTTTTGTGTAAAGATGCTTTTCTTAACCATTTTTATTGCTCGTTGAAGGACATATAAGGACGGATGACATCGAAAAATGTCTTAGACCTTTGTGAAGATGACTTCTTTGGATTTTTCATGACTCAGACTTAAAAAGAGGCGCTTAAATGAACGGAAAAAGAAGGATAGGTTAAAAAGCTGAAACGCAACTGTCAGAAATATTAAAAAAAATGAATTAATTTTGTTTAAACATTAAGAAAATAAAAATTTTTAATAAAATGAAAGAAAAGCCACAACTTCGTGTGCTACAGAACTGAGTGGTATAGTGTATGAAAGATTGACAGTGTTTAGAAATTCTTACAGACACTGACAGAATATGGATGAGAAAATAAAGGGGGGGGGAGGGAGTAATTCAAAGTAAAAACCAACGACGTGGCGATCCCCCCCCACCGAAGATTTGTATCGAGAGATCTGAAAATTAAGTGGTGAAGATGAAGGTATTGAAGGGGTGTGGAAGATATATATACACGCATATCATCTTCAGGAATGGAAACCTGGCGAAAACGGAATCATACAGATGTCAACTGCAGCATGGTTTCCCCGGGCTATACCTATTATATTGGAAGCATCACTGTAACACTTGACTCATACCTTGTCTCTAGGGAAAGATGGTGTTAAACTCGCTGGAAGCTTTACAAAATTATATGTACGCAGTTGCGATTCTTGCCAAACAGCATCTCCATTAATGACGTCTGCCCCTCCTATTTGCATATAATTGTCTTTCAATAGAATCTATCACTATTAACTACAATTTTAGTCGCGTGGACACAATTCTATAATTTACTATGTCGATCCGTAGGGGAGCGGGCGGATGGTAACGATTTTTCTTTCCAATGACCTTTTTGCCAATAACATCTTAACTATTCTGACGATTCTAACGAAATTTGAAACCCTTATGTTGTTTTACATTTTATTTCAAATGTTATAATCACCAAGGCCCTCCCAAGGTTAGCCAGGGAAATTAAAAGAAAACTAATTATGGGTCGGATTGCCCCATTTGTTCAAAGTTGTGAAGGTCATGAGGTCATTGGTCACAAGGTCATAATTCAGAATAATTGAAAGGACGCGATTTAGGTTTGTTGACCATGTTATTATTTTATACTGTGATCCTTCATTTGTGACTGAATCTTTATAGGATAAAGATCCTCCATTTGTGACTGAATCTTTATAGGATAAAGATCCTTCATTTGTGACTAAATCTTTATAAGATAAAGATCCTTAATTTGTGACTGAATCAATATAAGATAAAGATCCTTCACTTGTGACTGAATCTTTATAAGATAAAGATCCTTCACTTGTGACTGAATCTTTATAGGATAAAGATCCTTCATATGTGACTGAATTTTCATAGGATAAAGATCCTTCATTTGTGACTGAATCTTTATAAGATAAAGATCCTTCAATAGTGACTGAATCTTTATAAGATAAAGTTCCTTCACTTGTGACCGAATCTTAATAAGATAAAGATCTTTCATTGTGACTGAATCTTTAAAGGATAAAGATCCTTCACTTGTGACTGAATCTTTATAAGATAAAGATCATTCACTTGTGACTAAACCTTTATAAGATAAAGATCCTTCATTTGTGACTGAATCTTTATAAGATAAAGATTATATTGGTGAAAAGCTATCAAAATATAAGTATTACTAAATAAACACACTAGGTCAAAGGGGGATTATTTACAACTTATCATTGATATTATTCCACTATATCTGATAGTACCCAGATTACCTGAAATGATATATCAGGACAGATTACATACTCCTCCTTCGTCTTCGAATACCTTTTTCACAGTGAGTACATTATCTTCATACCTTCGATATAGAGTGAAGTGTAATACGAACTTCTTAAGATTGAATTCGGATTTTGGTCTCCAGAACATACCTGGTTTTTTAAATGTTCTGTTACAATGGGAGGTCTTATGTTTCGAGAGGTTTACCTGTGTGTTAGAAAAGGTTCCGTCAAACAGCCTTAAAGTTCTACTTTTTCAGCACGTGTCTTTAAAACTTCTTTTCCATTTTGTGCAGCTGTGTGTCGAGATGAAAGTGAAAAGAAGCGAGATCTCTGCTCTGCTGCGCGCGGGTAATCCATCATTGCCAAACTGCTCAGTCAGCCATGTGACCGTCTACAGAGTCGCGGATGGGCTCAAGAATGAGGGAGGCCACAAATATCGACCTCGTTCAGACAAAGCTCAAGTTGTCAAGATTACTTTTAGGGCTGTGACCTCCTGTGAGTCTAACGACTCGGTGGAGGCGTGTGGCCGTTTCGCCTTACGGGATACGGTCACACTGTGGAAAGAGGAAGCTCTGAATTCAGCCGAGGCTAGATGTGAACGCTTTGTGCCGCCAGCTCTACTAAGGGGGCGGACTGGGTGAGTAGAACCTCAGAAGGGTTTCAAATGGACGCGGAAATTACCAGTTTGTTGATCTGGAGGGGCAAGGAGCTGAGAAAGATTTTAAAAATTGAGGAAAAAGACGTCAGAGGTAGCACCGGGTGAACCAGAAGCAAGTTCTTAGCCTCGCTTAAAGGAAGACGATCCGTAATCTGAACGGCCAGAATTTCCTTCTCCAAGAGATTCGCACCGCATTTCTTTGAAGAAGCGGAGTGCGCTCTCCGTAAGTGAGACACTTGGCCATACACGATAGGAACTTATCGTGTACGGCCTTGGAGCAACTTACACAGATTTTGCGTAAGCCTGACTTTGCACATCTACATGGGCGCATCGTATGGCCGAAGTGGTGACAGTAGTCGTAATTCTGTGATAGTGGCACGAATGCCATTTGCGGTAGCGATACAAAACGGCCCCCACCGACTCAGGGATCCTGTCACGGTCGAACAAGACGAGATGTGTAGGGGTGGGTCTCAATGCCCCTTCCCTTTTTTCTCATTACACGTTCGACCTTGAAAGCTTCATGGTCAGCCAGCTCTAAGATGATGTCTTCACGAAGTTCATGGAAGAGTGTGACGTCACACTCACCGGCGTGTCACTAAGTGTCCAAAGGACACTAATCTTGGACGCATCGGAGGAGGAATCCGACGCATTCGCCAGAAGGCTCTCGTCCGAGAAACGGATCACTTTTGGATCTCTATCAATCAAGCTAACTATTACTATCCTCTGGTGGATCATGTTACCCTTGGCCAACATGCCGTCATCAATAACCAGAAAGCGTTTGAAGCCAGCGGGCTCTAAACGCCAGGTAGTCTCTCAATGAAAGGCCACGACAAAATCGAGGCTCCGTTCAGCACACTTGCAACTTTGGCCTTTGTCTGCCTCACCAGCTCACGCGAGGGCGCCTTGAGGCCGGGCATGCCGATCTTAGCCTATTCACTTGCCAAAACGCAGCATACCTGTCTGCTCCTGTGGCCCCTACGGAAGGAGAGGAACCCTTAGTTCCTCTCCTATATAAATACAAAATATATGTAGATACTATACTAACCTACAGAGGAGCAACATTAAATATATTTTGATATTAAAATATAAAACTAAATTTCAGATTAAAATGAAATTTTGGGGGGTAGAAAATCTGAAGGAGAAACGAAAAGTTTCCACCTCTCAATCAGAATTAGTACAAGATCTCAAGCCTATTTTTTATATCGCAAATCTATAATTATTCTATAATAAAATATAAACATATCCACCATTTTTCGTTTAGTTTCAATTTTCCGTATAATTATAAAACGAATTCGTTCATATTTGTTGCTTCCGATTTCGTTCGTTTAAATATTAAAATTTGTTGTTTATACCTTAAATCGACTTCGTTCTTTTGCAGCTTTTCATTAGAATAATTGAGTGGAATGCTTCAAATACGACGAAAATAGTGAGCTATTAACCGGTTGTTTTTTTAAAGCCTGAAATTTAATAAGGATTGAGTTTACCGAAAAGGAAACAGCTTTGGCGCCGCGCGAAGCCGATTTCAAATTCTAACGCACAGAATCGAATTTTGAAGATAAAAAATAATCAGTCATTTTTCTCTAGTTTTAGACACTTTCCTTACGGACTTTTAGTCGCATGGACGTGACTCTATAATTTACTTTGTTGGTCTGTAGGTCGATCGGTCAAATGTTAACCATTAATGAGTTTTTTTGGTAATAACATCGTAACTACTCGGCAGATTGTAACGAAATTTGAAACCCTTATGTTGTTTTACATTCTCTTATAGCCATGAGTCATAATAATTTAGAACACGCGACTTAGGTCTGTAGACCTACTTCTAACTTCAAGGTTAGATTGGATTAGTTAAGTTGAGTTAGTTCTTTTAAGCGGGGTTAGTTATTTAATTAAGGGTGGTTAGGTTATGAGAGGCTCTGTGGGCTAAGTTAGGTCTATCTCGATAGCAGTAGAAATATACCTACAAACATTTTTGCTGAAATCTGCAAATCAGTGAATCACAGAGAGCAGTGACGCATTGATATCAATGGTCCACCATTCGAACACTTACGTGTTTAAAACAAATTAAACTATCTATTATTTTAATATATATCATCACTAACTTTATAATTTAAGATGGGGATTTTTTTGAGTATTTGAATAATAATTTCATCTTAGTTTGGTTATAACTTATGTTATTTTATCAAAGTTATTTCTGATAATTCTTTTATAATATCCAAAAACAAAATGGTGAAGTTCAGAAAATTTATTTTTATATATCTTCTTCTATAACTATATTTTAGCAACGGGATATTTTGAAGGGAGGAAAATTTAGTTTAGAGTTTCTTTTTAAAATTATTATAATTGGCGAAGTTCAAAAAATTTAGAAAAAATTAACCATGGCTGCTTTTTTTTAGATTTTAAATTTTAATCTTAATAGTGAAGCGCAAGCTCCCCCCCCCCGTAGGGAAAATGGCGAAGCCATTGCCTAGTTTTACCTATAAAAAGAAATACAAAAACATCTGAATCCGTTAGTGGGTTTGCCTGTTATAAGTTTTTTTACATATGTAGGTATACATGGTTTGTGGACTGTATAATTATAATGCAGTATTTCCTCCTTAATTTTGCATTCATTAAAGCCTTATCCGGCCAAAGTGCCAATCTTTCGATAGAAAACAACATTTTTTACTTACGTTAATAGCGTTGTGTTTACATTTCGGAGTTTTAGCAGTTATTAATGGCCGAATAGAAACACTGTAAACATTTGACAAGAAGGACATAAACACCAAAGGAAGTTGACTAGCAACCGATCGCTGACTTTTGAGTTTTGGCTGGATTTGTTTTACTTGAGTGTAATCGGGGTATTCTAAGGGAGATAGTTTTAATATGGGCTCAGGTGCCCTAAATAATGGGAGAATTGTAAAGAAAACAGAAAGATTAGTGAATAGACCCTCCCCTCTCCTCTAGGATAATAGCATGCCGCCACTAGATTGGGAATATAAAATTCCCCAGTTCGATTGTCCTCTACCCCACACACACTGCGGTGCAATTACTGGCCATCATGATATGCTATCATCAATAGCCCCGTACCACTGATATTTATCTAATTTGTGGTAAATATACCTAATTTGTGTATAAATTATCTAATTTGTGGTAAAGCTATCTAATTTGTGATCATTTGTTTTACCTAATTCACGGTAAATTTATCCAATTTGTGGTAAACGTATCATATTAAATTGTGGAAAATTTATCTAATTTGTTGCAAACTAATCTAATATATGGTAAAATTAAATATTTTGTGATAATGTTACCATATGAAAGTAAATTATTCTACTTGAATGGCAATTAAAATATTGGTTATGGTAATGGAAGGAGATATTAACTGATCTTTGTCACTTAATAGTGGTAAAATGGTAAAATATTCCATATAAAATTGGACGAAATTGAATACGTCCTAAATGATTTTGTGAGCATAATATTCAAACGCGCTTCACAGGCAGCTATGTAATCCAACGAGACCACTTTGATAATCGAATATTAGGAAACGGAGAGAAAGAGAATAAGGAAAAAGTAAATAAATAGATAGAACATGTCCAGGCAAATAAAGACAAAGTTTCCACTAATGGCAATAACAAACTTCCTCAACCCTGAATATTATAAACCTCTGTAATAAAATGGCATTAACCGCATCGGAACTCACGAACCGGGATTTCTTGGAGGTGGTAATAATCCATCACCGAGAGCGTGTCACGTACCACTTTCGGGCATTTTTCACCAATCTTAAGCCTTCGTCTCACCAAACTATCCCCGCTCTTTGCTAATTAAGTAAGCAATTAGAGTAAGGAATTAAACAAAAATCGATTAAATAAAGGAGGCAAAGAAAATGGGAAAAGAGACGAGATAAAGGTGATTGAACCGAGAGAAATGTCACTGTTGCACAAAGGACGCCGCATAATTAACCTGTTGCGTCACGGAATGGAGTCGAGAAGGGTCGCCTTAAAGATGGCGTCGGACCTCGGAAGATTGGCGGACAATTTTAAAGACATTTTCCTTCTTTATTTCTCTCCTTTTCTGTGGCTCTTAGCGTACCACAGAGCGAACTGAGATACAATATTGAATCGAAGGCTCAAGTGAATCATTCGGGCCACCATCCTTAGAGTAAAGCGCCGCGGACAAATTACCTGTCATGATATAAATGCTCCGGCATGACACAAATACTCTTCCACGGCACAAATATCCCGCCATAGCGCAAATATTCTGCCACGATCGACATCCTGCCATAGAACAAATGTTCAGTCACGCTCGATATCCTGCCATAGTACAAATATTCAGTAATGGAAAGAATATTCTGCCATAGCCTAAATAACTTAGCAGCAAAGGCAATTATCCTGCCACGACACAAATGTTCTGCAATGGCACGAAGAGACCACCATAGCACAAATATTAATGGCAAGCTCGATATACTGCCATAACATAAATATTCTGCCAAACTCGATATCCCGCCATGACACAAATATTTAGTCACGACACGAATCTTCTGCCATAGCATAAATAATTGTGCAACGCTACAATTATCTTGCCATAACACCAATATTAGTCTACCTTACAAATAGTTATGGTTACTTAGTCTTGCATGATTTTTTTTATATATAGGAGAGGGGTAGCGCAAGATCTTGGAAAACCAAATAGCTTGTTTGTATTGGCTGATTTTTATCGGATTAAACAAAAAAGACACCGACTTCAGAAGGAGTCAGTGTTTGGAGAGAGGCAGGGGAAAGGGTAGGGGTGAGGGGGGGGATTATTTCCAGCTTATTTCATCACAATTCTCCACGAAACTTTCGAATACACCTATAGAAGATTAAAAGGATTTTCCATAGAAGGTTTCCTGAAAATTAATGAATAGTATAAACTTACTACCCAGTAGCCACCGAAGACATACCCGTAATATTGGTTCTTGGTGAAAGGGGTGAAGTAAGGTGGACTAAAAATGTAAAAGGGGAGTCTAATTTGAATTATTAAGACCTTAAAACAACTCACTTCTCAAAGGATGTGGTGCTATTCAGTGCAGAGGGGGGGGAGGGGCGAAACACTAAATGAATATCCACTAAAAAGATTGGGAGGGGAAGGATCTTTTTAACTCTATATTATTTTTTTTTTGAGTGGAGTTGACGCCCTCCTACACACTCAGTCGGGTCTATCCATGCGTGGGAAAGACAACGTAGGTTTGTGACGCACAAAGAAACGGCAATTTTGAAAAAAGAACAACAAAAAAAACGAACAAACAAAAAACAAGTCTGCGAAATGGATTGAAATAATGTATTTCTGGGCACTGCGTGAAAGAAATTATTATTATTTATTAGTAGTAGTATTGCTGTTATTATTAATATTATTATTATTGTTGTTATTATTATGATTGAAGTTATTATCATCATCACATCATTACTAACTCCATAATTTAAGAAGGGGATTTTTTTGAGTATTTGAATAATAATTTCGTCTTAGTTTGGTTGTGACTTATGTTCTTTTTATCAAAGTTATTTCTAATAATTCTTTTATATCAAAAAACAAAATGGTGAAGTTCAGAAATAAATATAAGTATCGAAATTTTGTGAATATTTTAAAACCCAAAGAATTACAAATGGTGAAGTTCAGAAAATTTATTTTTATATATCTTCTATAACTCTATATTTTAGCAACGTGATATTTTGAAAGGGAGGAAATTTAGTTTAGAGTTCCTTTTTAAAATGATTATAATTGGCGAAGTTCAGAAAACTTATAAAAATTTAACCATGGCTGCTTTTTTTTAGATTTTAAATTTTAATCTTAGTAGCGAAGCGCAAGCTCCCCCCATCGAGTGGCGAGGTCATTGCCTAGTTATTATTATTATTAATTGATGAGGCTTGCATGAAAACTCTGTCTCTAAGAGGGAGCGACTCCCTAATATCAATATTTTGGGATTTATGATGCGAAGGGGGTTCCTATTTAAAAGCCATCTTTAGGCGAAGCTGGCTTCCCCTCACCCTCCGTGTTCCCTCAATCTATTGGGGGGGGAGCTGAGACGCCCCAGGGGAACAACTGAGATACGACAGAAACGGCTGGAAACACCACGGCCCGCATTCGAGACGCTAAGCCACATTAGGCTGGTTAGTGTCCAGATGGGGGCTTGAATCAACTCAACTGGCTATGAGGTGAACCCCACTTCAGATCCCGCGTTAAATTGCGGATCTTTAGAAAAATAAATTAAAAAAAAAGAATATTTCAAGCAGTGGCGTACGTCTCAGACTGTCTCCCTGTGGTCAAGTAACTGTGGGAATAGATCCCCTCCCCCCAAAAGTCCCCTTGCGCTGGGTCTCTACCCCCACCCGTCAAAATGCCCCCCACCCCTCTCTTTTCCCTCAAAAAATAGACCAGAATTGAATGAAGTCAAATGGGGAACACGGGCGATGCCCCAAAGCGCCAGCCGATGATGAAGTTTCGATTCCAGCGAACTCCTAATCTGATCGGGGGGGGGGGGGGCAAAATTTGTGGGGCGGGGGCATACGTGGGTGATCTAGAAATTGATCTACCATAGGGGTTCGATCGTTTGGGGTAATGTTTGCCATTGGTTCTTGGAATAGGGGGACGTGGATCCATTTTCAGGGAACCGATTAGGATACGCGGAAAAGCCCTGACGGAGGGATTCACCGGTGCCTTGATCTTCCTGTGTATCACAGACTCCCATGTGCATGTATACACCCACATGGGCTTTTTATCTCACCTGCTCATGACCACATAGAACTTGTACATGTTGTACAAGTTAATAATTCATTTTTCTTCTTTTCTTGTTTTTTTCTCCTTTTTTTCCTCTATTGTTCCTTTCCTTTATTTATTTTATTCTTCTATTTCTTTCCCCTCATTCTTCCTAAATATCTCTTTATCATTATTTTCCTTTCCTTCGCCTTTTTCCTCTTCTTTCATTCTTATCCTTTCATTATTCCTAATTTCATTTTCTATCATTCTTCTCCTTCGTCTCATTTGGTTCTTCCTAAATTTCTCTTCTATCATTCTTTTCGTTTCCTTCTCTTCTAATCTTTCCATTTCATTCTTCATAAATTCCTCATCTATCATTATTTTTCTTTCATTCTCCTTTTTTTTCTTCTTTCATTCTACTCCTTTATGCTTCCTAAATTCTCCTTTTGTTTCTTTTCCTTCTCCTTTTTTCCTCTTCTCATTTTATTCTCCCACTTCTTCTTCTTCTGTTAAATAGAGAGAAAGAGAGAGGGAGAAGAGAGAGAGAGGGGGAGAGAGAGAGGGGGAAGAGAGAGAGAGGGGGAGAGAGAGAGAGGGGGAAGAGAGAGAGAGAGCGCGTATCATTGAATTCGACGAGAGGAGATTTGTTGGAAGTCTCAAATCGGGATTTAATTCTCTTTCCGCAATGGCCTTTTTGCGCGCCCGCTCTCGTTGGCTATCATTGCCCCACCCCCACCCCCACCCCCAACCCTACCTCTACTCTCTGGAGAGCAAAGCTGGCGGTTTCGAATCCCCCCCCCCCTTCTTCGGTGGGGGGAGAGCGAGGGGAAAAGAGAGACAAAGAGGCGAGGAGAAATGATCCATCACTCTTTCAGCTCCAGCTTCCGTATTTAGGCACCGTTTTACCTATCAAGGTCTAATTTGAATTTTAATTATTTACCTTTCTATTATCCATTCCTCTTTCTAATTTTCTCTGTTCTTTTCCTACCCTTTATTCCTTTTTCACCCTTCTTTGGTTATTCTTTTAGCAAAGTATGGTTTCCCAACCTCTCACCTCCGCGGCACAGTTCAATCGGGGATATATTTATTTCCCCCATTCATTTTCACTTACACTAACTTTTCCACTTTCCTCTTAACTTCTTTTCAAAAACTTTCTGTGCGGATGTGACAATAGATGGATCAGTTCCAAGATTCGACTGTTAATGGCCATGACTTTGCGGGAGGACGCCTCAGTTCATCTACAACCAAACTGTCCTTCCCGGGATACGACAATGCCAGGTACATGGATCCAACGATGATCCGTCAGCTGATTCGACTATCTCCCTAGTAGGATCCATATAAGATCCCTATCGTGACTTGATAATGATCGATCCAGGAATCCAACGAAGATCCCTCAGGTGATCCGACAATGTTCGATCGATGGATCCAACAATACTTATTCCCTTTGATGCTACACTGCTCTTTACATGGATCAACAAGACACTGTTCGTGATCCACCTATGTTTGGTCCAGATATTCAAAGAGGATCGAAGCGTTGATCTAACAATGGTCGATGTGGTGATCCTACAATGGTCGATTCATGTATACAACGAAGTTGGGTCCAGGATCATTTCGGTGATCCAACAAGACTCAATCCAGAAACACAACGAGAATCCTTCCCGTGGTCAAACAATGCTTGGTCGATGGATGCAACGATGCTTGGTCGATGGATGCAACGATGCTTGGTCGGGTGATCCTACAATGTTTTGTCCATGGATCCAACAAGGCGCCACACGATGATTAATATTATTCCGCCCATGGTTCGAAATTCTATCCGGTGATCCGACTTTGTTCAGCCAAATTGATTCAAAGAGGATTTTCTCAGTGATCCGAAAATGCATAGTTCAGGGATTCAACTAGGATCCATTCGTCTAGTGATCGACTATTCTCTTTCCATGGATCTAATGATTATCCGTCCTTCGGTTTGACGATGTTCTGATCAGGGATTCAATGATCTGCCAATGCTCTATCTATCCATATCTCCAACGAGAATCCGTCAGGTAATCTGACGATTTTCATTCCAGGGATCCGACGAGGACACGTCCAGTGATCTGTAAAGATGCTCGTTCTACGGATTCAAGTATTTTTCACGTGCTCGGTCCAGATCTAACGAGGATCCCTCGTTATTTAGATCTAGGAAAAACAGCCTAGTGAGCCTACATTGTTTTCTCAGGTATCCAACAATGATTCGTCCGGAGATCCACTAATATAGCCTACAAGAGGCATTTCTAGGGCTCTGGCCAAGATCCGGCAATGCATCCCGTGTTATTGTGCCCAAGACAGAGATGCGTACCTAAATCCAACAAGAATCCAGCTGGGAATAGGCCAAGTGATCCATCCAAGGTGCCTGCTGGGATTAGTCCCGAGATCTGACAAGAGTGGATCAATGGATTGGACCCAATCCCAAGATCTGTCAACGCACTCCCTCCAGGCCCTGTGGGAAAGCGTCCAATGAGCGCCTCCGAGTCGCCCCTACCTCTCCCAGAGTACCTGACCGAACCTCCTCACCCCCCGTCCCTCAGGCGAGCGGATCACCCCGTACCCCTGTCCGGGTACGGATTTGGACCCCGATCCGCACCGTATGGCCCCTATCTCAGCGGAGAATTAAAGTTACCCGCAAATTGAGACTACCGGTGAGTAACCAGCCTCGATGTCGCTTAATGCCATTCGACGTGGAAGCGACAGACGAGGGAAGCTCCGAATGTCGGATCTTCCTTAGGGTTAGCACCCTCTTTCCCTGGTACCCCGAGTCTAACCAGCGACGGGAGTCACTGGATTCCCCATAGAATTCCCGTACTCAAGTATGACCCCCTCCCCCCCGCCCCAAGATCTTCCGAAATAAATACTAGAGTATGTAGCACTATGGGGGAAGCCTATGCAAAATAAAAGGATTCCCATAAAATAAAAGGATATCTAATAAAATTAAAAGGATACCTAATACAAAAAAAAATCCCTCCCAATAATAAACGACGCCGGGCAAAATAAAAGAATCCCCACCAATGAAAGGATACCCAATAAAAGTAAAAGGATACCTAATACAAAAAAAAGAATGCCATCCAAATAATAAAGGACACCGGGCAAAATAAAAGAATTCCCAATAAAAATAAAAGGATAAAATATCAATACAAATAAAGAAGCCCTTGAATTATTTACTCTCGACGTTGACTCTTAGACGACAATTAGAATCGGGCCCCCTCGCGGGGGGTTGTCCGGGAGGGATGTGAAGATAGTGGTTGAAGATGGGGAGGAAGTGAAGGTGTGTGCAGGTTGAGGGGATGCTTAGGAAAAGTGGCAACACCGGTTCAGGGGGAAGAAAAGTCACATCGTGTGTGGCCAGATGAGGGAAGCTGACCTCCCCCGGGTCACGGCCTCCCTCGAGGAATCGGGCAGTACCAAAACCCAATGTGTGAAAGAGACGAAACGGCACCGGAAGAATGCGCAGGGCACCAGACAGATGAAGGCCAAGCGACTCTTCTGCTCCTCCCCCCCATGGTTGCTTATAAAGAGCAGCTCCGCCCCAGGGTTAAGTGTAGGTAGATTATTTTATGTAAGGAGGGGGCAGTGCCCCAAGGACGAAGGGGACAGTGCCCCGCTGCTTGAGTGCCACATCAACCTTATTGCCCCCCTCCCTTTGGCCTATGCACGTATTGGCACTCAAAAATAGCTCCCCCAGGGGAAATATGTAAAAGAGCTATGTACACATTAAATTAGTGTATACCCGCGAGGTGCACACAGGAAAGAGATACCTCGGGGTTTAATGAGTTCAGAGGAAATGCTCGTTCGTGCGAACTGGTTCCTTCCCACGGGGTTTTAAATCCCCCCTAGATTAAGTAGGATGTGTCGATTCTCCATGTCCCTTTTTTGGTCCTTCTCCCTGAGGAGGTAAGGTAGGGACATGGTCAGGGGTTATGAGAACAATGGGGCGATGAGGCGATATACCCTGCTTCTGGTGATCAGTGCCACCCTAGTGGCGTCATGTGGTTCTACCCTGGGTCCTTCTAGTGGTTAACCCCATCAAGGATAACCCCACTGAGCGCCTGGAGGTTCCTTCTACTTCATCAATGGTACACATGGAGGGATTAGCTTCCCCCCCCCCCCGTGTCGGGGAGGGCAGATGGCATACTCTGTGGTGACGTCACGAATGGCGGCTTCTGACGTAAGTCGTAGACGGATGAGTAAAGGACAAACCCCGGGGAAAATGGGAAGGGGGGCCATTAACGTCTGCTTGCCTTGGTAATCTGACTTTCGATATATATATATATATATATATATATATATATATATATATATATATATATATATATATATATATCGATAAATAAGCAGGCTAAATTTAGGAAGTTCATTATTATATATTAAGTTATTGGTACCGACGTTTCGGGTAGGAACCCATTTTCAAGGATATGAGATTATAAATATACCAGGCAATGGCTTCGCCACTCCCCCACCGGGGGAAGCTGGCGCCTGGCTATTAAAATACCAATTTAAAATCTAAAAAAAAGCAGCCATGGTTAAGATTTATAAATTTTCTGAACTTCGCCAATTATAATAATTTAAAAAAAGGGAATCTAAACTAAATTTCTCCCCTTTCAAAATATCACGTTGCTAAAATATAGAATTATACAAGATAAATAAAAATAAATTTTCTGAACTTCACCATTTGTAATTCTTTGGGTTTTAAAATATTCACAAAATTTCTATACTTATATTTATTTCTGAACTTCACCATTTTATTTTTTGATATTATAAAAGAATTATTAGAAATAACTGATAAAAAACATAATTCATAACCAAACTAAGATGAAATTTTTATTCAAATACTAAAAAAAAATCCCCTTCTCAAATTATAGTTAATGATGAACTTCCTAAATTTATATATATATATATATATATATATATATATATATATATATATATATATATATATATATATATGTGTGTGTGTGTGTGTGTGTGTGTATGTGTGTGTGTGAGAGAGAGAGAGAACGCGCAGGAGCGAGAGAATAAGAGCAGCATAAAGAAAAGGAAAAGAATCAAGAGAGAGAACGAGAGACGGTAGAAAGGAAGAGAGGAGAGAGAGTTTGGGGAGAAGGTAAGAGCGCTACTCCCCCCCCCCCCGGCGCGCTAGCATCCGCTCCTCTCTTCCTATGACCTTGAAACTTTCAAGGTCAATCTCCTCTCTCCCATCTTCCCACCGAGGGGCCATTGCTCTAGCTCCCTTCGCGTCCTTGGCAGCTCCCGTGGTTTCCCAGGGTCATGTCTGACAGAAGCGATTAGCCCCGACCTCGGGCGAAAGAGGGTATTAAAAACGCCTAAGCAATTACACATCGGGAGTTAAGCGCTCGTAACTTCTCCCTCCATTTATTACAGATTTTCTTTCTACGGCTATTAGTGGCACGAGTCTTTTATTCTTACCCACTTTTTTATCGCACCTCTCCTTATTTCGTGTTTAGAGGGCTCTATTTTGCATGGGGGTGCACTGGGGTTTCGGATAGGATTCGGGGGCCCCCACCCAGGGGTGTAGTATAAAGAGAACTGCATAGCTGAGTGAACTCAACATAGAAAATAATTCTCCGTGCAAAGGAAAAGAGAGAAAAAAGTCAAAGAGAAAACAAACAAGATGGTAGGTAATGCCATGCCCCCAAGAAGAAAAAAAAGATTAGCTCTACCTATTTCCTCCTCTTACCCTGCACCCTTTCTACCCCCAAGGGGTATCTTTTTAGACTTTTTATCATCCGATTATATATATATATATATATATATATATATATATATATATATATATATATATATATATATATATAGTTAATAGCCCAAGGAAAGGAAAGGTGGTATCACAACCCAGTAAAATGCTGAGGAATATATTACGTGAACAATTAAAAGCTTAAGAAAGAAAATGGGAGATTAAGAAACGGAGAAAATAGGGTAAACTATTTTAGCCGCTATATGAAAGTGAATAAAGGAGTTGGAATCAAAGCTGTGTCGTCAAGCGCTCATCGCTATCAGAACCACGACGCTAATCGACTGAGTCGCGAAAATGCGGTGCGAATTCAAGCTCCAAAGATATATAGTAGACAGACAAACACAGATAGATACCAAAGGCCTTTCTTTTATACACTGTACATATGATAATGGGACCAGCAATCCTCATCGGTTATGCAGGGGTTCAACCGTCCTATAGGGGTTCGCAGCGGCACCGAATAAGGGTATCTTTTAGTGCCACCTGTGGCTGAGCACAATTGATACACTTGGGACGAGCATAATAATTATTATCCCCCTCTGCCTCTCTGGGTGAACCGATCCCCCACTTCCCGCCCACGGTTGGCCTTCGTGCTCCCGCTGGAGGGAGAGTGGGAGGGACAGGTCATTAACCCCTCCTTCAAGTCCAAGGTTACTTGGCACTGCTTGCTATTCTGAGCGCTGTTTCTAGTGCCTCTCGGGAGTGCCACTCCTCGATGCAATGTATTTTTATTATAAATATAGTTATTATTATTATATTGCTGTTGCTGTGATGGTTGTTGTTGTTTTTAGTATTATTTTCATCATTACTCTTGTTATTATTGTTGTTATTGTCGTTTCATTGTTATTATTATGCAGAAATCGTAGACTAAAGGAGAGATTTATAAATTCACAAGCCGGTTGTTGCTCAGCCAACCAGCTAGAAAGCCAGTGGACTATTTCAGGCTGACAGTCACGCCATCTGTAAAGCGGCTGATCATGAGGCCTACAGGGAAACCAATCCACCTAATAGAAAGTTACCGCCCCATCTCGCTACTCGAGTTTCTAGGGAAACTCTTCGAAAAGCTCCTGAATAAAAGATGAAAAAAAAACACCTCGAAGAAAATTACCTACATAACAGTCAGATGACCAGACAGTTATTTCGTTAAAATATTACACGTGTTCAGGAGCCAGAGCGGGAAGGAGAAAAAAATCACCACAGAAACAGCAAGAGGCAACAGAGTGGACGTTATACTAGACAATGTTGCCAAAGCTCCCCCCTCCCTCTCCGGTTAAAGCAAAGCTAAGCACTTCCAAGGGTAAATGAGGTATCTTCATTAATTAGGGCTAAAACTTAACCAAACAAATTAGTACATAAAACACGAATACAAAGACCATAAGTACTCAGCGGAACAAACTCCCACCCGTTGGGTACAAAAGAAAACACTAGTACAAAGACCATAAGTACTAAAAGGAACAAATTCCGACCCGTTGGGTACAAAAAAAAAACACGAGTACTCAAGGAAACAAACTCCGACCCGTTGGGTCTAAAGCCGTGTGTTTTGGCACTTAGGCTAAGCGTCCTGTCATGAGAACACGGAAAATGATTTCAGATTAAATTACATATGTTCGCCTCGTTTCAGGTTAAGATTTAGCGAACCCATGATCGAATTGGGTGGCAACAGGCTCTACACTGTAATTTTTCCTCTGCTTGTGGACGACCTACTCCCAGTTATGCTGAAAAAAAATTAACTTGTCCAAAAATGCAAAAAAGTCGGTATAAGTCTGCTTGCAAATGCCCCCTCCCCCAAAAAAAATGAGAAACGCTTTATACCACAACCTCCAAGGGAACTAGATCAGCCGAATGGATTTCCCCTCACCCCCTCTCTGTATCATCCAGGCTTGGAGAGGCAGCAAGAGGCTTTCCCAGGTCAACCTCTGTCCAAGTTCTCCCATCCCATCGGCTATTTTTGACCAATAGAGAACAGGGAGAGGTTTTAGGGGTGGACGTTCTGGTAGGTTAGGTTAGGATACCTAATTTAACCTAAGGCTCCGATGGCTGATATTGTTGCCAAATTTTGAAAGGGGTGGGGGGATATTAAAATGATCCATCTAACTATTTTATTAATGAACATTAAGTCTATTTAACCTTTTCCTTTCCACAATATCTCCATTGTAAATATTTTAAAACTAATCTGACCATTCTATAGGTTTGTTTTTTAATAACAGTATTTCGTTTTATCTTGTACTCAAGGGGAGGACGGCTGACAAGGTGACTAAGGATACATATAAGAGATTATTAATAGAACCTATAAGGTAAATATTATTTTCAATTTAGTTACTGATTACGTTATATCAGTGCAGAAAAAAAAGCTCATGATACGCAAATGAGGCGATCTAAGCTTTAAGAAAATCGGGATCTCAGGTAAATGACCGACTTGGATCAAACGAAGTAGGTCATCCATTTGATGGGATTCTAACCTTGAATTTTATCGTCGGCATTGTAGATTTTTATAAGACAGGGAATGGAGCTGGTAATTCTAGGTCAAGGCCAGAACTACCATTAACAAGCACGGCGGCAAACGAGAGAGAACTCAGAGAAGAGAGATTTGACCAGACTTTCAGGCGACGCCACTACCGTGCCAGACGTACGACCATCCTTAAAGTAATTATGTAACGGAAAAGGAATTATTTATTTACTCAAAAAAACATGACAGTTAAGGCTTTCAATGTCATCACTTAAAAAAGCCTATTTTCATGAAGCGATACATAGCAGAGACCAAAATAAACACTAAATTGCGTTGTAATCCCATTCTCGTGTAAATGAAGTATCATCAGATATCTGCCATTTTCGTACATACTTAATGGCTTCAAAATTCAAGGTAACCACCCTTTTCAGTTACATTCCAAATGAATGAAGTCGTAGAGGACGAATACATAAAAAATTCATTCACGTTAATTCTCCTTACTGATAAAAATTTAGTGATTCTGCTCGAAGCGATGTGCGACGCACAAAGCTACAAATTTAGCATCGCCCCTCAGCGAGGCGTTTTGGATTTAACCTTGACCTTCGCAAGAGTTCATCTTCCTTTATGTGCACTAGGCACTGTACGGTAAATGAGGCGGAAATGACGAAACCTTAGCCTGAACGTTAGTTTTTCAATGATACACACGCCCCATCACTCCTTCCTGTTTGTACATTCAGGGTTTTCTTCGAATTATGTTTATAAGCAGAGCAGGCTCTTCTATCAAATTATACGACGCAAATAGACTGAATGAATGAACCGAATTGTGTACCAATATGCTTTGTAAAGAGAGTGGTAGGTTGGTGTAGTGATGCATATAATTCTCTTGGGCTATGTATATACCTTCCACGCATCTTCACTTCTCCTAACTTCATATTGGGCCTCTTTTCCAAAAGACACAGGGTAACGAGGCAAATTATAATAATCGTATCCCTTAGCGCTTCGAATATTTAACTTTCCCGAAACGACGTCCACATTTGCACTTTTGTATGCCTGGTCTTTGTTTGTTATCCATTTGATTATGTGTACTTGATATAAATTTGTTCCTGCGTGAATGTGCCCTCCCTCTAGAGTGGATACTCATTCCCTAACTTAGTTCCACTGGCTTTTCTTTTCTTGTTCTTTCCACCATTCTTTCCCCACTCCATGATTTTGTCATCTACAGGTGATCTAGAAGGGGCTAATCCCCCTGTTGAACGCATCCGAAAATGTCAAAAAATCGTTCACAATAAGAGGCGTGGTTCGAATCTTTCCTTAGTCAGTAGGCCCAACCCCACCTAGAGAAATAAAAGGATTCAAACGGAGTAGAGGAGATCGGTGGCAAAACGCCTACCACCCCTCCAAAATAAACGCGTGACGTCATTGCCCTTGACAAAGAGATCTCAGTCTTTTCCTCCTTAGCTCCTGAGGCCATCCTTAAGGCCACCCTCTTCCCCGAATCCTCAAGGGGCCTCGATAACTCAGTGTCGTAATCGATGAATTGGTTTGAGTTTAAAATGATTGAGTGTTTCATTTGAAGATTTTAATTCAGTGATTGATTTAAGAATTGATTTTACTTTTGAATTGGATAATTATTTTGATTGATTGGAGTAAACTTCTTTTTTTTTAATTGTTTGGTTATTTGGCTGATTTTCACTTTTGATTGTCTGAATTTGATTTTTAATTGTCTGATTGAATAGCTTATTTTTATAATTATTAATTGATTGAATTATTTGTGGATTATTATTTTTCATTGATTGGTTGAGATGATTTTATCTTTTTTGTTTGTTTAATTTGTATTTTAATTAGTCAAATGATTGTGTGTAAAGTTAAAATTTTAATTGATTGATCGATTGAATATTTATATTTAATTTTAATTGATTATTTAGTAGATTTGTGATTAATTTTTAACTTATTGATTGATTTTGATTTAAATTTATTGATTTTATGTTTAAACGGTTCTTTGAATAGATAATTGAATTTTATCTATATTTGATTGTTTCGGTGATTTAATGATTTTTATTTTCATTTGATTGATCGATTTGTTAAATTTGATTTTCCTATCATTAATTATTCAATAGGGATTTTTTAACTAATTAGTTTATTAAATGATCAATTTAAATCTCCTTTAATCGATTGATTGGTTGTTGTTTTGGCTTCGATCTTCAAATAATTGATTGGTTTTAATTGATGGTTGATGGATTGTATTTTGCTTTTAATTGATTGGCTGATTGGGTTATCTTTAATCAAGTGACATTTTGGTTTGTTGATTGAATTTTGAATTGATTGATTGTTAATTTCAACTTGAATTGATTGGTTTGCCTTTTCTTATGATTTTTAAGTCATACATTATTTAATTTATTTTATTGAATTAATTATTTGTGGATTGTTATTTTTATTTGATTGTTTGATTTTTAATTCATTGATTGGTCAAATTTTTAATTTCAAATGATTGACTATTCGATTTGATTTTCATTTATAATTGATTATTTGTTTTAGTAGTTAATTCTAGTCGTTGAATTGACTGATTCGTTGATTTTTTTAATTCGATTGATAGGTTGATTTAGTTTTGAATTCCGTTTATATTTTCACTTTGACTATTGAATTTAATTATAGAGTGATTGCGTATAGAATTTTGATTTTCAATTCACTGACTTTGTATTTTTATAGTTTGTTTGATTTGTTGATTAATTGGTGCACTATAATTCGGGCCGCCTAACCGTCAATTTAATAAGATACTTGGACATCGCCAGGCCCAACGTTTTGGGGAATTCCTTTGTTTGTTTCCTTTCAAGAATTTCGAATTCTTACAAACAAAATCTTCCCCGAATCCCAGATGACGTCAAAGAAACTTAGTTCCTCCAAACCCAAATAACTTCAAAGAAACGTTCACTCAAACCCAGATGACGTCAAAGAAACGTAGTTCCAACAATCCCAGATGACATCAAAAAAACTTAGTTCCTCCAATCCCAGATAACATGAAAAAGAGTTCATACAAACCCAGATGACGTCAAAGAAGCGCAGTGTTCCCAATCACAGATGACGTCAAAGAAACGTAGTTCCCCCAATCCCAGAAGAGGTCAAAGAAACGTAGATCCCCCAATCCCAGATAACGTCAAAGAAACCTAACTCCTCCAACCCAGATAACGTCAAAGAAAAGCAGTTTCCCAAATCCCAGATGACGTCAAAGAATTTTAGTTCATCCAATTCCATATTTCGTCAAATAAACGTTCACCCAAACCCAGATGACGTCCTAGACGCGTAGTTCCCAATCCAAGATGATGCCAAAGTAACATAGTTTCCCAATCCCATATGACGTCAAAGAAACGTAGTTTCCCAAACCTAGATGACGTCAAAAAAAGAAAGTTCCCTCAATCCCAGATGACGTCAAAGAAACGTAGTTCCCCCAATCCCAGATGGCATCAAAAAAACTAAGTTCGTCCAATCACATGTGACGTCAAAGAAACTTAGGTCATCCAATCCCAGATAACGTCAAAGAAACGTAAACCCAAAAGAAGATGGTGTCAAAGAAACGTAGTTCCCAATCTCAGATGACGTCAAATAAATTTAGTTCCTCCAATCCCATATGGGGTCAAAGAAAGGCAGTTTTCTAAATCCCAGATGACGTCAAAGAACCCTAGTTCCCCCAATACAAGATAACGTCAAAGAAATGTTCACATAAACCGAGATGACGGCAAAGAAATGTAGTTACCCCAATACCAGATGACGTCAAAAAACATAGTTCCCCACAATTCCAGATGATGTGAGAGAAACGTAGTTCCCCACAATTCCAGATGATGTCAAAGAAACGTAGTTCCCCACAATTCCAGATGATGTCAAAGAAAAGTAGTTCCTCCAATCCCATATAACGTCAAAGAAACGTCCACCCAAACGCAGATGACGTCAAAGAAAGGTAGTTCCCCCAATCTCAATACCGTCAAAAAACGTAGTTCCCCCACCCACAGATGATGTCAAAGAAAGGTAGTTCCCCCAATCCCAGACGACGTCAAAGAAACGTTGTTTCCCTAATCCCAGATGACGTCAAAGAAAAGGAGTTTCCCCAAACACAGATGAAGTCAAGTATAGGTAGCTCCCCAATCCAAGATGACGGCAAAAAAAGGCAGTGTCCCCAATCACATATGACGTCAAAGAAACGTAGTTCCTCCAATCCCAGATGACGTCAAAGAAACTTAGTTCCTACAATCCCAGATGGCGTCGAAGAAACGTAGACTCGAAGCCAGATGATGTCAAAGAAACGTAGTTCCCAAATCCCATATAACGTCAAAGAAACGTAATTCTTCCAGTCCCAGATAACGTCAAAGAAACGTAGTTCCCTCAATACTAGATGACGTGAAAGAAACTTAGTTCCTCCAATCTTAAATGACGTCAAAGAAAAGTAGTTCCTCCAATCCCAGATAACGTCAAAAACACATTCAGCAAACAAGGACGATGTCAAAGAAACGTAGTTCTTCTATCCAAGATGACGTCAAAGTAACGTAGTTCTCCCATTCCCAGATGACGTGAAAGAAACTTAATTCATCCAATCCCAGATGATGTAAAAGAAACCTTCATCCAATCCCAGATAACGTCAAAGAAACGTAGTTCCACCAATACAAGATGAGGTCAAAAAGAGCTTGTTCCCCAATCTCAGATGATGTCAAAGAAAATTGATTCGCCCTAATACAAGATGACGTCAAAGAAACGTTAACCCAATCCCAGGTGACGTCAAACAAACGTAGTTTCCCCAATCCTAGATGACGTTAAAGAAATTTTATTCGCCTAACCCGGGATGTCATCAAAGAAACGCAGTTTCCCCAATCCCAGATGACGTCAACTTATTGTAGTTAGCCCAATCTCAGAATAGGTCAAAGAACAGTAGTTCATCCAAATAGCAGATAACGTCAACGAAACATTCTCCCAATCCAAGAGGACGTCAAAGAAACGTAGCTTCCATAATACCAGCTGATGTAAAAAAAAACATAGTTATCCAATCCAAGATGACATTAAAGAAACGTACTTCCCCCAATCCCAGATAACATCAAAGAAACGTTAACCCAAACCCAGAGGAGGTCAAAGATACGTAGTTTCCCCAATAGTAGATAACGTGAGAGAAACTTAGTTCTTTCAATACCAGATGACGTCAAAGAAAAGTAGTTCATCTATCCCACGTGACCCAAAAGAAACGTAGTTCTCCCAATCCAAGATAAGGTCAAAGAAACGTAGTTCCCACAATCCCAGATGACGTCAAAAAACTTAGGTCATCCAATACTTGATGACGTCTAAGAAAAGTTCACCCAAACTCAGATGACACCAAAGAAACTTAGTTTCCCCAATCCCAGATACCGCCAAAGAAACGTTCGCCCAATCCCAGATGACGTCACAGAAACTTAGTTCCATCAATACCAGATTACGTCAACGAAACTTAGATCGCCCGATCCCACCCAAAACTCCCAAGGTTTCCCTAATCCCAGATGACGTCAAGCAAACGTAGTTCCCCTAATACTCAAAGACGTCAAAGAAACGTATTCACCCAATCCAAGATAAAGTCAAAGAAACGTTAACCCAAACCCAAATGAGGTCAAAGATACGTAGTTCCGCCAATAGTAGATAACGGAAAAGAAACTAGTTCTTTCAATACCAGATGACGTCAAAGAAAAGTAGTTCCTCTATCCCACATGAACCAAAAGAAACGTAGTTCTCCCAATCCAAGATAAGGTCAAAGAAACGTAGTTCCCACAATCCCAGATGACGTCAAAAAACTTAGGTCATCTAATACTTGATGACGTCAAAGAAAAGTTCACCCAAACCCAGATGACACCAGAGAAACGTAGTTCCCCCAATCCCAGATACCGCCAAAGAAACGTTCGCCCAATCCCAGATGACGTCACAGAAACTGAGTTCCATAAATACCAGATGACGTCAACGAAACTTAGATCGCCCGATCATACCCCAAACCCCCAAAGTTTCCCTAATCCCAGATGACGTCAAGCAAACATAGTTCCCCTAATACTCAAAGACGTAAAAGAAACGTATTCCCCTAATCCAAGATAACGTCAAAGAAACGTTTGCCCAAACCCATATAACGTCAAGAAAAGTAGTTCCCCTAATCCCAGATAGCGTCAAAGAAACGATCACCCAAAGATGACGTCAAAGAAACGTAGTTTCCCAATATCAGATAACGTCAAAGAAACATAGTTCTTCCAATCCCAGATGACGTTAAAGAAACGTAGTTCACCCAATCCAAGATAACGTTAAAGAAACGTTCACCCAATCCAAGATGATATCAAAGGTGACGTCATGAAACGTAGATCCTCAATCCCAGATGATGTCAAAGAAACATAGTTCCCCCACTCGCAGATGATGTAAAAGAAATCTTCACCCAATCACAGATGCCGTCAAAGAAACTTTGTTCCCCTAATACTAGATGACGTCAAAGAAACGTAGTTCCCCCAATACTAGATGATGTAAAAGAAACCTTCACCCAATCCCAGATGCCGTCAAAGAAACTTTGTTCCCTTAATACTAGATGACGTCAAAGAAACGTAGTTCCCCCAATACCAGATGATGTAAAAGAAACTTTCACCCAATCCCAGATGACGTCAAATAAACTTAGTTTCCCTAATACTAGATGACGTTAAAGAAACATAGTTCACCAAATACCAGATGAAGTCAAAGAAACGTAGTTCCTCAACTCCCAGATGACGTCAAAGAAAGGTAATTCCTTCAATCCTAGATAACGTCAAAGAAACATTCACCCAATCCCAGATCACGTCAAAGAAACTTAGTTCCCCCAATACCAAAATGACGATAAAGAAACGTAGTTCCGAATACCAGATGACGTCAAAAAGGTTTTTCCTCAAATCTCAGATGACGTCAAAGAAACTTAGTTCGCCTCAATACGAGATTACGTCATAGAAACGTTAACCCAAAACCAGATGACATCAAACAAACGTAGTTTCCCCAATCCCAGATGACGTTAAAGAAATATAGTTTGCCTAACCCCAGATGTCATCAAAGAAACGCAGTTTTCCAAATCCCAGCTGACGTCAGAGAAACGTAGTTAGCCCAATCCCAGATGAGGTCAAAGGAACGTTCACCCAATCTCAGACCATGTCAAAGAAACGTAGTTGACCCAATACCCAATGACGTTAAATAAACGCAGTTCCTCCAATACCAAATGAGATCAAAGAAAGGTAGTTCTTCCAATGCCAGATGACGTCAAAGAAACATAGTTCTCAAATATCCGATGACGACCAATAAACCTAGTTCCCCAATACCAGAGGACCTAAAATAAACGTAGTTCCCCCCCCAATAACAGATGAGGTCAAAGAAACGTAGTCTCTCAAATATCCGATGACCTCCAAGAAACCTAGTTCTCCAATACCAGATGATGCCAAAGAACCGTAGACTCAGCTAGCAGAGGACCTAAAAGAAATGTAGTTCCTCCAATAACAGATGACGTCAAAGAAACGTTCACCCAATACCGGATGACGTCAAATGAACGTAGTTCACCCAATAACGGATGAAATTAACGAATCGTAGTTCCGGAACCCCCAAACCGATGACGTCAAAGAAAAGTCACTCAATCTCAGACGATGTTAAAGAAACGTAGTTACCCACTACCCGATGAAGTTAAATAAACGCAGTTCCTCCAATACCAAATGAGATAAAAGAAAGGTAGTTCTTCCAATACCAGATGACGTCAAAGAAACGTAGTTTCTCAACTATCCGATGATCACCAAGAAACCTATTTCCCCAATACCAGATGATGCCAAAGAACTATAGTTACTCACGTAGCAGAGGACCTAAAATAAACGTAGGTCATCCAATAACAGATGATGTCAAAAAAACGTTCACCCAATACCAGATGACGTCAAATGAACATAGTTCACCCAATAACAGATGAAATCAAAAGATCGTAGTTTGCCTCCAAATCGGATGACGTCCAAGAAAAGTTCACCTAATACCAGAGGACGTCAAATGAGCGTAGTTCACCCAATACCACATAATTCAATTGAACTTACTTCACCCAATACCAGATGACGTCAAAGAAACGTTCACTCAATACCGGATGACGTCAAATGAACGTAGTTCACTCAATAACAGATGACATCAAAGAATCGTAGTTTCCCCCAAACCGGATGACTTCAAAGAAACGTTCACCCAATACCGGATGACGTCAAATGAACGTAGTTCACTCAATAACAGATGACATCAAAGAATCGTAGTTCCCCCAAACCGCATGACGTCAAAGAAAAGTTCACCCAATCCCAGACGATGCAAAGAAACGTAGTTCACCCACTACCCGATGACGTTAAATAAACGCAGTTCCTCCAATACCAAATGAGATCAAAGGTAGTTTTTCTAATACCAGATGACGTCAAAGAAACGTAGTTTCTCAAATATCCAATAACCACCAAGAAACCTAGTTCCCCAATACCAGATGATGCCAAAGAACCGTAGTTACTCAGCTAACAGAGGACCTAAAAGAAACGTAGTTCCTCCAATAACAGATGACGTCAAAGAAACGTAGTTTCTCAAATATCCGATGACCACCAAGAAACCTAGTTCCCCAATATCAGATGATGCCAAAGAACCGTTGTTACTCACCTAGCAGAGGACCTAAAAGAAACGTAGTTCCTCCAATAACATATGACGTCAAAGAAACATTCACTCAATACCAGATGACGTCAAATGAACGTAGTTCACCTAATAATAGATGAAATCAAAGAATCCTGGTTCCCCCCCAAACCAGATGACGTCAAATAAAAGTTCACCCAGTACCAGAGAACGTCAAATGAGCGTAGTTATCCTAATACCACATAAGGCAATTGAACTTACTTAACCCAATACCAGATGACGTCAAACAAACGATCCTCCAATACCAGATGAGGTCAAATAAACGTTTTTCACCCAATACCAGATGACGTCAAAGAAATATAGTTCCTCCAATTCCAGATGACGTAAAATAAACGTAGTTCCTCCAATTCCTAGATGACGCCAAAGAAACACTCGGGTCAGTTTCAAAACGTTATAATAAATTCTTTTTTTGAAATCTCAAGGTCAATTCATGACGAGCCCACTGGGCCCAAGGTCGTTTTGTAAACAAACCCAATATAATGGGTTGTTACGTGTTACTAATGATTCCCTGAATACAAACCCAATAAAAATGGATTGGTTATAATAATTACCTTTATTCTTATAAGACAAGGTTAGGGTTATTTATAAAAGTATCGAAGTCCAAGGGCTTTTTTTCTCGAAGGCCATCAAAGTGGTTAGGACCGTTGGAATCCCCCTTTCCTAATCAATCACGCAATTGAGGTTTGGTGTGACAAAAGTTGATATTAATACTGATTTATCCACTTTTTCGCACCAAAAATTGGAGATATTGGATAAGAACTGCTACCAAAACTAGATGTATGTATCTACGTGTATTTACTAATAAACCATGAGCGTTATAAATATCGATATATCTATTTTCCTACCATGACCTTCCTAGTTATGATTGTGGAGGTAAAAATTGACATTGTTTACAAAAGACAATTCAACGCTATCACCCCCCCCCTCCTCTAATCCAGTAAGGGGAAGTACATACATACCTGAATACAAACCTTTCCCATCCCTCTAATTCAGCCCCAGAAACCACAAATCAGGTAGTAACTCGTTGTGATATCAATTATAAACGCTTTCTTGCGGTGACTGATAGTGATGTAAGCCAAATCCGACAAAATCATACGGATGTGTACATAACGCAACTGCTACGTGTCCACACGTAAGCCTACAGTGAGACTTCCAGTAGCCACCCTGAGATCGGCAATGCCAAATGAACTAGAACAAAATATTACATTATTATTAACCGCTTAAAGCCAATTAGAGTGACCTCTCCGTTCTCTATTTTTATCAGGAAATAGATTAGTTGGTTGTAGGAAATGATTACACCAAAGCCGCGATAACAGATTGACATTGGAGCGAATGGCCTTGAAATTCTCTCTCTCTCTCTCTCTCTCGCTTACCTCTCATCGAGACTGAGAACAAAACGAGACTCAGAACTGGCCTTGAGGAACTCTACATTTCAGGAACAGGGCGTTCTACTTCTTTTCAAAGATTGTTCGGTTATATAACGATATGCAGCCATTCAAAGGTTGTGTAAGATAGCCAATTACAGGTATATTTAAGGAACTGATCTTCTATCACTCCATTTCGCCCCCCCCAAAAAAAAAAAAAATTCTTGGAGGCTTTTCAATGACGCGTCCCTTTTTCAAGTAGGGAAGGACAAACAAATATTTGCTATTGGTAGTTCTGGATCTCAGTTCTTTTCACTCGTATTGTTTTTATTTATCGTATTTTTATCTGCCTATCTTTATTCCTATCCTGCTCCGCTAAGTTTGTCCTCGCTGGAAGTCATGATCCCATCTAAAAATTAGATTTCTACGTGCAATGTTTTGCCTCCGTTACTTTAGCTAGGCCTTATCTTGGATCAGCTTGTGCGCTCACCTAATTACTTGGGACGATCTATCACAGACACACACACACCCATGAATTAATTGACGGTATTTTCTTTCCATTCCTCAATTGCCAATCAATGATAATTGTGTAATGGTTTAAACGAAGAAATAATTACGCCAGGGATAAACGAACTCATTTCCGGCAAGGCCCTATCTTGATTCAAGGCTAGGGACGCGATGACGTCATAGCGAGGAACTTGTTCATGTATTAAACGAAATACAGATCTACCCAACTCTTGGACAGATTCATTATCGCATATTGGCAACACTTCCACCTGTTTTTTTGTTTTTTTTGGCCTACACGAGCCAATTTTTCGAGAAGGACAGCAGAGCAGTCGACTAAAACACAAAGGACACGTTTTCAAGGACATGCACGGAATCACGCGGAATAAGCCGGGGTAAGAATAATCACCCCCATTTCGGGGATTTTGTGAATGCGTTTGTTTGTTTTGCAGAGTATATTTTTTTATTTGAATAATTTAAAAGTATTTAATAAATTACGGGAAAACGGCAAAATCAAGAGCAAGAATTTCTTGACCTTATTGCCACGGAAGTCAAATCAGCTGACATCAATGCATACATACCCTGAGAAACGCTGCACTGTAATCCCTGACTCATTTACCTAACTTTCAACATTTGTGTATTATACAGGGTGTACCTAAAGTCTGGATAGACAGGCAAAATGCATATTTTCAATAAAGAAAAAAAACATTTAATTTAATTGGAATATTAACATCTTCAATGTGATTTCGACCATTTGTGATGCAAATTCGATGCACTTTGCGAGATTTATCCGATTCATTAACTCCAAATTTCCCTCAATTTGAGCACCTGCATTTATGATGCGCTGTTCCCCGGATGTCTCGTAGCATTCACTACACCTTCCCTTCTAGCAGACCCCACAAAAAGGAGTAAAGGGGGAGCTAAGGTCTGGTGAACGGGGAAACCTTTGTGATATTTCCTGTCCTGATTTTAGGGACACCCTGTATATGAATAAAAAACGCAAATTATGGCGAATAAGAATAATTTGCATTGATTTATTTCTTTAAATTATATGTGATATATTAAATCGTTAAAACACCGAGTTGACAGCTAGAAACTAGGGAGAAATCTCTCTCCGAAATTCAGCCAGTACTCGGACCTCGGACGCCAAGTTAATCCGAGCGGATTACTGACGAAATTTACGAAATCTTTTATGGACTTCCTCTGTATCCCGTCATATAAATTGCCATTTAATCTTCTTCGCCAGGGACAAACGAAGTGGTAACTTGGGGTAATTGTGGTCTATTTAAGACTATTTTTACCAGGGCCGCAACATTCTGTATTAACGAGTGTTATAATTACACGTTTTGGCCCCAATCTTTATCCAACATTCCTTTATTCAACCTTACCTAACCTGACCTAACCTAACCTAACCTAACCTGATCTTACTTAATCTCCTAACCTGACCAAACCCAATGTAACCTAATTTAATTCAGGTTGGGATTTAGCGAAGGAGGGCATTAATTCATGTATCTATATTCTCGCACGCTCACTCACACACATTCAAACATACGAACACACGGAAATCAGGCGATTTCAAAGACTGATTTTCGGGTTTCGTGAATCTTCCATTTTTCCAACCGGGTAAACGTGCCTTCATTGGATTACGTATTATCAACCTTGACCGACAAGGGATAATAACCACATCAGACTATTTTCTCCCTACAGAGAATTTTGGATGGAATTACCACCCATATTTGATAAATCTGTCGTACATCTCGTCAATAGTCTTTTCTATTATCAAACCTTCCAATAAAGGTTCAGAAACAATAATTAATAAAATATCCAAAATTTTATGGACAAAAACTTTATTCATCTGATGAAAAAAAACACAAGGGACTATCAGAGGTCACCCAAGTCAACCACAACCCATAAACTGCATCTACAAGATTGTGTCTGAGTTGCTTAAATAGGCACCACCTCATAGACTGTTAAAAACTAAATCATGTAGCTACTACATAAAAGGAATCACCCTCATGACTTGTCAGAAACTAAATCATGCAGCTACTACTTAAAAAGCATCAACATGGATTGTAAAAAAAAAACCTAAATCCTGCACTATCATAGCAATAATATAATATATACACAAATTGATATTAGATAATATAATTAGCCTTAACACAACTTAAAAAAAAACATAATAACCCAACTCGGTAAGTTGTTTACATCTGAAAAACTTATAAAAATACTACAGAAGTGGGAAGTCCTCAGCCTTGAGGCTGGCTCTAGGACACAGAAACAAAAGACAAAGGTGATTAACAAGCAAGATATAGCTTAATTAGGGAACTTTTTTAATCAATAATTCAAAGACCAAATTATCAAACAATTGGAGATCCATTGATGCGCAAGAAATCTTTTTCTTTTAAGGAATCTACTTAAATTTCTCCAATAAATGAGTCCTGAATACAATTTTAAGTGTAATTTGAGAATTATGATGAAAATAATGGAGACAACATATTTATTATAAGGATTCAATTGGTTCTATAGAAGCGAAATCGGTTTTTATTGGTTTGAACAGCTAGAAAGATATGAGAACATTCTTCAAGCAATCTTTCTTCAGGTTCAAGTTGGGACCAATCTTCAAAGAATCTTTCTTCATGTGTTTCAGATTCAGGTTGGGACCAATCTTCTCGCAATCTTTCTTCATGTTCAGGTTGCGACCAATCTTGACCTAGAAACTCGTATTCATCGCTTTTTAATCCCTCAGGCAAAGTTAAAAGTTAAATGGTCATTGTCATGCGGCAAAATTGCGCTCCAGTACCAGAAGATGGACATTATAACCCAAATACACAAATAGAGCTTGCCACAAGGCTCCAACCTTAACAATTCAAAGCACTGCCTACGTTACGCGAAGTTGAGCTAGAGGTTGCATGGTTAGTCACCAGATGGGAGTCCCAAATCGTGTCGATGAACAGTGACTAGCATGCAACAACCAAGCCACCCGTGATATAGAATAAAACTAAATACAATGGTTTAGAACCACCAGGAAGAACCTTTGACAAGGACGCAGGTAGCACTAACTCTATTTCACTGTGTTGCGAGTTACCTCATCGACAGTTCTAATACTAATACATACTTTCTGTGAAACAGAGGGTAAAAGAAAACTACCAACGTCGATTCCGAGACAATGAAGTCAGGTTGAGTAAGGTTTAGATTAGTTTGAGTTAGGTAAGATGAGTACTAAGTTATGTTAGGTCCACTTATCAAGCACTAATGGTGAAGATTCCTTCATTGGTCTCACTTATTATTAACCAATGATAATAGTTACCAAGACCAACTGTTAACTACAAAATATATCACATAAACGTACTTACGCAGTCTGGATTTTCAAAAAGACCAATATTTTTACATTTAAAAAATGGTTAAACTAACCTAACCTAAGCTAATCTAAGCTAACCTAACCAAACCCAATTTAACCAACTTAATTCGAGTTGGGATTTAATAAACGAGGTCATTAATTCATGTATCTATATACTCTAGCGTACACACATATATTTAAGCACATACACACACATACGGAAATCAGGCGATTTCAAAGACTGATTTCTTTGGCCTCGTGAATCTTTTTAATGGCGTCGGGTGGACGGGGGGGCTAACCCGCACCCCACGCCCCGTTGCGGCCATGAATCGTGTCTATCAGCACCGCTGAGCCCCACCACGTGATTCTTGGGAGGATCCCCCCCCCCCACACCATCTTGAGGGCCGCCTGCACTCACAAGGAAGCGCAAGATACGCGTCATTTGATGGCACCATGGAGAAGGAGCGGGGGTTGGGGGGTGCCAGAAGCCAATAGGGATCCATTTGTCCTGGTCCTGACCAGGTTCCGAGAACTAGTGTCATTGGCACCTTCCTCGAAGAGGCGCCATAGCCACAGTGTCATACTGAGAAAAGGAGGCGATTGAAATACGAGGTGGGGGGGAGGTCGGAAGTTCCCCGCCATGTGGGTTCGCTGGTTGAAGTTCCTTTGTTCGTATCTATGGGTCTGATAAGTTACCTTAGGGGTCCCTATAAAAGCAGTTCTTTTCACCTTCGATCCATTTTTCACCTTATTCCTTTCATCACCCACGGGAAAATGAAGATCATTCTTTACCAGACCAGCTTTGGTTGTCCGATGGGGCTTTGTGAGTGGTACCGTGCCAGGGAGTCGCTCCTCCCTACACCGGACTGCGATTTTGGGAGGGGGCGGGCCCACTCTATATTTACTGTATATTCAGGCCCCTTAAAGGAGGCTCGTCTCCTTTCAGCACCTGAGCGCCCCTTGGAGATTCGTTTTTTTTTTTGTCTTTTTGTTTTTCTCGTTTTTCTTTTTTGTTTAGGTTTAGATAAAGCTGGCCCGAAGAAAGTCTTTGGGGAAATCTCACCGGCTCTGCCCTCGCTAATGGCTTCCGGAAGAGAGCGCAAATTTCTTTATCAATCTGTCCTTTCCCGATTTGTGTTTGGGAGTGGAATTGGCTTTGAGTTTCCGAGAAAAATGAATCCTTTTAAAGTGTGGGAGAATAAAGAGCCCCTCGCTCGGGAAGTGACCTCTTGCTGCTTTCGGTTCCTGCACTTGTCTTTGCTCCTAAGCTGTGGAATGATCTGCCTCGTGGCATACGTTCATCTTCCTGGCCCGGCGCTTTCAAACGAGGTCTGAAGACCCGCCACTTCTGTCAGGAGTTTTCCTAGACGATGGCGCCCTGCGAAGGTTTCGAGGTCTCGAAGGGCGCCATATAAAACCTCTATTATTATTATTATTATTATTATTTTAATATTAAATTTGTATATGTTTAAGGAGATTGCTGTCCATCCCCCTGCACTTAGCCATTCTCGAGTTGAGGAAGGGGGTGTGCTTTTCTCCCTCGAAGAAACCCACACCCCATTATCTTCGGAAACCTCTTCAGCCGATTGTGGTTATTTATTTTTGTCTGATTTTAAGCGTAATAGCAACGAAGACTCATCACGTCGAAGGTTTTCTAAGGAAGGATCTGTAAAGAAAGTGGTGGAGAGACAAGGGGAAATGTGTGAAAGATATATAACCAAAGGCCTTAGGGTCTGGAGAGCAAACTACAGGTGTTGGAGTAAGTAGGGTGCCCAAAGTTTCAGATGTCAACCTGACATTCCCTTCAGGAATCATCCCGTCGTGAGGGTTCCTTGTTTGTAAAGTGTAGTGGAGTTTTTGTGTTGGAAGAGTACGGTCGCTCATTGTGTTGAAGGGGAGAAGAGATTTCACGGTCGAGTTGATCAAAGTTCGCATGGAGAGAGGGAGACAGAGGAAAAAGGAGGGGTGTAGGCAAAAGGAGGGAGAAGGGAGGGAAGAGGAGGGGGAGGGAAGGAATAGGAGGGGGAAGGGAACCGCCGCATTAACATTATTTATATGTATACAATTTTTGGAAGTCTCATTTTAAGATGTACTGGGAGTTTAATCCTTTTAAATTTGGGCTTTGCCTTTCCCACTTTTTAATGACCCCAAACCCTCTTTGAATATGTTACATATTATTTTATGCTACAAAGCTCGTGTTGTCTTTCTTTAGAATTTCAATTAATATAAAAACACTTTCAAACTTTCAAAGAGGGCGGATTATATAAGCTCAAATAGTTGGAGCATTCGTAACAAACACACTCAAGTGTTTCCATAGCAACTGTTTCTAATATCACGACTGTTTCTGAAAATCCGACGAGGGGAAGAGCGGACGAAAGAAAAAGGTCAGCAATGGAAATTGTCGAATTCTCAAGCGCATATTATCGAAGAATCACAGGACCACAGCTTCAAGGGTGACTACTGAATTTAATCAGCATTGAACAAGTCATTTTGGATCGAGACTGTTTGTCTAAAGCTTCAGAAAGGCTGCAATTGTCCAAACTTTGCTTACGCAAATCAACAATTCGCGTCCTAAGACAGGTGTATAGACCTTGAGAAATGGACCGGTAATGAAAGGTTCGGACGAATCTTCCTTTAAGTTATTTTCATGTTCTGGCCGAGTTTAGGTCTGACAGACATCTTAAAGCAACTTATTATCTTGTATCATTCATATGTTTGAGCTTGATAATTTTGGATGCAATATAATGTAATTTCCTTTTGGTCTAGGAGGAGTAATGCATGACAGGGAAACTGTAATTCTCTTTTGGTCTAGGAGTAGTAATGCAGGACAGGGAGACTGCAATTCCCTTTTGGTCTAGGAGTAGTAATGCATGACAGGGAAACTGTAATTCCCTTTTGGTCTAGGAGTAGTAATGCATGACAGGGAAACTGCAATTCCCTTTTGGTCTAGGAGTAGTAATGCATGACAGGGAAACTGTAATTCCCTTTTGGTCTAGGAGTAGTAATGCATGACAGGGAAAATGTAATTCCCTTTTGGTCTATGAGCAGTAATGCAGGACAGGGAGACTGCAATTTCCTTTTGGTCTAGGAGGAGTAATGCATGACAGGGCGACTGCAATTCTCCTTTGGTCTAGGAGGAGTAATGCATGAGAGGGAGACTGCAATTCCCTTTTGGTCTAGGAGTAGTAATGCATGACAGGGAAACTGTAATTCCCTTTTGGTCTAGGAGTAGTAATGCATGACAGGGAAAATGTAATTCCCTTTTGGTCTATGAGCAGTAATGCAGGACAGGGAGACTGCAATTCCCTTTTGGTCTAGGAGTAGTAATGCAGGACAGGGAGACTGCAATTTCCTTTTGGTCTAGAAATAGTAATGCATGACAGGGAAACTGCAATTCCCTTTTGGTCTAGGAGTAGTAATGCATGACAGGGAGACTGTAATTCCCTTTTGGTCTATGAGTAGTAATGCATGACAGGGAAACTGTAATTCCCTTTTGGTCTAGGAGTAGTAATGCATGACAGAGCGACTGCAATTCTCCTTTGGTCTAGGAGGAGTAATGCGTGACAGGGAAACTGCAATTTCCTTTTGGTCTAGGAGGAGTAATGCATGACAGGGCGACTGCAATTCTCCTTTGGTCTAGGAAGAGTAATGCGTGACAGGGAAACTGTAATTCCCTTTTGGTCTAGGAGGAGTAATGCATGACAGGGCGACTGCAATTCTCCTTTGGTCTAGGAGGAGTAATGCGTGACAGGGAAACTCTCAGGACTGTCAATTTTGGTGATGAGGTGCATCCCAAGATGAAAACCTTTCAGGAAACCGCTAAAGTGGTTGAATCCTCGTTTGAAACCGAGAAAAATGACGTTGAACACCTGGATTCGGCTCCCCAAATTGCCGGGTGTTAATCTAATCGATCATTTGTAGCGACATTTTGTAAAAGAGTAATCAAGAAAACATTCCAAGGACCAACCTCTCTAAAAGAGCTAGATCAAGATTTGCTCGAGGAAGCATTTCAAATTCCTCCGCATTGTTAGAAAGTTGTTTGAATAAATTATTCAACGTATTTAAATTATTATTAGTCGCGTGCACGCGACTCTATTACTATGTCGGTCAGTAGGTCAGTCGGTCTCATGGTAATATTTTACTGTTCAATGAGTTTTTTGGCAATAACATCATAACTATTCAGCCGATTCTAACGAAATTTGAAACCCTTATGTTGTTTTACATTCTCTTTCGAATTATATAATTGCTAAAGTCCTCCCAAGGTTAGTCTGGGAATTATTTAGCAATAACATCGTAACTATTTGGCCGATTCTAACGAAATTTGAAACCATTATGTTGTTTTACATTTTATTTCAAATGATATAATTGCCAAGGTCCTCCAAAGGTTAGTCAGGGAATTATTAAAAGAAAACTAACTATGTGTCGGATTGCCCCAATTGTTGAAAGTTTTAAAGGTCATAAGGTCATAAGTCAGAATAATTGAGAGCACGCGACTTAGGTCTGTTGACCTTGTATTTAAAGGATGACCAACCCATATTGAAAATAAGAATTAATAATTAATTAAAAGGGGTTTCCATTATTTTGTCCAAGCCATGTAAGACAGCGCGATTAGAGCCCTTGGTGGGCCTAACCTTATGACGCAAATAGTCGTTACTTAGGCCCAGGTCACACATGGCCGGACTGCTTCCGATTCGATTCCGAATCCCATTCGGGATCTCGCCATTCCGACTTGGTTCCGAGAGTTTCATTAAATGTTCGGCCAACTTTCCGAATCATTTTCGAAAGTCAGAAAAAGTTTGTCTACGATTCAAGACCGAATGGCATTCGGTTTGCATTCGGACTCAAATTCGGCTTTAATTGGGCCTTTAATTGGCTGTTGCCTTATAAATGATAAATAGGGAGACCCGGAACAAACCCATAATAATGAATTGCTGGCTACAGCTCCAATTAGCCGTTTAATAATTGGTTTTACATTACAAAATATTTAGTTATTTATGGTGATCATACATTGGCGATGTGGATGTATTTAGCTTATAAGGTTTGTATTTCTCTACATGAGTTCCATTAGATTAAACCTACATGAATCATGGGCGTACACATAACTGTGTCTATTGTCCTAGACCCGCTTGCCCAGATCTCACCAGGTTAGGATCCAAAATCAGGTCTTTAAAAAGACAAACTGTCCCATGGCTAAAGATTCCGTCTTATGGCCCGACGTCCTTTTTATGACTTTTACAAAAGAAGTGATAATACCTCGGGGGGGGGGGGGACCAGTGCTCTTTTGAGAGCACTCTTCAGATTCCCCACCGCCGAACGTTTTTGATCGTTCAACATGTGATGAACCCATTATAAAATTTTAGAAAACTAGAAAATGCTCATTTTTTTTAAGGTACTTAGGAGTCCAATTCGATTCTATAACATGGTTCCAACAATACACTCTCTTCTTGACGTGCTTGCTATATTCCGTTATAGCAGGTTAGGATCCAACACTACACTCTCTCCTTGACGTGCTTGCGATATTCCGTTATAGCAGGTTAGGATCCAACACTACACTCTCTCCTTGACGTGCTTGCTATATTCCGTTATAGCAGGTTAGGATCCAACACTACACTCTCTCCTTGACGTGCTTGCGATATTCCGTTATAGCAGGTTAGGATCCAACACTACACTCTCTCCTTGACGTGCTTGCGATATTCCGTTATAGCAGGTTAGGATCCAACACTACACTCTCTCCTTGACGTGCTTGCGATATTCCTTTATAGCAGGTTAGGATCCAACACTACACTCTCTCCTTGACGTGCTTGCGATATTCCGTTATAGCAGGTTAGGATCCAACACTACACTCTCTCCTTGACGTGCTTGCGATATTCCGTTATAGCAGGTTAGGATCCAATACTACACTCTCTTCTTGACGTGCTTGCTATATTCCGTTATAGCAGGTTAGGATCCAATACTACACTCTCTCCTTGACGTGCTTGCTATATTCCGTTATGGTGATCGTCATTCCTAGAACTTAGGTCTCGTTCGTGTACCTGTATCCTTCTTCCTCAACTTGGATATTTCTGAGATATTGATGAGACTTCACAAACTGGCACGTGAGTCACAGTGATGTAAAACACCTAACAAGGAAAAGGGAAAAGGAGATTCCAAGCGCTTTCTTCATTTGCGAAGACGAAAGCGCTCGAAATCTCCTTTCCTTTTTCCTTGTTTTTTCTCTGGCTAGCGTCGAGTGGACCCTAGACTATTTACTGCTCTCACCCGGTACTTCTTATTCTTTCTCTCCCATTGTTCTTCTTCTTTCCTTTTTCTTCATCTTCACCCCAATTCCTGAAGAGGTGGAACGATTACTCGCCGAAGCGAACTGAAGTCACGAAAACCACGATTTTCATCGTTAATTCGGGTAATCCTCCTAAATTCGCCTCACACTCTTTTAAAAACGCCCGCTTTATTTTTGGAAGGGGGGGAGGGGTTATCCGAAGGATTTTCATCTATGATCGCTCTCTTAAAAGACCTCTTGAAGATCCAATGGATGTATATCTATCTCCTTATGTACATCTACAGACTCCATGTGTACGCTTCAAGTGGCTTGATCAGTACTCGTCCAGTTTACATACAAATGATATATGTACATATCCACCAAGCTAAATCGCATACGCCAATATGATCATACCCACAGAAATGCACATTAACATGTGTACAAACTCTGTATAAACATCATAATAACAGAAAATTTTTAACCTCGGGATCTGTGTACACCTTTAATATTCCTGGAAGTGGGTCATCTTTTGGGATATCCTAAAAAAAAAATCAATCGACCAACCCAAGGAGGTCAAAGAAATCGGCCCCAGGAGTTTGGGACCGCGTTTTCCTTCCAAAAATTTGGCGCCATTTCGCTTCGCTAATGAGCGAGAGAGAGAGAGAGTGACAAGAGAGGCGACAAAGGCATAATGCAACCCAAAGTATAAAGTGGCTTCAAGTGGTGCGAAGATATAATGAGTAATATAGTATCCAGAAAATGCACAGAGGGTCAAGAGAGAGTGAAAATAAGTATTAAACAGTGCACAGGAGAGGAACAAATAATAGAAGATAGGATTCAATATATTGCATAGAGAGATGGCGAGAAACCGTGCAAAGGTTTAGTAGTTTAGTAGTGCAAGATACATGGATATTAGCTTTTTTAATTTTCGCCCTTTCCTATTAGTAGTAGTAGTTACTTAAAACTTAAAGAAGAAAAATATCGTGTGCGTCTCCGGCAAGGCAAAATAAGGCGAGTAACTAAAAATCCTCGCGTTAATGTGCAAAATTAACCTAAACACTTGTCCGAATACTCGCAACAATGTTGAAAATTACCCTAAACACTTGTCCGAATCCCCTGGTTAATTTGCAAACTTACCCTAAACACTTATACGAATCACCGATCTAATGGGAAAAAAATACCCTGAAAACCTGTCCGAATCCCCGCGCCAACGTGTAAAATTACCCTAAACATTTGACGGAATCCCTGCACAATGTTAAAAATTACCCTAAACACTTGTCCGAATCCCCGCACCAATGTGCAAAATTAACCTAAGCACTTGTCCGAATCCTCTCACCAATAGGCAAAATTACAAAAAAAGACTTGTCCAAATACCCTAACAACTGTGTAAAATAACCCTAAACACTTGTTCGAAACTACTCGCCAATTTGCACAATTGCCCTAAATACGTGTCCGAATCCCCCCGCCAATGTGCAAATTACCCTAAACACTTGTTCGAATCCTCGCGCCAATGTGAAAAATCACCATAAATACTTGTCTGAATCTCCGCACCAATCTGAAAAATTACCCTAAAAACTTGTCGGAACCCCACGGTAATGTGCAAAAATACCCTAAAACACTTGTCTGAATCCCCTCGCCAATGTGCAAAATTAAGTCTAAATCCTTGTCCGAATCCCCACACCAATGTGCAAAATTACCCTAAACACATCGATCGTATTCACACGCCAATGTGAAAGATTACCCGCACCAATGTGAAAAATTACCCCAAACACTTGTCTGAATCCATGCACCAATATGAAAAATTGCCCTAGACAACTTTTCCGAATCCTTTTCAATATAAATGAGGATTTTAGGTCCGAACTAAATCCCGGGAGGAATTAATTCACCAATCCGGATTTACTCCCACAATTCTTCTCGAGTTGAGTTGACTGAAGGTCCGAATGGTGGATTGCAGCATTAATACAGAATTTGACTGAAAATACCCCCTTCAGTAAACAAAAAGACAACTAAGCTGAAAGAAACAACGAAGGCATCTCCAATAGAAGGTTTGTGAAGAGAGGTTTGTTAAGAAAGTGAGGGGAGTGGAAAATGTGCGGAAGATATGTCCCCCGACTAAGCTCTAGAAGAAACTACTTGGGGCGTTCGGGGTGAAAAATCGACGAGGCCAAAACTCTATCCCTAAATATCACGAAAGTGTCTCTTCCCCCCCCCGGGTGGCGGAATGAGGGGAAGAGGGCATCAGGAGAGTTGGGGGTCCCCCGAGCATCTTAGGTACCTTCCACACATCTTAACTTCCTTAACACTCCGTACCTGCAGAGTTTGTCTCAATTGTGCTGGTGTCAGGCATGTTGTGAATGTGGGTTGAAGTGTGGTTGGTTCCTGGTTGCAACGGGGGCAGGTGACGCGAGGGCGGTATTTATATTTTTAAAATGTTTGGTGGTGACCGCATCGGAGACTTTTCAGGATGACCCATGTGTGACGTGGGAGCGGTTTCTATGGGGTGGGGGAAATATATGGTGAAATGACGTTGAGAAGGTGGTTTGAACTTTAAGATCGGATGCTTTGTTGTGTTGTGTGTGTGTGTGTGTTTGCGTGTGTGTGTGTGTGCGCGCGCGCATTGTTTAGTGGGTGATGGTCGTCTGGTTACGGGGAAAGGGAATTCTTTGAAGTGTAGTATGTTTTTGTTGGAAATTTGTGCATGTTTTGGAGGTGTGTGGGGGGGGGGGGGCGGCGGGTAACGATCTCCAATGCAATGGCAGGAATAGTTGGGGTTTCGCATACCATTGTGAGATTGTTGTAGGTGTTGTAGCTGCATCCTTTGGCGAGGCACACGGCTGTCTTATGTAGAGTGCTAAGGTGTGTGGGTGCCAAGATGAGGAATGGATTGGTTCTTTTAAGTGTGGATGATGGACTCCTTAGATTGCCTGGATGTAGTGCCTGATGTGTGTTATTTAAGAGAAGTCGGATGTTCGGGTGTGTTTTTGTACTATAGTTTGAGGATTGTGAAGGTAGTAACGTTCGAGTCCTGTGATATAAATTTGTATGTAGATGAGGCCCTGTGTGGGTGTGCGTTGAGTTTCAGGTGAGACTGATGATGTCATCCCCATAGCTGTTGATGGTCATGGTGGAATTCCTGGGAAAATGGAGGCACGGAAAAAAGGTTGGAAGGATACCTTGGAAACTCCTATATACTGTGGTGTGTTCGTGATAGTTTGCGTGGTGTTATTACTGTGCTGAAGTTGGCAAATTATTGTTTTGGTAGTTGGAATCAAATGTGCTTAGTAGTTTGGCGATGAGGGTGGAGGCTTTGTTTATTGTTGTCATTGCAACCCTGTGTGGTGGTGGAGTTGGTTGAACCTTACATGCAATGAGGAGTCTTGTTGGGAGGCGTCTAGTTGGATGTGTAGATTGATTTTGTTTAAGACGAGACGTTCCATGGATTTATAGGAGGTGTAGAGTAGATGGGTATGGTAGTGTGATATAGAATTGGCTTGTTTGACTTGAGAATGGCTATAATGAGGGCAGATGTTTGGGAGATAGTAATGAAATGTTGTCAGACTGATGAGGATTTTGCATAAAATAGCCTGAGATACCACTGTGTTGACAGGTATTGTGGACTATTGAAAGAGAGCAGGGCCGGCACTATGGTTGTTGGCGCCCTGAGCAAGCAGATGTTCAGCGCCCTTTTTAACAGCGGCGAAGCGGGTCAATGGGTGATGCAAATCTCCTGTTGTGTTCATTTTATGTCCGCAACGAGTCGCTGGCTCAATGTAGCCAGCTAAAACGAATGCTACCAAAGGTAATTGAGGTCACTGAGTTCGAATATAAGTTGACCACCAGGTGGCGCCACCTAGTGGCTAGAGGTGCTAAATCGGCCATTTTTAAAGATATGAAGGTTAAACCAAATTGGTAACCAATGTTACAACGGGTAATTGAGGTTTCTGACTCCAAATCTGATTGATTTTTACCACAGCCCCACTAGATCACGCCCCTCTAGGAAAGTATAATTATAAAAATTTTCCCAAGGAAAAAACTAAAATTAGAGAAGAATATAAATGAGTTTATTACCCGGGTTGTTTTTTAACAATGAACAATAAAATTGGTTTTCTCATCCTGGATTTGGGACAGTATGAACAATTAGCCTACCTGAAACAATTTTTCCTAGCCTTTGGATCAGCAAATCTTTTCATGGCACTTTCTATATTTATATTCCTTGCAATATAATTTTCTATAGACAAAATTGCCAAAGAATTCATTCTATCTTGAGACATGGATGACCACCGTATGTTTTTATAAGACTTAGTTAAATAAAGCTTCTCTCGACAGCGGCCACAGTAATAAGCATTATTCTTAATACAACCCACAGCTCACACACTCTCTCTCTTATATATATATATATATATATATATATATATATATATATATATATATATATATATATATATGCAACAAAGCACACAGGGAAAATTAATACGAGGATTCCAAGTACTTTCGAACTTTATTTCGAAGTACTTGGAATCCTCGTATTAATTTTCCGTGTGGGCTTTGTTGCATTTATTGCTTACTCACGCGATACTTTGAGTTTTCCATTCCATATATATATATATATATATATATATATATATATATATATATATATGATGAAAATTAATGCAATATCGCCAGAATACAAATTAGAAAAAATGGTCCTGATAATGACAATTTCTTCATCTAAATAGGAAGGATGACATATTTTGTATGCTCTAAGGAAAAGGTTAGAAATTACCGATTTTTTAACAGTATTATCGTGAAACGAAAAATAATGTATATAGGCATTCGAGTGGGTTGGTTTCCTATACACGTCAAGTTTTAATTCATGGTGATCTTTATTAATGAGGACATCTAAAAAGGGTAATCTTTTATCATATTCCCATTCATATTTAAATTTGATGGAGACATGCAAATTATTAAAAAATGTATCAAAATCATGGCCATTAGGCCATACAGAAAATACATCGTCAATGTACCTTAACCATATAAATTTAGGGGAAGAATTTGTGGGAAGGAGTTCAGTCTCAACATATTCCATGAAGAGACATGCCAATATCGGAGATAAACTATTTCCCCGATTGGTTCATATTGTCTGCCCATTTTGCAGCTAGGAAAACATTCTATGGTAATAAGCCTTCCCGCACTAATGACTTCAACAAATGTATAACATTGCCATTTAATAATAAATTTAATAGTTTAAAGGAAATATTTGGAAAAGCGGGTATTAATCTAGCCTTTAAATATAATAATTCCTTAAACCAATTGATTATTGCCAGGAAACCCAAAGAACATATTAACATAGGAGTATATGCAATACCATGCAACGATTGCCATAAAGTTTATATAGGGGAAACGGGAAGAAATCTAGACAAGAGATTGTATGAACACAAGAGAGATATTAGAGTGGACAGCGATAGCAGTGGAATATTTTGCCATGTTAGAGACTCTAATCATACGATCGATTTCAATGGAAGTAAAATGGTGTTTAAATCGGCTAACTATGTTAAGGGAAGAATCGTAGAATCGAGCTTGATATCGTCAGTTCCTAATTTAAATCTATCTGAGGGTCAATTTTCTTTTAATCCTGTAATACGAAAGCAAATAAACAAAATAGTAAATTGTTAGCCCTTCAATATATTTAGGCCTAACCCCCCCCCCTCGATTAGCCACAAGTAGGGGATTGGGGGAAAAAAGAGGCGATCTTTCATGACCTGACCCTGTGTTATGTTTGTAAGCACTTTTCTTATATTTTCTATCCAGTGTCAGTTGAAAAAGGGTGTGAGATACACCGAAACTGTTCTGAATTAAATTGTCTTCGGAGAATGTGGTTTAATTCCTCATATATATATATATATATATATATATATATATATATATATATATATATATATATATATATATTATGAACCTGCTTTTTTCATCTTAAAAATGTCAGATTAAAAAAATGTTTTATTTCTTATTCTCCCTTTCGGGTTTTCGGGTTCTCTCATTCGGGAAGATTCTTGATAGCGCCCCGGGCAACTGCTCGAGTTGCCGATCCATTAAGCCGGCACTACAACGGAATGCTGGTGTTTGCGTTCGAGTAGATATCTTCATGTTGCCTATTGTTGGCAAGTTTCTTTATCGTTTTCCAGAATTTCTTGCTATCCGTTTTGTGGTGTGGACGTCTAGGAAGAAGTGCCAGGTTTATTTTTGGTGTTGTTGAATCAGTGTTTGAATGTTGTTTGGGGTGTTAGTGAATTAGTGCTTGAATGTTGTGCTTTTGGTGTTGTCTTATTTTAGGTCCGCACTGTTTTCATAGATCGCCCCTGGTTTTCTTGAGTTGTTTGATATCGGAAGAGAAGTTTAGATTGTAATGATTTAGGTTTGGTCTGGGGAGTTGCGCTTAAGGCAGAGACTATGTGGGCGACATATGTATGCGCACGGTTCTTTTCCTATCAGAGTACTCTGTAGTTTCTGTTCGATGTGGTTGATGAAATGGTTCCAGTCAGCTCGATTGTGGTTAGTGTAAGTGCGTGAGGGGATTGGGGGTGTGGGTTTCTCTAGGGCAATATGTGACCTTCGGAGAGGTTTCTTGGGAATTGGCTGTTGAACAGGTTTTTTGGTAGGGGTAGTGAAAAGTAATTAAGGTGTTGTGAGATTCTGCAGTCGTTTCTGTCTCGGTCTACAGGGTTGTAACCATGCAAAAAGACGAGCGCCTCCATGCTCTTGAACACCAATTTAACCTCTATATCTTCCACATTTTACATCACGCCTTCATGCTCTCGTCCTCGCAGGAGGGGGAGGGGGGAGAGAACCTGTGTAGCCTGTTACTTTTCAGGCTGAAAAGTAGTTTAGGTGTTATGAGGAGATTCTGCCGTCGTTTCTGTCTTAGTCAGGCAGGGTCTTAGCATTGAAGTCATACACAAGAGAAGTGTTGTGTTGTGTTGTTATGTTAGCACCCAGAAAGAAGATCGCCTTCATGCACTCACGCCCCAACTTGACCTCTCTATCTTGCACACATTTCACCCCGCCTTCATGCTCTCGCATTCAAATTTTACCTCTGTATCTTTTACACATTTCACCCCCTCTACATGCTCTCGCACCTCAACCTCTGTAGCTTCCAACAATTCACCCCATCCCTCTCTACTACACTCTTCCATAATTTCTTAAACTTTCCATTTCTTTAATAAATAAAATTAAAATTTCTTCATAGTCGTAGAAAGCAAAGTCTTCATCACCCCCATTACTTCCCAATCTAATTTCCCCTTCATCCACTCTTCTGCTCACCCACTGCTCTACTTACCTACTCTTCTCCCTAACCTCCTTTCGAGTATATTTAGCATCTTTCCAACAGTTTCACCCCTTTGACTTAAAATCATCATCTTTGCCTCCTTTATCCGCAAGGAAGGACCTCTTTGCCGAATAGGGGACAGAATCACCCCTCTCCTTAGTTTAGCCATTGTGTCTTCCAGTCAATTTCACTTCTTTTAACTTCACCCTTTTCACGTTCTTTTCAAACTCCACCCCCGTTGTTTTCTTCCTATAGAATGAAATCTACAAATACTATTTCTTAACTATACATCCATACACCACCATCCTATCGATTCCGTCTTTATAAAGGTACTTTTCCACACTCTCTAATAGGGAGGTGCTATAAAATAGGGTGCAATAGGCCCCCCGTCCCATGACCTATTCGAATCGAAGAATAATCTTTATTTCTCGCCACTCGAGCGCTCCTGAGGGTGAGGGTGGGGGCGCTGAACCTCACCCTAATCCACGCTACTCGCCCCCCGTGCAACGCGAGTACGCCACCAAGACGAATCGATACGCCAAGACCGGTCTAGGCCTAACGAAGATCGCCATGTACGGTTGTGTACGTGCTCGATTCACGTGTACGTGGACTTAAAGTAAACTTTGCCTAAGAGTTTAGTTTGTGTGGATTTTGTTTTGGCGGAGGTTGAGGTTGTTCGGTTGAATTTGGTCTCCAATCGTTTTATTGAAGAATGTTTTACTTATTTCTAGGGCAAACGTTTCCTCTTAGAATAAGAAGCATTAAAAATTTAGAGGTGAGGGATTTTTTTTCATAATTCCAACCAAACCATACTTAACCTAACCTCAAAAAACTTCGCACTAATTTAGCAACGCATTGCCCACCACAGTGGTACCGATAACCTAACCCAGCTGCAACATAGCGATACCTAATTTAACACAAATTAGGCAGCCACTTACTTATACGTTACGAGCTCGTATGAGAACTGTTGGAGAAGATTGTACAATCCCTTCTCCCTTATGCTGCTGTATAAGTTAAATTCTCATATTATGTCAATTTCTTAACATAAATAGTTGTGTGTCCCGATTAAGTCCCGCTAAGGTCATATATATATGGCATAATGTGCCAATCTTTAACATGTATCCTTTACTAAGGTAAGATTTTAGGCCCGGGGTATATATGATAACCTGCCTCTGAGAACCCACTCAACTTGATCCGGTGGACTTAGTGGTTAACTTTAGTTCTCCCTCGCTGGGAAATACAAGCCTAAACTTATGAGTATCTCAGTCTATCAACCCTTTCATTACTCATATTAAGCTTTAATCATCGCCTGTGTAAATCTTAAGAGAAAACATCCTATTGAAGAAAAATGCGCCCGGACACAAAATAACATGAAAAATGGAAAAAAGGAAAGGTTCTTTTCAGCGCGTCACGCGACCGTCTCGCTACAATCTTTCCCTCACTCCCTCACTTTTCCCCTTGTTTCTATCTTTGGTTTGAACTTGGCCCAAATAACTAACCGCGGCCTCTCTCTTGTGACAAAACAAGGCCTACGATTGAAGGGCCTTACCTTTCATCGCAATTTCCAGTGCCATTTTAAATTAGTCACTGCACCGAATTTGAAAAAAATAAAGTTACTGGAGATATTTAGAGAAACGTGTGAAATTATGCATATACATTTCATTAGATTTATTTAAGGCTGTGACGGAGAATCAGACAATTTTTCACTCAAAGAAAGGTCCTAAAATTCGCTTTTAATACACTCATATATTTATAGTATAACATGTATGCGAAAGATCTTTGTCTAAATGATTACAGGGGTGTACATGACTCGCGTTGGGAGATAGCCCTAATTTTTCCCCACAATTTATAAATTTGTGCAAATGAATCTCGCTCACAATTGTCCATAATTAATTTTGTAAACGTGTAATTGACGTATAAAATGTTAATAAACGTATTCAATAAAGAAACATTTACACCAATGACATAATTTCCTTTATATTGATTTGGTTCTGCTGAAAAAAAGGTAGCATCGTACCTCTGGCAATATAGACGAACCCAGCAACCTTCGCCAGACGATAGGGCTAAGTCTCCCTTCTGTTGATCAAAGGTTGAATCAAGTAAAATGTATCTCTTAATCTCTTCCGGATGTATTTTTAATGACACAATTAAGAGAAGCAATGTATTTTAATTCGAATCGTTATACATTACTAATTTAAACTTTAATAAAAAACAGATACATGTGTACGTATACATGTGTGCCAGTCATTTATTTTCATACGCATAATTCCAGTCAACAAATGGGAGTAATTTTGAAACGTCAACAAAAGTGTTATGATTTGACTTCCGCGTTGAAATATTAGTAAATAGGAAAAGTATTTTCCGACTTTATGGAGTAAAATATACACATCGAACCAAATTATAGTTTACACATTTAAAGAAACACAGCCATCACAATCAAGTGGGGAAGTTAGATCAAGAAGAAAAACTACAGCTTCCTATTTACACGTTTTTAAAAAAGGCAGCAAAAACCAGTACATAAGGCAATAAAACGTTGCTCTTTGATAAGCTCAACAGTTTAAAATGTATAGGTTGGAAACCCTTGCTTATATTAGCACAATGTGGTAGGAGAGCAAGAGATTAATCTAGAAAATACTGGAAGCTTATTGTCCTTTTCCGGAGGAAAATGACAAAAAAAAACAAACAAAAATGTACTAAATAAAACAACTAAAAACTTGATTAATAAAACCGACGAGGATCTTTAAAATCTCTAGGAACAAATTCACAGCAGAAAATAATTTCGTCTAAGTCCTCACAAGATTTCCGGCGACAATACCCTAATAATAATAGGAACTTATATCAAAACAAGACGCGTGATTAATTTTTGTTTACCCAGAATGAAAAATGAGTCAAAATTCTTTCCCTCATCACAAGAGGAGGAGGACAATTTGTGCTCTTCTATCGCCAAATGACAGCAACAATATGTTATATATAATCACCCATTATGACCACAAGGAGAAAGGAATATATAGATAAGGGAGGGGAGAGGAAGGTAGAGAGAGGGGATGGGTTGAGGAGGATAGAATGGTGGTGTATGAGAGGGAGAGTGGGAGAAAGGGAAAGAGGCAGGAGAGAGAGGGGTAGAAGAAGGGAGAGAGGGGAAGGCTTCTTACTTTTTACATAAAAATCGTAATACTTTCATTAATTCTCCTTTTTAGGTCTAATTCCCGGTTAGATTCCCTCCTTACGATCCCCTCCCCCGTCCCTTCTCTGTGTGCAACTAAGGCAACGCCAAACCAATGCATAACCGAGTGCCAGGTTTATACCCCTGGAAGTGGGCCCCAAATTAACTCCCCTCCACGGGTGTCAGAGGCCCCAAAATGTTGGGGCATATGCCCCTCTTCCCAGTGGGCACGAGACTTACCTAAGTCGTCCGGGATGGAGCTCGAGACAAGGTCATCGCTCTCCCTCCTGTCCCTGGAGGGGGCCCTGGGGGGTCGGGTACCCTGTGGAGAGTCTGGGACGTTAGGGAAGTGCCCTCCTCCTTCGCCCCTTCTCGGTTGGGGCCGGCGACCACCTCGTCCGTGTTCCACTTTGGTCACCACATCCATGGGCCGCGCGAACCCGTCGTCCGTGGAGGGGCCCGGTCGTTGGGGGCGCTCCCCCTTAACACGACAAAGCATCCCCGTGGATGTGCCCACCTCCGAGTACAGCGTCGGCTCCCCCTTGACCGGTGGGTAAACCCCCTCGGCTTCATTGTGGGACTCGAATCCCCTCTTTAGGTCCCCCTCATACTGGAGGGTGGATTCTCTTTTAATGTCGAGTGGGGGGTTTGAGTCTTCCCCGGCTGCCTCCCCTTCTGAAGGATAGGGGGAGGGAGGACACACGGAGGAGGAGGAGGTCACGAGAGAATCTGCCAGGTCATTCATCGTGCTTTGGGTAGTGGGTACTGGGGAGTGCCAAGTCCCACGATAATTTGGCATTCCACTTGGGAGTTGTCCTGTCGCGACCCTTGTGGTCTACGGAGTCCCTGGGAAAAATTGGACCGAGTCAGTTTACGTCAAGTGGTTCTATACAGTACCGAATTGTCACAGGGTCACGTTTCACTTGGAATTCCACTGCAGTTTATGACACGGGACCTTAATTCTCCCTATGGGGTGTCCTGGTATTCAACCAGTTAATTTAGCTTCCGGGGTCCTGTTAGTTTTGGCTCTAAGGGGCGGCTGATCATCACTAGGCAAAGGTCCCGACCGCTCGATTCAAGGATAACGAAAATACTTATCAAAGCGAACACCCGTCGTCCTCAAGGCCGTTCCGAACTGTCCGTTTTAACTGCTGATAAAAATACCCTCAAGCGATGGAATTCAACAACTGAAGGCGATACTCCCAAAGCCACGTGACATTATTTGTTAAGTTCAATGAAAACACGCGTCGCTTCACTCACACACAAGCGGTTGGTTCATTCCAGAATATGAACGACACTGAAATGCCGGGAGTGTAAAAATCGGTACTTTGTTGACGAGGGAGCGTGGGAGGGGCGATGGCGTAGGATTCATTGAATGGATGCGGAGCGAGCGAGAACGTGTCCGTCCGCGACAAAGGTGGGAGCGAGAATGCCACACATCGCGTTGCACGGCACAGATGCCGAGGCCACGACAATCGCGAAAGGAAGAGGAGACGTCTTGTACAGGGGTTATCGCCCCCATGGCCGCACACCGGGACCAGTTTATTTCCCGCAGATTGATCCGCCATTGCCTGCACATTCACCCCACTTCTATACTTACATCCATCTTCACCCCGGAGCGTTTCGCTCGACATGTGATGGAGGGAAGGGGCGTTGGGGGTTGGGGAGTAAAACTTGCCTCCGTTCTTGAAATGAGCTCTATTGCTTCCCCCTTCAATAGGGCCATATACCTTCCACACATCTTCACTCTCCCTAACTTCTCCACTTTCTTTCTTCCAAAACCTTTCGAGCAGAGTTCCCCCCCCCCGAGATATACAGGCTTCATAGGGAAAGGACCCCCCCCCTCCAAAATGTACAGGGGTGATAGAGGAAGGAGAAGAGGCTCGAGTCGCACCGTCTGATGAATATCTCAGTAGAGACCTACGATTTAACGTCGTTTACGAGCCACGGGGGACTAATTGCCCCCCCCCCCCGGCTAGAATCACATCTCCCACGGCAGGTACCTGGAATCCGACCCCGATAGCAACTCTTAGCCAGCGACTAAACACACCTACTGTAGCTTAACTTAGTCCAAAAGGTCGCAGACAGCATTGACACAGTTTGATATTCCCATACATTGGTACTCCCATAATTTGGTACTCCCATACTTTGGTGCGCCCATACTTTGGTACGCCCATACTTTAGTACTCTCATACTTTGGTACTCCCACACTTTGGCATTCTCATACTTTAGTACTCCCATACTTTGGTACTCCGCCACTTTGCATTCTCATACCTTGGTACTCACATACTTTGGTACTCCCACATTTGGCACTCCCACACTTTAACCCTCCCACATGTTGCCACTCCCTTACTTTGGTACTCATATAATATGGTACTCCCATATTTTGACACTACCATAATATGGTACTCTCGCATATCCGCAGTCCTACATTTTGGCATGCTACACGTTGGTACTCTCATAATTTGGCACCTCCATACGTTGGCAGTCCCATAATTTGGTACCCCCACACCTTGGCACTCTTGCGCTTGAAAGCTTTAAAAAATATGGTGGTTCAGATGTATGTGGTGAAGTTAGGTGGCAATATCCACGCTAGGAATCACATATACGAACGTTGTGAAGTTCGAACACTTCCTTCCCTCCGCTCCTCAGAGCTCTTCTTGACACATTCCCTACAAAACAAACAAAAAAGGTCCCTGGTGTAGTTAGGGAAAGTTAAAATTGGCATAAGGTAGCCATCCCTAGAGATGCAATAGACTGGAAGGCCGCGCAACTCTCTCCCCTCCCTCCGTACTGTAAGAGGTAAGTCCCTTTGCCGGGCAGGGCATAATCTATCCTAACTTGTCTGTTTGTATGCTACAAATGATCAATTACCCTACCTCTACCCCAAAGCGTGACGTCATTGAACCTAATTCGAGTGTCGGGACGAAACGAGGGGAGGCTGTGATGGCCCGGATTGACCCATTGCGTCATGTCCGTTCTTGCCGAATATTCAGCCTCTGCTCTTCACCTCTATTCGTTCTCTTTCCTAGTGCCGAATATTTTAAAGCTTGTTACCCTGGCACAGGAAAAGGGAAGGCTGGTGGGCAGAGTCCAGCGTCCAGCCGCTCCCGCCTATACAACGTCGAGTTATAGGACTTTTTAGGTCTGCAACCTGGTTGCGTTATTGGTTGGTGTTCGCACCTGCGCAGCGACGCACACCCACCCCAAGTTGCCCACTGGACCGCTCTCTCTCCAAAGGTCGCAGCTCCCAACTGAGCATCTGTGGCGGATATCCTTAGTAAGGACGTAATGATTCTGGACAGGAGGGCCAGGATCTGAGCATCTGTTGTGACCGATCCCAGACTCTTAGTTGTCATGACAACCAACAAGGCAGTAAAGCCCGCTTGCCACAAGCAGTATAGTCTTACACACCCGAGGACAACCACAGAGAGGTGATCAGACCATGACACACAGGGAAGTGGTGAGTAGGGCAAAAGCGATACTCCCATTATTCGCCCCCCCCCCTCCGCCCAAGTCCCCTCAAAGGCCTGCGCTCTTGCGACCTGGAGACGTTAAAGGATGTTGTTTATAGAGGTTCCGAAGCCTCTCTTCTTACATGGCATGAGGTAGGTGGTTAGGTCCTTAGGCCATAGACAGGGGGAGGGGGGGGTAGTCGTAGAAATAAAGGAAACGTCCCAAAGGAATATGGGTGAAGTCGACCAATTTCCCACGGCTCAGTCGGAGAGTTCAAGTCAGCTCGGTGAAGGAGCTTCCCTAATTTATACTTAGGGTAGGAATGACGTGCAGATCTTCCAGGGGCCTGGGATAGCTAGTGTAGCAGGCTACAGAGGGAGGACCCCGGTGGGGTTCGGCTCGCTAGCGCCAAATATTCAACCTATTCCCCTTTCTGTTTGTTATTGTCAAATATTCTGCTTATGTTGCTTATTACTATTCTTCGGTCTTTATCATCCTAATCGAATATTTGGCCTCTGTTGCTGACTTCCATTCTTCATTCTTCTTCTCTGTCCACTACTACTCGTCATTCTGTTGGTCCTCGCTAAATAGTGGTCCTTCGTTGGTCACTTTCTTCGTCATGTTGGTCGTTGCAGAATAGTCGGCTTTCGCTGCTCACTTAATTCATAGTTCATTTATTCTTCGTCGAATATTCGTCCTCCGCTTCTTACTTTCTTCCTCTTGATCTTCCTCTCCGTATTTTTGGTATCCAGTGCTCTCTCCCATTCTTCGTCGTAATTGTCCTCGCTGAATATTCGGCCTCCGCTGCTCAGTTCCATTCTAGATCCTGATTCTCACCGCCGAATATTCAGTGTCCGCTGCTGACTTCAATTCTTCCTCTTGATTATTTTGTCCGAATATTTGGCCTCCACTGTCCAATTCAAAATCTTCCTTGCTTAATATTCGGCCTCCACTGTCCAATTCAAAATCGTCCTTGGTAAATATTCGGCCTTCGCTGTCCAATTCCAAATCATCCTTGCCGAATATTCGGCCTTCTTTGTCCAATTCCAAATCGTCTTTGCTGAATACTCAGCCTCCGCTGCTTATCTCTAGTCTTCATCTTGGTCATCCTCGCCCTATATTCTTCCTCTCCGTTTCCTTTCATCCTTCGCTTTGTTCTTCACACCAGAATAATTCCCGGACTAACTTTGGGAGGACCTTGACAATTATATCATTCGAAAGCGAATGTAAAACAACATAAGGGTTTCAAATTCCGTCAGAATCGGCCGAATAGTTAGGATGTTATTGCCAAATAATTCCCGGACTTACCTTGGGAGGACCTTGGTAATTATATCATTCGAAAGAAAATGTAAAACAACATAAGGGTTTCAAATTCCGTCAGAATCGGCCGAATAGTTAGGATGTTATTGCCAAATAATTCCCGGACTAACCTTGAGAGGACCTTGGTAATTATATCATTCGAAAGAAAATGTAAAACAACATAAGGGTTTCAAATTCCGTCAGAATCGGCCGAATAGTTAGGATGTTATTGCCAAATAATTCCCTGACTAACCTTGGGAGGACCTTGGTAATTATATCATTCGAAAGAAAATGTAAAACAACATAAGGGTTTCAAATTTTGTTAGAATCGGTCGAATAGTTAAGATGTTATTGCCAAAAAAACCCCTTTAAAAGTAAAACGATTACCAGCCGACGCACCGACATAGAAACCTAGACTCGCGTCCACGCAACTAAAAAAAAAAATCCACGACGCTTTTGGATATTGTTTAAGAGTTCTACAATTGAATGTAATAAAACGCAAAACGCTTAATTGTAATGCGGTCTATAGTCCAAGGTCCGTTTAATTCAATCTTAAAAGGTAAATTCCAATTTTTATTAATTTATTTTGGTTGGTTAGCCTCATAACAATTTAGTTAGGAATGTATTTTTATAGGTGGAGCTTTTAAGTAACGGCTTTATGAATAGTGCATAACCCCATTAATTTTTTTTTTTTTGGGGGGGGGGAGTGCGATTAAACGCTTTTATTTTAGTTAAGATTTATTTCAGTGAAACTAACGAACAAGGTTGCAGTAGTATGTAGTCTGAGGACGAATGGTGAGAGTTTATTCAGGGATAATAGATTTGATTATCCTAGTGAGGATTTTATTTTCCAGTTCTAGAGAGATTTCGATTTGCCTCTTATTCCCAGGTTTGTTTTTTTTTAAATCCATCTAAACAAACATGAATGATCAAACTCGACTAACTCGTCCTAACCAAAATCAATCCTAAAGTTCCTTTAATGTAACGAGGTTAATGAATCTTCCCCGCTCTGTTGTCTCCTTTAAAAGCCCGTATGAAATAAAGCTCTTAGAGCAGGGGTGGGGAAACCCTCGCCCGCGAGCCAAATCTTCACTCCCCCCCCCCCTGAGTGATATATTTGTATGCACCAATTTTTAATACTGAAATTTAAATAATATTTGTATGTCCAATTTCCGTGGTGGCAGTCAATAAAAATGTTGCCTATATTTTTTTTTATAGATATTAATGCACGAGTCTCTCGCGCCATGGAATAAATTGAAACAACATTTACAAAGAGACAAGAGTCAAATTTAATTTATCGTCGGCAGACTTCTTTCATTAGAAATTTTCGCCCACGGCTCAAAAAAGGTTTCCCCCTCCCTTCCTTAGAGCCGAGTATTGGAAACCGGTTGGGCAATTTGAAACAATATTTTCTGAGGTAAAATATTTTCTCCCAGGAGGAAAAGATTCGAGAACGAAACGTTTCATCCACCCTTAGAGAAAAAGTCCTATTTTCAGATCAATACGAACTGTTTTTCTCTCTGATACAAATTGGGATGGATTTAAAAGGAATTAAAGGTGTCTAAGGATGTAAAATTGGCCCAGCCTTTGCTGTCCATTAGTACCGTGTTTCCTCTCGATCACCTTACTGAATATTCGGCCTCCGCTATTAACGCCTATTCTTCGTTCTGTTCGTCCTGTCCGAATATTCAGTGACCACTGCTCACATCCTTCTTGATCCGTTCGTCCTCTCTGAATATTCGGCCTCCTCTGCTAGCGCCTTTTTTTTCTGTTCGTCCTATCCAAATTTTCGGCGCCCGCCGCTCACTTCTATACTCCGTCCATTCGTTCTCTTCGAATAGTTTGCATATACTGCTCAATTCTATTCTTAGCTCTGTTCGTCCTCGATTAATATTCAGCTTCTGATTCTCAGTCCTAATAATCTTGCAGTTCGTCCTCGCCGTATATTCGGCCTCTGCTGCTAACTTCCATTCTTCTTCGAATAGTCATCCTCGAACATTTGGCCTTTACTTCTCCGTTCTATTTTGCATTCTGTTGTCCATCGTCAAAAATTTAGCCTCCACTGTTCACATCAATTTTCGTCCTGTTCGTCCTCGCCAAATATTCGACCTCCGCCTCTGCTCGCATCATTTCTTTGAGGTGATCGTCTCCGCTACTCAATTTTATTCCTCGCTGAAGATTCGACCTCCTCTGTCCAAGTTTTCTGGGTCATGATCGCCATGACGCTCTATTCGGTGTTCGCTGCTCACTTCTATCCTAGTTCTCTTCGTCCTCCACAAATATTTTGCTTGCAATGCACACTCCCATTCTTCGTCTTAATCTTCCGCGCCAGACATAAAAACTCATCAGTTCACTTCCATTCTTCATCTTGACTGTTAGCTCCTGCCCAGCGCGCACGGATTCTCTAAAGCTCGCCATACTCTGCCAGCACGCCCTCTCCAACGACCCAAGTTTTTAATCATCAAGAAGAAATTTGAAAAGAAGAAATTCTCTCGAACAAGAATCCCAATCTTTGAAACTTCATTTGAAGACAAAGCTTGGCAGAGCCAATCACCTCATCCTTTTTTTCTCTACCTCGTCACACCTGCTATTCATCTTCATCTATCTCACCCCCCCTCCAAAAAAAAGTGATAATACTTTTCATCCGGCCCTCATATTTTAATATGTGTGGCTAATTCACCACCACCTTGCCGTCGATGAGAGAGAATGCGTGATCTGCTTGAGTTAAGCTAGCTAAGCTTGGGGACTTTTAGTCCGGTAGGGTCACCCATGCCAGTAAGGTAGCTGTAGTAGGATCCAGACTAATGGTTGTCAAACTTCTCTACTACTTCTTTGATGCGTCTCCTTGCATCCCCCTAACAACCTCTTCGATTCTGTTAGTACTAAGTTTCCCCAACTCTCTTTAACTGTACCCCCCCCCAACCCCAATAACAAAAAAACAAACACTTATTTCTTTTACACATAAGTTGTTTATTAATAAGGGCCTCGCCAGCTCCCTTATGCCGCGTGAGAAGAGAGGCTTTGGAACCTCTTTAAATAACGCCTTGGATCACTCATAGGTTGCAAGAGACTGAAATTGAAGGGATCTCAGGCGTTTGCGGTACGATTAATGGAGAAATGCTAGGTACCCCTTAGAAGCTTTCTCCTAACGTGTAATGGCCTGACCAGCCCCCTGTGACCACTGCTTGGTGAATAAAGGCTCAACTGCTCTTTGGTCAGAGAGCTTTTGTGCTTTGCTGGTTGCCAGATCAGCTAAAGATCTCGGATGAAGTCGTGGGCACTAAGCTTTACTATTTGCCTTAAGTCTGGCCGTTTTTAGTTGATTAGTAGGGCTTAGTAGGAATACAGTTACACCTCAAGCACCCCTGTCGAAAAATCAGAGAACCAGTTCACTGGGGCTCTCATGCTGCTCAGTTGGGAGCTGCGGCACGATTGGGGACGTCCGGCCCAGGTGAGACCTTAGGGTTGGTGTGCTTGGTCAAAGAGTTTCTGTTCGCCGAACTATCGAAAACCTCCTGGAAATAGGCGGATGTGATTAGTGCGAGAGAAAATCACACACAAAAAAACCCTTTTTCAATGCGTATGGTCCAAGAGTTTTTTAAGATGGCGAAGAAGAATGGTCCTCCGTTTCGCAAGTTAACTTGCAAAATATGCAAAGTTTACAGATGGGGTGAAGACTTCGGGAGCAGAAGTTGCAAGGAGCTCACAGATGCCGTTAGTGTCTGTGACTTCTGCGAACTCAAGAAGCGCCTGGGCGAGAGCATCGCTCAACTGAGAGAGGAGAGCTTCCTCCTCAAAAGGGAGGTTCAACTCTTAAAAACAGAGAGGTGCAGATGCTCAGGCTCAGGCTCAGGCTCAGGCGAGAAGGCTTCCGACGTCCAACAGCAGATTTCTTCTGCTGCAGGAATGCCTCAACGAGCCAAAAAGAAGAAAAAAAGGAGAAAGAAGAGAAAGTAGAAATAGAAGAAGAGAAAGTAGAAAGAGAAGAAGAGTAACAACAAGGAGTAACAACAAGGAAAGAAGGTACCCTAGGAGACCTTACGGTCCATTCAAAGAGGGTACCATTGGACTTGCAATCGAGCGAGCACAAGGCTGCTCAATTGTTTTGCGTCCCTAAACGGCCACTTTTCAAGACTTTGTCTAGTCTTGACTTGAACTGGTCAACAGATTCACTGTTGACAACTTCCACTGGAAGTGCGTTGCACTTACCGCAGATACTGTAGGTGAAAAAATTTCCACACAGATTGCGGTTGTAACGCTTCAGTTCAAGTTTGAAGCCGTGATTGCGCGTTCTGTTCTCACTCAGTGTGAAAATATCCCGATAGTCAACATTGTCGAACCCTCGAAGTATTTTAAAAAACTTCGATGAGCTGACCACGCAGTCTACGGGTTTCCAGCGAGTACCTTTCCGTCTATGCGAAGCGCTCGCACTTTCCGGAGAAGGCGGCGGTGTGGTACCTTATCAAAGGCTTTCTGAAAGTCTAGGTAGACCACATCCACCGCCTTGTCCCGATCGTGCTCACTGAAAACGAAGTGGAAGAATTCCACAAGGTTCGTCAGGCATGACCGTTGCCTTCGGAAGCCGTGCTGGGAACTCTTCAGTAGCAGGTTTGACTCTAAATACGACGTCACTTTGTCCACCATGATGCTTTCTATGAGTTTACCGACTATCGAAGTCAGACTGATAGGTCGGTAGTTCGACGGTTAGTTACGGTCTCCTTTCTTGAAGATAGGAGTCACCTCCGCCTCACGCCAGTCTCTAGTAACGCATTTGGTCCGGATTGACATGTTAAAGATAGCGCACAGATGTCGTGATACTTCATCGCACACTTCTTTCAACACTTTAGGTAGAAACCCATCCGGGCCAGGTGACTTATTCGTCATTAGGTCAGCGATCTTATTTTCTATTTCTCCTTCGGTGAAGTCCATATCTTCCAGCTTTTTCCCCCGAGTAGGAACTCATTGGCTGGAGAATGGGACCACACTCTTCAGTAAACACTGAAGAGAAGTAGTCGTTGAGGAGGTTAGCATTTTCTGCATCTGAATGCTTTAATGTCCCCTCCTCATTCCTCAAAGGGCCAATCGTTCGACGGATTCGGTTTACGGCTGTTCACATATCCAAAAAACTCCTTGGGATTCTCTTTACAGAGTCTCGCCACTCGGAGTTCCTCAGACCGCTTAGCCGCCCTTATGCTGGACTTTACTCTCCTGGCTAGCCTCCGGTATTCGTCAAAGTCACCCGAGATCTTCGATTGCCGGTACACATTTCTCATCTCCCTAAGCAGTTGGCCGATTTCTCGATTAAACCACTTAGGTTGAACAGAAGACAGACGGGGGCATTTCAGAGGGATGAAACGCGATTGAAGACTCATGAATGTGGTTTTGAAACTATTCCACGAGTCTTCAACGGCATCGCACACTTCTAGCCTCACGTCAGTCAGTCCAGCTCGAAGGCTTGCAAAGTCTGCTCTTCTCAAGTCAAGTTTCTTTGATTGACTGGCAACAGACCTTACCTTCGGGATCTTGACGCTAAATCTAACTAGCTGGTGATCACTACCACCGAGCTCTTCGCATACAGAGATATCTTCAACAATATCATCCTCAGAGGTGAAGACCAAGTCGAGGATATTGTCTCCTCTCGTCGGTTCTCTGACCCATTGAGTGAGGAACTCGTTGTTGGCGAACTCCAGGAGTAGCGCGCTCTCGCCACAGGCTGCTTTGGTTTCCCAGTCAACTTGGCTGTTGAAATCGCCCATAACGATGCACACTCTGCCTTGAACCAGCTCACCCAGCAGCTAGTACAGTTCCCTGTCCTTCTCAACGGGTTGGGAAGGAGGTCTATAAAGCAGTAGGGTCCTGTATCTGACAGGACCGATCTCTAGGTCAACGCCTAGGAGCTCGTGGTCGGATATAATGTTGGAGTTCGTAGATTTGATTGTATCCTTGACATACAACATTACACCGCCACCCTCTCTGTCTGGCCTATCTTTGTGGAAGAGTTGGTAGCCAGGAACCGTGAATTCGCCTTCAAAGTCTCGGTTTGAGGTTTTTATCCATGATTCTGTTGTGGCTACCATTTCGGGTTCTTCCGTCGCTACGAGGCCACGGAGCTCAGGAAACTTGTTCCTGATTGACCTCGCATTAAACAGAAGAACTTTCAGGGAGTCCCCTACTGTAGGACTCCCTATACTCTTCCGTTTCCCGGCTTCTTGTTTGTCGCGGTGGCACCATTTTTGACAACCTCCGAGAAGGTTGTTTGGGGAGTGACTCGGGCGTACTGGCGTACGTCCGCCTTCCCAATGGGCCGGACACTCCTTTGGGTGCGCTCCACGACATCCTGGATGAGGTTGGCTAGTAACGCCTTGCCCTTAAAGGAGAGGTGCACCCCGTCCCTTTGGTAGAGGTCTTTTCTACCATAGAATACGGCGTACGGGTCCACAAAAAAGACACCCTCAGCCGTACAGAGGTCTGCAAGGCGGCTGTTTAGCGACATGTTCCTCAAGTGGGCAGTCCGGCTTGGACTCCACCTCGGGAGCATCCCCACCACGACGCGTCTGCGGGTTTTCAATCCACAGTCGTCGACAGCGCCCATAACTGTCCTCATAATCTCACCTGTAGGGCCTACCCTACCTCCTCTGAGGTAGAGGTCGTTGCCACTTACCATAAGGGCAACGACTGAAGTCTCTGAAATCTGAGACTTCTCGGCCTCAGCTCTTACCTGCTTATTCCCACAGCCTGGGATGCAGCTCACCTTAACGCTTGTGCAAAGGCGGGCCGCTAGCAGGGGCTTCAGACCCCGTGCTTGAGAATCACCAATTAGGGTGACTCTTGCACATTTTTCCGCGGACGACTTAGTCTTTCCTTTCGGAGGCGACTTGCCGCTTTCCTCTTGTATCTCTATTTTTTTTTCTTCTTCTTCTTATTCTTCTTCTTGACTTCCTTTGTTATCTCTTCGTTTGTTTGCCGTTTCTCTTCTTCTGCTTCTGCTTTCTCTTCTTCTGTTTCCAGTTTCTTTTCTTCTCTTTCTACTTTCTCTTCTTCTCCTTTTACTTTCTCTTCTTCTCTTTCTACTTTCTCTTCTTCTATTTCTACTTGCTCTTCTTTCTTCTTTCTTTTCTTCTTTTTGGCTCGTTGAGGAAGCCCTTCAGCAGAAGAAATTGGCTGTGGGACGTCCGGAGCCTTCTCGCCTGAGCATCTGCATCTCTCTGTTTTTAGGAGTTGAACTTCCCTTTTAAGGAGGGAGTTCTCCTCTCTCAGTTGAGCGATGCTCTCGCCCAGGTGCTTCTCGAGTTCGAAGAAGTCACAGACACTGACGCCATCTGTGAGTTCCTTGCAACTCCTTCCCCCGAAGTCTTCACTCCATCTGTAGACTTTGCATATTTTGCAGGTTAGCTTTCGAAACGGAGGACCATTCTTTTTCGCCATGTTACAAAAATCTCGGACCATACGCATTAAAAAAGGGGTTTTTGGTTGTGATTGCCTCTCGCACTAATCACATCCACCTATTTCCAGGAGGTTTTCGGTCGTTCGGCGAACAGAAACCCTTTGATCAAGCACACCAACCCTAAGGTCTCCCCTGGGCCGTACGTCCCCAATCGTGCCGCAGCTCCCAACTGAGCAGCACGAGAGACCCAGTGAACTGGTTCTCTGATTTTTCGACAGGGGTGCTTGAGGTGTAACTGTCTTCCTACTAAGCCCTACTAATCAACTAAAAACGGCCAGACTTAAGGCAAATAGTAAAGCTAAGTGCCCACGACTTCATCCGAGATCTTTAGCTGATCTGGCAACCAGTAAGGCACAAAAGCTCTCTCTCCAAAGATCAGTTGAGCCTTTATTCACCAAGTAGCGGTCACAGGGAGCTGGTCAGGCAATTACACGTTAGGAGAAAGCTTCTAAGGGGTACCTAGCATTTCTCCATTAATCGTACCCCAAACGCCTAAGATCCCTTCAATCTCAGTCTCTTGTAACCTATGAGTGCTCCAAGGCGTTATTTAAAGAGGTTCCAAAGCCTCTCTTCTCACGCGGCATAAGGGAGCTGGTGAGGCCCTTATTAATAAATAAATTATGTGTAATAGAGATGAAGGTTTTTTTTCTTGTTATTGGGTTTTTGTTTCGATTTTTTGACAGTTGAAGATAGTTGGTGAAACTTAGTACTAACAGAATCGAGGAGGTTGGTAGGGGGATGCAAGGAGACGCATCAAAGAAGTAGTAGAGAAGTTTGACAACCATTAGTCTGGATCCTACTACAGCTACCTTACTGGCATGGGTGACCCTACCGGACTAAAAGTCCCCCAGCTTAGCTAGCTTAACTCAGGCAGATCACACAAGCTCTCTCACCGACGACAAGGTGGTTGTGAAAGAAGAAGAGAAAGTAGAAAAATAAGAAAAGAAAGTGGAAACAGAGGACGAGAAAGTAGAAGCAGAAAAAGAGAAACGAGAAACAGAAGAAGAGAAGACAAAGGAAGACAAGAAAAAGAAGAAGAAGAAGAAGAAGAAAAAACGTAGAGATAAAAGAGGAAAGCGGCAGGTCGCTTCCGAAAGGGAAGACTAAGTCGTCTGCTGAAAAATGTGCAAGGGTCACCCTTATTGGTGATTCTCAAGCACGGGATCTGCAACCTCTGCTAGCGGCCCACCTTCGCACTAGTGTGAAGGTAAGCTGCCTGCCAAGATGAGGTAACCACCACATCAGAGTAGAGGCTGAGAAATCAAAGATTTCTGAGAACTCAGTCGTTGCTCTGATGGTCAGTGGAAACGACCTCTACCTGGGAGGAGGTAGGGTAGGCCCTACGGATAAAATCATCCACATGGTTATGGGCGCCGTGGACGACTGTGGACTGAAAACCCGCAAGCGTGTTGTAGTCGAGATGCTCACGAGGAGAAGTCAAACACAGACCGCTCACTCGATGAACATCTCTTTAAACCGGCGCCTGGCCGATTTGTTTACGGCAGAGTGGGTCTTTTTGTGGACCCGTACCTCACCTTTTATGGTAGAAATGATCTCTACCAAAGGGATGGGGTACATCTTTCCTTTAAAGGAAAGGCCTTTCTGTCGAACATCATCCAGGATGTCGTAGAGAGGACCCAAAGGAGTATCCGGCCCATAGTGACGGCAGATGTACGCCAGTACGCCCGTGTCACTCCTGGAACGACCTTCTCGGAGGTTGCAAAGAGGGGTGCCTCCTCGCCAACAAACAAACCGGGAAATGTAAGAGCGTAGGGAGTCCTACAGTCGGGGACTCACTGAAAGTTCTTCAGTCCAATGCGAAGTCAATCAGGAACAAGTTTCCTGAGCTCCATGGCCTCGTAGTGACGGAAGAACCCGAAATGGTAGCCATAACAGAATGATGGATAAAAACCTCAAACCGAGACTTTGAAGGCGAATTCACGGTTTCTGGCTACCAACTCTTCTACAAAGATAGGCCAGACAGAGAGGGTGGCGGTGTAATGTTGTATGTCAAGGATACAATCAAATCTACGAACTCCAACATTATATTCGATCACGAGCTCCTAGGCGTTGACCTAGAGATCGGTCCTGTCAGATACAGGACCCTACTGCTTTACAGACACCCTTCCCAACCCGTTGAGAAGGACAGGGAACTGTACCAGCTGCTGGGCGAACTTGTGAAAGACAGAGTGTGTATCACCATGGATGACTTCAATACCCATGTTGACTGGGAAACCAGAGAACCCTGTGTCGAGAACGCACTACTCCTGGAGTTTGCGAACAACGAGTTCCTTACTCAATGGGTGAGATAGCCAACGAGAGGAGACAATATCCTCGACTTGGTTTTGACCTCTGAGGATGACATCGTTGTGGACCTCTCTGTTGGCGAAGAGCTCGGTGGCAGTGACCACCGACTAATTAGATTTGTAGTCAAAGACCCGAAGGCAGGGCCTGCAACTAGTAAATCGAGGAAACTTGATTTGAGAAGAGCAGACTTTGCAGGTTTTCGTGCTGGACTGACTGACGCGAGGCTAGAAGTGTGCGAGGCTGTTGAAGACTCGTGGAACAGTTTCAAAACCACATTCATGAGTCTTCAATCGCGTTTTATTCCTCTGAAATGCCCCCGTCGGTCTTCTGTTCAACCTAAGTGGTTTAATCTAGAAATCAGCTAACTGCTTAGGGATAAGAGAAATGTGTACTGGCAATCGAAGATCTCGGGTGACTTTAACGAATACCGGAGGCTAGCCAGGAGAGTGAAATCCATCATAAGGGCGGCTAAGCGGGCTGAGGAACTCTGAGTGGCGAGACTTTGTAAAGAGAACCCCAAGGAGTTCTTTGGATATGTAAACAGCAGTAAACCAATCCGTCGAACTATTGGCCCTTTGAGGAATGAGGAAAGGACATTAAAGCACTCAGCTGCAGAAAATGCTAACCTCCTCAACGACTACTTCTCTTCAGTGTTTACTGAAGAGTGTGGTCCCATTCTCCAGCCAATGAGTTCCTACTCGGGGGAAAAAGCTGGAAGATATGGACTTCACCGAAGGAGAAATAGAAAATAAGATCGCTGACCTAATGACGAATAAGTCACCTGGCCCGGATGGGTTTCTACCTAAAGTGTTGAAAGAAGTGCGCGATCAAGTGTCACGACAGCTGAGCGCAATCTTCAACATGTCAATATGGACCAAATGCGTTCCTAGAGACTGGCGTGAGGCGGAGGTGACTCCTATCTTCAAGAAAGGAGACCGTGGCCAACCGTAGAACCACCGACCTATCAGTCTGACTTCGATAGTCAGTAAACTCATGGAAAGCATCATGGTGGACAAAATGTCGTCGCATTTAGAGTCAAAGCTGCTACTGAGGAGTTCCCAGCACGGCTTCCGAAGGCAACGATCATGCCTGACAAAACTTGTGGAATTCTTCCACTTCGTGTTCAGTGAGCACGATCGGGACAAGGCGGTGGATGTGGTGTACTTAGACTTTCAGAAAGCCTTTGATAAGGTACCACACCGCCGCCTTCTTCGGAAAGTGCGAGCGCTGGGCATAGACGGAAAAGTAGCCGGCTGGATAGAGAACTGGCTAAGTGGCAGACGGCAACGGGTGGTGGTGAATGGACAGGCTTCTGAGTGGGTGCCCGTTACTAGCGGGGTGCCTCAAGGTTCTGTCCTGGGAACACTACTATTCATCATCTACGTCAATGACATGGACGGTGACATGGTTGCCAAAATTTCCAAATTTTCCGACGATACCAAGCTTGGTATGAACGTTGCAAAGGATGTAAATACTCCAAGCCTGCAAGAAGATCTTCGGATGATTGGGGAGTGGTCGGACACGTGGCAAATGCCTTTTAACGTTAGCAAATGCAAAGTGATGCATATCGGCCACCGTAACCCCCAATCTCCGTATATTCTTAAGGGCACTGCTATTGAATCCACCGACACTGAGAAGGACTTGGGTGCAACAATCACTAGTGACCTCAAGTTCTCGAAACAGTGCATTGAGGAGGAGAAAAAGGCCCAAAGGATGCTGGGCTACATAAAGCGCCAGTTTGGATATCTGAACAAGGAGATTGTACTGTGTTTGTACAACTCACTTGTCCAACCGCACCTGGAGTATGCCGTACAATTTTAAAGTCCTTCATTTCGAAAGGACATCGCGAGATTGGAACGCGTGCAAGCCAGGGTAACCAAACTGATTCCCTCTATCAGACATAAAAGTTATGAAGATAGATTAAACGAATTAGATCTGTTCTCGTTGGAAACCCATAGACTGTGTGGTCAGCTCATCGAGGTTTTCAAAATACCTTGAGGGTTTGACAATGTTGACTACAGGGATATTTCCGCACTTGTTGAGAGCAGAACAAGAAATCACGGCTTTAAACTTAAACTGAAGCGTTACAACCGCAATCTGTGTGGAAAGTTTTTGACGTACAGTATCTGCGGTAGTTGGAACGCACTTCCTGTGGAAGTTGTCAACAGTGAATCTGTTGACCAGTTTAAGTGAAGACTGGACAGTTTCTTGAAAAGTGGCCGTTCAAGGACGTAAGGCAATTGAACAGAGATGTGCCCGCTTGACAGCTAGTCCAAAGGTACCCCCATTGAATGGACCGTAAGGTCTTCTAGCGTACTTTCTTTACTTGTTACTCTTTTTACTCCATCCGGATGGGGAAGCTGCCTATCATCGTCTAGTTCAAGCTATGCCCCGCACTGTGCAAAGGCCTAATTTGAGGCTCCAAGGAAAGTAAGTTTGAGGCTTATCCCACTGTGGAACTCGGATTCATAGGCTCATGGTGAATGAGACTACGCTGCAAGTCCCGGGGTGTTCCAAAGGAACCTCCGGAGGAGCCCGGCCAAAACCATAGAGGGACTTGAAACCGTCTCTATGTAAGTTGGACGCAGAGTAGAATACCGAAAACCCCAAGGACGCAGATCATGGTGGGAGTTGATTCGACCACCAAAAAGTCCGCCATATTTTCACCCCCTCGGAGGATCGAACCCAGGCTCATTCATCCATTCATTAATCCCAATTTTCATCTTAGACAGCAACCTTTATCCCGACACATAAAAAACCCCAATAGAGGCAGGGGATACTCTTCAGTCATAAAAAAATAATAATAAATAAATAATTTTTCCCAGGCAAAACTAAAATACAAGTATAGACTACAAAGAGGCCAATCAACAAAAAAAGAAGAACCAGCAGTACTAGGGGTTAGATCTCCTAACGCCTAATGGGTAACTCAAAAGGGGCAAAGAGGGTCTCGCTCAGGGTCCTCGAAGGACACTCGAAGCCAGATCGGGAAAAGACCCTCCATACAATCTATGCAGAAATCGGAGTCATCGTTCTTAGATTGAAAGAACGATATAATGGATACGTGGCTCTATGCGATACTGAGAAGGACTTAGATAACCTCTTAAGCGACAACGCTTCCAAAAGACTGAAAGAAATAGGACTCACTGCCATGGTACCACCTGTCGTCGCAACTAGAGCGTACGAGAAGTGCAGGCGAGCGGCTTAAAAGCTTCGTTTGAATGAGACCTTTTTGAGACTTAGGATGGCGGAGTGGATTCGCCGCTGGCTAACAGTGGTCCAGCGACGCGGAAAGCTGTTGGCAACTCGCCTACGCTATTATTTTTTTCTTTGCCCCCTTTCCTACTCTCCTATATCTACAATTTATCTGCCGCTGCAGCAACCTCATCAATGCTCGTGGGGTTCGAGCTTAGGATTAATGGCCTAATACCCTCGGAGACTCCTCTCGTGAAAATTTTGGTGAGGAGAGGGTTAAAAAGTTCGATGTGAGCACCTTTTACCCTTATGGTTGCGAACAGCTTTCCGCGTCGCTGGACCACTGTTAGCCAGCTACGAATCCACTCGGCCATCCTGAGTCGCAAAAAAAGATTCTTTCAAACAAAGCTTTTAAGCCGCTCACCTGAACTTCTCGTACGCTATACACCCCCCCCCCCCTCCTAGAAGCGAAGCGTATTTTGAAGAGATGAAGAGAGCCCGTTTAGAAATGTTATCGAAGGGCTAACGCTCCCCCTCCCGGGTCTGGGCAACATTTAGGGATGAGTCCGTGGTAGAAATTGACCATGCCACAGAAACTCCTGAGTTGTTTGCGTGATGTAGGACGAGAAAAGTTTCGCATCACGCTAACTTTATCTTCGAGTGGGCTAATCCCCGCACTTGAGACATGGTGCCCCAAGAATGAGAGTTGCGGGACACCAAATAGGCACTTGGGGGTGTTTAGTACGATACCGTACTCCTGAGACGAGAAAAAACTTGACGACTGTGAGAAAGGTGTTCCTCCAGCGAGGAAGATGATATTAGGAGGTCAGAGCACTATGTGAGTGCGAGAGGATTTATTGCGTGTTGCCAGAGCACTATGCGAGTAAGAAAGATTGATGACGTGTTGTCAGAGCACTATGTGAGCGCGAGAGAATTAATGGCGTGTTGCCAGAGCACTATGTGAGTATTGAATGGGTTTATGGCGTGTTGCCAGAGCGCTATATGAGTACTGAATGTAATGGCGTGTTGCCAGAGCACTATGTGCGTGCGAGCATTGATGACCTGTTGTCAGAGCACTATATGAGTGCAAGAATTAATGGCGTTGTCAGAGCACTATATGAGTACTGAATTTAATGGCGTGTGGCCAGGATGAGAGAGGCCATGAATTTAGTCAAAGATGTGCCGACGGTACGCGAGAGGAATGAGAGGACGAGGACGGTTAGGAACTGAATAGTCAACCAGGATGCGCCTGGAAGGACTGTCAGGCAAGTCAATCTCGCGAACGACGAGTTGAGAAGAGGGACGCAGTGTTTGCGTGTCTTCATCTTGTTCCTGGGCAAGCGCTATTGTTGCATGATCGATGGGGGCAGTGTATGAGAATTGCGTGCCCGAAATCGATGAAATGCTAGAGAGCGCGTCCGGTACGACGTTTGAAGAACCAGGAACGTAGCAAATATCGTTCGTCATCTGCAGGATGAAGTCAAGATGACGAGTGTCAACTGCAGTGTGTAATGACGAAGTATTACGAGACGAACATGCACCGCCTAAGGGCTAATGCTTTCCCTCCCGGGTTTGGGCACCATTTAGGGATGAATCTGTGGTAGAAATTGACAATGCCAAAGAAACTCCTGAGTTGTTTGCGTGATGTAGGACGAGAAAAGTTTCGCATCGCGCTAACTTTATCTTCGAGTGGGCTAATCCTCGCACTCGAGACATGGTGCCCCAAGAATGAGAGTTGCGGGACACCAAATAGGCACTTGGGGGTGTTTAGTACGATACCGTACTCCTGAAGACGAGAAAAAACTTGGCGAAGGTGAGAAAGGTGTTCCTCCAGCGAGGAAGATGATATTAGGAGGTCAGAGCACTATGTGAGTGCGAGAAGATTTATGGCGTGTTGCCAGAGCACTATGCGAGTAAGAAAGATTGATGACGTGTTGTCAGAGCACTATGTGAGCGCGAGAGAATTAATGGCGTGTTGCCAGAGCCCTATGTGAGTGTTGAATGGGTTTACGGCGTGGTGCCAGAGCATTATGTGAGTACTGAATGTAATGGCGTGTTGCCAGAGCGCTATGTGCGTGCGAGGATTGATGACCTGTTGTCAGAACACTATATGAGTGCGAGAATTAATGGCGTTGTTAGAGAAATATATGAGTACTGAATTTAATGGCGTGTGGCCAGGATGAGAGAGGCCATGAATTTGGTCGAAGATGTGCCGACGGTAAGCGAGAGGAATGAGAGGACGAGGACAGTCAGGAACTGAATAGTCAACCAGGATGCGCCTGGAAGGACTGTCAGGCAAGTCAATCTCGCGAACGACGAGTTGAGAAGTGGGACGCAGTGTTTGCGTGTCTTCATCTTGTTCCTGGGCAAGCGCTATTGTTGCATGATCGATGGGTGCAGTGTAGGAGAGTTGCGTGCCACAAATCGATGAAATGCTAGAGAGCGCGTCCGGTACGACGTTTGAAGAACCAGGAACGTAGCGAATATCGTTCGTCATCTGCAGGATGAAGTCAAGATGACGAGTGTCAACTGGAGTGTGTAATGACGAAGTATTACGAGACGAACATGCACCGACCAAGGGCTAACGCTCCCCCTCCCGGGTCTGGGCACCATTTAAGGATGAATCTGTGGTATAAATTAACCACGCCACAGAAACTCCTGAGTTGTTTGCGTGATGTAGGACGAGAAAAGTTTCACATCGCGCTAACTTTATCTTCGAGTGGGCTAATCCCTAAATTTGCCCAGGTCATGCAACCTCTCAACTCTATGCTGAGGCGTGCGATTCATTCTCTCGCACCAAAGAGGCTATTGCCCGCGCTGTAGAATTTCGCTCATCCTTCTCCACGACCCCCCATCAGCGTCGCCTCAGATGCATCCTCTACCCACGTAGGTACAACCTTGCAGCAGAAAGTTAGTGCCATTGGCAACCTCTTGCTTTCTTCTCTCGCGCTCTTACAAACTCTCGATTGGTAATCTGCCGAAGGCTTGACCCATGGGTAAGCGAAAACTCCGCAGATGAAATTAAGATCAAAATCGAGAAAAAACAAGATGGCCAAACTTGAAGAAATTGTAAAGTTCAAAAAACAGAACGGCGAAGAACATCCTCACGTTTTCGAGGCTGTTTTTAAAGAGACAGACATGGCAGCGAAAGCGGCGGAAAAAGGTATTTTGGCATTCTACACTAAGATAGCACCAGAGCAGATAGAGAGGGAAGCTTTTATATTTGTACAAGTATGCTTTCATTGTTATGCTCTGAATGACCATTGACCACCCCACGAGAGAATGTACATACCAAGGTATGATTTGTTCCGATGGCTCCAGCACTGATCACAGATGGGAACATAGTAGGAACCCGACAAAAAAGTGTGTTAACTGCGTAAATGCACACCCCACTCTCTCAATGGCCTGCCTTCTGAAAAAAAGAGAAAATAATCAAATAAGAAGACCGCCATTATCGAGGGAAAAGAAAAAAGAAGAGCCACCACATATGCAGCGGGCGCAGCAGAAAAACCTACGCAGGAAAATAAAACAGTCATAAATATCGAAGGGGGCATGAGACCGGACCTTCTATTGTCTATATTACATGCATACTTTGTAAATATGGCAAAGCCTGGATCATATTCTGAAGGATTGAATAAAAGCTACAAAAATCGGCTTGAAACCTATGTGGTTCCCCGAGAATTTACCTTCAAATGATCTATATCGTATCTCGATGACACCTACTCAAAAACCAACCGAAAAAAACAACAAAATGGAACCGATACAGCAACTACCGAAGAAGACCAAACTGAAACCGACACAGCAATTACCGATGAAGACATGGAAGTTATGGAGCAAATCAGACTCGTAAAACAAAAACTAGAAAAAGAAAAAGAAAAAAACGTAACAATACCGAGAAATATAATATAAAAAATTATGGAACTCATTTCTCACCAGCCAAAAAGCAGAAAGATATTATCGATGGTCTAACTAAAGGCATATATAAATAGGATTACGATTCGGACTACGATAAAACCCAAATCAACAATACCCTTAAGCAGGGCCTCATAGGGGTCTCGGCAAACTCCTGCTTCAACCTGTCCACTGAACAGTTCAAGAAAAAACGTCCAGGCCAAAAAGACCAGATGTATAAAAACGTGCAATACCTAAAAACCTGAAGATCTTTACCCTGAACATCGACGGATGGAGAAACAAAAAACTCATATTCTGCAATATTATTAGAAAAATCGACCCAGATATCATCATAATAACGGAACATGGCATAATTTACAAAATGAATATATTAAAATCCCAAACTATACAATCATAGCCACAAACCCTACCCAAACACGCTGTGACGGGAGGGCCATGATGATCAAGAAGGGACTGTCATTCACAGAGATTAAAGATCTGGAAGAATCATACGTTGCCATCAAACTAAAAATGACAACGGGTGACCTACTGGTAGCCGGGACATACCAGCCGCCCCGGCGCTCGTACCTACCGACTCCTAACTTTACCCGAATCTTCCGCCGACCGTTATCAACGATCCTCCTAGGGGATTTGAACACAAGGTGCAACTCCGCGGGTTACATGACCTACCATAACGGTAATGAAAAAACCCTCGAACTTCTCTTGAGGCGACAAATAGTGCAAAGAGAAGGCCCTAGACTTTGCTACCTTCCTAAGGGAGCAGTCTTCAACCACTCCGGATATAATATTGACGAATTCGAAATTTGCCTTCAATATCCATATCTCTCCCATCCCCGCAATACCATCCGACCACATAGGATTTGTCACAAAGATCTCCACCTCGCCCATACAAATACAAATTATCCAAAGGAAAGCACTATCCAAGAGCAACAGAACCGCATATAAAACTCACCTTGAGGAGTACAACATCAAACACCCTTGCAGACAGTCCCCTTGAAGAAATAGATCTACACCTAAAGACTATCACTAACTTCATTATAGAAGAAGACACACTATACACCCCAAAGTACCAGTTATAGAACAATCCCAGTCCCTCGCTGGACCGAAGAAATAAAAGAAAAAAAATGGAAGAATTCTATAATACCTTCGAAGAAATCCGCCGACATAGTAACAGCAGGGAGAGGTTTGTACACCTAAGACAAACTAGAAACCAAACAAACTAACTAATTAGTAGAATTATAACATTAACATGGGACGACTTAATTCGAAAAATTGATATAGACAGGGACCCCAGAAAGTTCTGGAACCAATATAAAAAGCTAAAAGTTTCCGCCCCAAAGAAAAAAATGCACTTGAATGAAGGAGAACAGGAAATAAAAGATGATGAAGACATTGAAAAGCGATTCAGAGATCTTTTCTATTACACCAGAAGAAAACCTAAACTACGATGTGGCCCACGAACAGCAAATTAATGAACCAACGTCGTCAGAGCTGGCGATGTCGACCTCAATCGGGAGATAAAGGAGGGCAGGTAAGCCAGCCCCCTACACACGAGTCTATTACATGGGTATGCAATGCCCGACAGACCCTACCATCCCTAGTCCCTCTAAGGGCGCGGGGGTGAGGGGAAAGTATCCTCACCCGTAGGTAAAGGATAGAGGTAAACCCCATCTTCTCCAAACTAGAAGGTTGAAGGAGCCCGTAGGAAAGCAGAGGGGAATCTGCCTGAAGGCGACATGGTAGATGACAAACGGGAAGCCCCTTTGCCAGAGACAAATAGTTGGATGGGGAGGGGAGCCCGTCTACCGGTCAAAGGGCTGCTGTTAAATTCCTCTCCCACCTCAACACCAAGGTTGGGGGAAAAGTTTCACTGATAAGAACGTAATCAGATATTGTGAAAGATTTACCAAAAAACCGAGATTACCAAAACTTGTAACCAATGAAAAAGAAAGAAAGGGGTGGGATACGTCACGTTTCCAGCCTTCACGCCTATCCCGCCTTGATTTTTCCGGTTTTTTAGGTTTTAACCTTTGGGGAGTTGAAGAGAGGTGTTCGTAGCTGCACAGCGATGTACACCGGTCCAAGAGTAAGGCAGGGCGACAGGGTGGATTCCATACTAGGTCGTACTAATCATCGACAGAACGGCTATGATCTGAAGATCTGTTGTGACAGACCAAGAGATACCACCCGAGAATTTTAGTTGGCCCGGCAGCAAACAAGGCAATAAAGCGCCATAAACAGTTTAGCCTTATACACCTGAAAAGGGCCGCAAAGGAGTGGTTAACCCAGTAAACACAGGGAAGTCGTTATTGTGGCAAAACCGATTTTAACATTAATCGCGTCCCCAATGTTTGGGAGTTGGGTGTTGATTCGTTGGCTTATCTTAGCTGAAGGATCAATCGTGGGGATTTGGGTGCTGATACGATGATTGATCTTATCCAAAGAATAAATTGTTCAGATTTGAGTGGACATCTAATGGTTTATCTTATCTGAAGGATTAATCGTTGGGATTTGGGTGGTGATCCAATGGTTTATCTTATCTGAAGGATCAATCGTTTCGAGATGGCTCTTGATCCGATAGATATTCGCTACGAAGATCATTGCATCATTCTGTTTTTTTAACGTAATTAAGCGAATGGGCATTTTTAAGGATCATTTCTTCCTTGGCTTTAAGCCGAGGAAGAAATGATACCTTATAACAATATGAAAGGTTTTTCAAACTTTTAAAGAGGGCGAATTATATAAGCTCAAATGGCTGGAGCATTCGTAACAAACACACTCAAGTGTTTCCATAGCAACTGTTTCTAATATCACGACTGTTTCTGAAAATCCGAGAAAGGCTTAAATTTCGACGAGAGGAAGAGCAGACGAAAGAAAAAGGTCAGCAATGGAAATTGTCGAATTCTCAAGTGCATATTATCGAAGAATCACAGGACCACAGCTTCAAGGGTGACTACTGAATTTAATCAGCATTGAACAAGTCATTTTGGATCAAGACTCTTTGTCTAAAGCTTCAGAAAAGCTGCAATTGTCCAAACTTTGCTTACGCAAATCAACAATTCGCGTCCTAAGACAGGTGTATAGACCTTGAGAAATGGACCAGTAATGAAAGGTTCGGATGAATCTTCCTCTAGGTTATTTTCATGTTCTGCCCGAGTTTAGGTCTGACAGACATCTAAATCAACTTATGATCCTGACTGTTTAATTCCGACACTTAAGCTAAGCCCTTTAAAGACACTCATATTAACACTCCAACAACCGTATAAGGAAGACGAAGAAGAATATTAGGATATATTTTATTTAATAACAGAAATATTGTTAAAACCCAAATAACTACTAGCAAAGCTCTGGATAGAGAGAAATAAATTCCAAACAAATTCACACATAATAGGGATAAAGAACGATTCATTGGTGTGCCGTTGCAAAGGAAAATCTACCGATGTTCTATCTAGTCTGATCATGGAATTTCCTTGGTTCAGTCTTAGTACAGCATGATAGGGTGAACTCTCAAGAATATCTGTCAAGTTTTACTTTCCTACTGGAGCTGCTACCCTTTTGGACGATAATTTACCCTTTCATGCTGCTAAAATCGTTGACTACTGGTTTGTAATACAGGAAAATGACGTCAAACACTTGAATTGGGCTGCGAAATTGTCAGGTCTTAGTATAATTGATCATTTGTGGTGTCAATTAGAGGAATAATCAAAGAGCTGATTTCAAGCAACAGCGTCTCTAAATGAGCTAAGGCTGATTTTTCTCGAGGAATGGGTTAAAACTCCTGTATATACTGTCCAAAGGCTGTAGGAATCGATTCATTAACGTGCTAGAGCTGTTATTAATTTTAAAGGATTATATCCTTATTTAAAATAGTGTTCCCATTTTCTGTTTTTGCCCAACCCATGCATGCAGTACCGTTCCAAAAGATCAGAACTCCTGTATTTCTATCACCATCCAAGGTTTTATAAATTACGAGGGGCGGTCAATAAGTTTTGAAATTCGGATGTAAGGAAACGAGATATGAGGAAGTGTTTTTTTATTTTTCAATATAACTACCCTCGACTTCAATGCACTTGCGCCACTTGTCCCTGAGGCTTCGAATTCCCGACAACCAGAAATCTCCCGACTGCTGTTCAATCCACTCCTGGACGGCGAGCTGGACATCTTCATCGTTCCCAAACCGGCGTCCACGCAGTGCAGCCTTGAGCTGGCGGAATAAAAAGTAGTCGCTAGGGGCCAGATCTGGACTGTAGGGGGAATGGTTGAGCTCCTCGAATCCGCACTTGCGCAGGGCAGCTTATGCAACTCTGGCCTTGTGGACTTTGACGACGTTGAAGTTGATCCTGGGGCGTGAGGTTTCTACGGACCCAACGGGCAGAGATCTTGGTCATGGCCAAATTGTCGTGGATGATGTTGATAACACTTCCATGTGATATTCTAAGTTGTCGCTCGATTTCTTCGACCTTCACCCGTCGATTTTCGAGGATGATCCTCTCCACACGGGCCCCATTGTCCTCGTTGGTCACGTCTGACGGGTGTCCGGGACGGGGGTAATCTTCATGGGACTCACGACCATGGCGGGACTCCCTATTCCATGAGCAATGGTTCATAGGAAGGGGTGGTGTCTTAGTACACTGCAACCATGCGTTCATGGATCTCTTTTGCATTCTTGCATTCTTTGGTCAAAAATTTGATCATTGCGCGGTGCTCAACCTTCTCCATTGTTGAAAAATTTGTGACTAATGATATGCGATCAGCTACTGCTTCTTAAATAGACGAGCCAGGAGCGTGCGGCTGCAGGTCCTGACTTGAGTAGGAGGGGGGTAGATGTGTTGTGGGAGGAGTATGATCGTGTTATTAGGTCTTTGCGGGCGGGAAACTAGATACTAATAGTGGTCAGGGAATTATGAGAGGACATTATAGTACTGAAAGTAGAATGGACTTGGCAGATAACAGAAATAGGTTCCAAGGCGATAGAGGTGAGGTCATTCAAGTTTCAAGAGGTGCTTCAGGGATAGGGGGGTTAAATTGGTTCTATACAAATGCTCGTAGTCTTAGAAACAAGAAGGATGAGCTATTTAGTTATATTAGCAATTAGGATATAGATATATTATGCGTTACTGAATCATGGGTTAATGAAATAGAATTTAGTGACACTATAAGTGAATTTGATTTACAGAGCTATAATATGTACTTTAGTCAAAGGACAGGTAGGATTGGTGGAGGAATAATTATCTATATAAAAAACAAGTTTAAATACTTCAATAAAGCAGGATGGAGTTGAGTCACTTTGGATAGATATTAGGTTCAGTAAAAATAGAATGGTGCATTTGGGAGCTTTTTACAGGCCACCTGTGTAGACTGATGATATGGATGAACTAATGATAAGGGAAATAAGTAAGGGATGTGAAACAGATGCAGTTATTATTGGGGAATTCAACTTAAACTCTGTGGACTGGGAAAATATGATAGGTAGGGATAGAAAAAGTGGCAGGTTCATAGAATGCTTTGAGGATAATTTTTTGAATCAATTTGTTAATGAGCGAACGAGGGGGGACAATATATTAGATTTAGTACTTTCTAACAGTGATCATTTAGTTCAAGAATTGACTGTTGGGGAAGCATTGGGAAATAGTGACCATCAGATAGTTAGTTTTAACTTGGGAATTGAGAAGGGTAAAATAACTGAGAATGCTGAAAAAGTTCCAAATTTTCATAAGGGAGATTATGTAAAACTTCGAAGCTGGCTAAATTTGGTAGAATGGGATATAGAATTCAGAGGTAAAAATGCTTATGGGATGTGGGATACTTTCAAGCATATAATAAATGTAGTCCAAGAGAAATGTATCCCAATGAAGGCTATTAGGAACAAAAGTAGGAAACCATTATGGTGGAATCAGGAGATAGCTAGAAAAATTTCAGAGAAGAAAAGGGCAATATTCAAAATTAAAGTGATTATAGAATGACTAGGAATGAGTTAAATAAGATTATAAAGAAGAACAAAAGGGTGTCAGAAATTAAATTAGCTCAGGATAGCAACAGAGATCCTAGAAAGTTTTTTAGTTACTATAAAATTAATAACAAGTCTGGCAGAGTTAAAATAGGACATATCAAATATGAAGGGGTTGTGAGAGAAACTGATGAGGAAATAGTTGAGGTACTAAATGGTAATTTTGCATCAGTATTTACAAAGGAGAAACTAAATAGTCCTATGTATAGTACTCATGGGTCAGGAAAAGAGGTGTTTACTAACATTAGTGTGGATCGGAGGATGATAAAAGGACTAATAGGTGAGTTAGATACTACCAAGGCCTCCGGCCCTGATAATATTCATTCTAGGATACTTAAAGAAGGGGTAGAAAGTATCTCAATAGCTCTGGACAAGTTATATACTAGGGCATTGGAATATGGAGAAATACCCGATGATTGGAAGAGAGCGAATGTAGTCCCCATTTTCAAGAAGGGTAGTAAAGAGGATCCAAATAACTTTAGACCGGTTAGCCTAACTCCTGTAGTCTGTAAAATTCTTGAGAAAATAGTTAGAAAAGGGATTTGCCAACATCTAGAGAGGGAGGGGTTAATCAGCAATGCTCAGCATGGGTTTAGATCAGGTAGATCATGTTTGACTAACTTACTAGACTTTCTGGAGTTTGTAACAGATCAAGTAGATAGGGAGAGAATGTAGATATAATTTACTTAGATTTTAGTAAAGCATTTGATAAAGTACCACACAGGAGACTAATTCTTAAATTAAAAATGATTGGGGTATGTGGGGGTGTTTCAAATTGGATAGCTAAGTGGCTGAAAGACAGGAAGCAAAGGGTAGTGCTAAATGGTGTAAAGTCAGAGTGGAGGGATGTTATCAGTGGGGTTCCTCAGGGATCAGTTCTCAGTCCATTATTATTTGTCATCTATATAAACGATCTTGGGGAGGCAGTTAATAATAAAGTGTCAATTTTTGCGGATGATACCAAATTAGCAGCTGTAGTTAAAGATATTGATGATAATTTTAAAGTGCAGGGGGATTTAAATAAATTGTTATCCTGGGCACATAAGTGGCAAATGACTTTCAACCTTGATAAGTGCAAAGTTATTAACATGGGAAAAGATAATAGAGAATTTAACTATGAAATGGATGGGCATTGGCTGAGCTCAGTAGAGGATGAGAAAGATCTAGGAGTAGTAATAGATAAGTCATTAAGGTTTTCTAAGCAGTGTATTGAAGCAAGAAATAGGGCAAATAGAGTGCTGGGTTTTATTAAGAGAAATATCAGTTACAAAAGTAAGGAGGTTATTCTTAAACTCTATAACTCTTATGTTAGGCCACATCTAGAGTACTGTATACAGGCATGGTCCCCACATTTTAGACACGATATTAACCTTCTCGAGTCAGTGCAACGGAGGGCAACAAAGATTATTCCTTCCCTGAGGCACCTTGAATATATAGATAGACTGAGGGTATTAAATATGTTCTCGTTCGAAAGGAGGTGTGTGAGAGGGGATATGATTGAGCTGTTTAAAAAATTTTCTGGGATAGATAAATTGGATGTTAGCAAGTTCTTTGAGTTAGATGATGGGAATCGGACTAGAGGTCACCACTTGAAAATTAAAAAGCAAGGGTGTAGGTTGGATTTAAGAAAATATTTTTTCACCAATAGAGTGGTAGACTTCTGGAACAAATTGCCGCAGAGGGTAGTAGGTAGTCCAAATCTAAATGTATTTAAGAGTAGGTTGGATGAGTTTATGGGAAGGGAAGGTTGTGATGGTTCCTAAGTTTTGTATATATTAATATTGTTTGTATATATCTATAGCTGCATGATTTAGTTTTTGACAAGCCTTGATTGGCGATACCCTTGTTTCTGGATGCAATCCTCTGGATGTAGTTTTCCTGGGAGTGTGGGTGCCTTGAAAAAGAGGCCGTTTGACTCGGATGACCTATGATGAGCCCTTGTGGCTTTTGTCATCTGTTATATTATATTGTGGGGGACTTTGATTTTGTCTTCCTCTGGTGATGGTGCTTTTTGTGGGTGGGTTTTGACGGAGGCGGATGACCTTTGATAGGCCCTTGTGGCTTTTGTCATCCGTGTAATTATGTTATGTTATGTTATGTTGTCATAACTTGTCCTAACAACCCCACAAACAGCCATCCCCATTCCTCTGTTTTGCCCTACTGATTCGCAAAACCTATTGACCGCCCCTCGTACCGTACAATAACCTATATCACTATATGTATAAACTACGTATGGATAGAATTAATGCAAATTTTGATAAATAAAACGAAAGTTATCAGCAGATAAGCAGTTTACTAGAAGAATTGAAGTGTACAAAACGATCCGAATGACACCGCGGATACAAATTTATATCGGAATATAAAGATTAAATGATTATAATCAGTGGAAATCATTTGTACAAGCTATAATAATTATTATTTACCGTGGATGCCTTTATTTTCGATGGTCTTTGATATCTGCCACCGGAACAAACTAACTGTTGCTTCATTCATCTTGATGAATTTCTCAGAGTTCTTGACAGTTTTTAGATTCCTCGCTTTAGACTTCTTTGCGAGTGCTTTCAAAACAATTTCACTGGGATTCTGGTCCAGAGTCTGCCCTGCTCTGCGACGAACGAACCCCCTGTTATTGGTTCTGAACAAATGAATTTAAATTCGTCACTGAAATGGACTTGGCTTCATTGGTCCCGTCCATGCAACGTGTTCAGTGGCAAATGCAAGAGGAGTCTTCTTGCCCTTCGGACTGATCAATGGGTGGACCGCAGGTGTCCGAAAGTGAAAATTGTCTTCCTCAAGTCGAGGTAATACAGTTTGCCTGGGTAATTATACCCAAAATCTCACTAATCTCCAAGAAACTGCTGCAGCCATCTTGAAACGGTCCTTCTTCCCAGCTTGAGTAATGGCTGGGTCTATCCTCTTTGAGGTCTTCCTTAGCTTACCGGTTGATTTTCTAGTCTTATATCAACCTGTTATGTCATTGGTTGACAGAATATTATTGACTACACTTTGGGAGCGCTAGGCAATCTCTCCAATGGCTCCAATTGAAAGACCATCAGGCATGTTACCTGGACGACAGTCGGCAATTGAATGACCTAACATACACAAAATTGAACTGAAGTTAGTTCCTATCCAAACAATGCTGGTTCTCTCTGCAAGAAACCTAAGCCTTCGGATCATTTTGGAGACTTCAATTTTTCTAGTAAATTGCAAATCTGCTGATAATTTTAGTTTTATTCATCCAAATTTGCATATCTTTCATCCATATGTAGTTTATACATGTATCTTATCGTACACAATTTTGAAAACCTGGCGAAAGTTATGGAAGATGTTGTGATAGAAATACAGGCTCTGCGGATATTTTGGGAAGGTACTATATTAATATCGTAGGTTGTCCTCGAACACGTAAACGTTTAGTAGTTACTGTGAGTAGAAATCACATAAGAGAGGTTATATGACCGATTGGGAGTAGAGAAAGACATGGATAATGCCAGCAAAGATTTATATGACTATTTTGCAAATGTTTTTAGTCACGTGTACGCCGCTCTTTAAGTTACTATGTTGGTCCGTAGGTCGACGGGCGGTCGGTCGGTTGGATGTAACCATTTGGGGAGCAATAACACCGTAACTATTCGGCCGATTCTAACGAAATTTAAAAACCTTATGTTGTTTTACATTCTCTTTCGAATCATATAATTACCAAGGTCTTCCCAAGGTTAGTCCTGGAATTATTAAAAGAAAAATAACTATGGGTAGGATTGACCCACTTGTTGAAAGTTTGGAAGTTGTAAGATCATATGGTCAGAATAAATGAGAGCACACGACTTAGGTATGTCGACCTTGTTTAGCAATAACATCGTAACTATTCGGCAGATTCTAACGAAATTTGGAACCCTTATGTTGTTTTACATTCGCTTTCGATTTATATAATTGCCAACTTCCTCCTACGGTTAGTTTGGGAATTATTGAAGTTTTTGAAGGTTGTAAGGTCATATGGTCATAAGGTCATAAGTCAGAATAATTGAGAAGGCCCGACTTAGGTCAGTTGACCTTATTACTGTTCAAGACTTTTCGCGGCTATCCTAACTACGCGAATACGCCGTTAGGGGAAGGATGAAAGCGATAACTCTGATCACCAGGTGCCTTGCACCCCTTTGCAAATCCCCTACACTTCCTTCTCATTTCATCACTTATATTTCGTTCTGTCTACGCTACACATACTTTGTCCCTCACCAACACACACACACACACACACACTTATATTAATTCGAATTTGTTAGAGAAAGGTACAATTCTCAACGACATGCGAGTAAACGAGAGATAAATAATGCATACATAAATAAAACAAAACTATGAAAGGTTCACTTGGTCCTGATTTCTTTTACCTAACCCATCTTTAAGGAGTTAAAGGATGAATTAATATAACCACTTTATTGAAAACATTGTGTAGGATTCTAACCGTTTAATTAAGGAAGGTCTGCCCAAGAAGAGTGAAAAAGAGTTAATGTCACGTTATTCATTAAAAAAGAAGAGAAAAACGATGAATGTCGTGGTACAACCACTCTATATCATACACTACTCCTATATTATGTGTCGGGCGGGGGGGGGGGTAACTTAATCACCTACTGCAACGCGAACCGTTGAAAGACTGTTCGCCGGGATTAACGACCGACTAGGAGGTCACACTTGAGGCGTTGGGTTTCAAGTCTTTAATAATCAAACAGAGTGCATAAATGTTTAGCGAGATTTACTTGAATAGGCCGAGAGTATCGTTCAAGGTTAGTTAAAGATGAAACAACAAAATATAATTTTATTTACAAAAATAAAAATAAGAATGATAACACAGGCCTGCGTTTGAAAAAAAATGTTATGTTCCCCAGGATTTTTTTGTGGTTTCTTAATGAATCAAACCTCCTGAGCTCAAAAATGAATGTATATTTGTTCAATCAGGTCAGATTTTCTCAGTACAGCATACACCATTTTCATTGAGATTACCTCATTTTTTCTGAATTTAAAAAAAAAAAACCTTTCTCTATCGAATAATGCATTATTACTGTTATATCATATAAACAGGAATACACGTATGTAAACTATAATTCGTTTAATAAACAAAAAATAAAAGAATGCAACATAATAACGAAAATAATTATAATTTCGAAGAACAGACGACCTTGACGATTTTCGTTTGTGCCTGTCATCTGGTGCATCACGCTTCAAACACCAACAGTAGTCAGCAAGCATGTTTCCGTTCCATTTACACTGGTACCTGGATTCCATTGTTTTTATTTTCTGGTGGAATCTTTGCCCCTGTTCTTTACAGTAATCCCCGCAGTTGTCGGGAAAATAATCCAGATGGGACTGTAAAAAGTGTATCTTTATAGACATTCGAGCTCCCAAATGTTTGAGACTTGTTAAGAGCTGATTGACCAGGGCAACATATTCTTCTAGGCTTCTTTTATTGCCTAGAAAATTGTTAACTAGAGCTTTGAAAGCTTTCCAGGCATCTTTTTCTATGTCCTTCATTGATGCATCAAATTGCTGATCAAGTTCCTGATTTGAAGTCCATCAAAAATTCCCGCATGGAGCTTAGCGTCACTGATTTGTGGAAATTTTTGAAGAAGAAATTTAAAAGCTTGGCCTACTTTATTAAGGGTTTTGACATAATTTTTCATTATGCCAAGCTTTATATGCAGTGGAGGGAGGAGTATTTTTTGAGGAGGCACTAAAGTTTTAGCTATCACATTGTTTGATCTAATTCTAAATGCTTCTCGTGGAGGCCAAACCTTTTTCTCATAGTGCATACTATCTGCACGACTGTCCCATAAACATAGGCAACAGGGATGCTTCATGTAGCCTGTTTGCGTCCCAAGCGTAAGAGACACTACCTGAAAAAAATTTAGCACGGTATGTAAATTCAGTGTAATATTTCTAAAAATAAATTCAAAGTAATATTTCTTAAAACAATAAGAATATGAATATGTACTGAAAAATCCTGTATGCCGATGCATTAAATCATCGTATTGGAACTAATTGGATATATGTACATCTTATTTTGAGTTTATTAAGTTGTGTTGTATACCTTCTCAATTAGGATAAGTTCATCATTAACCCAATAGGATGCATTAACCTATAGGGACACACTTCAACAAAAAATATAATTCAAAAATGACTCATGATTTCCAGATTTGCATTCTTGTAAAATGTAAGTTGACCAAAAGGTGTATACCAGTATTAGCAATTAAAAATGAAAATGTCAATATCAAAAAGCTTAGAAATGCCAAGTGTAAAATGATCTTACCTTTAAGTCACCACATATCCTCCACTTATAGCTAGAGTAATTGATTGCATCCAGCAATTTTTTCATATTTTCATAACTTTCAGTAATTTGGATTGAATGGCCTATAGGAACGGAAGCTATCTTGTTACCAATATTCAGTAACCCAGCTTTTAAACTTCTACTGGAGGAATCTATGAACAGTCTCCATTCTAATGGGTTGTAGGAAATTCCAAGGGCCTCAAAAAGTCCTTTAATATTGGCGCAGTATACTAAAGAGCTGGAAGAATGCTGTAAAAAATAGCTTTGGAACTCTTGTTCTCTATTTCTGTACCCCCTTAAATGTTGTTTCTCAAGCGAGAAGATTACTTTCACGAAGTCGAGAGCCAAGAAGTTGTGTATTCGCCTTTGAAACCCCCAGATCCCTGGTCAGGTCATTTAACTGAACTTGAGTGAATGGTCTTGCGACCATATCCTGTGTGGAAACCTGATAAGACTCAGATGTGTCATAATCTTGGTCAACTTCCATATTAATCGCTTCATGTACCTCTATATGTTCAGGGGAAGAAGGTATAGGAATTCCTGGGCCATGGGGCAGGGGTTTGATGGCAGAAGGAACATCCGGATATGCCACACTATGTTTATTCTTCTTATTTATACCTGTGGAAAATATAATTGCATATTACATAAAGGAATTGATTTGGAGTTGCAGATAGTACATAAATGTTTAGTAAAGGATATGTACATGCTGAAGTGAACTATGTTAGTTTTTAATTTTATGCTAAGTCTTTGCATAATAATGACATTTTCAGGAGCCAGTATAATACAGAAAGCTAAAATACTTGATACAATGCTCACCTTTAAGATTTGTCATGCAAAAATAGCAGTCCGTAGTGTGGTCCTTGCCATCTCTCCAAACCATGGGAACACCAAAAGAGAGGGACTTCTGTTCGCCCTGACTCCAGCGTCTTAAACTTATGTAGCATCCCTTGCAGCAGATATGTGGTGCAAAACTTTTATCTTGATCTCTTAGCCTTACTCCGAAATATGCATGATACAAAGATTTAATTACAGGAGGGATTGTACTTTGCTGCTCGGGAAAAGTCACTTTGCCGCAAACATAGCAAAATCTGTCGGAGCTATTCTTACATTTTCTGTTCATTTTTAACTTAACCACTATTATTATTATTCTTATTATTATGATGCTAAGCAATTTTTAACCTGCAAAATATAAACCTATTTGCATAATTACTTAAAATGTACACAAAATTTACTGCGAATAGAGCAGTGCAAAAACTATTGAAATTTGATGTAATATAGGAGATGTATAAACTATAAAATTATTATCACCCCCGGTATCGCAAAAACTGGAGGTGATAGAGAAAAACGGATGACAGATTCGGATTTAGGAGGTCAATTTTATTAAGAAACACTATAAAAAACCTAAGGTACATTTTTTACGCAGACCAGTGTAATAGGTAAAAGAGAATTAATTAAATTAAAATAGTCTCTTGATAATTATTATGAGGAGGGATTCTCAAATGGAATTAATTGATTAATGTTACTAGGCTCAGATCAAAAGGGGGAACTTGACAACACTAATAATGGATGTGGTTTCAGTCTTACAGGTCGATGACTTCGAGGAAGATCCTTCTTGCGATGAGGCGAGTGGGGAGCGATCCGATGAGGCAAGTGGGGCACGATCCGAATGAGGCAGGAGGGGCCCGATTCGAACCAACCTTCCGATGAAGATAGACAAACTTCAAAGATGACGTTCAACGGGAAATGTGGGAATTCTCGTAATTCCACGGAAAGAGGAAACTTCTTTTCCTCAAAGGTAATCGATGGAGATTTTCTTCGGTTCGATTAAACGAAGGAAGACTCTCGCGCAAATTCAAAGGCTTGCCGTTCACAGAAGCTACCAATTGACTTGGGTAGAATCACGGATGAAGAATTCTGCTGTCTAACGAACGCTCACGGGACGAGATAATAAGGACGGCCTTGAGGTACGGGCTGGACTCTCCGAACTACAGAATAACCCGAGTATTTGTACGCCCGATTCTGGAGGGGACGGGTGAGTTTGGAGAAATGATCCACAAGCTCCAGACATCTTAATCCAGAGGCGGAGTCGATTCGTCATTTAGCAACAAGGGCGAGACAGAGCGGCTCTTTCACATCTCGTCACCGAGGCGAGGATGGGGCTTGGGACGAGTTCGCAGGATTGGGAAATATTTTCCCAACCTGCTCAGAAGTCGTAAATTCGAGAATGTTCGAACAGAAAATGACGTCGTCCATGGTGGGATACCAATAGCACGTGGTTTCCGATGGGTTGGGGGGGAGGGGGCAGAGGTTGTTCTTTTACAACTAGTAACTTATATTATGGTCAACCTATTGATGTATTTTGCTTTGCTAGAGCTTTCCACCTTCTATGCTGTTTCTCTGCCTGGTACTGGATCCTAAGTACTTTGCTGTTTTTATTTCTGTAGTTTTCTTGTTCCTTTTACGACTGGTACTTTTTTTAATCTTCCTAAACAATTTCGACGATAACGATTTATTAAAAAAAAAGTGACAATGAGTATTTTACAAATAAGTAAAAAATTTACATATTAGTAAAATAATTTAGGATGACAGTGGTGAATATACACAAAAACAGAAGATCAGAGAAAAGAAAGTTGGACCTAGAAGTAGGAAGAACGAAGCTCCATGAGTAACCAATTATGTTAGCTATATATGTGGTCACCTCACTTTGACAATATTCATTTTGAATTACTCTTTGAACAAACATTTGAATGTAATAGCAAAGCAAGTGGCTTTAAACTTCTAAAACGATTACAGTCATCAATCGTTGTAAATTTCTTCCCTTATAAGATAACATCAAAAATGGAATTCTTTCCCAGGGATTTTAGTTGAAGGTCTTTCTGTAAATGTGTTTTTTTTAAAGCATAGATTAAATATGTTTGTCTTTAACTTCTGGGTTGCAGTACAATCACAGAAACGACACCCTCTCAATTGATAACATAATAAATTACAAATATAAATCTCTCTCGCATGTTGACGGGATTTTAGCTGCACCCCAAATTACTAATTTTTCCCTTACATGTTGATTGAATCATGATGACATGTTTTAGTATATTGCACCTTAAAAATACAGTCATAAGACAATTAAAAAACGCATGATGCGTTAGTTGCTAATTACCTGTAAAATATTTCCATCGTACTTGTAAATAAATTTAGGATTAATTATAATTCCTTCGTTGTACATGTAATAAGTGTACGTCATTTACCTCCTTTTCCTTCTGTCTAATATAATTTGCCTCCTTTATCTATTTCCCTTGTTATTACTTTCTTTTTTTTATTTGACGATTACCTTCAAATTGGATCTAAGAATCTTGTGCTAATTTATAATCGTTCTTCCTTCCGTCTTCTTCTCTTCCATTCTATCTCCTCCTCTTTCAGTCTTTTTCGTATCACTTCTCCCTGGCGCTATTCAAGCGTAGGGGTGCTGACGCACGGAGGATGACTCCAGTGACCTGTAGGGAGGGGGGGGGGGGTTCCATCGACTACTATGACATAGAACGCCCAGTTGTGGCTCTAGTTTTTTTTAATCAATTTCCAAAAGTTGCGGCGGAGATTTCGACCAACCAGAGGACGGCAAATGAATCAATATTTTATGACCGGAGCTGGGGGAGCTCGGCCCCCACTACGACTGCCCCATTCGTACCTCATGAACTCATCTTTGGACCAACAGCCAGGAGTTCCTCGTATACATGCACACACACATGCACATCCGCACATACACCACGTCTCTTTTTTCGACAAGACAAAGGCGTTTAAAGGTCGTGTTATGGAGTGCCTGTTTTGTTTTTTCTCTCGATGTTTATAAATGAACTGCTCAACCACAATTACGATTGGCGTAATTTTATTTATTTACGTCTTCCCTTCCCTTTATCTATCCTCCTTTGCCGTAATTCTCCCCCCCCCCTCTCTTTATATTTCCTCCTTTGCCGTAATTTTCCTCCTTTCTCTTTATCTTTCATCCTTTGCCGTTGTCTTTCCTCCTTTCTCTTTATCTTTCCTCCTTATATTTCATCTTTTCTCTTTATCTTTCCTCCTTTCCAATCTTTCCATTACTGAAATGAACTATCTTGGTTGGGTGTATCATTTTCCTCTCTTCTCTCAATTTCAAAACTATCTATCTATCCCACGACCTTATACTTCTACTCCCCCCTTTTTATCTGAGCCTCGTCGAACATAATAAACACGTTAGTGCCGTGAGCTGACGCGCATTAGTGCGGCAGAACAGCGTAACACACCTCACATACGTATCCTTTGTTGTTTTCGAGGCAATGACAAAATATGCGGCATTTTTGTAAGCAACGAGAGAGAATTCTGTTAATGAGAAATGCCATATGTTGATGAAACATGGCACAATACAAGAACCAAGTAAGACCTCGCGAATTGGAGGTCTTCATACAAAGAAGGGCCAAAAATAGAAGCGTGTTGTCGCTGATTTTGTTCTTAGTGTGGGAAATTGGAGTAACAAACGCGAGATTTTTCTCAGTGAAGGTGAAGGATGGAGGATAGTAGAGAAGTAGAGAAAAGGCTGGATCAATAGAACAGGATTAATAAATATGGGTGACAGAAACTTAACTAATAGAGAAAAACAAAAATACGTTCGACTAAAGAAATTAACCTTTCAAAACTATGATGTTGTTGTTTTTATTTCAAACCAACACCAACGAGGGCATTTCCAGTGGAAAAGTTTGTAAGAAAAGATCTATAAAGAAAGCGCTGATAATTGGATGAATGAAAATGTGTGTAATATGTAGTACAGTGTAAAACTAGAGAAAAAAATACAAACAATTAAATTTTCTTACAAATTTCCGTTTAATTTCCACGAAAATTGCACAAGATTCTTTTAAATTTACCTTGGTCAGGGGTGGGGAGCCTATGATACGCCACCACTTGTTTTGGCAAGCTAAGCTCTAGCTCACTTTTATAAAATCTAACTTATAACTAAGTTTAGAATTTAACTTAAATAAAATCCCTGTATATTATGAATAATACTAAATAAAATGCAAAAAAGAAACAAGTAGAGAGTACAGTTGTAATAAAATAGCGATCAAAGGGAATTATCATGCTATTCAAAGCCATCTAATTACAAGAATATAATATTGATGCTATTTGGCCTATTTATTGTCTTTTTTAAAATTGGTTAAACTGCATCAACAATAATTATTCCATGCAAATATTGACACGATGGCAAAAAGCTAAGAATTATTGTTTATTCTTTCGCTGATATCACATACAATATATGTACAGTGAGAGACTGTATATGCTATAATTAAACTCTTAAACATTAAAAATATGCATGTAAGCAATTGTAAAACAACTTTAATTAATTAATATTCATTGACCAGAGTGGCTAAATTCTACGCTCATTTGACCTAAAAGAAAACAACTTTCAATATCGTTTGATTTTACGGCTCTAGTGTGTGATATTATTAATAAAGGATCCTCCAATATTTAAAAACTCCCAAAACTAGTAATATGTTCTTTAAATTTTTGGATGGCACTTACTGAATTTAGGTTGGAGAGATTAGGCCGATTTTGGCAGGCACAATTAAAAGGGTTACCCACACCTGTCTAGGTTTTTTTTTTCAGATCCATGCATATTTACTAGGCCTAAAGGCAAGAAAAAAAAAGTTTTATGGGAATTTTTTGATATACGTGAAAAAAAATAATCCTCAGAGCTGTTTTTTCTCCATTAAAATTTGTTTTGATACATGAAAAAGTACAAAATAAAGGTTAGTTTTAATGTATTTCTAAACTTCACAATTTGTAATTATTATTGTTTTGTTTTTAATCCAAAACATTGAATAATCATCATCACTATTTCTATAATTGTATAACGGGATTTTTGAAGATGGGTGAAAAATTAATAAATGGTTGTTTTTTTTCCTTAGTGGACAAATGACATATTTCTTTAGCAAAGTTATTTCTAATAATTCTTTTAGAATATTAAACAACAAAATGATGAAGCAACGTGATATTTTGAAAGGGGGTAATAGTTTAGAGTTACTTTTTAAAATTATTATAATTGGCGAAGTTGAGAAAATTTATAAAAATTTAACCATGGCTGCTTTTTTTAACATTTTAAATTTTAATCTCAGTAGCGAAGCGCAAGCTCCCCTCGTAAGGGAGTGTATGTGAAGCCATTGCCTGGTCTATTTTAGAAATAACTTCGATAAAATTACCGAATACATAAAAAAATAAAATAAAAAAGCAGCCATGATTAATTTTTCAGAAATTATCTGAACTTCACCAATTATAATAATAATAATAATATCTTGATTTTAGAAAACTGCAAAACATATCAGGCCATTCATTAACCAAGCAAAAAATTTACGAATTTTTCACTCTTTTGAAAAGAATTCCGTTCTAAAAATTCTTGATTTCACAGGGCCGAGCTAGAGTGAAAAAACAAATTTTCCATTCTCTTCGACAGGGCTAAAAATTAAAAAAGCCGATCGAAATACAGTTTTTTTGCTGACTTAAAAAAGCTTGATTATGCCTTATCTTCTCGGCTATGTGAGAAGAGCTCCTTCAGAGATCTTTGATGAAGAGCTAGTTAGCCATAAAATTGCCTTCTTAACCGCATAATTGCGCCATGATTGCGCCATTGAAAAAAATAATTCTATATATATATATATATATATATATATATATATATATATATATATATATATATATATATATATATATATATATATATATATATATATATATATATATATATATATATATATATATATATATATATATATACATATATATATATATATATATATATATATATATATATATATAATAATAATAATAATAATCTAAAATCACATGATACGTGATATATAATAGATGTATTTACAGGTCCAAAGAAATAAAAACTGGTAACAACCCGGAAAAACGCTAGGGAAAATATTACGTGAACCATTAAAGCTTAAGGAAGAAAATGGGAGATATAGAAACGGAGAAATAGGGCAAACTATTTTAACCGCTATATAAAAATGAATAAAGGAGTTGGATTTGAACCTGTGTCATCAAGCGCTCATAGTTAAAATGACCTCGACGTTCATCGCCATCCTCAATAGTTTGCCCTATTTCTCCATTTCTATATCTCCCATTTTAGTTCTTAAGCTTTAGTGGTTCACGTAATATTTACATTCGCGTTTTTCCGGGTTGTGTTACCAGTTTTCATTTCTTTGGGCCTTTATATATATATATATATATATATATATATATATATATATATATATATATATATATATATATATATATATATATATATATGTTGGGTTTATGTCCACCATCTGCGCTTTTTCTAAATATGTACAATCTTAACCATAGCATTAACTGAAACATTGCCAAACCACTCATAAAATGCAGAAATTATATTTCGAGAAATATATTAGAATGTATTTCCATTAATGCGTTCCCAAATTTTAATCTTAGCCCTATTTGTTCACGCTAGACCCCATTATCACTACATACATAAAATCTCAAATAAACTTGTTTCAGGATACTGTACCTCCTAATTAAGGTTCAGAGGTGGGTAGTCTAATCCCCCCTTCCACTATTTAATGCAATGCATGTCCAGCCTCCTGTTCATTCCTTGAAAAGGTCTTTAAGAATAAAGGCGAAAGTGCTCGGAATCGTTTTTCCCTTTTCCTTTGTGGATATCTGCACACACACATATATATATATATATATATATATATATATATATATATATATATATATATATATATATATATATGATGAAAATTAATGCAATATCGCAAGAAAAGATGAGGAATTAAACCACATTCTCCGAAGACAATTTAATTCAGAACAGTTTCGGTGTATCTCACACCCTTTTTCAACTGAAAAAGGGTGTGAGATACACCGAAACTGTTCTGAATTAAATTGTCTTCGGAGAATGTGGTTTAATTCCTCATATATATATATATATATATATATATCAGAAGCGACTCAAGGTCATCACCGTCAATTGGGTCATCACATATTTCGCATAAGACACATGCATAAAATAAAGTAAGAGACGTAATGCACGCCGCAGACTTATATGTGCACTAATAATTTAACAATAAGACAGAAATATTGTTTTTACCTAAAAATTACTCACTTTATTTATACATGAACTCAACTGGTCTTGGTTTGATGGCGAACTCGTATAATATCCTGTGTGCAGCTCTTTCTTCTTGTTCAAATCGTTCAAAATGCTTTTCCCAAATGGCTTATTTTTTATATCTAGCACTATGTCTTTCTCAATTTATAAGTTAAGGGTATAAATAAAGCACCCCTTCAAAACCTTTCATAGATTTTAATTTAAATCTTAGCCTCTATAGGTATCTATTATTTCAAGAAAACATTGAATTTTAATTACTTTTAATTTTTACGATTATAGATAACAACTGGGGCTGTAACTTCTAAGCCCGAGTCAAGCACGTCTGAACGAAGTTGAGAGAATGTCTGCTACGAATGATATTTTTTGACACAGGGCACCTCTAAGACAACTGCCAGGCGCTGAGAGAAAATAAATGAACTGCCACCACATTCAATAAAAGGAGAAAATACACACATACAATTTATTAAATTTATACTCGGGATAAGCCCGAACAGCCTGAGTGCTGGAGACCTTAATGATATATATATATATATATATATATATATATATATATATATATATATATATATATATATATATATATATGTATATATATATATATATATATATATATATATATATATATATATATATATATATATATATATATATATATATATATATATATGAGGAATCAAACCACATTCTCCGAAGACAATTTAATCCAGAACAGTTTCGGTGTATCATCTCACACCCTTTTTCAACTGACACTGGATAGAAAATATAAGAAAAGTGCTTACAAACATAACACAGGGTCAGGTCATGAAAGATCCCCTCTTTTTTCCCCCAATTTCCTATTTGTGGCTAATCAGGGAGAGAGTTAGGCCTAAACATATTGAAGGGCTGACATTTTACTATTTTGTTTGTTTGCTTTCGTATTACAGGATTAAAAGAAAATTGACCCTCAGATAGATTTAAATTAGGAACTCACGATATCAAGCTCGATTCTACGATTCTTCTCTTAACATAGTTAGACGATTTAAATACCATTTTACTTCCATTGAAATCGATCGAATGATTCAAGTCTCTAACATGGCAAAATATTCCACTGCTTTAGCTGCCCACTCTAATATCTCTTTTGTGTTCATACAATCTCTTGTCTAGATTTCTCCCCGTTTCCGCTATATAAACTTTATGGCAATCGTTGCATGGTATTACTCTTATGTTATGATGTTCTTTGGGTTTCCTGGCAATCATCAATTGGTTTAAGGAATCATTATATTTAAAGGCTTGATTAATACCCGCTTTTCCAAATATGTCCTTTTAAACTATTTAATTTATTATTAAATGGCAATGTTATACATTTGGTGAAGTCATTAATGCCAGGAAACCCAAAGAACATCATAACATAGGAGTATATGCAATACCATGCAACGATTGCCATAAAGTTTATATAGGGAAAACGGGAAGAAATCTAGACAAGAGATTGTATGAACACAAAAGAGATATTAGAGTGGGCAGCGAAAGCAGTCGAATATTTTGCCATGTTAGAGACTTGAATCATTCGATCGATTTCAATGGAAGTAAAATGGTATTTAAATCGTCTAACTATGTTAAGAGAAGAATCGTAGAATCGACCTTGATATCGTCAGTTCCTAATTTAAATCTATCTGAGGGTCAATTTTCTTTTAATCCTGTAATACGAAAGCAAATAAACAAAATAGTAAAATGTCAACCCTTCAATATGTTTAGGCCTAACCCCCCCCCCCCTCGATTAGCCACAAGTAAGGGATTGGGGAAAAAAAGAGGCGATCTTTCACGACCTGACCCTGTGTTATGTTTGTAAGCACTTTTCTTATATTTTCTATCCAGTGTCAGTTGAAAAAGGGTGTGAGATACACCGAAACTGTTCTGAATTAAATTTTCTTTGGAGAATGTGGTTTAATTCCTCATCTTTTCTTGCGATATTGCATTAATTTTCATCATATATATATAAACAATTTTTGAATTTAGATGTTTTTCCTTGAGCAAATTTTAAAAGTTTTGTTTTTTGGTGGGGTTAGGCTATTGCGATTGCATCATATTGTATTATATATAATTTTTAAATGGGGGTACTTCGCCCCCATACCTCCAACCTAATTGTGGGGGGGGGGGCCCTCTAATTAAAAAAGAACTCCTAATATTCCTAATTCGAAAGCCTAACCTTAGATTCGAATCCAAATGGCGATTGCTAAATGTCGTTGGGCCTCTAGTTATGATAGTGTGTTGCTTGATTTCATACATATAAGCCTTACGATCGAATTATATTTAAATCAATGATATTTTCTTTAAAATTGGTTATTATTAAAAGTACTGATTATATTTTAATTCCGGGAAAAAATCCCATTAAAATGATATATAATACACTATGATGCGATTCCTATTAACAACATGGAGCTAGGTGTTTTTAGCATAAGTGAGCTTTATCGCGATAAATTATAGTGATCATTTATCGCGATAACGATATCGGATTATCGGTTATCCGATTTGTTTCCGCATTATCGATTAAACATAGGGTGCTTTTTATTTAAAAAAATACAAATTTCGAGGGTAATCGGATACTTTTCACGGACAATATATATATATATATATATATATATATATATATATATATATATGGTTATTGTTTGTTGGGTTTATGCCCACCCGCAAATTTTGTGGGTGTTTTGTAATAAATATTTCTATTTTTGAAAAAATACGCAAATACTACTTAATTTCTTAGTTTCTTACCTGGTGAGACTCTTCTTCATCTCCTCATTGGTTTTGAAAATCCTCCTCCCAGCTCGGACCTACCTATTTCTGCCTCCAAGGCAAGCATGGCTTGCCCCTGTACTAAACTGGAACCAAAAACTGAAATTATCGATTATCGCTAGTTTGGAACCGATAAAGCTGGGAGGAGGATTTTCAAAACCAATGAGGAGATGAAGAAGAGCCTCACCAGGTAAGAAACTAAGAAATTAAGTAGTATTTGCGTATTTTTTCAAAAATAGAAATAGTTATAACAAAGCACCCACAAAATTCGCGGGTGGGCATAAATCTAACAAACAATAACTATATATATATATATATATATATATATATATATATATTGCCCGTGAAAAGTATCCGATTACCCTCGAAATTTGTATTTTTTAAAATAAAAAGCACCCTATGTTTAATATTGACTAACCTTATATTTGTATTTTGTCGTCTTTCCTTTGGGTTTGATGACTTGTTGTAGATTCTTCGGAATGGATTTGATCAAGTTTTGACAAACTTCCCACCGACTCAATCAATGTCTTGGCCTTCAACCTTATTTTTTTATTATTAGCCATAAATTTTCTATGGGATTGAGATCTGGGCTATTACCAGGTCAATCCAAAATATTAAATTTATTGTCAGTAAGCCATTTTGTCACAATTTTACCCTAGTGACAAGGTGCGTCCTCATGCATGAATGTTTCTATCTCATGGATTGACATTACCACTGGAAGTTTCTCCTGTAACATTGCTAAATACCGTGCACCATTCATAGTTGTGTTCTTAGGAGGGAAATATATTCTTCCTCTCCCTTGGAAACTGAAACAACCCCAAATCCTTACACTTGGAGGGTGTTTCATTATCTTTTGGGTGTATTTAGGGTCCATTCTATTTGAGCCAATGAGCCGACGAACCTTTTTAGGACAGCTTCTGAATGTTAAAAATGTTGACTCATCGCGGAGTAAAACTTTTTTCCACTCCTCAACAGTCCATTGAATGTATTTTTGTTACAAAATGCCACACGTTTGTTACGCATTTTTTATTAATAAATGGTTTCTTTGCAGTAGGCAAGGTGTATATCCGAGTTCTTTTCGTAGCCACTCCTGGATAGTTCGTTCAAAAACATCACATAATAAATTATTCATATTAAATTTTAGTTATTTCACAGATATTGTTGGATTGTTCACTACTAAACGTTTCATAAGCATGTCTGCTCGCAAATGAGTTTTTCTCGGTCTGCCAGATCGTTTTTCAGGTACTGGCGTAGATAGGCTAACATCGTTTTTAGCACGTGAAACCCATAAATTAACAGTACTTTAGGCTATGTTTAATTCATTATCTATCTGTCTCTGAGAATTCCTACATTTAGGAAGAGCAACAATAGCACCTCGAAAATCACTCTCGAGTTATTTCTTAACACACATTAGAAATAAATTTTATTTAGATAACTTTCTGAAAAAAAATAACAAAATAATAACGACAAAAAAAAACATGAAATCGGCTAAATTTGATGCATGCCCACGCGCAACGAACGCTACAACAATACTAACCTAAGATTGTATTGGAAAGCTGTCATATCGTAGCGTTATATGAAAGCTAACAGATGTCGCTAGAACAAATAGAAAGTCAATTATGCGTCTGTAAATATCATTGAAAATAATAAAAATTTTGAGGGTGATCTAATATTGAGGGTGATTCTAATATTCGTAGTTCGTTGGGATGGGGGATATGCCTAAGTATTTTAAAGTTATCCATATTAATTTCAATATTGAATATTTTGATGTAATCTAGAATGGGCGAGGGGTCTGGTTTGTTTAGAATCAGCCCCGTGCGGGTCGACCTTCCCTGACCTAATGGTCGAACCAATATAAGATGAATGGCAAGATTCACAACTCTATTTATAAATTAGGATAAGCAGCTTATCCTAAATTGCACTACTATTTTAGTATTTTATAAACTAGAAATTTTAACCCTTTACTATCTTAGTTTCTTAGTACCGATGATGAGGCTAGGACCTCGAAACGTTCAAACCGAAACAAAGAAAGATTTTTTTATCAATAGCGTGCTTGGTTTTCACCTTCACATTTTAACTCCGATTTGGAAGATGCTCAACAGTTTATTTATATATATATATATATATATATATATATATATATATATATATATATATATATATATATATATATATATATATATATACATATATATATATATATATATATATATATATATATATATATATATATATATATATATATACATATACATATATATATATATATATATATATATATATATATATATATATATATATATATATATATATACATATATATATATATATATATATATATATATATATATATATATATATATACATATACATATATATATATATATATATATATATATATATATATATATATATATATATATATATATATATATATATATATATATATATATATATATATATATATATATATATCAATGATCCCCAAATATAGAATCGTTATGAATATAAGTTAATAACAATAATAATTATAGCATCATAAGCTCACCTCAATCGAAAAGGAAAAATTAACAGTTGACAATACCCTAACGGTAATACTTCAGTTTATGGGTGCGCGATAGGGGGCGTTTTTTATTGGCTACAATTTGGGGCTACAATCTAGTAGGCCTTATGAGGTCAGACGATAGCTTTAAAGTGGGCCAATCACGGCGTTGTATTTGTTTTGTTATTTTGTTTTTTCCTTCTTCTTTATTATTTAGTTAATGCCTGCACTTCTACTTAATTATATTATTTAATAATGCATTGATATTTTTTTATAATTACTAATGTATTAAACTTTGTATGTTTCGTTTAACTATTTTTGTGAAACTAAACCATTAATTTCACACACTGGCAACCCTTAATTCAACCTTGTTTCAAACATTGGCAACTCTAAAACCGAGCAGTTTAAAGAGCGCAATTCTTATGAATACGGTTTGTTCGACTTCAATACGTCTTGTTTCAATTCATTGGTCAATTTAATAGAATTTTATATAGATCGTGGTCTCATTTAAAAGTGAAAGGTGGAGATAGGCTAGTAAACCTGAAAATCTGGCCGCATAATATTTCGTCCATGTTCCAATATGTTTCACCTTTTTTGAGTAAATTCAAGGGGACTGCTCGTGGGTAGGATATCACGGTAAACGTGTAGATTAGCGGCGCGCCCGAAAAAGTGGATTTTTGTGTGTTTATATTTCGTTTACCCGTGCCTGAATATTCATGCGCGTTTAAGTCCTAGTTCAAATATACCCGGCGCTATTTTTTGTACGAAAATGCCGCAAAATAACCAAACGAAAACCCTGTTTACTTACTTTATTGCGGTGGTTATACTTCTGAAATAGCGATGAGGAAAGCGTGGAATCTTTCTTTAATTCCCGTTGCGAGAAGACGTCGAACTGGTTGGCTTTTCTTCCGTATTTGGGGATTTCATGGGACAGAACTTCTAATGTCAATTGGTTGACCAGAAACCAATAAATAATTTGCAGAATAGTTTCTACAGAGATCCGGGTCTTTAAGAAAAAGGTGCCATTTAATGCTGATTTCTTAAAATAATGGCGATCACTTGAGTCACGTTTAGTTTTAGAACATCTAAATTCAAAATTATCGATAATATCTAATGCCTGGCCACAAACTTTGCAATCGATTTTAATCGTAAATAAATTATCACAGTCCAAAAAGGTTAACAATTTATCTCGATCCGAAAATAAAGTACAAAGTTGGACAATAGATGAAGGGCAAATTTCACATACGGAAGCCATGTTCAAACTGCGTTGACTGCGTAAAAGTCGTCTTTCCTCCACCCAAAGGGCTCCACAAAAACTAGTTCCTTTAAACGATCTAGCTAAGTATATTTAAATGTATAAACAGGTAATAAAAATAGTAAAATGAGTACAAATATATTGACAAATAAAAATGACTCCAAATGAGGATAATAAAAAGATATTAAGTGAAAAACAAAATAAAAATTAAATTCAGTCATTTCTGATGTCAGACCTCACCCCCAGCCCAATTATAATTCGCAAAACGATTAAAGTCGCAGAAATAATTTGGTTAAATCATTCACTTCTGTAAACGTTAGAACATTATTCTATAAACAATTATGATTATATACTGGGAGATGTGCCTCTCAGACACCCCCAATTGATCGAAACTCAGGATCATCGTAGGGGGGTCCAACTGTAGTGTTTACCCCCACACGAGTAGTCTCCTTAAATTTACTCCAAAAACGTGAAACATATTAGAACATATTAGTTTACGTCCCATCGTTCGCGCCGCCAATCTACATATTTACCGATATCAGTGCAGGGGACCCCCCTACGATGATCCTGAGTTTCAATCAATTGGGGGGTGCTGGGGGACACAGCCCCCAGTATATACCCATTAGGGTGATGACTTTTTAAATTTTTTTATCAAAAATTATTTCCTGTAGCACAAATGAATGAACTTTTGCCTATTAATTACAAAAATTACTTTTATTCCATTGAAATATTGAAAAAGGTCACGCACAAACTACTTTGTGAAATGTAATATAGGCCATTTTAGCTTCTTTTTTTTGTAAATATTTATATTAAATATATAAGTCATCAAACAGACTTGTGCAATAATTTATGTACCATAGAATTGTATAGAATTTTCCAGAAAATCATCACGTCATCGCTTAGGTGATTTCTGTAGAGCTCCAGAATTTTCTTCAGCCATTTCGCGTGCGGTATATAAGCGAGATGTTTAAAGCGGGTTGTTACTAGTTCAGTTTGAACGGCGTTGATATTATTATTGCCTTATTATAATTGTTGTGTATTTTCCAGCGTTTATTGTAAAGAGATCCGGGTATTATTTGGTAAGCTACATTTAACTCTCTCACTAATTATATAATATAATAGCATATAATATTTTATTAGTGTCTGCCTTCTCTCTTATTTAAAAAAAAATGTAATTTGCTTGTTTTTTAATAAAATATATAAAAGCTCAATAACAGTTTCTTTAATTTGTTACCTATTTAATATTTAGGTTTATTTTCTATTTCAGTTGCTGAGTACAAAACATGTCGTTCAAGAAGAGCTTTTTTAACACGGAGAAGAACAAGAAAACCTGGACAAATAACTTAGTCCAGTTTCAAGCACCATCAAGAAGAGGCAACGTGGCAGTTTATGAAGCACCCTTAAGTGAACGGAGTCGCATGCCGCTGAAAATCCACGTCGTTGGACGCTTCAAATTTCTTGAATCCACCGCCAAAGAACGGAGGGAGAGGATCGGCCTAATTGTTGTGGAGCTAAAAGCCCTATGGAGCAAAACATTGAACTTCCCGCATGTATCTGATCAAGCCATTCGTGCAAAACTAGAAAACCTTCTGAAAGACTATGAGTACTGCAGAGAGAAACAAAACTTTAATTCTTTAAATGAACTGTTTGGCGTTACCAAGGTGAAAGGCAACTGGTAGTGCAAAGAAGATGAGATCCTCTATAAACAACAAATTTTGACCAAAGGCCAGGTTGGTTATTCCACTGGTAAACCTGCTAGTACCAAGACTATCCACCTATTCAAGCGAAAGAAGGCAATGGAAGCGACTGTGTCCCTAATTTCCAGCTCAGCACCACCTGATTGTTCCGAAACTAGCACGGACTCATCCAATAACAGCGAAGACATTTCTTGGGGGGATGAAAATGCAGCATCAACGAGGAAAAGGAAGCATAACCCAACAGGCTTAGCAAGACTCCTTGCTACAAGCTCAAAGCTGTCGTCCCACAGAGCAACAAAGGTATGTCGCCAGCTTTCTGGTGAGGGCATTGAAATCCCAGCCCCATGTCAGTCAGCAATCCACAAGGCTATCTACACGAGAGCTGCTCAGGTGAAGAAGCACTTGGTGAGCACGCTTCCTCTGGAAAAGTGGAGCTTTCCCTCTGACGGCAAACGCATTGAGGACTTTGAATATCAGGTCGTGGTCCTCAAGAATGAAGCGAAAGAAATAAAGTTGGCTGCGCTCAAATTGAAGGATGGGAAAGCTGTAACATTTGCAAAAGGGCTCCAGGGTGTGTTAGAAGAGCTCAACCTGTGGGGATCAATTGTTATGCTTGTCGCCGACACAACAAGCGTGAATACCGGAAAAAAGACAGGCGTTGTTGTTCGACTGCAGCAAATGTTCGAAGATAAAGGTCACCCCAAACCCAAGTTCATCAGTTGCCAGCACCATGTCCTGGATCGGATTCTTCGCGTTGTCATGGACGATGAGCTCCATGGGTCGACTAAATCACCAAACATAGAGTACTTCTTTGTGCAGGATTTGATGAGCAATTATGATAAATTGAAAGCAGCCTTCAGCAGCGGTAAAACTGAGATTAAGGAAACAGGCGGCTGGAGAGACGACATAAAGTTTCTCTTTCACCTCACGCGTGTCTTCCGTCACTTCACTGAGATGAATGAGGTCCCCTTTGTAAGTTTCAAAAGATCCCAAACATCAGCAATGCACGTTGGAACTCTCATGCCATTCTAGCCCTTCTTGCGTTCATTCTGATGCCTGACACCCGGAGCAGGCTGCGTAAAATCTGTTCATTCATTTCTTACTCATGGGCTGACCATTGGTTCAGCACCCACTTGTTCCGCGCTGAAGATTTTTGGAAACTATCTGCAGCTCTGAATGAATACCCAACAGGTCTCAAATGCTTGAAAACCTACTGGAAAACAGATGAATCTCCAATCAATATTGCCCGAAGCAACCAGTGCTGTGAGCGTGCGGTCAAAGTTATGCAAGACTTGTATGGGTCCTGCCGCAACAAGGACAACCTATCACTGCGATTCATCCTGCCCAATGACATTATTGTAACTAATTTACTTCCTTGTGTGTTTGGTGTCCCTATACAATGTTATATATATGTGACTCATAAGCTCGTGTTCAATTTTGTATATGCTGCCAGTGACTTCAAAAACTGGACAAAAGAGCTGACAAATAAAATTTTGAAAATCATTTTGTGCGTGAGGTTTTTTTTATCAAATCACTTGAAAGTAAGATTTTATATAATCTTTAATTAAAGCTCATCAAATTATGACACAGGGATATGAGGTTGTAAAAAAGTCATCACCCTAATACCCATATACTAAAAAAAATGTTGCTCTTTGGCGGCAATAGCCTACATTAGGTGCCACTATTGTCTTTGTTATTTTGATAAACGTGCGATCAGCTCTGCACGTTTATCGAAATACTAAAGGCGATAGTGCCCCCTACTTTAGGCTATTTCCACCGAAATGATAATTTTTAGTTACTTTCAAAATGAGAGGTTTCGCCTTATGACGTGATGCCTAAATTATAGCCCAAAATTGTAACCTAGAAACAGCGCCCCTATCGTGCTTCCCTAAACTGAAGTATTACCGAGGTTCTTAATTGAGGCATTTAGAGAGTTTATCAATCGGGCATGGGAAAGGAGTGACATCCATGGAATCTAGGTTAGGGATGTCAGGAAATTTAATTTAATTCCACGGAAAAAAAAAACAGAGAAGTCCCAGAACTCGATACAAAAAGCAAGTGGCACCTACAAATAAGAAGAAGAAGAATTTACACAAGAGAATCGAGATAGATTAATTGATGATAATTCTAGGTCAAGGGAAGGGTAATACTTCCGATTAGGAGCGCACGGTAGGTGGCGCTGTTAGTAGGCTACAATTTTGGGCTACAATATATGTCTTATGACATCAGACGGTAGCTTCAGATGTGACCAATCACGGCGTTATATATTCTTGTTGTTTGGGGGGTTTGAAACCTTTATTCTGTATTATTTACTAAATATCTGCGCCTCTGCTAGTTTATAGTTTTTTTCTAAGTTAGGTAAGGTTTCTTGATGTCTTTTATTGTTTTTTCCCTTTTTTTGTCTGTTTTCGTATTTTTTGTTTCGCTGCGAATGATAACAGCTTTTTACTGACAACGTTGTAGCTATAAATAGGACCTGCTGCGCAAATGTTTCGGTTTTGCCATAGCTTCTTCGTGCTCTAGTAGTGCTTCTTCGTTATTCGAATTCGGGTTTATTTTGCATGACCGCGAAAAACTTTTAGATTTTTTAGAGACGCATAAAATAATTGAGAAAACTATAAAATGCCCGAAATGCAGTGCGAATTTAAATTTTTCAAAAAATTTAATGTTTCGTTGCGATAAAATATATGTAAACGAAAACAGTAAGCAACAGTGGTGCCGTTTCAAACAATCTGCGCGTAGGGGTACATTTTTCACGGGTTCTCATTTAAGTTGAAAAGATATTGTTGAAATTTCATATTTTTTCATAATTATTCGTTTTACGTAAATGAGTAAGTATTGTTTGTCATTAGGTTTGTAGGGGAATCGTCACTCCCCCGTTCTCTCGCGGTGGAGTCACGAGGCGATTACCGCAAAGACATCTGGTCCCAGGCACCATCGGGTCAAGCGCGTAACCGCAGCGCCGCACCACTAGCCGCTATGAAAGACCTAAAGGTTAAAATGCAAGACCGCCCCCAGGAGAGTGAGATTCAATTTCACGTCAAGTAAGAAATTGGAGACGTGTTTCTCCCAAGCTCGAAGGCTAACGAGGAGCCGATGTAAGACTTAGTGAGAAAAACCGTTTGGCATAAGAACCCTCCTGGGGCCGACCTCAAGCCCCTCCCCCTCTTCCCACTCCCCCAGTGGGGTGACATGGTATAAGTAAGGAACACTGAGGAAAATCGAGGTAGAATACGTCAGTCCCCAGGTGACGAAGTCCTCGGAATTAAGCCTCCGGGCTCCCTAGACTGGATTGGTAGTTTACTTGGTTTGCCAGACCAAGAAGTACCCTGCAAGAGAGGCAGGGTTACCTACCTTAAGGGGCTAAGAAGTAGCTCATCCTCGAGCTAGTCCCTGGTTATCAAACCCAACGTTAAGTTAATTTTGTTAAGTTCAACTTACTCTCGTCAGAGAGATTCCTCATATCCTAGTGCATCTTAAACACCAGAGGTATTCCTCGTCCTTGAGGAATTAAGAAAAGAAGAAGGAAAAGGCTTCCCCTCGAGCCCTTTGATCGGTGGCCACACCAAACTCATAAGTTAACTTGGTTGAGGAACCAAGTTCAACTTATTCTCGTCAGAGAAACCCCCCTCCGTTATACTCGCCCTTGAGGAAGACTGTAACTAAGAAGAAGCTCATCCTCGAGCTAGTTTCTGGTTAACAAACCGACCTTCAAGTTCAACTTATTCTCGCCAGAGAAACCCCCCTCCGTTATCCTCTCCCTTGAAGAAGACCCTCCCCGAGTTCAGTCCTCGCCCATGAGGAATTAAGTAACGAAGGAGAAAAGCTCCCCCTCGAGCTTGTTACTCGGTGGTCACACCACACTCCAAGTTAACTTGGTTTAAGAACCAAGTTCGACTCCCTCTCGCCAGCAGGACCACGACTACCGTGGTGCTGCATAAAGCACCGTAATTGTTCTCGTCCTTGAAGAACCTCCCCCTTCCTGAATACCGTGTGGACCCCCCAGCTGCTACCCTCGCCAAAAGGACCTCGTGATCCCGCCCACCTACATCTGGCCAGGCGGCACGCGTCGTGAGACAATAACATTCCTGATGCATTTAAACTCCAGTAGAGTCCGTAAGACTAAATCTTATATATTGCTGTGTGTAGCGAAATTAACCAATTTTAGAGGGTCAAACTAATTGAATTAATTCTTGTGTATGATAATATTCGGAGTATTGCTGGGGTAAATGTTTAAATTTTGTGTATTCAATTGTTAAAGTTCAAATATAAGTTTATTTGGGGAATTTCTGTGCGTTTCTCTATATCTTTACGTGTTTTCAACGGCTCTCTTCTTTAAGATATCAATATTAGCACTCTTAGCACTCTTAGAACAAAAAGGGGGGCATTCTATGACAAGGTTACCAGGCTTTTTCTGCCAGTAAAAAGCTGTTGTCATCTGCAGCAAAACAAAAAAAAACCCAGTAAATTCAAGGGGACTGTTCGTGGGAGAGATATCACTGCGGGGGTACCACCCTACGATGATCCTGAGTTTCAATCAATTGGGGGTGGTCTGGGGGGCACAGCCCCCCCAGTATAGACTCATATACAAAAAAATATAACGCCGTGATTGGTCACATCTGACGCTACCGTCTGACGTCATAAGGCATATATTGTAGCCTATAAACAGCGCCACCTACCGTGCACCCCTAAACTGAAGTGTTACCTAGGGAAGTAGTGTTGAATACCGTTAATGTGAACAGGGAAATAATTAAAGGGCTTATATTCGAGTTAAATACTAGTAAATCATCTGGCCCAGACAACATTCATTCTAGGTTACTCAAAGAGGGTGTAGATAGTATTGCAGTAGCTCTGGAGAAGATATATACCAGATCACTAAAGTTTGGAGAATTACCTAATGATTGGAAATTAAAATTGCAAAGAGCATGTATGTAGATACTACTAGAGCAAAGTATAGACTAGGAGATATAGAAACAGGATGGGTGAGGAGTGTGAGAGGCGTCAGGCAAGGGTGTATCCTCTTCCTCCACACTGTTTAGCGTGTACACTGAGTAGTTAGCTTCTAGGCTAAGAAGGTTGAATGTGGGAGTAAGCGTTGGAAATGAAAAGATATTCCTGTTTATGTACGCAGATGATGTTATTGTGATGAGTGAGACAACGGAAGATTTACAAAGGTTGCTAGATGTTGTAAATGAGTATGGCAGAGATTTGGGAGTTAGTTTCAGCAAAGAGAAAAGCCAGGTGCTGACAGTAAATAGGTCGGAGAATGACGGGGGGGCCACATGAAAAATCGGAGAAAATGTTCTAAAACAGACTGAAGAATACAAGTACCTAGGAGTGTGGATAAGCTCAAAAGGTAGTGAAAAATGAAGAATGAGAAGATTAGTATGACTAACCAGTGGGTAGGTAGATTTGGCAGTGTAGCTAGGATTAGAGCTAGTAAGTATGATGTAGTGAGGGAAGTATGGAAGAGTGTGGTGTTGACAAGTATTATGTATGGTGTGGATGTAATAGCTTGGAAGGAGAAGGAAATAGACAAGCTAGAGACTGGGCAAAATAGGGTAGGAAGAATAGCCCTGAACGCACCTAGGTATGCAGCGATTTAGGGTGTAAGAGGCGACATGGGATGGAGTACTTTTAGAGAAAGGTGTATGAAAGCGTCTTTGAAGTATAAGATTAGGCTGGAGCGAATGGAGGATACAAGATTGGCACGAAAGGTTTATTTGTGGAATGAGAACAGTAGCAGTTGGAATAAGAGGTGCTTGAGGATGACAAATGTGTGTGTGTGGATTAGTAGCAAACTTTAGTTTGTATAAGTGGACAATGTTGAATGCGAATGGGGAGGGACGTAACTGGGATGGGAGGAAGTGGAAAAGTGAAATAGACAAAGTGGTGAAAGATGTGGCTCAAAGAAAGTGGATGGATGAGATGGTAGGGCACTAACAAAGGAAGGGGGATGGCTGTTTGTGGGGGTGTTAGGACAAGTTATGACAAGCCAGGACCTGCAGCCGCACACTCCTGTCTCGTCTATTTAAGAAGCAGTAGCTGATCGCAGATCGTCAGTCACAAATTTTTCAACAATGGAGAAGGTTGAGCACCGCGCAGTGATCAAATTTTTGACCAAGGAAGGCAAGAATGCAAAAGAGACCCATCAACGCATAGTTGCAATGTACAACGACACCACCCCTCGCTATGCAACCATTGCTCGTTGGAATAGGGAGTTTCGCCATGGTCGTGAGTCCCTTGAAGATGACCCCCGTCCAAGACGCCCATCAGACGTGACCAACGAGGGCAATGGGGCCCGTGTGGAGAGGATCATCCTCGAAAATCGACGGGTGAAGATCGAAGAAATCGAGCAACAACTTGGAATATCACATGGAAGTGTTATTAACATCATCCACGACAATTTGGCAATGACCAAGGTCTGTGCCAGTTGGGTCCCTAGAAACCTCACGCCCCATGATCGACTTCAACGTCATCAAAGTCCACAAGGCCAGAGTTGCACAAGCTGCCCTGAGCGAGTGCGGATTCGAGGAGCTCAACCATCCTCCCTACAGTCCATATCTGGCCCCTAGCAACTACTTTTTATTCCGCCAGCTCAAGGCTGCACTGCGTGGACGCCGGTTTGGGGACGATGAAGATGTCCAGCTCGCCGTCCAGGAGTGAATTGAACAGCAGTCGGGAGATTTCTGGTTGTCGGGAGTTCGAAACCTCAGGGACAAGTGGCGCAAGTGCATTGAAGTCGAGGGTAGTTATATTGCAAAATAATAAAACACTTTTCCTCATATCTCGTTTCCTTATATCCTAATTGCAAAACTTATTGACCGCCCCTCGTATATAAGAAGAAAAAGGTGCCAAGGTATGAAAGTTGGTATGATGGAAGCCTGGGTGGTGACCTTCTCTACCGTGCTAGGACACAAAGTATGGATGTGAATGCGAGAAGTTACAGATGGTCAGATTCTGGCAGTAAAATGTATGAGGTGTGTGACAGGGGTGAGGATGAGACAGTAGAGCATATCATGTTGGAATGCGACAACTATGTTAGTGAGAGAATGGAAATGATGCAGCTCATCCTGAATGAAATGAGATGTGAAATGAATGAGGTGATAGAAAAGAGTGGAAGAGAATGGCTGCTTATTTTGTTGGGACTCTGTGACCAGACAAATGGACGAATGATTGTAGCAGTGAAAGATTTCCTCGAGAACATATGGAAAGTCAGAATGTGTTTATAGGCAGGTAACATTAGGATAATACTAACTGTTTCCCTGCCCTCACAGGTAGTGCCGATACAAAGGTCAGGGGGATTGCCGCTTGGCGGTCACCTGCCTGAGAATCAAGATCAGTGCCAATTTTGCATCTTTTCTGTTTGGCGGCAGGTGGATGATTTAAACCAAATTTTCACCAATAATGCAGTTTTGAGTGCTGAATACGAATATAACATTTATTTTTTTGAGAAATAAAAGGAGGTATTAAAAAAAAATTAATCCGCCCTAGTTTAGAACATTATTCTATAAACAATTATGATTATATACTGGGGGGCACACAGCCTCCCCTTAATTGATTGAAACTCAGGATCATTGCAGGGGGGTCCCCCGCAGTGATAATCCCCCACGAGCAGTCCCCTTGAATTTACTCCAAAAAGGTGAAACATATTGGAACACGGCGGTACCCACCGTGAGATGCTCGAGGTAATACTTCAGATTTGGGGCGCACGGTAGGTGGCGCTGTTAGTAGGCTACAATTTTGGGCTACAATATATCTCTTATGACGTCAGACGGTAGCTTCAGATGTGACCAATCGCGGCGTTATATATTTTTTGTTGTTGTGGGGATTTGTAACTTTTAGTATGTATTATTTACTAAATATTTTCGCCTCTGCTCGTTTATAGTTTTTTCTAAGTTAGGAAAGGTTTCTTGATGTCTTTTATTGTTTTGTTTTTTTGTATTTTTTGTTTCAAGGTGAACGATAACAGCTTCTTACTGGCAACGTCGTAGCTATAAATAGAACCCGCTTAGCATTTTTTTTTCTGTTTCGTTATGGCTTTTTCGTGCTTTAGCTGTGTTTCTTCGTTATTCGAATTAGGGTTTATTTTGCATGACCGCGAAAAACTTTTAGATTATTTAGAGGCGCATAAACTAATCAAGAAACCCATAAAAGTAAGTATTGTTTGTCTTAGGCTAGGTTTTTCTGCCAGTAAAGAGCTGTGGGGGAGGGGAACAGTAAATTCAAGGGAACTGCTCGTGGGGGAGATATCACTGCCGGAGGACTACCCTGCGATGATCCTGATTTTCAATCAATTGGGGGTCTGGGGGCGCAGCCCCCCCCCCCCAGTATATACTCATATACAAAAGAATATAACGTCGTAATTGTTCACATCTGACGCTACCGTCTGATGTCATAAGACATATATTGTAGCCCAAAAATGTAGCCTATAAACAGCGCCACCTACCGTGGGTCCGAAACGGAAGTGTTACCATGCTCGGTTCCTACTCATGTGAATTTATGTGGCGAAAACGCAATAGAAATGAAAATTTGTTTAAACAAATATGGGATTTAAATACAAATGAATGTTTGAAGAAATAATAAAGGGAGTGAACAATAATATTGGAAAATCATATGGCAGTTTGAGTGCGTTTCATTTCCATTTCATTTTTTTTTCTTCAAAATGTATTGGACAAACCAAAATTTACAGTTTGAAATTTCCTTTTTTTAGATATTTCCTTTCATTTCTCCCCAAAAGAAATGTTATATTCGTATTCAGCACTCAAAACTGCATTATTGTCTATAATTTGGTACAAAAGATCCGCCTGCCGCAAAACAGAAAAGACCCCCAATTTTTAAAAAGGGAAGTAAAGAGGATACGAATAACTTTAGGCCGGTAAGCTTAACTTCTATAGTTTTTAAAATCCTTGAGAAGATGGTAAATATGTAGATTAGCGACTCGAACGATGGGACGTACTATTTCGTCCGTGTTCCAAAATGATTCACGTTTTTGGAGTACATTTAAGGGGGACGGCTCGTGTGGGGGTAAACACAATCGGGAGGACCACACTACGATGATCCTGAGTTTCATTAAATTTGGGGGGTCTGGGGGCACAGCTCCCCAGGATATAATCCTAATTGGGTAATACTTCAGATTCGGGGTGCACGGTAGATGGCGCTGTTAGTCGGCTACAATTTTGGGCTACAGCATATCTCTTATGACGTCAGGCGGTAGCATCAGATGAGACCAATCACGGCGTTATATTTTTTTGTTGTTTGGGGGATTTGTAACTTTTAGTCTATTATTTACTAAATATCTATTCTCTGCTCGTTTATAGTTTTTTTTCTAAGTTAGGTAAGGTTTCTTGATGCCTTTTATTGTTTTTTGTTTTGTTTTCGTATTTTTTGTTTACTGCGAACGATAACAGCTTCTTACTGGCAACATTGTAGCTTATAAATAGAACCCGTTTTGCAAATGTTTTTCTTTCGTGATTGTGTTTTCGTGCTCTCCAAGTGCTTCTTTGTTATTCGAATTCGGCTTTACTTTGTATGATCGCGAAAAACTTTTAGATTATCTAGAGGCGCATAAACTAATCAAGAAACCTATAAAAGTAAGAATTGTTTGTTATTAGGTTAGGTTTTTCTGCCAGTAAAAAGCTGTTGGGGAGAAAACCTTCCCCAGTAAATTCAAGGGGACTGCTCATGAGGGAGATATCACTGCAGGAAAACCACCCTGCGATGATCCTGAGTTTAAATCAATTGGAGGGGTCTGGGTGCGGCCCCCCAGTATATACCAAAAAATATTACGCCGATATTGTTCACATCTGACGCTACCGTCTGACGTCATAAGAGATATGCTGTAGCCCAAAATTGTAGCCGACTAACAGCGCCATCTACCGTGCGCCCCGAATCTGAAGTGTTACCCCTAATTGTTTATAGATTAATGTGCTAACGTTTATAGAGGTGAATGATTTAACCAAATCATGTCAGCGCCTTTAATCGTTCTGACGTCAGACGACCCAAACGTGCATGAATATTGCGGTAGGGGTGAACGAAAATATTTACCACACGAACACTTTTCGGCCGAGTCGCTAATATACATATTTACCGTAATTTACTTAGATTTTAGCAAAGCTTTTGATAAGGTTCCACATAGGAGACTTTCACAAATCAAAAATGCATAGGATATGTGGTAAAGTTTTGAATTGGATAACTAAATGGCTGAAAGGCAGGAAACAGAGTTGTGCTGAATGGGGTGAGGTCACAGCGGAGGGACGTTATCAGTAGCCTACCTCAGGGATCAGTTCTAGGCCCTTTATTATTCATAGTTTATATAAATGATCTTGGGGAGGCTGTAAATACCAAAGTGTCAATTTTTGCTGATAACACTAAATTGAGGGTAGCTTTAAAGGGCAGAGTGACTTAAATAAGTTATTTTCTTGGGCTCAGAAGTTGCAAATGACTTTTAACCTTAAAAAATGCAAAGTTCTTAACATGCGAAGGGATAATAGGGAATTGGCTGAATTGAGTTGATGAGGACTTAGTCATAGTGTTAATAAGCCAACAAGGGATGCCAATATCTTAGATCTGGTTCTTTCAAATGATGATCACTTGGTTCAGGAATTGACTGTCGGGGGAAGCATTGGGAAATAGTGATCATCAGATGGTTCATTTTAACTTGGGAATAGTCAAAGGTAGAACATCAACAAACTCCACTAAAACTCCAAATTTTTATAGGGGAGATTACGATAAATTACGAAACTTGCTAAATCAGATTAGGTGGGATATAGAATTCAGGGGGAAGAAGACTTATGAGATGTGTGACACTTTTTAGACTATAGTAAACAAATTTCAGGAGCAGTATATTCCAATCAAGGCTATTAGGAAGAAATGTAGGAAGCTGTACTGGTGGAATCACAAGATAGCTAGGAAAATTTCTGAGAAGAAAAGGGCATACCATAGATTACAGAGATAAAGTACTTTTAAGAATTTAAATCATTATAGGTCGACCAGAAATGGGTACTTGTGTTGAGTATGGCCGGATCCGAGTCATAGTTTATTTTGGGCTATTTTTCCTAGCTACTTTATCTGAGCTGAAATCTATGTGGGCGAAGTTTATGGCGATATCCGATTATATACTGGGGCCGCTGTGCTCACCAAACCCCCCCAAATGATTGAAATCTCAGGATTATTGTAGGCCCATCCCCCCAATGAGCTGTGCCCAACAACGAGCCGAACTTCAAAATAAACTAGAATCATTTTTAGTTATTTTTTGAAATAAGAGGCTTCGCCTTAGGATGTCTGATGCCTAAATTATAGCCCAGAAACAGTGCCCCGTATCGTGCACCCCTAAACTGAAGTATTACCACCCTAACTATTATGACCTTGGGAGTTCCGCTGTTAATGTCACTGCGAAAGACAGTAAAAATCGACGGTAAATGTTGTGGTATGGGTGGATGAGATTCTACCTTATTTTAACATAACATAATTCACAGATGACAAAAGCCACAAGGGCCTATCAAAGTTAATCCACATCTGTCAAACCCCACCCACAAAATGCATCCATAGGATTGTGTCAGATCATGCATCTACAATATACAATTTAAACAATCTGTAGTATTGTGTCTGAACATGCATCTAAAATTCGAACCATACACAGGAATGTGTCAAAAACAAAAGGCATCATCCTCAAGACTCGTCTAAATCCAAATCAATCATAATATACAATAATAAAAAAATGCATCCACAGGAGTGAGTCCAGAATACCCCTAAAGTTAACCCTCCCTCCCCATACAATCATCTAATCTGCGTTTAAATACATTCAAGTTTGGACTGTCTACCATCTCAGATGGCAAACTATTCCATTAATCTACCACTCTATTGGTAAAAAAATATGGTGACGCTTCAGTTTCGGGGCGCTGTTTATAGGCTACAATATGTCTTATGACATCAGATGTGAAAATCACAGTTATATTTTTTTTGTATATGAGTATATACTGGGGGGCTACACCCCCCAGACCCCCCAAAATTAATTGAAACTCAGGATCATCGCAGGGTGGTCCCCCTGCAGTGATATCTCCCCTGCGAGCAGTCCCCTTGAATTTACTGTTTTTTTCCCAATTTTTGTTTCGCTGCGAACAACAGCTTTTTACTGGCAGAAAAAATCTAATCTAATGACAAACAATACTTACTTTTATAGGTTTCTTGATTAGTTTATGCGCCTCTAAATAATCTAAAAGTTTTTCACGGTCATGCAAAAAAACCCTGAATTCGAATAACGAAGAAGCACAAGTAGAGCACAAAGAAGCCATAATGAAACAGAAACATATGTGAAGTGGGTCCTATTTATAGCTACGATGTTGCCAGTTAGAAGCTGTTATCATTCACAGTGAAACAAAAAACCTGAAAACAAAACAATAAAAGACAAGAAACCTTACCTAACTTAGAAAAAACTATAAACGATCAGAGGCGCAGATATTTAGTAAATAATACGGACTAAAGGTTACAAATTCCCAAAACAACAAAAAAATATAACACCGTGATTGGTCACATCTGAAGCTACTATCTGACGTCATAAGAGATATATTGTAGCCTACTAACAGCGCCACCTACCGTGCACCCCTAATCTGAAGTATTATTTTCTAACATCCAACCTTCACCTCTGTTTTTTAATTTTTAAGTGGTGACCCCTAGTCCTATTACTACCTTCCAACTCAAATAACTTGCTAGGTAATACTTCAAATTTGGGGCGCACGGTAGGTGGCGCCGTTAGTAGGCTACAATTTTGGGTTACAATATATCTCTTATGACATCAGAAAGTAGCTTCAGATGTGACCAATTAAGGCGTTATATTTTTTTGTTGTTTTGGGGGATTTGTAACTTTTAGTCTGTATTATTTACTAAATATCTGCGCCTCTGCTCGTTTATAGTTTTGGTAACACTTCAGATTCGGGGCGCACGGTAGATGGCGCTGTTAGTCGGCTACAATTTTGGGCTACAGCATATCTCTTATGACGTCAGGCGGTAGCGTCAGCTGTGAACAATATCGGCGTAATATTTTTTGGTATATGAGTATATACTGGGGGGCTGCGCCCCCCAGACCCCCCCCAATTGATTGAAACTCAGGATCATCGTAGGGTGGTCTCCCTGCAGTGATATCTCCCCCACGAGCAGTCCCCTTGAATTTACCGAGGTTTTTTTTCTCCCCAACAGCTTTTTACTGGCAGAAAAACCTAACCTAATAACAAACAATTCTTACTTTTATAGGTTTCTTGATTAGTTTATGCGCCTCTAGATAATCTAAAAGTTTTTGGAGATCATACAAAGTAAAGCCAAATTCGAATAACAAAGAAGCACATGGAGAGCATGAAAACACAATAACGAAAGAAAAACATTTGAAAACGGGTCCTATTTATAAGCTACGATATTGCCAGTAAGAAGCTGTTATCATTCGCAATAAACACAAAATACGAAAACAAAACAAAAAACAATAAAAGACATCAAGAAACCTTACCTAACTTAGAAAAAACTATAAACGAGCAGAGCGCAGATATTTAGTAAATAATAGACTAAAAGTTACAAATCCCCAAAACAACAAAAAAATATAACGCAGTGATTGTCACCTCTGACCTTCGAACAGGTAGCACATGTTTCGTAGAGCTCTCAGAATATTTTGATTATTTGATATACTTTGGTGTGTGACATAAACATAAATATTAAGTTATAAGATCATATATTTGGTTAATATAACAAAGTTAAATTGTGGTTATTTTGTATAAATTGTGGTTATTTTGTTTTGGTGAGAAAGTGACTTTTGTTTACTTCGGGGCCATCTTGATTAGCAGGTTTTAAACTTGCGCGCACAAATTGGGGTCAAATTCTTGTTGTTTGTAAGTTTTTGTTTCTATTATTGTTCTTGTTTAAGTATGGCTGACTGTTTGGATGTAGAGAGTATGCCTTTTGAAAGTAGTGTGTATGTAGTGTGCGATGTCTGTGGTGTAGAGAGGAGAGTGAATGTGTCTGAGTGCCGTGTATGTGCTTTGACTGAGGAGGTGAGTCGATTACGTGCGGAATGCTTGAGACTGAATGATTTAGTGTCTGAAGTGAGAAGAGATGCAAGTGTACGTTTGAAGAGTCAGATTGGGACCAGGAGGGAGGAAGTTAGGCCTAGAACAGGGACTGGAGAGAAAGCAGTAAGTGAAGTAAGTGATGATGAGTGGTGGGTGAAAGTGAACAGAATAGATAAGTTAGGACAGGTTAGGTGTGTGAATGAGAGGGACATGAAACCTGTTAGGCTAACTAACAGATTTGATGCCCTGAGAGAGGAAGAATTTGAAAGAGATTTGTCTGGTGTGGCCGTGCCTGAAAGTAGAATAGGAGGTCGAGTGAGTGAGAGCAGGAGGGAGGGTAATACTAGGCCTAGAGAGAATAGGAGAATGACTGAGGTGATTGTGATGGGTGACTCTCAGATTAGGTATTTAGATAGGAAGTTGAATGAAAGTAAATGGAAGGGAGTGAGAGTTTGTCTGCCGGGTGCTGGTGTAAATGATGTGTGTGAGAGGTATGATAGGTTGGTGTCTGGGTGTGAGAGGGAAGCAGTTGTGATTACACATGTCGGAGTAAACGATGTAAAGAAGGTGGGTACTTGTGAGTTACGACAGCGGTATAAAAGGCTGATTGAAAGGATGTGTGAAAGTAGAGTAAAAGGCGTTGTTTCAGGTGTGCTTCCCAGAATGGATGTGGGGATGGAATGGTTGTCTCGTGTAATGGGGTTGAATGAATATGTGAAAGGTTTGTGCGAGGAGTCAGGATTGGTATTTGTAGATGTTTGGAGTGGGTTTTATGGGAATAAGGGTTTGTATGCGATGGATGGACTCCATCTGAGCCGAGATGGGGTTGAGGTTTTGTGGCGGGAATTAGATAGTGTTATTAGGTCTTTAGAGGCGGGAAACTAGGTTTTGATAGTGGTCAGGGAAATTTAATGGCTCAAAGTGAGGCAGGGAAAGGAAGCAAACACAGATTTGTAGAAGGTAGGCAGGCTAATGGAAGTGCTTTAGGGTTAAACTACTTGAGTAGTGATAGTGGTCAGGGAAATACAAGAGTACAGGGTCGGGGAAAGAGAGAAAGGAGATGCAGAGGAGATAGGCCCTCAGGTGCTTCAGGGATAGGTGGGCTGAGTTGTCTTTACACAAATGCTCGTAGTCTTAGAAATAAGAAGGATGAATTATTTAGTTATATCATTCATGAAGATATAGATATAATATGTATAGTTGAATCATGGGTTAATGAAAATATATTTAATGATAATGTCAGTGAATTTGAACTAGAGGGTTATACTATGTACATTAGTCAAAGGAGAGATAGGACTGGTGGTGGGTTGATTATTTATATCAGAAATAGCATTTCTTCAAATCTAAATAACTCTATAAAGCAAGGAGAAGGTGAATCATTATGGATAGATATTAAGGTTGGTAAAAATAGGAAAATACACTTGGGAGCTTTTTATAGACCACCAGGACAGACTGATTGTATCGATGAGTTAATGATTAGGGAAATAAGTAAAGGATGCAAAGAAGATACAGTTATTCTTGGTGACTTTAATTTAACTTCTGTAGACTGGGAAAATATGATAGGAAGAGATAGAGCAAGTTGTAAGTTTATGGAGTGTTTTGAGGATAACTTTTTGATCCAATTTGTTAATAAGCCAACAAGGGGTGCCAATATATTAGATCTAATTCTTTCAAATGATGATCACTTAGTTCAAGGATTGAGTGTAGGGGAATCATTGGGAAACAGTGATCATCAGATGGTTCGGTTTAATTTGCTAATAGTTAAGGGTAGAACAACGACAAACTCCACGAAAATTCCAAATTTTTATAGGGGAGATTACGATAAATTACGCAGCATGCTAAATCAGATTAGGTGGGATATAGAATTCCATGGAAAGAATACTTATGAGATGTGGAATATTTTTAAGACTATATTAAACATGGTTCAGGAACAGTGTATTCCGATGAAGTCTATTAGGAAGAAATGTAGGAAACCATTATGGTGGAACCAAGAAATAGCTAATAAAGTTTCAGAGAAAAAAAGGGCATACCAGAGATTACAAAGTGAGAGTAGTTTAGATAATTTAAACCATTATAGGTCAACCAGAAATGAACTAAATAAGATTATTAAGAAGACCAAAAGGACAGCAGAAATTAATTTAGCTAAAAATAATAATAAAGATCCTAAAAAATTCTTTAGCTATTATAGAATCAATAATCAATCTAACAGTGATAAAATAGGGCCTATTAAATATGAAGGGGTTTTGAAAGAATCTGATGAGGAAATAGTAGAGGTCCTTAATGATCATTTTGCTTCAGTATTCACAGAAGAGAAACCAGTTAGATTAATTGATGATAATTCTAGGTCAAGGGAAGTAGTGATAAATTCTATTAATATAGACAGAGAAGAAATTAAAGGGCTTATAATTCAGTTAAATACTAGTAAGGCATCTGGCCCTGACAACATTCATTCTAGGATACTCAAAGAAGGTGTAGAAAGTATTGCAGTAGCTCTCGAGAAGATATTTATTAGATCACTAGAGTCTGGAGAAATACCAAATGATTGGAAATTGGCAAATGTAGTGCCAATTTTTAAAAAGGGAAGCAAAGAGGACCCAAATAACTTTAGACCAGTAAGCTTAACTTCTATAGTCTGTAAAATTCTTGAGAAGATGGTTAAGAAGGGAATTTCTGATCATCTAGAGAGTAGCAGGTTAATTAATGATGCTCAGCATGGTTTTAGAAAAGATAGATCGTGTTTAACTAATTTACTGGATTTTATGGATTATGTAACTAAAGAATTAGATAGGGGTGAGAAAGTTGATGTGATCTACTTAGATTTCAGCAAAGCTTTTGATAAGGTTCCACATAGAAGACTAGTTCATAAATTAAAGCTGCATGGGATATGTGGGAACGTTTTAAATTGGATAACTGAATGGCTGAAAAATAGGAAACAGAGAGTTGTACTGAATGGAGTGAGGTCAGAGTGGAGGAATGTTATTAGTGGCGTACCTCAGGGATCAGTTTTAGGCCCTTTATTATTTATAATCTATGTAAATGATCTTGGGCAAGGTGTAAATAGCAAAGTGTCAATTTTTGCTGATGACACTAAATTGGCAGCTGTAGTCAAAGAGGTTGAGGGTAGCTTTAAAGTGCAGGGTGACTTAGATAAGCTGTTAGCTTGGGCTCAGAAGTGGCAGATGACTTTTAACCTTAATAAATGCAAAGTTATTAACATGGGGAGAGATAATAGGGAATTTAGCTATGAGATGGATGGATATTGGCTTAATTCAGTTGAAGATGAGAAAGACTTAGGAGTGGTAGTAGATAGGTCACTGAAATTTTCAAAGCAGTGTATTGAGGCAAAAAATAGAGCAAATAGGGTGCTAGGTTACATTAAAAGAAATGTTAGCTACAAGAGTAAGGAGGTCATCCTTAAACTATACAACTCTTATGTCAGGCCACATTTAGAGTACTGTATACAGGCATGGTCACCACATTTTAGACATGATATAAACTTATTAGAGTCAGTACAAAGGAGGGCAACAAAAATAATACCATCCCTGAAGCACCTTGAATATGAAGATAGACTGAGGGTATTAAATATGTTTTCATTTGAAAGAAGGTGTGTGAGGGGAGATATGATTGAGCTTTTTAAAATCTTTTCTGGGATGGATAAATTAGATTTCAGCAAGTTATTTGAGTTAGAAGGTAGTAATAGAACTAGAGGCCACCACTTAAAGATTAAAAAACAGAGGTGCAGACTGGATGTTAGAAAATATTTTTTCACTAACAGAGTGGTAGATTATTGGAATAGTTTGCCACCTGAGACTGTAGACAGCCCAAACTTGAATGTTTTCAAGCGCAGATTGGATGATTATATGGGGATGGAGGGTTAATTTCTTACTTTTTGGTATGTGGATATGTTTCTTGACTCATTCCTGTGGATGCAGTTTCTTTTTATTGTATATTTTGGGGGATTTTGTTTTTGTTTTTGACAGACTCCTATGGAGGCTTTAAATTATATATTGTAGATGCATGGTTGGACATTCCTATGGATTGTTAAATTGTATATTGTAGCTGCATGATCTGACAAAATCCTATGGATGCATTATATGGGTGGGATTTGATGGATACGGATGACCTTTGATAGGCCCTTGTGGCTTTTGTCATCCGTTAAATTATGTTATGTTATGTTTTATGTTATGTTACCGTCTGACGTTATAAGAGATATGCTGTAGCCCAAAATTGTAGCCGACTAACAACGCCATCTACCGTGCGCCTCGAATCTGAAGTATTACCATAGTTTTTTCTAAGTTAGGTAAGGTATCTTGATGTCTTTTATTGTTTTGTTTTTTGTTTTCATATTTTTTCTTTCGCAGTGAACAATAACAGCTTCTTACTGGCAACGTCTCAGCTATAAATAGAACCCGCTTAGCATTTGTTTCACTTTCGTTATGGCTTTTTCGTGCTCTAGTTGTGCTTCTTCGTTATTCGGATACGAGTTTATTTTGCATGACCGCGAAAAAACTTTTAGATTATTTAGAGGCGCATAAACTAATCAAGAAACCTAGAAAATTAAGTATTGTTTGTCATTAGGTTAGGTTTTTCTGCCAGTAAAAAGCTGTTGGGGGGAAAAAACAGTACATTCAAGGGAACTGCTCGTGGGGGAGATATCACTGCGGAGACCGCACCCTGTGATGATCCTGAGTTTCAATCAATTGGGGGGTCTGGGGGGGCGCAGCTCCTCAGTATATACTCATATACAAAAAAATATAACGCCGTAATTGTTCACATCTGACGCTACCGTCTGATGTCATAAGACATATATTGTAGCCTATAAACAGCGCCCTGAAACTGAAGTGTTACCACTTGCTAAAATCCAACTTATCCATCCGAGAACAGATTTTAAAAAGCTCAATCATATCTCCCCCCATACATCTTCTCTCAAATGAGAACATATTTACTACCCTCAGTCTATCTTCATATTCAAGGTGCTTCAGGCAAGGTAATATTTTTGTTGCCCTCCTTCTTACTGACTCTAGCAGGTTGATGTCATGTCTAAAATGTGGTGACCATGCTTGTATACAGTACTCTAAATGTGGCCTAACATACGAGTTGTAGAGTTTAAGAATACAGCAATCCCTTGATTAGTGCAGTTAATAAATACCCGAGTTTTACTGTGTAAAGCAAAACCGCGCTAATCAAACTTAAGAACCAATGGGAATAATTTTAATGAATCCTCAAAAATATTTAAATTACATATAGTTTGTTTTTTTCACTTAAAACTCATTTTATATTTTTCAATTAATAGAGGGATATAAATAAAAGAAATAAAGTAAGACTTAAAGTTTTTTTTACCAAAAAACATATCCAACTTCAATTGAACAGTATTAGATTTCTTCCTTTCCTCCATAATCTTGCAGTAGCAATCAACTTGCTTATCGATTCCACGACAAACGTTCATACTTCTCTCTTCGTTTGGATCAATTTCTCTTACAATTTCTTTTGCTTTTTCAATTTCATTTGAAATTTCTTTAGGAGCCGTTTCCTTTTCTTCTGTTCCCTTTTCATCTTCTTCCTCGTAAGCATATTTATGGTCAATTGCGAGAAGATCATCGTCAGTCAAGTCTTTTGAGTGAGATTCCAACAATTCCCTAACGTTTTCTGAATCTGCTTCAAAGCCAAGTTCTATTCCAACTGTAGCAATTTCATCAATAACTTCGTTGATACGATCTTTGAAACCACAAAAATCGTTAGCACACTCTGACAAAAGATTCTGCCAGACAGCCCTCATGCAGCTCTCTGTAACTTCTTCCCATGATTTATGAATGTTCTCAACTCCTTGTTTAATATCGTATCTTTTCCAAAATTTCTCGAGAGTAATTGGGTTATTTCCAGTTGTAGCTTCAATGGCTTTATTAAAATTTTGTCTCAAATAATATGCTTTGAATGTTGAAATAGTTACTTGGTCCATTGGCTGAAGCAAAGAAGTGGTATTCGGTGCTAAATAAATAACTTTCACATTGCTATTTAAATCATTTAGTGAAGTGGGATGTCCAGGCACATTATCCAAAATCAAAAGAGCTTTGAAATCTAAGTTATTTTCCTTACAGTATTTTTTAACTCTGGGACAAAAATGCGAAGTGAACCATTCTTCAAACAACTGCATTGTCATCCAAGCCCTTTTGTTCAATTTCCAAATTCCTGGAAGAGATTGCTTGTTAAACCCTTTGAATGCCCTAGGGTTCATCGTACGATAAACTACCATCGGTTTCAGCTTGCAATCTCCTTCAGCATTACCGCCAAGCAGAACTGTTATTCTATCTTTAGATGCCTTGTGCCCTGGTGCGGATGCTTTTTCTTTGCTAAAAATGTTTGTGTAGGCATCTTTTTTCAAAAGATTTGATGAAGTTGATATCCATTTTCTTCAATTATTTTCTTCAGTTCATCGGGATATTTGGCTGCTGCATCTTTATCTGCGCTGGCTGCTTCCTCTGATAATTTAATATTTTTTAGGCCTGATCGAGCTTTGAAATTTTTGAGCCAGCCTTTACTAGCAGAATAAGTTGAAGCATCCTCTTGATATTTTTCTTTTTTCAATGAAGAGAAAAAGCTCAAAGCTTTAATCTCGATGTTGTTCCCATCAATACGAATGCGCTTCTGATTGCAGTCTTCGTGTTAATCAAAGGATATATGTAATCTCTTTGCTCTTGTAGCTAATATTCCTCTTAATGTATCCTAGCACCGTATTTGCTCTATCAAATTCCCTATTATGTTTGTACACACACATATGTATATATATATATATATATATATATATATATATATATATATAACTGCATTTTTTGAGGTTGAATATCATCTGCCACTTGTGTGCCCATGAAACTAGTGTATTTCAATTCATTTTCAACTGAGAAATTTCCCTGCATTTCCTTTATACTGATTGCTAATTTAGCTTCTAACTCCAACCTCTAGGTCATTAATGTAAACTAAAAATAATAATAGCCCCAAAACAGATCCCTCAGCCACTCCACTAATAATTTCCTTCCATTATGATTTTAGTCCATTTAGTACTACTCTCTCCTATTCTTCAACCACTCTGCCACCTAATTTAAAACATTCCCTGTAACTCTACTCAATTTATTCACCAGTCTCCTATGAAGGACCATATCAACAAAAGCCTTACTAAAATCTCAAGTAAACTACAATCTATGTTCCTTCCTTTATTCAATTGCCCTCTGACATAATCTAGCAAATTTATCAAGCATGATTTGCCTTACCTGAATCCATGCTATTACTCATAAACCACTACTTTCTACAGTCTGCTTTCACTTTTTTAACCACCTCAAGTAGTTAACCTAAGCCAAATCAGCAAGTAGCTTACAAAATCATTTTTTCAGGGGTGAAGATGCCAGGGTAATGGCATGTTCTTCTTTAGAGAATGAATCCAATTTCTGGCCATCACGGATCACCACTCCTTTTGCTTTGGAAATGGTGTCTGTAGCCAAACTCAACCTGCACTCTTACTTCAGTAGCTTCTGGATATGGAAGCATCTCAAAGCACCCGAGGCTGGTCCACATTGGGTGAGGGGGGGGTATGTATAATATGTTTTTGGGGGGAGGGGGGACAACCATTCCTCATCAATGGGGCTCTAGGCTGGAGGAGAGTGGGTATGGTGCGAAGAAAGGAAGGGAAATTATAACAGTCTTGCGATTGGCTACTTTCGTGGAATGACCATAGAAAGTATCTCAATAGCTCTGGAGAAGTTATATACTAGGTCACTGGAATATGGAGAAATACCCGATGATTGGAAGAGAGCGAATGTAGTCCCCATTTTCAAGAAGGGTAGTAAAGAGGATCCAAATAACTTTAGACCGGTTAGCCTAACTCCTGTAGTCTGTAAAATTCTTGAGAAAATAGTTAAAAAAGGGATTTTCCAACATCTAGAGAGGGAGGGGTTAATCAGCGATGCTCAGCATAGGTTTAGATCAGGTAGATCATGTTTGACTAACTTACTAGACTTTCTGGAGTTTGTAACAGATCAAGTAGATAAGGGAGAGAATGTAGATATAATTTACTTAGATTTTAGTAAAGCATTTGATAAGGTACCACATAGGAGACTAGTTCATAAATTAAAAATGATTGGGATATGTGGGGGTGTTTCAAATTGGATAGCTGAGTGGCTGAAAGACAGGAAGCAAAGGTTAGTGCTAAATGGTGTTAAGTCAGAGTGGAGGGATGTTATCAGTGGAGTTCCTCAGGGATCAGTTCTCTGTCCATTATTATTTGTCATCTATATAAACGATCTCGGGGAGGCAGTTAATAATAAAGTGTCAATTTTTGCGGATGATGCCAAATTAGCAGCTGTAGTTAAAGATATTGATGATAGTTTTAAAGTGCAGGGGGATTTAAATAAATTGTTATCCTGGGCACATAAGTGGCAAATGACTTTCAACCTTGATAAGTGCAAAGTTATTAACATGGGAAAAGATAATAGAGAATTTAACTATGAAATGGATGGGCATTGGCTGAGCTCAGTAGAGGATGAGAAAGATCTAGGAGTAGTAATAGATAAGTCATTAAGGTTTTCTAAGCAGTGTATTGAAGCAAGAAATAGGGCAAATAGAGTGCTGGGTTTTATTAAGAGAAATGTCAGTTACAAAAGTAAGGAGGTTATTCTTAAACTCTATAACTCTTATGTTAGGCCACATCTAGAGTACTGTATACAGGCATGGTCCCCACATTTTAGACACGATATTAACCTTCTCGAGTCAGTGCAACGGAGGGCAACAAAGATTATTCCTAGCCTGAGGCACCTTGAATATATAGATAGACTGAGGGTATTAAATATGTTCTCGTTCCAAAGGAGGTGTGTGAGAGGGGATATGATTGAGCTCTTTAAAAATTTTTCCGGGATAGATAAATTGGATGTTAGCAAGTTTTTTGAGTTAGATGATGGAAATCGGACTAGAGGTCACCACTTGAAAATTAAAAAGCAAGGGTGTAGGTTGGATTTAAGAAAATATTTTTTCACCAATAGAGTGGTAGACTTCTGGAACAAATTGCCGCAGAGGGTAGTAGGTAGTCCAAATCTAAATGTATTTAAGAGTAGGTTGGATGAGTTTATGGGAAGGGAAGGTTGTGATGGTTCCTAAGTTTTGTATATATTAATATTGTTTGTATATATCTATAGCTGCATGATTTAGTTCTTGACAAGCCTTGATTGGTGATACCCTTGTTTCTGGATGTAGTTTTCCTGGGAGTTTGGGTGCCTTAAAAAAGAGGCCGTTTGACTTGGATGACCTATGATGAGCCCTTGTGGCTTTTGTCATCTGTTATATTATATTGTGGGGGACTTTGATTTTGTCTTTCCCTGGTGATGGTGCTTTTTGTGGGTGGGTTTTGACGGAGGCGGATGACCTTTGATAGGCCCTTGTGGCTTTTGTCATCCGTGTAATTTTGTTATGTTAACTTTTGGTTTTGATCACTATACTCTTTGACACCCTTTTAGTAGTGGTATGCTTTAAGGGGCGTGAGTTACTTCTATGATGAAGTAGGCTTTGTTCTAAGAGTGCTATTCAGTGGTTTTGTTCTTAAGGAAGAGCTATTTTTAAACACAAGGATAAGAGGAAACACCAGAATCTACCAAAATAAACATGTATTTTAAACGAAACACTTAACTATTACAAACTAACAGTTACCACATTTCTATCTTTGGCATCAAAGATCTTTCAATGACAAAAACTAAACAAATAGGCTTCCCGTAAACATACCAATTGCCGATTAGTATTTTTTTCGCGACTCTATTTGATTAGCGTTAAACATTAAATTAACGTACTCTCGTCTACAAACACACATGACCTAGGTTCAAGAACAATGGTTTCTACTCTCCTTTAAAACTTGGGACGTACTAAACTACTATCGCAATAGAGATATAAAAGTTATTTTTAACTTACAGGTAGGTATTAGGGATTGCCGGATGTCGCTGGAGGACTTATCTCTCGCTTTGAAGTGTTGAGGCCACTGGTTAAATTTTCATCAAGGAGGTATTGCTTGTCGCCTGTGACGGGGGTTGATTCTTCCACGTAATTAAAGAACGGGAGCTCGTTGGGGCTGGGTTCTTCTCCTCTCACTCTTACGGAGCTTGAGATGTGAGCGGCTTTGCTTTTCTTCAGTCGGACTTCTTTGCAGATTGAAAAGGCTTCTTCGGTATGGCACCGATATAAAGCTTGACTATTTAGGTTAATACGGCCCTGAAAGGGGGGATCGATTTTCTCAATCTGATCCTATCGTTTCTCACGGAAATAGTCTTGTATGGCTGAAGGATCGATCTTCACGAACTAACCCTTCTTCTGGCGTATCGACTTCTAATCTTCTTGTCTGGCTGAAAGATCGATCTTCACGAACTAATCTTTCTTCTGGCGAATCGACTACTAATAATCTTCTTGTCTGGCCGATGGATCGATCTTCATGAACTAATCCTCCTCTGGCGTATCGACTTCTGATAATCCTCTTCTCTTTCTTTGCGGGGCTTATTTATAGGCGGATTGCCGCCCCATCTATAGGGGGAAGTGATTAGGCCACAGAGGCAAAAGAGGGGGGAGGGGGCGAATGGTGAGTTAGCATCTGGGGCGAGCGAGAATTCCTGAGGTGGCACTGGGGTGCCCAAGTCAGCTCGCAAACCGCACCGCTACTTGGCGTGCCTTCTGACTCGCACCGCTTTTTTTTCCATAACCACGGGTCTATTGGTCTCGTAGGTAATTCGATCGTTAGAGCGTCGTTTAAGGACCTTAGGTGGTCGCCTTAAAACAGATGTTAGCTCCAACTGCCCACAGTGGCGGGGAGATCACACATGGTAAGCATTTTCGCCGGCTACCTTTCCCACGCTTCTCCTCATAAGGGAGGGGGGCTTTATTGTACCTATACTCCTCCAGGATGCTAAATGTAGCCATTTCTCCACAGCTATGTGTGTGATGATGTGTTAGAGCAGTGGTTCCCAAACTTTTTCTGATCTTTACCCACTTTTCATATCTGATCCTTATCCATGGCCCCCCTTCCCAATCCATATCTTGTGACAACAGTGACTGTCTGTAGTCCTACATTTATTTAAGTCCATTATGAAAAAATTCTGGCGATACCTGTAATTTTATTCATCCAACCCCATATTTTTTTCTTTTCTTAAATATTGAGTCATGGAAACTTGCAATTTAATTTTTGCCAAATCTCAAATAAACATAAAATAATTTTTATTATTTGAGAATAGGCCTATCTGTAATTAAAACAAATAATTTCCCAAAACCTTTTTCCAGTATACAAAAGTAGAAAAATAAATTTCACTGCATAAAAAAAAAGTGTAATCAAAACCAATCTTATCGTTTTTTTACAGACAAATTTAATAATTCTGAACAAAATCCTATCATAGGGAATCATAAATAACAAAACCAAGACCTTTAGTGGAAACATCAACTTCTCTTCTCCCAACAAGAACCTTCATGTGCAATTTTGTTTGTTCAAACCATAATTAAACTCAATGTGAAGGGTGATGTTGAAAGCCTTTGACCAGCATCTTAATTCTTGGCTTTGTTTCACTCAAAACACATCGTAGCTCATGCTTCACATCAAGTCTATTGCGATACTTTGATTTAATATACAAAAGTTGAGAGAATGCAGCCTCACAGGAATAAGTTGATGCAAAGGGTAGTGGTTGGCGGAAAGCTAAGTTACATAAGTTTGGGTATGAAGCTGCCATTGATGAAACAAAATACAGTGTGAGATTCCGTTTCAAACTTCATTTTGGCTCCTCTATCTTCTTGAAGTGTCAGCAGTTCAGTCTGGCCATCATCATTATCATCAGGTATGCATGTCACTGGAGCAGTGAAGGGGAACCTTACTACCCGAGAGGTTTAGCTTTGGATATCTGGGAAGTACCTTTTAAATCTCTCCACTAAGGCTTCAAGATGTTGAACAATCATGTTCTTTGTAGCAGTATCACACTTCTCTGCAATGTTTGACACTGTTTCCAGCATGGCCAAGTTTCCCATTCCAACTTTCCACCTCTAATTCTCCATCTTACGAATGCAAGCTTTAATTTTGTTCACAAAATCAATTTCCCTTGGAGTTCAAGGTTGAGTGTGTTCATCTGTTTAAATATGTCAACAAGGTAGGGTAGCTGTATTTTGAAGCCATATACAGACCATGCTGACAACAAATCTTGCTTGGCCTGTACCTCAAGGAAGAGTCTGATTTCTTCTTTGAGCTCAAATACAGGCTGAACTACATTTCCTTTGGATGGCCAGCAAACTGCTGTATGAAATAAGTGGATTTCATGAGCTGCATTCATATCACGGCAGAGTTTCTTTAAAAGGCATGTGTTAAGAGCACTACCTTTTACAAAGTTAACTGTCTTTATAATGGTATTCAGGGTTTTCTGTATTACTGAGGGTAGGATTTTTTAAGCAAGAGATGGCCTGTTGATCATGCAGTGGAGAGGTATAGCATTTGGTGATTTTTGTATAACTCTTGAAACAAAACCTGACTTAGAACCTAACATGGCTGGAGCCCCATCTGTGCATATTCCACAAAGATTGCCCCATCGAGACCATTTGCTTCAAAGAACTCTGAAAGCTTCTGCATTACATCTTCACCTTTTGTAGATTTCTCGAGAGTTTCACAAAAAAAGAAATCCTCCTTCATATCCTCACCAGGAACATACCTAACAAAAACCATGAGTTGTGAGCAGGACTGGACATCAGTGGACTCGTCGAGTTGAATACTGAATAATCTAGCTTCTTTAACTTTCTGTATCACCTGTTCTTTGATATCATCTGAAATAAGAGATATTCGGCATTGCACTGTATTATTTGAGAGAGAAATAGTACTCAACTTTTCAGCACTTTTCTCACCCAAAACAAGCTTGACCATAGTTTTTGACTCATGGCAAAATTAACTCCTCCCCAATGGTGTGAGGTTTCATTTTCTTTGCTTTTTCAAGGGATACCAAAAATGATGCCTCCACTAATGCAGCATTTTGTTGGTGAATGGAACTGCTGGCACCAAGTCGTCGTCTCTTCATATTCAATTCCTGACGACTAAAGAAAGAACGATCCTTGCCAACATATTGAGAAAGTGTAGTTACCAGGTGTAATTTAAGCTTGCTAGGCCTCAGTGATTCAGCGGAGAGTATTTTGTGACAAATCACACACTGAGGCTTCACTACAAATTTATCATTAATGCTTGGAAATCGAAAATCCAGATAGCTGTCATCATATTTGTATTTCTTGTTAGAAGCCATCACAGAGGGGTCTGAAGCATAAAGAAATACTGCTATAGCTAAATGACATCACTCATAATGACCCTACAAAAGGTGAATATGAAGCTTCACAATACATGAATATTTGGTATGTAGTGGACTACCCATGAGAGGGAAGATTATTGTAATTGATTTGTGTTTATATTTATATCTTTGTTTTTATATTTAACATAATGTCTTTGGTATTCCAGTGGACTACCCTATGAGAAGGAAGATTATTGCAGGTGTTAGCTAATTTGACTTTGCCATTTGACCAGAAAATAGCATTCATTGACTTACTTTACCAATCACTTTTTTCCAAAAGCGGATGACCTTGATGGGCCCTAGACTAGTGGCTTTTTATTATCTGAACTTTCCTAATGTTCTAATTTTCTAAAAGAGTAAAACCGTCTTTTAACAACATTTTCAAGTGGTTCATAACAATGAGAAGTTGGAAGGAAATAAAATTTCAGGTTACTAAACTCTCAAAAAAAAAAAAACCATTTCATGTATTGTGCAAAAATACAACAGATATTTCTTCCTTTCTTCATAATACACTTCATGATGCAAAGCTTACTTAACATTAAATTGGTGTTGATTGTGGCTTAATTCCCAATGACAGTAAAATTGGCGCAAACAGATTATTTTAGGGAGCCGCACACTAACAAAGTGTTTGCTTTTTTAACTGTGGCCTCTAAAGTGAGAGTGTGGACTGGTTGATGCTCAAGATTCAAGACCAGGTTCTCATACAGAAACCATAGCATAGGAAGTATTAAATAAGTTATTGAGTGAAAATTGTTTGATATCGAAATGTATCCCAATGAATTATTTTATCAAGAATACAAAATCATATATAAAAATGTAATCACCCTGAATAAAGAAAGAATGAGGCATATTACTCATGCGTCTGGCAGCAAGACATTGTTCAAACGTATACCAAGTACAGACGCACCTGTTCCTCTAGTTGGCTGTTCTAGTGTGGTGGGGCTTGGAATTTTTATGTGTACATAGCCTCAGCTTGTGGCCCCCTAAATTTTGCTGTATTGCCCCCAGTTTGGGAATCTAGGTGTTAGAGCTACCTAGTTAGGCCCAGTGCATCCTAATAGCCAACTAGTCCCTCATGCTGAAGTTTTATGTTGATTCTCATTGGGATTGAGCCACACATCTTAACATCAGACATCTAAGTCCATATATCCAGTGGGTTGCAAGGGCTCTTCACACCAGACAATCCATCAATAAAAAGTGTCCTTTGTACCTAAAATAGTGTTCTATTTGTTTAGAGTGAAATTGCAAGGTTTGTCTTGTATATATTGGTTAGTTTTGGCTGTCTGCTTTTTTGTAGTTTGTATATGTGGTTTTGACATTGGTTTGTTGTGGGTGCGTGGTTTAGAAGTATATAATGAGGGATAGTTGGTCTGAGTTGAGGTTGGCTATATTGCTCCATGTGGTTCTCGTGTGTGAGTTGAGTAGGTTATGTCTTGGGGGAGGGGGTAGTCTGTTTGGTAGGGATGTGTTGTTGATCATGATGAGTGAGTGAAATTTATTCTCCTATTTGGGTACCTCTGTTGCCTGCTGTTTGGGTTCTGAGCCTGGAGGGGCGGTGTGTATTAAAGTAACTACAGATGAAGAGGTTGGAAGTTGTATGAGGGGTTTTAGGATAGATGCATGGTCGTGAGGTATTCTGCGAGAGGTGGAGCATGTATAAGTTTATCGGGTACTCTGAACTTTTGATCTTGTATTTTCGTGTGGGTGTCATTGTTTGATTTTATGGGGGTTAGTTTCAGTGAATGGAATAGAGTTGTGTACTAATGTTAAGAGCCTGAGGGTGGTCGCTGTAGCGGATATGCACAACCACTGTGCACCAAGGTACCTCTTAACCAACCAACCTTTATGGGATACCTGGTACATTTGGTACCTGGAGGAGCTGCGCTTGGTCCCAGTCTGAGTGCAAATTAGGGAAGCGGTGATGTCACTGTGTTGATTTGAACTCTCTAATGGGGCCTCAGGGAGTTGGTGTGCTTTTTCCTCTCAGCATTACTTTGCCTTTCTATTATTATTATTAGCATTATTATTGTTATCATTCTTATTATTTATTACTATTATTAGTGCTATTAATTATTATTATTTATCCTTATGTATTAAAATTATTGTATTATCATTTATTATTATTGTGTATTATTAGTGTTATTGTTATTAAATCTCGCTACCCCTGATGGTTACCTCTACTTCCATACCTCCTGTAACTCTCGCTGTGGTGGAGTTGCTCTCATTCACAGTGCCTCCTTACCTCTGAATAATCTGCCCTCTCCCCCTCTTCTTTCTTTTGAGGCACTCATCAATGTCTCTGATTCCACCCCCTCTCTAACTATCTTAGTCCTCTACCGCCCTCCCAGCTCCTCCCTCAAGCCTTTTCTTGATGAATTTAGTAACCTCTTCGCTGGCCTCTCCCCCACTGGTTGTCTGCTAATCCTCGGCGATTTCAACCTTCCTGGCCACAATCCTAATTTCAAAGCCTTTTCTGAAATCCTTGATCTCTTCTCCCTCACCCAACACATTTCTTCCCCTACCCACTCTCACGGTAACATTTTAAACCTTTTAATCTCTGACTGTCTTATTTCCAACCTGACAACTACAAATTTGTCCAATGCTATATCTGATCACTTCCTTATCAACTTCAACTTCTCTATCCCATTCCATATACCTCCCCAACTGTCTCATAATCTTAAGCCTTTCCGTCGACTAGCCTCCATTGATATTCCCTCCCTATCTAATGATGTAGCCTCCAAACTTCCTCCCATTGATGCTTCTGCCTCTCCTGACCAGATTCTCTCTTCTTTGGAGCAACCCCTTCTCACTTGTCTTGATGCCCACTCTTCCCTTGTCACCATGCCCTTTGGTACTCTATGGAACTCCTCCATGCTAGGCAGTCCATGCATGCCCATAAAAAAGTCCTTAGAAAGGCTCACACCCGTGGGCAAGACACGACCCCTCTCTCGCTGGCCTTCCGACTTGCTACAGCTTCCTACGTGGCAAATTTAAAATCTGCTTGTGAAGCCTACTCACATAATCTGCTTACTGATAATAGGAATGATCCCCATACTGTCTTCTGCCTGCTCTCCCGTCTTACTTCCCCAGCCCAGGTCTCCCCACCCATTAACCCTGTTACTCTCTCAAATTTCTTTGCAGATAAGGTCACTAACTTCCGTGCCTCCCTCCCTCAGCCTTCTGTCCCGGCTCCTGCCATTCTCCCTGACTTCCCACCTCAGCCGCTTATAGTTTTCCCCGCTGTGACCGCGTTGGAGCTTACAGTCCTGCTCTCACGTTCTAAGAAATCGGGCTCCCCAAAGGACATTTTTCCGCCTAAACTGTTATGTAAAATTCTGCCTTTTATCCTCACAATGCTTCTTCACCTGTTCAACACTTCACTTGCAACTGGTCTTGTTCCCTCTTCCTTCAAACGTGCCCACATCTGTCCGATTCTTAAAAAGCCTCAACTGAACCCCACTGACCCTTCTAATTATCGCCCGATTTCGCAACTTCCTTTCCTCTCTAAGGTTCTGAAGAGAGTGGTTGCTTCATGCATCAACAGTCACATGGTGGCCTGTAACATTGATGAAACCTATCAATCTGGTTTCAAGTCAGGTCACTCCACAGAAACCGCCCTTCTCACTGTGTCTGATTGCTTACGAAGAGCCGCGGACAGGGGTTGTGTCTCCATCCTCGTTCTACTCGACCTCTCCTTTGCCTTCGATACTATTGACCATACCATCCTACTTGATCGTCTCCACTCTTTCCTCGGCATATTAGGCACCGTGCTTGACTGGTTCCACTCTTACCTCTCGTCTCGTACCCAATCCGTTGTGATTGACGACGTTTCATCCGACTCTACCCCCCTTCGCTTTGGAGTGCCACAAGGCTCTGTCCTTGGTCCTCTACTATTTCGTATCTACCTTCTCCCTCTTAGTTCCCTTCTCCATAATCTCGGTCTATCCTTCAACCTCTATGCTGATGACACTCAAATTTTCGTTTCCTCATCCCCCGTGTCTTCCTGTAAGGGGCGCGGCTATTTGCCATCCTGGCCGCCGTGCTGACGGGATCCAGCGCTCCTTCCTGCCCCAGCTTAGCCTCTCTTCCTTCCTTCAGATAGCCTGTATTTCTCCCCTACTTCGTCGCTTTTCATACAACCTCTCCCACAACTTTCAATGGTCAGCCTCTAATTTCACAGGGTAGATGCTGACCTTATTCTCAAGCCAACTGTCCCGGATCGGGGCTTAGGGGGGGGAGGGCAACGTTCCCTAACCCCTGAGCTCCGGTTCGGAATGTTTTTTTTTTAACAACCTGCTTAATCTCTGCCCATACCTTCATCACATCCCTTTTCTTTCTTCACAATCAGTTTTACGCCGCATCTAAGGTGGAGCCGCCATGTCGATGGACTGCCAGGCCACCAGGCGGGAAGGCTCTGCCAGGCCTGTAAGCACTTCTTGCAGTGCGGTAACTGTGAGAGGTGGTGAGCTATTGCATCCTGTATAAAAAAGAGGGTCACCATGCCCATGTATGCAAATAAAAAAACCCCAAATCTCTCCCCATTCCCTCTTGTACAGCGACGGAGCCACCCTCGGGCAGCTCCACCGAAAAAATGGAGGTCCTACCCCTGTGCTTGCGCAGGGGACCCTCCATATTTCTTTAACCGGAGAGGAGGCTTACTCCTCTCCTACGCCTACAGGGGAAGGGGACTCCCCCTCACCCCCTTCTCTGGAGGTGCTTTCGGGCAACTCCCTATTTCCAGCAGGCAGCCTATTGCTGACCGCCCCTCGTGTAAGCGGCTCGGTAGGGCAAACCCCCTTAGGGGGGAGAGGGAAGTCAGGCCCCTTCGGTCGCTTCCCTCAAAAGACCTGCTGGCAAGAATATTAAACCTTGCCGGGGTCAAGGCCTGTGCCTCCCCACACAAGACTGGCGACACTGCCAAGGGGACCTGCGATGTCCTGGGAGGGGATGGCCAACTAGAGGCCCCTCCTGTGATAGACATGGTCCTTGAGGAAACCCAGCCTCAGACGGTAGTGCCTTCCATGGGGGGGAATCCGGGCTTGGCGCCAAACAAACACCGAACCTGAATCCGCCCCTATTCAAGGTCCTCCTCAAACGGCTATGGTTTCTGAGGCATTACAATGAGGGGAGGGATCTCCTCCGGATGGTGCCCCTGCAACCACCAGGACCTTCTCCATTTTGGAGAAGGACCTAGCTGAGGCCAGTCCATCTGACCTAGTGGCTTCTGCCGGCGGTGGTGAGAAGTGGGTTCATTCCCCGCCCTCCTCTCCAAAAAAACTAAGACAAAGAAGACTCAAGGCTCCTCTCCATCCGCGGTGGTTGCGGGGACGGATGGGTCTGCTGCCACTTTGGCAAGCAACCAAGCCAAGATCGGCACATCCGGAGCCTCGATAACATCGGGGCCCTTGATTCAGAGGTTACCTGGCATTTTCGAGCCCGCTGGCTTCAAACATTTCCTCGTTATTCGCTCTACTGATAGTACTATGTTTGCCAAGGGCAACATGATCCATCAGAGAAGATGATTAGCTAGTGCAATTGGTAGAGAGCCGAAGGTGACCCGTTTCTCGGACGGGAGCCTTCTGGCGAATGCGGCGAATCCCACCGAGGTGGCAAAGATAAGTGCTCTTCGGACACTTCATGGCACCCCGGTGAGTGTGACGCCGCACTCTACCATTAACTTTATGAATGGAGTAGTTTATGCCAGGGAACTCGTTGACTACTCCATCGAGGACATCACCTTAGAGCTGGCCGACCATGGGGCGGTCAAGGTCGAATGTGTGATGAGAAAACAGGGAGGGGCCTCAAGACCCACCCCTACACTCTTCGTCACGTTCGACTGTGACGAGCTTCCTGAGTCGGTGCGTGCCGGTTGGTACCGCTACCGCGTGAAGGCATTCGTGCCACTGCCGCGGCGGTGCTATTACTATCACCGCTTCGGCCATACAAATCGTTCTTGGAGACGTGCAAAGTCGGGGTCATCCGATGTCTGTGCAAATTGCTCCAAGGCCGCACACGATAAGTCTAAATCATGTGTGGCCAAGTGTGTCAATTGCGGAGAGCCGCACCCCGCTTCTACGAAACAATGTGGTGCTTATCTCCTTGAGAAAGAAATCCTGGCCGTTCAGGCCCAGGATCGACTCTCATTCCGCGAGGCTAAGGACTTGGTCCTGGCGCGCCCGGCTCTGCCTGGGACGTCATATGCCTCAATAGTTAGAAAGGCACCCTCTGCTCCTGGCCCATCCAGGCCAACGAGCACGGTTGTTTCCACGCCCATTCGGAGCCCTTCTGCTGGCTCTACCCAACCCAGGCGCTCCCCTAGTAAAGCTGGCGGCAAAAAGGGTTCACAGCAAGCCCCGTCTAAAACCCGGGCTCCTCCCTCTTCCCCCACGCGCCTCCACCGAGTCGTTAGACTCACAGGAGGCAAAACTCCTGAAGTTGGTCGCTAGGCCATCTTCCGAGGTTCCTAAAACTCCCCCGAAAGGAAGACAGCAACAAAGGAGCTTCGGCTCCTTCGCCCACGCCTAGAGGTGGAGCGAGTGGCTCGGAGACGGTGGTTCCTCGAAAAGAGGGCCCCCCCCGCCTAATGTTTCGAGGCGGAGGGAGGAAAAGACTCGCATGGCGAGCCCAACCTCCCCCAATAAGTCCTCGAAGGCGACAGCACTTGGTCCGGCCAACAGCGCCCGTGGTTCTGCCTCCGGGATGCGTAAGGCCATTCCCGTGAGGGTCTTCTGTTCGAGGAGGGCCCCCGCGTCTCCTCCGAGCTAGGCCTGGAGGCCCGGCACGATGTCCCCGTTCTTCCTTTCTCTTTAGATACCTCCTTTCAGGCAGTGGCTGTGCAGCTGCACCTGGATAGGAGGTATACTATCATTTCTGCGTACATTCCACCGTCAGCTGACTTCGACGCGGGGGACTTCCGCCGCGTCGTGGCACGGTTGCCGAGGCCCTTTCTCTTACTTGGAGATCTAAACGGCAGGCATCCTCTCTGGGGAGATTACTCCCTAAATCCCAGGGGACAAGTCCTTGCCGATCTGATCGAAGAGCTTGAGATAGGTGTCCTAAACGTGGATGAGTTTACGCATCACTGTCCGAGAACCGCTCTATTTTCTTGCCTTGATCTATCTTTGTGCTCTTCGGATGCACAGCCTGATTTTGATTAGGGGGTGGTCGATGACCTCCATGGTAGTGATCACTTTCCACCGTCAGCTGACTTCGACGCGGGGGACTTCCGCCGCGTCGTGGCACGGTTGCCGAGGCCCTTTCTCTTACTTGGAGATCTAAACGGCAGGCATCCTCTCTGGGGAGATTACTCCCTAAATCCCAGGGGACAAGTCCTTGCCGATCTGATCGAAGAGCTTGAGATAGGTGTCCTAAACGTGGATGAGTTTACGCATCACTGTCCGAGAACCGCTCTATTTTCTTGCCTTGATCTATCTTTGTGCTCTTCGGATGCACAGCCTGATTTTGATTAGGGGGTGGTCGATGACCTCCATGGTAGTGATCACTTTCCCATTCAAATATCATTTTCAGTGCAACTGCCGCCTGAGAGCCCCCCTCGGTGGTGCTTGGCGCGGGCGCTGTGGCCTGCATTTCAGGAAATGACTGAATTCTCTATCTCAGTCGCGGAGTTTAGGTCGGTAGATGAGGCCGTTGAGTTCTTCGGCAACCTCATCGCCGTAGGCCTGACTACTATTGCTAATACGTCTGGCCGTTTTGCACGCCGACCACTCCCATGGTGGCGGCCGAGTGTGAGACGGCCCTCAAACAGAAGCGTTATGCCTACATGCGCTATAAGCGCCGCCCGAACGATTTCACTGTCGCTGAATTTCGTCGGGCTAGGGCTAGGTTCCGGTATATTTGGAAGCACGCCCGCCGCTCTTCTTGGCGGGCATACGTGTCTTCACTTAACGGGAAGAACCCCCCCCCCTCCCGTTCTCCAGGAGAATGGGACCGCAATCTCGGACCCCGCGTCCGTGGCGGAATCCTTAGCGACCGCTTTTTCCGCATTCTCTATCCGGAATCCTTAGCGACCGCTTTTTCCGCATTCTCTAGCCGGAATCCTTAGCGACCGCTTTTTCCGCATTCTCTAGCCGGGATGCTGCGTCGCCAGCATTCAATGCACATCGTGATGTCGCGGAAGGCCGCCGGCTGGACTTTACCTCCAGAGGCGGAGAACCCTTCAACGACAAGTTTACTGTGAGTGAGTTGCGCTCCGCTCTCGCTTCCTTCGCGGACACCGCCCATGCTCCGGACGATGTCCCGTACGCCATGCTTCGACACCTGGGTGAGCGAGGCATGGCCTTTGTTAGATTTGTTCAACAGGATCTGGGTGGAGGGTCTTCTCCCAGACTCCTGGCGAATCGCTACTGTGCTCGCCTTTCGCAAGCCGGGGAGAGATCACTACTCCGACCGGTTTCCGCCCAATCTCTCTAACCTCTTGCGTGTGCAGGTTGATGGAGAAATTGGTAAATGTTAGATTAGCCTTTTTCCTGGACAGCGGAGGCCATCTGTCTTGTGCAGAGTGCGGCTTCCGCAAGTTCCACTCCACGTCGGATGCTCTGCTCCGACTGGAAAATGCTGTCTGCGAGGCTTTCCTTCGTAGACAACACTACGCCACGGTGTTTTTCGATCTCGAGAAGGCCTATGATACCGCATGGCGATACTGTATCATGGAGACTCTCCACACGATGGGGGTGAGGGGACGCCTCCCAATGTTTATATCTGAATTTTTGCGAGATCGTCGATTCCGCGTACGGGTGGGGGGAGCCCTCTCCGGCCCAAAGGATCAAGAAGAGGGTGTCCCGCAGGGAAGTGTCCTCAGTGTCACACTCTTTGCCCTGAGCATCATTGGCATCACCTCGGTGCTGCCGAAAGATGTTCTCGCTACGCTCTACGTGAACGACCTTTCGATCTCTTTTGGTGCGGCCCAGATGCCAACTCTGGAGCGTCGACTCCAACAGGCATTGAACCGCGTCTCTCGCTATGCCGAAGCGCACAGGTTTCGGTTTTCTTTGGCCAAGACTAAGGTGGGTCACTTCTGCCGCCATCCACGGCTTCACCCCGACCCAGATTTGTTTCTTAATGGGGTGCTCCTGGATGTGGTTGAGTCGCACCGTTTCCTCGGTCTTGTATTCGACCGACGCCTCACCTGGGTGGCTCATATTCGCAGCCTTAGGGTCTCTTGTACCCGCGCCATGGACATTCTCCGTTCCGTCATGTTCAGCGCTTGGGGCGCCGATAGGGCCACTGCCCTACTTTTTTATGGATCCTTTGTTCGTTCGAAGCTCGACTACGGCTGCGAGTTTTATGCATCCGCAGCCGAGCGTTTATTGGGGAAGGTGGATTCGATCCACCACACCGGCCTTCGCCTTGCGACCGGTACCTTCCGCACTTGCCCCATTGAGAGCCTGTTGGTCGATGCTGGGGAGATGCCACTCGCTCTGCGCCGCGTGCAGTGCATCACTCGCCTGTACGCGCGAGCCCGGCGCCTCCCTCAGTCGCCAACAGCTCTCACTGCATCCGCAGCTGATCTCGATGGTGCCTATGCCGCTGAGAGACGCCAGTCATACCCTAAGCCCTTTGGTTTTAGGGCCAGGAAACTCCTTCGAGAGCTAGATATCGCTCTCATACTGGTTCTGCCCAGGACGCCACCCTGGAGGGTACCACATTTGGCTATTTGTCGCCACGCCTCTGCTCCCAAAGCTTGTACGGCGTCGGGAGTATTGCGTTCGACCTTTCTGGAGCACACCTCGTGTCACGCTGGAACCGTGCCAGTGTATACGGATGGCTCCAGGTCCCATATGGGGGGTCGGCTTCCACGCTGTATCCCCTCTGTTTGAAGTCAGCGGGGCTCTGCTAGGCGCTGCGTCTGTCTTCACGGCCGAGCTGGTGGCAATACACCACTCGGTACGGGAGATTACGCGACGTGCCCGGTTCGGAGACCGGATTGTGATGTATAGCGACTCACAAAGCGCCCTGAGTGCTCTCGGGGCATTGGAATCTCCGCATCCCCTGGTTCGCGATATCCGTGACGCCATGGTTTTGGCGAGCCGGGCAGATGTCGAGATTATCTTCTGCTGGGTTCCTGGACATGTAGGAATTGCGGGGAATTAGCGTGCCAAAGAGTCCGCGAGGACTCTGCGACTGGACCAGCGTTTCGCTCTTCCTCACACCGACTACATGGCAGGAATACGGGCAGCTCTTCGGACTGCTTGGCAAAGAAGATGGGAGACGGTCGAAGGGAACTTAAAGTTGCGTGCCATTGCGCCGCCACTTTTCCCCAATTCCGCGACGGCTTCCGGTCACTTTCTGTCGTCTCGGAATCGGACACACTCGTGTGACGCATCGCTATTTAATGAAGCGTTCACCTGCGCTCTTTCGCCGGGGGGGAGGCGGGCCTACCCCCGACGCTGGAGCGCGCTTCCCTGTTACCTTTTTGTTTTTAGTTTATGATCTTTTTATCCTTGTTATTTGTCTTTTTTTTAATATAGGCTGTAGTGAGTATTGCAACTTATGTCCACGTTGGCAGTCGCCTGATGGGCTCCTATTTTTTTTTTTTATCTGCGGAGGGAGACTGGCCTCCTTGCTTGGCTATTTTGTTTTTGTATATTATTTTGTTTTCTTTTCAGAGTTTTAAAGAAACTTTTAGCCTAATCATTGGTCTTTTTTTCAGTGACTTGTCTTTGGTGGCAAAACAGAAAAAAAACACAGGGACCTCTTCCCCTAAGTCACCATAATCCACCAAAGGTTTTGAGGTAGGAAGATTGGAAGAATCATGTGATGAGCCGGCCGCCTCGAAGAAGCCCTCGAAATCTACAGCTCCCCGCAGCTGTCTCTACGAAGAATGATGCAATTCTAGTGATGAGATCTTTAAATCAAAGAGGGCCAAGCATCTTTGAGCTAGGCCTGATGCCATTTTCTTTCAATGCCGTAGACTCGGCCAATTTGGAGAAGCTTCACATGCTCTGTTCTCTTTTGCTTTAAATACCTCTTTCAGGCATTACAGCTGCCCCAGCTGTATACTTTTATTTCAGTATATATTCCACTGTCAGCTTACTCTTTCTCCTCTGGGGATCTGCACACTATTCACCTCTTCTGGGTGGTGTCCTATATGTGGATGAATGCACACATCATTGTCTGAAAACAGCTTCATTTTCCTCTAAATCTGTCTGTCCTTGTGTTCTTCCGACACAGCCAGATTTTGGTTGGGAAAACGTCAATAACTTTCATGGTAGTAACCACTTTCCTATCCCAACTATTTTATGGACCGTTGCTGCTTAAGAAACCTTCTTGGTTGTCCTTTGAGCGACTGCAGTATCCTGTTTTTCAGGAATTCAGGAAATAGCTGATTTCTCTCTCCCAATCGAGTTTAGGTCGGTTGATGAGACTTGAGTTTTCTCTCTGACACCCTCATCGCTTTGGGTCTGACTACCCTTCCTAGACAACCATGTTTCGCACCATCTGCTTCATTAGTGATTGGCTGAATGTAGGATGTCATAAGCACCGCCAGAACTATTACACCATATCTGAATTTTGTCGTGCGAGTCCTAGGTTTTAGTATATTTTGCAGCCCCCCCTCCCCCCCGGCATTCTTGATGAGCGTAACTGTGTTCACTTAACCGGGAGAACCCCTCCTGTAGCTGTGTGGAAACGCATTAAGAGTATTTGGGTTCATTTCTCTCAGCACATCTCCCTCCCATCCTCCACAATAACGAGAGTGGAATCTCTGACCCCGCATTCTTTCTTCGCATTCACCACCACATCGATGCTGCTCCACCAGCATTTAAAGCATATTGTGAGCTCGTTGAAGACCGTGTGTAGGAATGGCTCATCCTCTCAGTCCACGTGCAAATAGGGAAGGCCTGGGGAAGCTCTTGCTATCCCCTTAACCTCATTGCACCCTCTTTTTTTTCCCTACGAATATCCCCCTCCTCTTTTTTCGCCCGAAAAGGTCGGTGGGGTTGTATTACCCCTGCCGCAAATGAAACTTGGAAGACAGGCTTGGGCCCACTCTTCCCAGTGCTGGCATATGATAGTAATAGGTGGTCACCCACCCTGGTCTATCCTGGACCCACCTACCTCTACCCCTCTTTATTACATACCCTTGTATACCCCGCTTCCAAATTCTCCTCTTACTATCGAGAGAGTTTCTGGTGGCACTTTCGAACTCTACCATTACGTAGCTGAGTGTCAAGATACGGTGTAGGTTCCCTACCTTCTGCGAGGGCCGAAAGCCCGCTGGCTAGGGAAAGTATTAGGTACGGGATGTGCTGGCGGGCCGTCGACTCTTTTCATCGCTTCCAATACACACAGTAGGTGGCTACACCAGCTCCTTCCTTTATTTTTTAAGGCCCCAGGGCTACGTCGCCATTATGGACGGTCAGTGTTCCAGGCCCATCTTAGCTCGAATCCGCAGGAGGCCGAGTATGTGTGAGTGATCACATCAGGCTTTTTCTGATCGTCTGGAGGCTTATCCCTTCACACCTGAGGCATTGGGCAGGTATATTATCTACTTTCCATGCGTTGCTTTTCCTTTTTAACACACCTCGCTAAGAGGGAAGCGCTCGAAACAAAAAGAGAATCTCCTCCAAGTGCCTCCCTTCCCCGCGCCGGTTCTGAGAAGGGTGAGGAAATCACAGGTACCAACTCCGACCAGTGGAGAGGCTTCCCTCCAACCATTAATATGTGGCAAAGATGTTTCCTTTGCCACCCTCAGGCAGCGTTACCTCTGAAATGGTGGTGGTCTCCCCATCCCCCACCACATACACACACACTGCTTTTCCAGAAGGGCCTCAATGAATCGCATAACAGAGAGGTGGGTTCCCACTTACCCCAGTATTCAAGAGTTGGCTCTGGGCACGGGCAACACACTATCTGGATTGATGCCCTCAACCCCCTTTTCCCGGGACCGACTGGAGTCCCAGAGGGATAAGAGGTGGTGTAGTGAATTGCCTGTAAAACACTCAAGAGTCGGAGAAAATGACGAAATCCTTAAAAGATAAAATTTGGATCAAGCTATAAGAATGGCTGAAAATTCACCGTTAAAGACGGTTAAAAACTGCGTAGGTAGATGCGGCACTCGTGCAAGGTCGCATGCTCTAACACCAATCAAGGCAGTGAGGGTCCACATGCTGGTACAAACTTTGGGAGGTGGAGCACGTAAACGGGGTCAGCTACGACGGAAGGGCAAAGACCCTTAGATTATCCGGATGTTCAAGGGAAGGGCTAAAGATGGACCCCTATTGAATGCTGCCGTTGACTCTGCAGCATACAAGCATCTCTAAACTTCACAGGGTACTGCTGTACATGGCAAAGGTATTGCATCAGATCTGGAGTGCATAATAGCGCAAAGGGAGCACCCCACTCACAATAAAGTCTACTGGGGAGAATTCCGAGCTTGCGAATCGGATTCGGCATTTTAAGGGCTGAGAACTAAGCCGAGGAGTAAATTTGGACGCCGACAACAGTGTTTGGCGATCACTACCAAATCGCCCTGCTGACGGGAGTCAGCGCTCCGTCCGGCCCTAGCCTAGCCTCTCCCCCTTCCTTCTGAAAGCCTGCTTTCCACACGATCTCTTCCTAAAATTTTCTTTGGTCGGCCTCTAGTTTCACAGGATGGATGCCGACCAGCTTCCTCAGTCAACTATTCTGGATCGGGGCTGAGGGGGAAGGACAACGCCCTCTCACTTCTGAGCTCTGGTTTGGGGTGGGTGGTTTTTAAAAACCTGCTCCTTCTCTACCCTCACCCTCTTCACACCCCCCTTTCTTTATCTCGACGAACTATCAATTTTACGCCGAGCTTAGGTGGAGCCCCCATGATGATGGGCTGCCTGGCCACTAGGCGGGAGGTGTGGCCCCGTATTCACCCCTCGCAGCGCGGGCTACTGCAGGGGTGATTAGCGTTTGCATCCCACAATAAGAACAGGGTCCCCATGCCCAATGATGGAAATTAAAAAAAAAAAAAAAAAAACCCGACCCCTGCTCCTCCACCGGATATGCTCATGGACCATTCTTCGGACCAGGCGAGCTCGAGGCCTACACGACAGCCTCTATCTCTCCCTCAAAACGGAAAGCGTCGCAGCAACCACTTCGAGTTCGCCCCCTCGCAATATTACTCAACCTTCTCGTGCTCAACAGCACCCTAACCTCCCGAAAACCGACGACAAACCTACATAGCATCCTAGCTCCCTCTGTTTGTTCTCGCTATATACCATTGTGTTCCAGAAGAACAAAAGGTCTGGTTTACATACGTACCACGCCTTAAAAGAAATTTTTCCCCAAGGCCACCCCTGATTTCTCAATCGCTGAACGCGCGGAAGTAATAGTCCGCGCTACCACAGAGTCATTTTCCGAACGCCTGCTCAGCCTACAATCTCGGCCAGTGACAAAAATGAATTTAATATCAGGAATTGCACAGTCCTAGTAGATGACTTCTTCCCAAGACCTGAATGAATTTGTCTCTTCCCGCCATTAAAGAAGTTTTCACAGACCAACACCACAATCTTGAGTCTATTAGTATTTTCAAAAACCCATCTCGTTCCTCCACCCCATTTAGGGTTGCCAAGATAACCCTAAAACTAACAAACGATACCACCGTTTATAAAGTTTGCAGGAACACGTATACGATTCCAAGCAGAACCCTCTACCCGACTCCAGTGCCGTAACTGCAACAGATTTGCCCACTCGGCAAAATATTGTAAGAGCACCGAGAACCCGTGCTTCCGATGTGGAAAATTGGGACACAATGCCCCAGATTGCGCAGAAGAGACGCAATGCCTCAACTGTGGCGGCCCATATCATGCCCTCACTACCCCTACCATCAGGAGATCCGCGTTCGCTCCCTACGATCTGGCATATCTAGACCAAGCGAAAATAGACATGCCTGAAGAAGGCATCACGTTGTCAACACGCACCTTTTTTTGTGACGAGTGGTTCTCCTAGCATTCTCGTCACTCAACCCAAAGCTACTACATCGACAGTCCGTGAAGACCATCCGACCACAGCCTCTCTAGCTCCAACGGTTACCATTCCCTTGAAGCAGCGTACGCATCAAGCTACACCTTCTTGATGCAGCACGGCCCACCTCTCCCACTCCAAGAGTGCCACTGTCGCTCGAAGTACATGTGGTACAACTATCTTCAAGATTCGAGTCGCCTCCCAATCTCTAGATGAGACATCGAAGGGGAAGACTCCGAACTCGATCACTTCACTCCCCTTTATATGCATCAAATAATGAATTTGCTCTTGCGTCACTAGCAACTAAACCCTCAGCGACCCCAGTCGATGACTTTGGCGATCGCCCAACTACTCAGGCCCCCATTTCTACTGAGGGCCCGATAAGTCTGGAAACTGTCCTTACTCAGAGTAAGCCGCTGCCCGCCCCCCTTCACCGCAGATTATCGCTGCCCAATGTTACTCCCGATAGTGAAATCCTTAGCCCCCGCGGATCAATCGTGAGGGAGGTGGAGGCTGTAAGCGATCTCTACCTTCTCTCAGACTCTTCCTCTCTGAGTCTGCAACGACAAACGCACCCGACTCGTGGATGATGTCCCACGCTCCCCAGGAGCAATGAGCTCTTCAGATGAAACGTGGCTTTACAACATTAAATCATATACCTCGTATAGCTCCTCGCAAAGTATGTCCGAGAAAATACCTTCACCCGACGAGAGAGATCTTGTAGAGCTCGCTCGCTAAGCTACATGGAATCGGTCCGCCAGACCATCCTCACTGTATAGACAAGAACACGCTGATATCGCCATGTTTAAATAAAACCGCAGAAATCTCCCCAAATACTGACCTTGATCAATCGTGTGATTACTTGGCCGACTCATCACCTTGCTTTATGCCCTCGTCCTACCTAACCGCCACTCCCTGATTACAGATTATGATCTACCTCCCGGCTGTACAGCTGCCAATATAGCTTTCTACGATCCGACATCTCCAAACTCTTCTATGACCAGCAAGGAAACTACCCACCAATCACCAGCAAACCCTTTAACCAACGCTCATGATGTACCCACAGATAACGTACTGCCCCCTCTCTGAATACGCCCGAACCAAAACGATTGAACAATACTCCCGCCCCTTTGTGCAACTCATCCTTTAACGCTCTAACGCGATCAATCTTCTGCCTAACGTGGAATAGCCGTGGACTACGAGCCAATTACGGCTCGCTGCAGGTCCTCTTAAAACAATTTCTCCCCGAAGTGATTTGCTTCAGTGAAACGAAGCTCCAAGATCCCTTTTACTTTTCTCCTGCCGGCTACATCCAGATCAGCCTTCTACATCCCCAATTTTATGGCAACCTCATCTTGGTCTGCACGGATATACCGTTTACCACCACCCCCCCTCCGCACAAACCTTAATGCCCTCGCTATTCACCTTCACCGATCTACGCTCTTAACTGTGTGTTCAATATACCTCTCACCCTCCAAGCCAATCACCTTTGCCCTCCTAAGTGAACTTGTCTCCCAACTTTAATGCTTGTAACGAGTACTGGTACGACACCATAAGCAACAGCAAGGACATGTCGTACTAGACGTAGTCTTATAACAAGACCTACAAGTTATCAATGACGAAGCCCCTACACACTATCATCCTCAGACAGACTCCTTTACCCACATAGATCTGTCTGTGCTCAACTGACTTCCCGCCTGATCTGTGTGGAAGTGACCATTATCCCCTGCTCCTAGATCTTCTTCCTCTCTCCCCCATCTCCCCAAGACCGTATTGGGTTTATCAGAAGGTTGACTGGGAATCCTTAACATCAGCATAACTGTTTCTGATGATACAACGCAAGGCACATCCTGCTTAAAACAGTTTGTGGGTCTTTTTTCAGTAACGGCTCACAAACATGTTCCACTACGCAATGTTCAACTCAAACCTTCGGTTACCTGGTGGAATAAAGACTGTAGCACCGTTAAGTGTGAACGAAATAGGCTGCATCGGACCTTCCGATATAATCCTAGCACGTCTTCATTCATAAACTATAAAAGACAATGCTCCCTCGCCCGCCGGACCTTCCGTCAGACAAAGCGCCACTTGTGGATCCAATACACATCCTCTAATTTCTTCCCGCACCCCTTTAATCAAGGTTTGGCGAAGAATACATGAAATCCGCGGCTCGTCACGACACCCACACTACCCCATTCTCCCCCACAATGACAACCTCGTCAGTGCTACCCAGAACGTTGCACAGCTTATTGCGAATAGTCTTGTCTCAATTTCCTATGGACCCCTCCTCCCCGAATTCAATCGTCACAAAGCATTAATGGAATCGCAACCACTAATGTTCAAGACACCTAGGAAACTGTGCTACAATGAACCCTCGATGAAAGAACTCTAGGAGGCACTCTCATCGTGTAAGAACTCTACCCCTTCAGAAGATTTAATATCACATGCCCATGTAAATGCCCTTCAGTGCCTCTTAACAATTTTTAATAATATTTTCCTCTATGGAACTTTTCCCCAAGAATGGCGCCACAGCTTCATCCTCCCTTTTCTCAAGCCAGGAAAAGACTTCCAACCCAACAAATTATCGCCCAATTGCCCTTACCTCATGTATATACAAGTTGCTCGAACACCTGGTGAACACTCGCTTGATATGGTACCTTGAAGAACAGGAGCTTCTCTCCGTCCCAATTTGGGTTTCGCCCAAATCGTTCCACACACGACCCTCTTACCCTACTTGACCATGACATTGGCCTTGCTTTCTATAGGAAAAAGTTTGTCACCGCAATCTTCTTCGATTTAGAAAAAGCATATGGACACAGTCTGGCGGCGTTTGATTCTACAGCAGCTATACGACATGAGAGTTCGCGGAACTTGGCTCTGTTTATACAAAACTTCTTAAAAGACCGCTCTTTCTGTGTCGATCTCAGAGGCGCTCGCTCTACAAAGCTTGTACAATATGAGGGAGTCGCCCAAGGAAGCGTGCTTAGCACCTCTCTCTTTGTAATTGCGCTTCAAAGCTTTCTCAAAACATACGAGGGGCGGTCAATAAGTTTTGCAATTTGGATATAAGGAAAGGAGATATGAGAAAAAGTGTTTTATTATTTTGCAATATAACTACCCTCGACTTCAATGCAATTGCGCCACTTGTCCCTGAGGGCTTCGAATTCTCGACAACCAGAAATCTCCCGACTGCTGTTCAATCCACTCCTGGACGGCGAGCTGGACATCTTCATCGTCCCCAAACCGGCGTCCACGCAGTGCAGCCTTGAGCTGGCGGAATAAAAAGTAATCGCTAGTGGCTAGATATGGACTGTAGGGGAAATGATTGAGATCCTCGAATCCGCACTCGCGCAGGGCAGCTTGTGTAACTCTGGCCTTGTGGACTTTGACGACGTTGAAGTTGATCATGGGGCGTGAGCTTTCTAGGGACCCAACGGGCAGAGACCTTGGTCATGGCCAAATTGTCGGGGATGATGTTGATAACACTTCCATGTGATATTCCAAGTTGTCGCTCGATTTCTTCGACCTTCACCCGTCGATTTTCGAGGGTCATCCTCTCCACACGGGCCACATGTCCTCGTTGGTCACGTCTGACGGGCGTCATCTTCAAGGGACACCACCATGGCGGAACTCTCTATTCCAGCGAGCAATGGTTGCATAGGAAGGGGCGGTGTCGGAGTACACTGCAACCATGCGTTCATGGATCTCTTTTGCATTCTTGCCTTCTTTGGTCAAAAATTTGATCACTGCGCGGTGTTCAACCTTCTCCATTGTTGACAAATTTGTGACTAACGATCAGCTACTGCTTCTTAAATAGACGAGGCAGGAGCGTGCGGCTGCAGGTCCTGACTTGTCATAACTTGTCCTAACACCCCCACAAACAGCCATCCCCTTTCCTCTGTTTTGCCCTACCGATTCGCAAAACTTATTGACCACCCCTCGTATTATCACCTGTACACTGCTCACTTTATGTATACGACATTGCTATCTGGGTGACGAGCTCGTCCGTGGCGATGGCTACCAACTTGCTCCAGCAAGCCGTGGATTCAATAGCGGCTCATGCCTCATCGACCGGATTCACTATCTCCCATCCCAAAACAACGGCAGTTATATTTACCCGACGCAAATCGATTCTTAGGATAAGCCTTAATATTTCTGGCTCGCCGATCAAATTCACCACCCATACTAAATTCCTTGGCCTTATGTTCGACCAGCGTATGACATGGTGATATCATATTGAAGACCGTGAGAAGATACGCTCTTGTACTCGCCCTTATGGCCTCTTTAAGATTTAAGATAAGTTACCGGTGGGTTGCTTCCCAATCCAAGTGGATTCTATATGGCCGCTAGGGTGAAACGAGAAATATCATCTATAAAAGGTGGAGGAGACCACTTTGTGACAAAAATTTAAAAAACAACGGGTTAAAAGATTCCTCCGCCAATATGACTCGAAGACGGGTGTGTTGAGGAATAGTTAAAAGGGTCGGGAAACAGGACAACCGGAGAATGGTGAAATGACAACAATCCAATAAAAGGTGGGCAACCGATTGGTTCCCACCGCAAAAACGACAGCAAGGGCTGATTATGGGCATCACCCGAAACAATATGGCCGTGAGTAAGTCTCGTGTGGCCAATGCGAACTCTGCAAAGGGGCCACCTCCAACGACCGCATTCTATGACGACTCGAGGGCCAAGAGCGAATAGAATTTTTTATTTTGTATAGTTTGGATGATGAACAGTCATCCCATTCATTCTGCCACAGTTGAAAAATATACTCTCTTATTGAAGGAAAGTAGTCCCTAAAAGGCAGAGCCGAGTTCTCAGGAGACAGAGAATGTGCTGAGCGGGCCAGCCGATCAGCCTTCTCGTTGCCCAGGACCCCCACATGCCCAGGGACCCAGCAAAAAATAATTCTATTTTGGATCAGCCAGTTGCAAATTTCTGTGACCAGGGGATGGGACGCATTAAAAGATCTAATTGACTGTAAGACACTCCTTGAGTCGGAAAAAATGACAAAATCACTAAAAGGTAAAATTTGGATGAGTCTAAAGGCTAAAAGGATTGCTGAAAGTTCAGCGGTAAAAATGGATGCTGGTGGTGGCAAAGATAAAGTTATGAATTCTCCTCCTGGGTAGATGGCTGCGGCACCCACGCCACCATCCGTGTATAGTGGGCAGCAGTGTTTGTGGGAGATCGAATGCTCTAAGAACAGGCTTTTAATGATGCGAGGGTCCATAGAGGACTTCTCCAGGCTCCACATGTTGGTAAATACTGTCGGGAGATGAGCACGCCAATTAGGGGTCGGTAAGGATGGAAGGGTAAGGACCCTTGGAGCACCCAGGTTAGAGAGATCATCTATGCGAAGGTTCAAAGGGCGGGGTAAAGATGGCAACTTATCATATGCCGCCGTTGATTCGGCAGCATACAGGCATCTGTAGACCTCTGATACAGGGGCTTGCTGTACTCGGCAGAGGTATCGCATGCAGATTTGAAGTATATGGTAGGGCAAAGGGAGAACCCCACTCTCGCAGTAAAGGCTGTTGACAGGAGAAGTACGGAAGGCGAACTCCAAGCGGAAGCCGATGAGTAAATTTGACAGCCATAATCCAATTTGGATTGAACGAGGGCTGTGTATAATGTCCACAATGTTTGTCGGTCACTGCCCCACAAAGTGTGTGAGAGGACTTTCAAAATGTCTAGAGCCCCCAGACAGCCTGTTCGAAGTCGGCGTAAGTGTGGTAACCAGGATAACTTTGGATCGAGAGTTACGCCAAGGAACCGAAACTCGGAGACGAACTCTATATCTTCGCCTTGTAGGGAGATAGATGACGGAACAAGAATCCCTCTGCCTCGGTGGAAATACATTGCTTTGGTTTTGGTCGTGGAAAAGCGGAATCCCTTAAGTTGTGCTCTTTTGGATACAGCATCGACCGCCAGTTGTAGCCGACGCGCTACTGATGGAAGGCGAGGTGAGGAACAGTATAGTGCTAAATCATCGAAAAACAGAGTTGCCGATACACCCTCTGGGAGAGACGAAATAATATCATTGATGGCAATTATAAAACATAAAACACTGCCATGAGGAACTCCCTCCTCTTGGGGTTGCCGGTCAGAGTATGCGTCTCCAACACGTACCTTGAAGGATCGAGATGCTAAAAAACTTTGAATAAATGAAGGTAAAATGCCTCTCATCCCCCAGACGTATAACTGCTTTAAGATGCCGTATCTCCATGTTGTGTCGTAGGCTTTCTCAATATCGAAAACTATGGCCAGGACTCGGTGCTTTAATGAGAAAGCTTTCCGGACTGATCCCTCGAAACGTACTAGTAGGTCAAGGGTACTATGACCTTTGCGGAAGCCACATTAAAATGGAGAGAGAAGTTGATTGGCTTCTAGGAACCAGTTTAGGCGCTCCAATATCATTTTTTCCAGCAACTTGCTCAAACAGCTGGTGAGAGCTATAGGGCGGTATTGATCTGCGTCCAACCCGTCCCTGCCCGGTTTGACAAAGGGAAGGATGATCCCAATGCGCCATGATGACGGGTAAAAACCCTTCACCCATATAAGGTTGTACAAATCAAGCAGGAAGAGAGTAGATTGTGGATGTAGGTGCCGAATCATGTCGAAATGGATCTCATCAAGGCCAGGGGAAGTAGATCTGCAAAGGGACAAAGCACTTTGCAGCTCATAGATGCTGAATAGAGCGTTATACGGAAGGTTAGATTTTGTTGTGAAGTTGAGAGAATGAGATTCTTCCTTGGATTTGTAGGATTGAAAAGCCTTATCGTAACGGCTGACACTGCTGACGGCGCGGAAATGGTCAGCAAAAGCATTGCTGACCGCCAGGCCGTCATTCTCCAAGGAACCGTCTAAGTTGAGTGTGGGGGTATGATGATTAGCGTAACGGCCCCTGATCTTATTAATCCTCTTCCAGATCTTAGCAGTAGGTGTCATAAGAGGAAATCGATGAAACGTATCTGCGCCATGAATTTCGGCGAGCTTGACGAAGGGTTCTTTGGCGAAGCGCACGAGCTCGGTTTCGGTCGACCTTGTTGCACAAAGTTGGGTTCTTTCGGAATCGGGCATGGGCTAACTTGTAATTTTTGATAGCTGTTGCACACGTCGAGGTCCACCAGGGCACGGTTGAGTGGCCCGTGACAGGTCGCCTCCGTGGGATGGTCTGTGTTGCTGAATTGTAGATAGTCTATGTAAAGTATTCTACTGCCGCGTCCACTCCATTTAAGGTCCCCAAAGATGCACTTGTGAAGGACGCCTCTTGGAAACCTTCCCAATCTGCATGACCTAAGTCTCACTTAAGGGGCATGGTTGTATAAAGGCTAACTTGAAGGGTCGACAAGACAATAGGGAAGTGGTCACTCCCATGGAGATCCTCAAGAATTGACCATCGAAATTCCGTGAAGCAATCAGGGGAACAAACAGACAGGTAAACACAGCTAAAAGAGTCCGTCTGGACATGATAAGAGGTAAAATCGCCAGTATTTAAAACACAAAGAAGGTCAGATAATAAAAGAGACTCTAAAACACTGCCTTTGGCATTTCGAGTGATGTCACCCCAGTATGGGTGACGGGCGTTAAAATCTCCTAGTAATAAGAATGGGGATGGCAACTGGTCTATAAGTTCTAAAAGGTCGGATCTTGACAATGATAAACAAGGGGGTAGGTAAATAGAGCAAACGGTAAAAAGCTTAGTAAGAAAACCCTCACAGCAACAGCTTGGAGGGTAGTATGTAGGGAGATGAGAGAAACATGGTAGGATGAAGATACCATGATTGACACCCCTCTATGAGAGGGGCTTCCAGCAGGAGCAATAGAGTTCAAAGTGAGAAAACCGGGTACCGGCGGAAAGGGCCGTATACCCAGTTTATTCTCCTGGAGACAAATAACAGCGGGGTGGATAGTCGTCAAAAGAATTTTGAGTTCTTTCCACTTTGGAAGAACTCCTTGACAATTCCATTGTAAAATGGAAGATATTATGTGTAACGATTAGATACCACTGTGAATATCTTTTTCTCTTTTGAGGCCGATATTGTATTTGAGGTTCGTCCCAAAGAGCTTGGGAGACGGAGAGCTGATTTTGAGGAGCCTGATTTTGCAAGGGGAGAGATCCTAGATGGAGCAGTAACTGAGGTTTTTTTCTTGGGTTTGGGGGAACCGACCGAGGCCCTTGATTGTAATTCGGGCTCGCAACCTGGCGAAAAAGGAAGATCAAGAAAAGATTTTAGGCCGGTAGATCCGGATTCATGGGTCGAGGGTATTTTCGGTGTCTGAGGAGTTGGTCCAACCGCTGCAGTTGGTGATGTTGGAGTATCAACTGCTTCCATCGGATCTTGGGTTGAAGGGTGAGCGGAATGAACAGGTGATCTGAGCGAGGTGTGTGGAGCTGGGTGTATTTCTGCCATCGTTTGGATCAGGATGGGGCCTACGTCCTGTGGAGGGCGAGACGGACTTAAGGGCAGAGAATGTTCAACCATAGGGGAGGAGTCCATTGGAAATTCTCAGAGTTCGGCCGAGTCAGCTCCAGAGGCTGCCCGCTTATTGGTGGTCGATGACCCAGGTGAGGAATCCTTTCTCTTACCACTGGGCTTTGGGTCTCGTGGCCGGGTGGATGAACCTTCACTGGTCGATGTTGAGGATTCTTTCAAATAGCGTCTGATGTCTTCAAGCGTCTCACCCTGAGCGTCTCTCCCAGCTAGAGCTGCTGGAGAGAGGGGGGCTACATTGGTTATCTCGGTGTGAGAGCAATGCTTTGACTGCATATTCTGAATGTTTTCGACGCTGCGAGTAGATCTAGGGTGAAGTGCTTCAGGCTGGTCGGAACTCGCGCGTGATGGTCGGTTTCGTCCAGCATCACGTAAAACGTCAGAGAAGAGCCGGCCAAGTGGCGAGGTTTGTGCTCGGGCACGTTGGCGGGCCTTTCTTATATCAAGACGTAGGGAGTCGCGCAAAGCGAGAACTTCCTTTTCATATAAAAATATAGAGCAGAGTTTCGACGCAGCACTGTGGGCACCTCTGCAGTTGGCACAGTGGGGCGTTTTAGTGCATTCGGGGCCATGGTAGTCAGAGCTACAATTCACGCAGGAGCGAGGGTGCTGACAGGCTCGGCCAACATGTCCAAATTGATTGCAATTGAAGCAGCGTCTGTGTAGTTCGATGTAGGGACTTACCGGGACACGAAGGTACCCAGCTTTAATATACTGCGGCAGTTCTTGTCGTTCAAATGTTAAAATCAGTGTGGCGGTTGGAACTTTAGTGGAGCCTAATGTTTTAGTTACTCTGTGTACGTGTGTGACACGTTGGGTACTGAGCTTACTCTGAAGGCGGGTGGGGTCGTAGTCCTTTAGTTCGTTTGAACGGACGACACCTTTGATGAAATTCAGACGCGGATGGGGCGAGACAGTTATTGGAATTTCGGCTATCGAAGATAGATTTCGCACAAGGTTGTGTTGAGAGTGGGATGACACCTCGACTATCCCATCACCACATCCGGCGAGGTTCACCACAGTGGGACTCAAAAGATTCATTGACGTTAAACACATCGACTTTTGCAAGTGGGATGTCAGATGATGAATTCATGACAAGAAAGCGAGGATAATCAAGATCTGGGTCTACTTCGTTGGAATAGGGGTCCAACGAGCGAGGCAAGGCTGAAAGGGGAGCTAAGGAACGTTTGGCACGAGAACCCTTACGAGAAGGGGAGGTTTTTGGTTTATTGCTAGCCATTGCAAAAAGAAAAAACTTCGCATTCTCCCTCGGGGCTCCCCACCATGGAGGCCTACAAGGCCCGGCACTACTGCAACTATACAATCAGTTACGTCCGGTATGTCCTCTTAGAGAATGGATACGGATCCACCACACCATCTTTATAACCCTAGGAGGCTACCCGAGTTCTCCTACGCACGGAGAAAAGGGGCCAACGATGGGTTTCTCCTTGGGCATTCGGTAGACAAAGGCGGTGGAGATGCCCAGCCTCTTTCACCTTCATGAAAGAACAATTCGGAATCAATCCATTAATCGAGCAGAGGTCAGGTATTGATAAGGACCACTAGATAGGTGAAGGAAGAGGGGGGAATAAAGGGCAGTGGAAGAGCGTAATAGAGGAGGAAAGAAAGAGGGGTATGTTAAAAGTCTTGTTGGCAGCACCATGGGTCCCCTAGGGGGCCCAAGGCTGACCCCCCCTGGCCACGAGAAGGCCAGAACCTCTCTGGGAACAACCCCTGAAGAAAAGATCCCAGAGAGGGAGGGGGATATGGCCTCTTTATCAAAACTACACTGGGGAGCTGAACGCTGCACCCTCCTCGAGATCCACAGGTCTCTATTACTTTCAAAGCTCGATTATGGCTCTGCTTCCAAAAGCATGCTAAATAAACTAAACCCGCTGCATCACAGAGGCCTGCGCCTTGCTACAAGGGCATTTTAGTCTTCCCCTGTTCTATCTCTCTATGCTAAAACAGGATTCCTCCCTCTTTCATCTCGCCGTAATGAATACTGCCTCCGATTCTACATCAGATCCCTCCATATGCAATCTAAACTCGCTCGAATTCTCTGCTCCACATCCCCTCCACCAGAGAATCGCCCGTGTACCTTCTATTCACATACACTGCGTATAGCACAGCTTTTGGAAAAACTTGAGCTTAGACACCTCTTAGTTGCAGTGGAAAGACCACCAACGCTACCCTCATGGACCCGCAGGAGTGCAAGTCCTGTGAACCTTTCTTGAGAGGCCCAAGGATCAAATATCGACTGCAGCTCAACGCGCCATGTTTCATGAACATGCAAAAACTCACACCGGTGAAACTCCTATTTACACCGATGGGTCGAAAACTGATACAGGGAGTGGATGCGCTGCTGTCCTTCCCTATCATACCTTATGCTCCACCCTATAGCCTGCAACATCTGTCTTCTCAGCAGAGCTCGTGGCCATAAAAATAGCCTTGCGTGCCCTCGATCTCCATTCCCCAGGGTTATATACAATATTTTCGGATTATATGAGTGCGCTGACTTCCCTTTAGTGATTGTGCCCCCGACACCCTGTAGCCATAGAAATCTTAGAAACCCTACATCTTTTGATCGGACGCTCTTATTCCATATCATTATGCTGGCTCCCTGGACACTCAAACATCCAGGGAAATGAAACGGTTGACCTAGAAGCAAAGAAGGCCGCCCTCCATACTGCATCGTCCAGACCTCAATCACCGATCTTTCACAGAGACTACATCCCTCTCATACGTAAATTGGTCAGAGAAGAATAGAAGCGATATTGGAACTTGTATGGTTATCCTCATCTACTCCAATTCAAGTAAAACGCTTGCCCGTGGCCATCGTCATACTCTCCCACCAGATGGCATGAAGTTGTGCTGTGCTGCCTGCGAATCGGTCACTGTCGCCTCACCCATGGCCATTTAATGGCTAACGAAGAACCACCATCTTGTCAGACGTGTCACACTCGCATCTCAGTGCAACATATTCTGCTCACCTGCCCGCGATACTCTGCCCATCGAAAGAAGTATTTCGGTCTTCACCCCACCTTTGCTTCTATTCTCGGAGTCTCCCCATGCTTGCCCAACTTATTGGGATTTCTGGAAGATGCCGGCCTTTCTTCTAAAATTTGATACCTTCGTTGGTGCTAACCTATATTTTAATATTTTAGCCCCCCCTCCTTTTTAACTTATAATATTTGTCCACATACCCGATACTTTAGCCGTTTCTTTGCTATCCCTGTATTTTTTAACTACAGTGGCGGCAACAAAAAAAGTGACATTGAATATTGGCAATAGAAATCGATACATAAAATCGCTTTCACGATTTTACTTGCCAACAAGCCAATGAAAAGGGGCGGGGCTTATGCCACGAGTGGATGACTCTCCTGAGCTAAGACAACAGAACTGCGCTTTATTGGAACTCACTGTCTCGTTTGAGCTCGTACAGTGAGGTTTTGGTGTACAACGCTCCAGCGTGCTGATTTCCTGCATTCGTGCCTACATTTGACGTGCTATAACTTCTGTGCAAGTGGATACAATGGGGCGGAAAAAGCTTTCTATGACAGAGAAAAGCCGTGCCCTGACCCTATTAGAGCAGGGAAAGTCTTTTATTGATGTAGCAGCAGATTTAGGAACCTCAAGAAATACGATTTATCGCCTAAAACGGGCAGCTGAGTTATTGCTACCAGGTACCATACCAAAGAGGAAGGAGGGCACTGGTGCAGCTAGGAAGACATCTCCAAGGACTGATAATATCCTAAGGCGTGAAGTGATGTCAGACCCTTCTGTAACCTCCGCTTCAATCAAGAAAAAACACCCAGACCTTCTCCAGAACGTCGCCCTCAGGACCATCCGTCATCGCTTACAGAAGGACTTAGGCCTACCGGCTCGCCGCGCTGCCAAGAAGCCACTTCTTACCAAGGCTATGAAGATGAAAAGGCTCAATTTTTGCAAGACCTATAAACATTGGACAGCTGCCCATTGGAAGAAGGTGATGTTCAGTGATGAGAGCACCTTTAGGCTGGTCAGAGGAGAGTCAAAGATCGTGCGTCGTCCCAGCAATGTGTCTCGGTATGACCCAAAATATACCGTGAAAACTGTGAAGCACCCTGATAGTGTGATGGTGTGGGGTGCCTTTAGTGGAAACAAGGGCAGAGGAGGTCTGTACTTCCTTCCCAAGAATGTAACCATGAGGGGGACTAACTATCTCGAAGTTTTGAAGCAGCACATGCTGCCATTTTGGGAAATTCATCGGTGTGAATTTTTCATGCATGATGGTGCCCCTGCTCACAGGTCCCAGTTAGTAAAAAGGTTCTTCAATGATAATAATATTAGTGTTTTGGAGTGGCCTGGTAATTCCCCGGACCTAAATCCTATTGAGAATGCTTGGAATCTGATGAAATCCAAAGTTCAAGAGACAGCATCCGGCAGCATCAAGGACCTGATAGAATCACTGAAGAAGATCTGGGTTACGATCGACCCCACCTACTTCGCAAACCTCGCTGAATCAATGCCCAATCGACTCAGAATGGTCATCAAGTGCAAGGGCAACATGACCAAGTATTAACTTTCATGAAATATTCATAATAAAATATGTAAGTTACATTTTTCTGTTTCATTTTCCCCGAATTGTCACATGTCACTTTTTTTGTTGCCGCCACTGTATAGTTTATTCTAGTGTTGTCTTTCCATATTTTTTATGGTAAAGCTATGTGAGGGGGGCTCCTTATTATCCCTTTTTATTTATTTATCAATATTATTCTTGCTTTTCACTTGATTTCCTCGATGCAGGTATGTACTCCTCGAATCCATTTTCTTCTTCTTGACTGAAATTCCTAATTCCTTTAAGTTGGCCTTCAAACATTTGTCTTCACTTTTCTTGACTTCCGTATTCTTCTTGACTGGGTTGGTCCTTAATTTTCGTTTTCTTTCTTGATGCATCTTCATTATCTTCCAATTATCTTGAGTTGATGATTTCTTGGTCCTTCTTGTTGAGTTAGTCCTTTCAGCCGTTTTCTTTCTTGGGCGATCTTCTTAAAAGTTTTTCGAACGCGGTACCGTTGGATTTAAACGCCAATACTCTAGCCTCACGACCGGCTTTAGTCCGTTTTTGGTTGGTAAATTTATCGGCCATTTATATTATCGCGAGTTGGAAGGAATTTTTCTCTGATACATTTTCGCACCCCTACACATGTCCCTTTCTAGAAATCAGAGCGAATTTTAGGATTGGGGAGAGACTAGTCTTGGATTTCTTAATCGAGGAGTAGTAGCTCTCCCTCCTACGGCCTCCGAGTCTGCGGGATGAGTGGAGCTAATTTAGTGGGATTGAGGAGAGCGAACGAAGTTTCTAATCAATGAGTAATGGCTTATCCTTCCCCGGGTCTCCGAAGTTCCCAGCAGCACTTTTTCTTAAATCTCTAGTAGAGAGGGCAGGTGCAGTTGTAACGAAGATCAGAAGATTTGTCGGCCTTTGAGGGTCACCAGTTATGGGGGGGGGCATATCCTTATTATCCCTTTTTATTTATTTATCAATATTCATCTTTCTTTTCACTTGATTTTATTCTTTTCTTGATGCAGCTTTCTCGAATTTTCTCCTTCTTGACTCAATTTCCTTTAAGTTGGCTCTTCTCAATTTTCCTTGACTTCAGTATTCTTCTTGGCTGGGTTGGTCTTTAATCTTCGTCTTCATTTCTTGATGTATCTTCATTTTCTTCCAATTATTCTTGAGTTGATGATTTCTTGGTGCTTTCTTGTTGAGTTAGTCCTTCAAGCCGTTTTCTTCCGTTTTCTTTCTTGACAGATTTTCATAAAAGTTTTGGGACTCTTGAATTTCGAACGCGGTACCGTTGGATTTAAACGCCAACACTCTAGCCTCACGACTGGCTTTAGTCCGTTCTTTGGTTGGTAATTTTATCGGCTAATTATATTATCGAGTTGGAAGGAATTTCTCTGATACATTTTCGCACCCTTGCAAAGCTACCAATCCCATGTTGGTGCTCTTTTAATTGTTTTTTAATTATATATATATGTTTTTTTAACTCATTTTTGTGTTTAGCTTTGGTATTTATAACTTTTATACCACTTATGCCAGATGAGCCTAAATGGCAAAACAGGCTATAAATCCTTAAAATTAAATTCAAAATGTCTACACCTTTTCACCCTCAAATTTAATAAAATGAACTTGAAATTTAAAGTTTACTAATTAAAAAAAAATGACTTATTAAAACTGGATTTCAGATAAAAAAAACTTTGAATTTGAAAAAGTTGATTTTCAAATTAAAATTAAATGAATTTTCCGTATCTATGCCCAATCCACCCGCACTTTGGTAAGAAGTCGGCGGGGTTTTTGCGAGCCATTAAGGCTATTTCAGCACCCATTGGTGCCACTTTGGTTGGCCATGTGCTGTAAAGTCGTTGCGACATGGAGGTTGTGTTAAGCTCATCTTTTATTTCAATTACTTTATAGGATATTCTGTTTTTTCAGAGATCTCTGAATTTTATAAAGGTGGAAAATACCAGTATTGCAAATTTGCATTATTAGATATTTTTCCAGTGCAGTATTTGAAAAAGATACTCACTCGGTTACTGAGAGGGCTGAGTTATGTATGGGAACGGTTGCTAGGGGCGCGAAAGAGCTACCAATGAGAGTATGATGAGAAGAAATCCCACAAACTATTAAAAAAGGCTCTAACATCACGATAGAGTTGGCCGAAATGTTGAAAACTTTCGGAAGATGACGGATGGAGAATTTTTTTTCTAATTTCAAGCAGTTTATCATTACAAATCATAGTAAGTAATACTGTAGATATGAGTCTTACGAATGTTTGTATGTATAAAAGATGGTCTTTCATGAAGAAATGAGTACCTGAGAAGCGAAAACACTAGGATATTTTTTCGTAGGTTGGTGGCGAAATTAGTGCTGTTGAGGTTACACAAATTCAGATATTACATTTATTTAATTGAATTGAATTTGTTTTTAATTGAAAACCTTTTTTATGTTGAAAGTCAGCTTTTTTCGAGTTGAAAGTAATTTACAAGTTCATTTTTTTAATATGAAAGTGTTTTTTTATTTGAAATTCAATTTTTTTAATATGAAAGTCAACTTTTTAAATTTTAAGTTCAATTTTTTTAATAGGAAAACTTTTTAAATTTAAAATTCATTTTTTTAAATTTGAGGGTGAAAAGGTATAGAGCCCGCGGATAGCCCGTTCGAAGACTGCGTAAGTGTAGTAACCAGGATAACTTGGGATAGAGAGTTACGCCCAGAAACCGAAACTGAGAGACGAATTCTATCTCTACACCTTGTAGGGAGATAGGTGGCGGAACAAGAGCCCCTCTACCCCGGTGGAAATACATCGCCTTAGTTTAGCTCTTGGAAAAGCGGAATTTCCTAAGTTGTGCACATTTCAAAATCGTATCGACTGCCAATTGCAGGCGACGTGCTGCTGATGGTAGGCGGGGCGAGGCACAGTATAGTGCCAAGTCATCGACGAACAGTGTCGCCGATACACCCTCTGGGAAGAGGAAATGATATCATTGATCGCAATTGCGAAACATAAAACACTTAGAACGCTGCCCTAAGGTACTATCTCCTCTTGGGGTTGCAGGTCAGAGTAGGTGTCCAACACGCATCATGAAGGATCGAGATGCTAAGAATCTTTGAATAAAGGATGGTAAAAGACCTTTCATGCCCAAATGTATAGCCGTATCTCTATGTTGTGTCACATGCTTTCTCAATGTCGAAAACTATGGCCAAGACTGCTTTCTCGAGAAAGCTTTCCGGACCGATCCCTCGAAACGTACTAAGGACAATGGTACTATGACCCTTGAGAAAACTGCACTGAAATGGAGACTTAAGTGATTGGTCTCTAGGAACCAATTCAGACACACCAACACCCTTTTCTCTAGCAACTTACTCAGACAGCTAGAAAGAGCGGTAGTAATCTGCGTTTAACCCGTTTCTGCCCGGTTTAACAGAGGAAAAGACAATCCAAACGCGCCATGATGCTGGGTATGCACTGATATATCGGTAGCTGTTAAGAAAATATCGGCCGATAACCGATATCTAACATCAAAACATATTGTAAGTTCAAGACCAATCATGTTTAATGTTCCATACTTTATAGAGAAGAGGGTTTGGCGTGTTTCAATAAATTGCTGATTTTTCAATGACCCCGCAAGTCCTTAAATCCCAGTGGGTTTTACTAGACTTGGGCTTACTGTATATTCCGCATGTTTTATGGTTGCATCGCCACATTCCTCATTTCCAAATCTAGTGATTTTCAATTTTAATTTAGGTTTATACATATTTCCCCTTTTAATCTTGAGGGAGAAAATTATATTGATATTAATTATATGGTATGAAAAGTCAGTATTAATTAGAAATTTAGATTTATTGAAAGTTAAATGTTCTTAGCACTAAACATTTTTTAATAGAGTATTTGATATTTAAAGTTGAATTTACAATTTAGTATTTGAAATCAAATAATTAGAGGGTATAATGAGAGAAGAGCAGTTCTCCACTTTGGGGCGTCAATCTACTTCTTGTTGACTCGTGTATCTCCTCTTGTGCTGAATCCTTTCACTGGCGACTAAAAAAGGTAGCGAACGTAGGTATTTTTTTAGCAAAATTTGGAAGGAAACCTAAACGGAATGTTTCTTCGTAGCTCTTCCACCAGTTGAATGGACATTCTCTACATTCCAGTGGAGGAAGACTGAAGTAGGCTGATATATCTCTCATGTTGAAAAGACAATTTTTAATTAAATGCTTGCAAAATCTGGAAATTGATTAGAATTATATAGAATATTTAATTAGAATAAATTACCTAAAAGGTCGGGTTTGTGTTTAAAATGATTAAATGTAATCGTAGCATGTAACTAAGATTTTTTTAGCTTTGGATGTTACTGACCAAGAAATTTTAACTTCAAAATACATACGGTATATAAACAAAAACAAAAACAACAATTAAACCTGGTTAAATGAAAGGGAGAAGACCGGCTTCCCCCCAAAAGTCAACAAGTCCACCAGTCAAAGTGCACGCACTCGTCCCGAGTACAAGGGACAGGCGGTAGCGACCCCGCCCATCCCGGTACCGGGACAGGTATCGTGCGTGAAGTTCACCCAGACTGGGACATTCGACAAGAATGTGCCGAACAGTCTGGGGGACGACGCAGTCGTTGCAATAGGGCGCAGGCGAGCGCTCCATCAAATAGCGATGCGTCACACGAGTGTGCCCGATTCGGAGACGACAGAAAGCAACCTGAAGCCGCCGCGGCATTGGGGGATAGGTCCATGGGAACAGTCTTGGCGCAATGGCACGCAACTTTAAGTTCCCTTCGACCGTCTCCCATCTTCTTTGCCAAGCAGTCCGAAGAGCTGCCCGTATTCCTGTATTCGGTCTGAGGAAGAGCGAAACGCTGGTCCGGTCGCAGAGTCCTCGCGGACTCTTTGGCACGCTAATTCCTCGCAATTCCTACATGTCCAGGAACCCAGCAGAAGATAATCTCGACATCTGCCCGGCTCGCCAAAACCGTGGCGTCACGGATATCGCGAACCAGGGGATGCGGAGATTCTAATGCCCCAAGAGCACTCAGGGCGCTTTGTGAGTCGCTATACATCACAATCCGGTCTCCGAACCGGGCACGTCGCGTAATCTCCCGTACCGAGTGGTGTATTGCCACCAGCTCGGCCGTGAAGACAGACGCAGCGCCTGGCAGAGCCCCGCTGACTTCAAACAGAGGGGATACAGCGTGGAAGCCGACCCCCCATATGGGACCTGGAGCCATCCGTATACACTGGCACGGTTCCAGCGTGACACGAGGTGTGCTCCAGAAAGGTCGAACGCAATACTCCCGACGCCGTACAAGCTTTGGGAGCAGAGTCGTGGCGACAAATAGCCAAATGTGGTACCCTCCAGGGTGGCGTCCTGGCCAGAAACAGGGGCGCCACTGGCCCGATAGCTATATCTACCTCTCGAAGGAGTTTCCTGGCCCTAAAACCGAAGGGCTTAGGGTAGGACTGGCGTCTCTCGGCGGCATAGGCACCATCGAGATCAGCTGCAGAAGCAGTGAGAGCTGTTGGCGACTGAGGGAGGCGCCGGGCTCGCGCGTACAGGCAAGTGATGCACTGCACGCGGCGCAGAGCGAGTCGCATCTCCCCAGCATCGACCAACAGGCTCTCAATGGGAGAAGTGCGGAAGGCACCGGTCGCCAGGCGAAGGCCGGTGAGGTGGATCCAATCCACCTTCCGCAATAAACGCTCGGCTGCGACTGCATAAAACTCGCATCCGTAGTCGAGCTTCGAACGAACAAAGGATCCATAAAAAAGTAGGGCAGTAGTCCTATCAGCGCCCCAAGCGCTCAACATCACAGAACGGAGAATGTCCATGGCGCGGGTACAGGAGACCCTAAGGCTGCGAATATGAGCCTCCCAGTTGAGGCGTCGGTCGAATACAAGACCAAGGAATCGGTGTGACTCAACCACATCCAGGCGCACCCCATTAAGAAACAAATCTGGGTCGGGGTGAAGCCGTGGATGGCGGCAGAAGTGACCCACCTTAGTCTTGGCCTAAGAAAACCGAAACCTGTGCGCTTCGGCATAGCGAGAGATGCGGTTCAATGCCTGTTGGAGTCGGCGCTCCAGAGTCGGCGCTCCAGAGTTGGCATCTGGGCCGCGCCAAAAGAGATCGAAAGGTCGTCCACGTAGAGCGTAGCGAGAACATCTTCCAGCAGTACCGAGGTGATGCCGTTGATACTCAGGGCAAAGAGTGTGACACTGAGGACACTTTCCTGCGGGACAGCCTCTTCTTGCTTCTTTGGGCCGGAGAGGGCTCCCCCCACCCGTACGCGGAATCGACGATCTCGCAAAAATTCAGATATAAACATTGGGAGGCGTCCCCTCGCCCCCATCGTGTGGAGAGTCTCCATGATACCGTATCGCCAAGCGGTATCATAGGTCTTCTCCAGATCGAAAAACACCGTGGCGTAGTGCTGTCTACGAAGGAAAGCCTCGCAGACGGCATTTTCCAGTCGGAGCAGAGCATCCGACGTGGAGTGGAACCTGCGGAAGCCGCACTCTGCACAAGACAGATGGCCTCCGCTGTCCAGGAAAAAGGCTAATCTAACATTTACCAATTTCTCCATCAATTTGCACACGCAAGAGGTTAGAGAGATTGGGCGGAAACCCGGCGGAGTAAAGTGATCTCTCCCCAGTTTGCGAAAGGCGAGCACAGTAGCGATTCGCCAGGAGTCTGGGAGAAGACCTTCCACCCAGATCCTGTTGAACAAATCTAACAGAAAGGCCATGCCTCGCTCACCCAGGTGTCGAAGCATGGCGTACGGGACATCCTCCGGACCATGAGCGGTGTCCACGCACGAAGCGAGAGCGGAACGCAACTCACTCACAGTAAACTTGTCGTTGAAGGGTTCTCCGCCTCTGGAGGTAAAGTCCAGCCGGCGGCCTTCCGCGACATCACGACGTGCATTGAATGCTGGCGGAGCAGCATCACGGCTAGAGAATGCGGAGAAAGCCGTCGCTAAGGATTCCGCCACGGACACGGGGTCTGAGATTGCGGTCCCATTCTCCTGGAAAACGACAGGGAGGGTCCTGCGAGAACTTGCCTCGAATCCTTTTGACTCAATTCCACACCTCAGCTAAAGGGGTCTTGCCGTTAAGTGAAGACATGTATGGCCGCCAAGAAGAGCGGCGGGCGTGCTTCGAAATATACCGGAACCTGGCCCTAGCCCGACGAAATTCAGCAACAGTGAAATCGTTCGGGTGGCGCTTATAGCGCATGTAGGCATAACGTTTCTGTTTGAGGGCCGCCTCACACTCGGCTGACCACAATGGGAGTGGTTGGCATGCAAAACGGCCAGACGTCCTAGGAATAGTAGTCAGGCCCACGGCGATGAGGTTTCTGGAGAAGAACTCAACGGCCTCATCTACCGACCTAAACTCCTCGACTGAGATAGAGAATTCAGTCATTTCCTGAAATACAGGCCACCGCGCCAGCGCCAAGCACCACCGAGGTGGTCTCTCAGGCGACAGTTGCCCTAAAAATGATATTTGAATGGGAAAGTGATCACTACCATGGAGGTCATCGACCACCCCTCAATCAAAATCAGGCTGTGCATCCGAAGAGCACAAAGATAGGTCAAGGCAAGAAAATAAAGCGGTTCTCGAACAGTGATGCGTAAACTCATCCGCGTTTAGGACACCCATCTCGAAGCTCTTCGATCAGATCGGCAAGGACTTGTCTCCTGGGATTTATGGAGTAATCTCCCCAAAGAGGATGCCTGCCGTTCAGATCTCCAAGCAAGAGATAGGGCCTCGGCAACCGTGCCACGACGCAGCGGAAGTCCCCAGCATCGAAGTCAGCTGACGGTGGAATGTACGCAGAAATGATAGTATACCTCTTATCCAGGTGCAGCTGCACAGCCACTGCCTGAAAGGAGGTATCTAAAGAGAAAGGAAGAACAGAGACATCATCCCAGGTGTAAACTGCGCATCCCCCAGCCCGGCCATCCCGCGGTGGTGGGGTCACAAGACCCTTATACCCCGGGAGGGCAGGCAGGGGGCACGTGCCTAGCATGGTTTTCTGCAAAAAGATAGCTAACGGGGAACGGGACGAGACGAGCCTCCGCAGCTCATCCCAGTTGGCCCGGAGTCCACGGCAATTCAATTGAAGGAATATGCCCTCCAGGCCTAGCTCGGAGGAGACGCGGGGGCCCTCCTTGAATTGAAGACCTTCACGGGAATGGCCGTACGCTTCCCGGGGGCAGAACCCCGGGCGCTGTTGGCCGGACAAAGCGCTGAAGGCGCTGTCGCTTTCGGGGACTTATTGGGGGAAGTTGGGCTCGCAATGCGAGTCTTTTCCTTCCTCCGCCTCCAAACCTTAGGCGGGGGGCCCTCTTTTCGAGGAACCACCATCTCCGAGCCACTCGCCACACCTCGGGGCGTGGGCGAAGGAGCCGAAGCTCCTTTGTTGCTGTCCTCCTTTCGGGGGACAGCTTTAGGAACCACGGAAGATGGCCTAGCGACCATCTTCAGGGGTGTTGCCTCCTGAAAGTCTAACGACTCGGGAGAGGCGCGTGGCCGTTTCGCCTTACGGGAAACGGTCACACTGGGGGAAGAGGGGGGAGCCCTGGTTTTAGCCGGGGCTGGGTATGAACCCCTTTTGCCGCTAGCTTTATCAGGGAAGCGCCAGGGTTGGGTAGAGCCCGCAGAAGGGCTCCGAATGGGCGCGGAAACAACCGTGCTCGTTGACCTGGATGGGCCAGGAGCAGAGGGTGCCTTTCTAACTATTGAGGCATATGACGTCCCAGGCAGAGCCGGGCGCGCCAGGACCAAGTCCTTAGCCTCGCGGAATGAGAGTCGATCCTGGGCCTGAACGGCCAGGATTTCTTTCTCAAGGAGATATGCACCACATTGCTTCGAAGAAGCGGGGTGCGGCTCTCCGCAATTGACACACTTGGCCACACACGATTTGGACTTATCGTGTGCGACCTTGCAGCAATTTACACAGACTTCGGGTGACTCCGACTTTGCACGTCTACATGAGCGATTCCTATAGCCAAAGCGGTGACAGTAATAGCACCGCCGCGGCAGTGGCACGAATGCCTTCACGCGGTAGCGGTACCAACCGGCACGCACCGACTCAGGGAGCTTGTCACAGTCGAACGTGACGAAGAGTGTAGGGGTGGGTCTCGAGGCCCCTACCTGTTTTCTCACACGTTCGACCTTGACTGCCCCATGGTTGGCCAGCTCTAGGGTGATGTCCTCAATGGAGTAGTCAACGAGTTCCCTTGCATAAACTACTCCTTTTACAAAGTTCATGGTAAAGTGCAGCGTCACACTCACCGGGGTGCCATGAAGTGTCCGAAGAGCACTTATCTTTGCCGCATCGGTGGGATTCGCTGCATTCGCTAGAAGGCTCCCGTCCGAGAAACGGGTCACCTTCGGCTCTCTACCAATTGCACTAGCTAATCCTCTCCTCTGATGGATCATGTTGCCCTTGGACAACATGCTGCCATCAGTGGAGCGAATAACAAGGAAGCGTTTGAAGCCAGCGGGCTCGAAAACGCCAGGTAACCTCTGAATGAGGAGCCCCGATGTCATCGAGGCTCCGCCCTGTGCACTTTTGGTCTTTGTCGTGGTCAGGAGCTCCGTAAGCGGGGAGGCAGATGGGCCGGATGTGTCGATCTTGGCTTGGTCGCTTGCCAGAGTGGCAGCAGACCCATCCGTCCCCACAGCCCCCGCGGATGGAGAGGAGCCCCGAGTCTTTTTAGTCTTTCTTGTCTTCTTTTTCTTTTTAGGAGAGGAGGGCGGGGAATGAACCCGCTTGTCACCTCCACCGGTAGAAGCCCCCAGGCCAGATGTATCGGCCTCAGCCAGGTCCTTCTCCGAAATGGAGAAGGTCCTGGTGGTCGTAGGGGCATCACCTGGAGGAGATCCCTCCCCTCCTTGTACTGCCTGAGAATCCCCAGCCGTTTGAGGAGGACCTTGCATAGGGGCGGATTCGGGTTCGGTGCTCGGCGCCGAGCCCGGATTCCCCCCCATGGAAGGCCCTACTGTCTGAGGCTGGTTTTCCTCAAGGACCATGTCTATCACAGGAGGGGCCTCCAATTGGCCATCCCCTCCCTGGACATCGCAGGTCCCCTTGGCAGCGCCATGAGTCTTTTGTGGGGAGGCACAGGCCTTGACCCCGGCAAGGTTTAATATTCTTGCCAGCAGGTCTTTTGAGGGAAGCGACCGAAGGGGCCTGGCTTCCTTCTTCCCCCTAAGGGGGTTTGCCCTACCGAGCCGCTTCGATGTGGAGCGGCTGGCTAAGGGCTGCCTGCTGGCTTTCTTTGGCAGTCCCTTTGGAAAGAACAGAGGGGACTGCCGCTGGTAAGAGGGAGGTGCCCGAAAGCACCTCCAGAGAAGGGGGTGAGGGGGAGTTCCCCTTCACCGTAGGCGTAGGAGAGAAGTAAGCCTCCTCTCCGGTTGAAGAGATATGGAGGGTCCCCTGCGCAAGCACAGGGGGGTGGACCTCCATTTTTTTGCTGGAGCTGCCCGAGGGCGGCTCCGTCGCTGTTTCAGGGGAAGTTGGGGGTTGGGGTTTTTTGCTTGTTTTTTCATACATGGGCATGGTGACCCTCTTTTTTATAGGGGACGCAATAGCTCATCACCTCTTGCAGTTGCCCGCACTGCAAGAGGTGCTTACAGGCCTAGCAGAGCCAGGAGCCGCCATTTCGGACCACCCCTCCCGCCTGGTGGCCTGGCAGTCCATCGGCATGGCGGCTCCACCTTAGACACGGCGTAAAAATGGATAGAATGTGAAGAGGAGAGGAAAAGGGATGTGAGGAAGGTATGGGTGGGGATGAAGCAGGTTGTTAAAAAAAAACATCCCGAACCGGAGCTCAGGGGTTAGGGAACATTGTCCCCCCCCCCCCCTCAGCCCCGATCCGGGACGGTTGGCTTGAGAAAAAGGTCAGCATCTACCCTGTGAAATTAGAGGCTGACCAGAGAAAGTTGTGGGAGAGGTTGTGTGAAAAGAGAGGAAACAAGTGTTTTGAAGGAAGGAAGAGAGGCTAAGCTGGGGCCGGACGGGGTGCTGAGTCCCGTCAGCACGGCGGCCAGGATGGAAAATCGCCGTGCCCCTTATGGGGTGCAGCTGTGGAGAGGTTATTCAGCACGGCCGTGGGCGTCCTCAGGGCCAAGAAGTCCTCCCTGGATGAGGTCAACTTTGAGGAGTTTGTGTTCTTCAAAGGGAACGTGGACCTTCTAGAGAAGGAGATGGGCTGTGTTTTAACTAAAAATAATAATAAATGTTTTTCTGCCTTATAAAAACATTTTTTTGCTAGCGTGCTAAAGTTTACTTTGTAATTTAGCGGAGTCACACCGGGGAAAAAAAGTAGCAGTCTCAAGTCGCACTTGGGGAGGCGGGGGGGGCCAAAAATAGAATTGCAGTCGTACCAGATCCGGCAGCAAAGTCAAAGTCGCACCTGGAAAAAATAAAGTCGTGGCCAGCTATACGCAATTGCACAGCACAAACTATCTCTATGACTGCTGAGTGAATAATGAAGTTAAATGTGACTGAGTGTTGTGCAAAACAAACTTCTCCCAACCTGTTTAAACATGTAGATTTATCTTGAGAAGTATATTAGAAATATCAGTATGAAAATATATCAGTCTGGAGAAAGTACTCAATCAATGACTACTCTAGTCTCAGGAAAAATTTTTAATGTAAAGCAGTGTAACCAATATATCGGTATCGGCCAAAATTGGATATTGGTGCATCCCTAGTAAAAACCCTTCACCATTATAAGGTTGTACTAATTAAGTAAGAAAATGACAGAGTGTGGATGGAGGTGCCGAATCATAACCAATATTGATCCTGTCAATGCCAGGAGAAGTGGATCTACAAAGAGACAATGCAAATCGTGGATGGAGAATACGGAAGGTTAAATTTTGTTGGAAAATTGAAATGATGCGACTCTTCGTTTGATTTATAGGCTAGAAAAGCCTTATTGTAACGGCACGGAAGTGGTCGACCAAGGCATTGCTGACCACCAGGCTGTCATTCACTAAGGACCCCTGTAAGTTGAGTGGGAGGGGATTATGGCCGGCATAACAACCCTGGATCTTGTAAATTCTCTTCCAGATCCTTGCGGTAGGGGTCATAGAGGAAATTGATGAGACTTAGCGGCGCCATGAAGTTCTGCGAGCTTGACGAAGGGTTATTTGGCGAAGCGCATGAGTTCGGTTTCGGCCAACCTTATTGCACAAGGTTGGGTCTCGCTGGAATTGGGCATTAGCCAACTTGTAGTTTTTGACGGCTGTCGCACACTCTGAGGTCCACCAGAGCACGGTTGAGCGATCCGTGACGGGTCGCTTCCATGGCATGGTCTGTGTAGCCGCGTTGTAATTGATGCGAAGTACTCTACTGCCGAGTTCACACCATTGAAGGTCCCCAAGGAGGCATTTGTGAAAGACGCCTCTCGGCAGCCTACCCAATGGAGGTCATCAATGAATGACCATCGAAAATTGGTGAGGCAATCCGGGAAACACAGAGAGACAGGTCAACACAACTAAAATAATCAGTCTGGACATGATAAGGGGTAAAATCGTCAGTGTTTAAAACAAAGAAAGTCAGATAATAAAAGAGACTAAAACACTGCCTTTGGCATTCCGAGTGATGTCGCCCCAATATGGGTGGCGGCCATTAAAATCTCCGAGTAGTAAAAACAGGGAGTCCAACTGATCTACAAGTTCTAAAAGGTCGGGGCTTGGCAATGGTAAAAAAAGGAGGGAGGTAAATAGAACAAACAGTAAAAAGCCTCGCGGCAACACCTTGGAGAGTAAGGTGAAGGTACATGGTGGGATGACGAAACCATAAATGACACGCCCCATGAGACGAGCCCCCGACAGGGGCAATAGAGTTGAAAATGCGAACATCAGGTACCCCCGGTAAAGGCCCGGGACCCTGTTTGTCTCTTGAAAACAAATAACAACGGGGAGGAGAATTGTCAAAAGAACTTTGAGTTCTTCCCACTTGGAAAGAACGCCTTGGCAATTTCATTGTAAAATGGATGATATTACGTGGAACGGTTGGTTACCACAGTAATCTTTTTCTCCTTTGTGGCTGATGTTATGTTTGAAGTGTGCCCCAAAGAGCTTGGAGGACGAAGAGCAGATTTTGAAGAGCTTGCTATTTATTGCAGGGGAAGAGATCCTGGAAGGAGCAGTGACACGTGAACAAACCCTTAGGACAACAATATATGCGGACATCGGAGTGAGTTTACTGAATAAATACATAAAGAACAAGAATGTACCAACTACTGGAATTATAAATAAATAACAAAAGATAAAAGGCTCGAAAAAGATACAATACGTAAACAAAGGCTTTAATGCTAAATTAGAAGAATCCAAAGATTAACGAAAAAGAAAATATAAAGAACCAAACACCCAAAGAGAACAAAGGCTACCATGCTGAAAGTAAAAATCTACCTAAAAGCTAATCATACTACAAAACGAAAGCGTTTGCCAGGCAACCTGGCACAAATCATCATCACCGTACAACATTAATCTCTATTTTCTAATCATAACCATCTCATCAATACCAATGCCATACACAATATTTCCTGACTATCCTGTCTTTTCTCTTATCCTCATAGTCCCCACTTATATTATCCCAACCCCAATCCGATGGTTGTGAAGAACAGGCCGAGAGTGAGATGACACCCCGACTACAATATCCCCCCGACTACAATATCCCCCCTACTTCTTGACCACATCCGGCGGGGTTCAAAACAGCCGGACTCAAATGATTCATTAACGTCAAACATATCCACTTTTGCAAGTGGGGTGTTAGATGATGGACTCATGAGCAGAAACCAGGGATAATCTAAATCTGGGTCCACATCGCTGGCATAGGGATGCAACGAGCGAGGGAAGGAATAAAGGAGAGGTGAAGAACGTTTGGCACGAGAATCCTTACGAGAAGGGTAAAGTTTTAGGTTTATGGCAAGCCATTGCAAGTAGAAATAACTTTACATTCTCCCTCGGGACTCTCCACCATGGAGGCCTACAAGAGCCCGACTCTACTGCCATTATCAATTCGGTTACGTCCGGTCTGTCCTCTTGAAGAGTGGATCCGGATCCACCACACCCTCTTTATAGACCGAAGCAGCTGCCCGAGTTCTCCTACGCGTAGAGAAAAAGGATCAATGATGGGTTTCTCCTTGGACATCGGCAGACGAAGGCGGTGTGGAGATGCCCAACCTCTTCCGACCTTCGCAAAAGAACAATTCAGAATCAGTCCGAAAAAAACAAAAAACAGAGGTCAGGTAACCGTCAATTAACCGAAAAGTTAACTGCTTTACTTAGTGACTCAAACACATATGAAAAATTAACTTCAAATCAATTATGTAACAAAACGAGTGCTTTCAACCAATCTATATCAAAAATTTTAAAACGAACAAATCCTGATCTCCTTCATCGTTTCAAACCTACTAATCCATCTCTTCCTCGTATATATGGATTGCCAAAAAGTCACAAATCTGGAACCCCCCTCCGTCCTATTATATCAAATATTGGCTCACATGCATATTAACTCTCCAAATGGTTGGCGTTTATTCTCTCTGACGCAATTGGATTAACGTCTTCTTCCCACATACTTCATTCGTCCGATTTTATCGAGAAATTTAAGAAAATCAATATAAAAAATAGTCGCCTTGTCAGTTTCGATGTTGATAGCCTTTTTACCAATGTCCCTATTGATGAAGCTCTTCGAGAGAAAGTGAACGTACTAGATAACCCTAAATTAAACCTCCCATTACCCAAAACCAAAATTGTCAAACTAGTTAAATTGTGCGTTACGGATAATGTATTCAAAAGTGACATGGGATTTTTCCGACAAAAATATGGCCTTAGTATGGGTAACCCGTTATCCCCCATTCTTTGTAACCTGTTTATGGAACATTTTGAAACCTCCCTACTCACAACTATTAAACCCAATAATAATTTTGTATGGTATAGGTATGTAGATGATGTGATTTCCACATGGCCATTAAATCAAAGACTCCTTTGATAATTTTCTGACAAAGCTTAACAACTTCCATCCCACTATAAAATTCAAGGTTGAATGGGAAAAAGACATTGCTTACCGTTTCTTGATGTAAAAGTCTTAAGAATTAATGATAAATCATCTTTTAGGGTATACCAGAAACCTACTAATTCTAATTCCTATATACATTTTTGTTCTTGTCATGATCTTAAAATAAAAAAAAAGCAATTGTATTATCTATGTATTTAAGAGCCTTTCGAATTTGTGACCCCTGTTTTTTACAAGACGAGATCACTTTCATAACATGCATGTTCATTGAATTAAAATATCCACTCTATTGTATAGATGAGAGCCTATCTCAAGCCAGGGCAATATTCTACCGTCTCCAACAAAAAAATAATCTGACATGTAAAAAGAATTGCTTATCTCTACCATACTCCCCCTTGCTCAACAGACTAAACTCCATTATATATCCCAACTTGACCACCTTCAAATATCCGTTCCACCAAGCCAGAATCGCAAAATAAGGATGCAGGCATCTATTTAATCCCGTGTAAAGCCCCAAATTGCCCCTCCTTCTACGTGGGAGAAACCGGAAGGTCATTAAATAAACGCATATATGAACATAGGGGCGACATTCGTAGAGCGAGCAATGCTTCCAGATTTTTAACCATGTAAAAAACGCCAATCATATAATAGATTTCCCTACTGCCAAAATAATTTACAATTGTAGCGATTATAATAAAATAAAAATAATAGAATCCTTACTAATCACAGAAATTCCAAATTTCAATTTGTCAAAAGGCCAGCATAAATGTAGCCCCTATATATCAAATCTCATTCTAAAGGATATTGTTAATCACCTAAAGCTAACGCCTCGAGATTAAGGTCAGTTGCCTGTTATTGTATATTCCAATATTTCAGTTTTCTGGGTCGATTTCTCTTAGTTAACGCCTGAAGATGATATGGTAAACTAGATATCGAAACTAGTCGCATTTTAATAATAATAATACTAAACTTTATGCTCCAATAACAGTGTTTTTCGTATATATATATATATATATATATATATATATATATATATATATATATATATATATATATATATATATATATATATATATATATATATATATATATATATATATATATATATATATATATATATATATATATATATGTATATATATAGTAAAAGAGAAAGAGAAAATTGGACGCGAATGAGCAATGAGACAAGAAACCCGAGTTTTTTAGGAGTAAGAGAAAGGGACATTAGAAGAAGACTAGAATCCAAGAGAACAGAGGGCGGCAAAATTAAGGCAATCCTTTACCGAGAAGACAAAGATAACGCCAAGGAAAAAAAGTTTGAAATTCCTGGCCGGGACTCGAACCCGGGTCTGCTAATGGTCGGTCAGATGCTCTACCGCTAAGCTACCAGGCACAGTAGCTATATTTAGCCCAAAGCGTTACCGCACCAAACCCAGTATCTCCCTAAGCTAGGAACTTCCAAGGAATTTTTATACCACATCCTCTTACCCGCTCACAATTTAAAGGCTCATTATCCATGTCACATATAAAGAAAGAGCAAATACAAGTTCTGCGAGTGATAACAATTTGTATTGCCCTTCAGATAAATTAAAAGTAAACAAATTTAACAAATAAATAACGAATAGAGTCGCCAATCGTTTCTATAAGCCCCCGGACGCAAAGCGTTTTGGGGATTAGCAACTCTCCAGATTGCTGCCGGTTCAATTTTATTTTGTTTAGCTTCTCATTCACGCCAGATTTACTCGAGTATATATTTTGGTAACACTTCAGTTTCAGGGCGCACGATAGGTGGCTCTGTTTATAGGCTACAATATATGTCTTATGACGTCAGACGGTAGCGTCAGATGTGAACAATTACGGCGTTATATTTTTTTGTATATGAGTATATACTGGGGAGCTGCGCCCAAGACCCTCCCCCCCAATTGATTGAAACTCAGAATCATCGCAAGGTGGTTCCTTCGAAGTGATATCTCCCTCACGAGCAGTGCCCTTGAATTTACTGGGGGTTTTTTCCCTCAACAGCTTTTTACTGGCAGAAAAACCTAACCTAATAACAAACAATTCTTACTTTTATAGGTTTCTTGATTAGTTTATGTGCCTCTAGATAATCTAAAAGTTTTTCGCGATCATACAAACTAAAGCCGAATTCGAATAACGAAGAAGCACATGGAGAGCACGAAAACACAATAACGAAAGAAAAACATTTGCAAAACGGGTCCTATTTATAAGCTACGACGTTGCCAGTAAGAAGCTGTTATCGTTCGCAGCAAACAAAAAATACGAAAACAAAACAAAAAAAAGACATCAAGAAACCTTACCTAACTTAGAAAAAACTATACACGAGCTGAGGCACAGATATTTAGTAAATAATACAGACTAAAAGTTACAAATCCCCCAAACCCCCCAAAAAATATAACGCCGTGATTGGTCACATCTGAAGCTACCGTTTGACGTCATAAGAGATATATTGTAGCCCAAAATTGTAGCCTACTAACAGCGCCACCTACCGTGCGCCCCAAATCTGAAGTATCACCTATATTTTTTTCAGATTGTTTTCTGCTGTTTCATTTTGTTTAGGATATGCCTTACCTTATATATCTGTGCTCCTTGCATGGCTTCTTCATTATTAGTTGAAAATGGCATGTTGCCGAAAGTAATCCGATAGTTATAAATATAATCTTGATTCAAATATTGTGGTTTACCATTATCTTCCATTAATATACATCACGTCAATGTGATATCCTCCATATATATATATATATATATATATATATATATATATATATATATATATATATATATATATATATCCGTAACCTGTAAATCAGACTTCTAAGAAGTATTATTTTTAGATTAAGGATGAGTCCAACAGTTCTCATTTTAGTTGTCAACGACGTTTCGGGTAGACCACCCATCTTCTGGTTCTATAAAGTAGTTAATAGAATTGAAAACAGATACCAGCTATGATCACCAAAGTTGATAATTGGGTTCAATAAATTTATGGTACAGAATTAGGGTGTACTCACACTGAACAAATACAATATTACGAAATCAATAAATAGATTATTGAAGTGATATTTGAAATTAATTATGGCTTAAACACATAAACATTGCTAACCTTTTTGGAAGAATTGATTTTTTTATGTGACCTCATAAGATTGGTAGGTTAATAAACTTTTAAAATTATGAGTAAAATCAGTGTAATCGAAACCTCGATTAAATGAGAACCGCTGACCGTCTGATTTTTTACTTCATCCTTAAACTATATATATATATATATATATATATATATATATATATATATATATATATATATATATATATATATATATATATATATATATATATATATATATATATATATATATATATATAAATCCATTAAACCACATTGAAAGAGAAAACGGAATAATTTTTCCTTGCAGTAATATTTTTATTACATTTTCGAAAAATCTGTGCAGGGAAGCGATTCGAACCAGGCACACTGAGGCAGCGAGCATACTTTTAACTGTGATCAAAGCGGTGCTCGCTGCCTCAGTGTGCCTGGTTCGAATCGCTTCCCTGCACGGATTTTTCGAAAAAGGTAATAAAAATATTACTGCAAGGAAAAATTATTCCGTTTTCTCTTTCAATGTGGTTTAATGGATTCATTTCCATCATTCTCTCGTGCTACTTTGAGATATATATATATATATATATATATATATATATATATATATATATATATATATATATATATATATATATATATATATATATATATATATATATACATGATATACAATGGATGTAGTTAATAACCCAAGGAAAGGAAAAACTGGTATCACAACCCGATAAAACTCAGGAATATATTTAGTGAACCATTAGAAGCTTAAGAAAGAAAATGGGATTTTTAGAAACAGAGAAAATATGGAACTATGAAGGTGAATAAAGAAGTTGGATTCTAGCCTGTGTCGTCCAGCGCTCTTCGCTATATCAGAACCACGACGCTCATCGACTGAGCCACCATCCTCAACCCCAATAAAAAGGTTAATTCAAAAAGCCTTTTGAAGAACGAAGTGCAGTGAACAACTGCTTTGATCTCAGTTAAATCACTATTATTATTCCCCTTTGCCGCGCGTGAGAACAAAAATTCTCACGAACACACGGAGCTTTTAAGGCCAGTTTGCCTGGTCGATTGGAAGGACTAAAATAGATAGAAAATTAATTGGGAATTCAAAGGGCAAACGCACGGCGAATATACACTGTATATTTCTCATGAACGTGAGAGAATGATCAAATGAATCAGTCATACCACAAAGAAAGAGAAGATAAACGTAATATTTTTTCTTCGGAAAAATGTTTTTCCTAATTGCGAAAAAAATCCATGAGGATCGAACCAAGCACCCCAAGGCAGCAAGCAACCGCGTTGATCTCATTTTAAACCAATGCATCAGTCCCTTCGGCTACGCCTTAGAACAAAAATTTCCACGAATAGACGAGCTTTTAAAGTTCGCTTTGCTAGGTTATTCGGAAGGACTAAAAAAATAAAATAAAATTGGGAATTTAAAGTAAAAACGAGAAATTGGCGTCTCCTGAAAAAATAAATAATAAGGGCGCACTCGTCTTAAATAACAGGAAAAACTTCCGAATTTAATAGATTAAATTATCCGATTGTAATTTCACTTTCGCCCTGGAATTTCGGGAAGGGAGGATCAAAATCTGTCAGCTTCGGATCCAATGAAATGGATGGCTATTATTTCTTCCCTTCTCACCACGCTAGCGTCTTAAATATTGTTCAACCTCCACGATTCAAATGTGGTGGCTGGAAATCAGGAGAGAAACTCGAGTGGAAGAGAAAGATGTGAAAGGTAATCTGCCGAAAACTAGAGGATTCGAGATTTAATTTGAAATAGCAACGAAGGCAAAATCAGAAACCTAATACAGTAAATATTGGAAAAGCGACTAAATTAAACATTTGGAACGAATTCAGTAACTAGTTAATAACTAAGATTCAAGATTGGAAGGCCGTGTGTCTAAACTTAAACACCTTTACTAGTTAAACTTAAAGGCTTGAATGAAAATTTTAGGTTACTTTACCTTGAGGATCCTAACTACACCGAGAGAATAGTGGAAGAGTCCCCTTTTTAATCAAATCTTCAAAGTTAACGTCTCAAAATTCGTTGGAGCCAATTAACAACAAGATGAACGGGAACCCACTAAAGGAAAATAAGTCCACTAAACGATGCGATTGTTCAAACGAAAGCAGCGAAAGGGTGAAATTAAGAATAACGATGGAGCCTCAAACTGAACAAGAATCGACACAAACAGCAGCCTATGATGACACAAACTAAAGAGTGACTAATGACCTGAACGAATCCGTTAACAAGATTGTATTTTTGTTAATTGTACGTCAACCCACAGCAATCCAGCAACAAGGATAATAAACTCCTGAAGAAAGGGAAGATGATGATGACCAAATAGCTACGATATCTTCATCACGCTCATCCAATTAAGGGTTTAAACTAAAGAAGAATTGTGATAAGAAAATAAAGAAATTAAATTAATAAATACGCTATTATTCGCAGACTATATTCATTAACATTCAAACGGGGTGAAGTAGAAATCAAATAACTACTGGAAGTATTTGCGAAAGGATGTATGAAAAGAGGAGTATAATCAACTACAGTAGAAATTGGTTTAGTAGATAGAGGTAATTCTTTGACATTTTCAGAATTAGTTAATTATAGACAAAAAAAAAAAGCATTAGGGGTTCAGAAATAGGAGTCATAGAAGGAGAAAAATAGAAAATGTTTGTAATATTTGTAATAGGAGAAATTATATAGCGAGTAAATGTTGGAAAAAACTTAGGTTATGTCTTGGATGTCAAAATTTAGGACATTTGCTAAAGGATTGTCAAAAAAGCAAAAACAATAAATAATAAACTGATAGGAAAATTAAAAAATGGCAACTGTACTGTCCTTTCTGTCCTTTTGAATTTGATGAAGTTTTGTCGGGATTTTTTGTCAACGACAAATTCATCAAATGCTGAATCTCTTACTCCAGAGGGTAGTAAGGACAATTCTGGAAGTCATTCAAACTAAGGTCTCAATTTTATACAGGCATCATTGGGAATAAATTCAAAGCCTGCTAGTGAAGCAGTATTTCTTTCTGTCCTTTTAGAAAATCTTCCAAATTAAAATGCTAAAAGTTTATTATTGTCCATTTCCATAGGAAAGGACTCGGATCTTGTGAAGATGAGACATCCCAATTTTTTTTCGACCTTAATATAACCAAACCTAAACTAACCTAGCCTATTTTAGACTAGGTTGGATAGGTTAGGTTATATTGTGGTTGAAAAAAACTTAGGATGCCTCATCTTTACAAAATTCAAGAACTTTTATAAAGTCCCGAATGATATTGAAGGCCAGTGCTCAATTATTCCAGGGGAATTAATTAATTTCCATAATGTAAAAATTTCCCCCTTCTCAAAATTTACACGACTGGGTATTGCAAAAGTCCCGTTGCACTCTTCACGACGCTCTTAACAAAGGACACAAATATAGTTTTGATGCAACATATCAATATGTGTTTAAATTGTAATATTAATCCATGTGGTCGCCCTCGGCGGCGAGCACGCACGCCAGGCGAGACCTGAAGGCCGCGCACACATTGCGGACGAAGGCATTCCACACGCGATTGACGGAGGACTTCAAAGTGCGGATAAGCGGTGGATGGAGCTAGGAAGCTGAAGCCCCCCCCCCCCCCAATTAAAGTCCCGTTTATGTTTATATTTATTTTTTAAGCCATACTTTTATTCTGCTATTCAGAAAGTTATGTAATAATTATATCCATAAACAGTTTTTTGAACCGTTGCAATCGAATGTACCTTCTATGATACATGCCCTGAATACAGGTAAATCTCAAAGATAATTATTAAATTCAGTATTATACCTTCGCTGACGTCCAAAAACTACAATTTATAATTTTATGAATATGTGTTTAAATTGTAATTTTCTCCTGTGAAAGATACTGTTATTTATATATTATCAATACTGTCTATGATAACCCTACCCCCTACCCCCTATTTTTATCATAGATTCGCCATTGAGGACTTCAGCTCGTTGAAGTTGCTGTGGTGTATCGCGCAGGCCAAAGTTATGATGATTTAACATCCGAAGACGATTTTACGACATTCTCCAGAATATAACCCCGAGAATTAACAGCTGAAGCCTCATTTATTCCATCATCATTAAGCCTGATCGCTGTTTTACCCAGCCTTCTTCCAAACAAGAAATAAGACTCAGAAGTCACCTTCCCCCAGAGATCCACTACGTCCTCGAACTCTTTCGAGGCTTCGACGAACCCTAATACTGGTTATCAACTCTTGCCCTTACCAAAAAAAAAGATGAATCTCACATCCTCTGGGTTAGGCAACCAGCAACCTCACGATAAAGGTCACCCCTCCCCCTTCCCTATTGGTGGAAGAAAGACTCTCTGCCATTCTCTTTTGCAAAGGTTTTCCAATCATACCATCCTCAAAAAACAAGCTCACACATTCTCTTGAATTGGCCTCTCATTGATTGATTGATTGATGGAACAAGTGGTGAAAATGCGTAGTAGTTGTAGATAGTGTTGAAGGAGATTTGTTATTGCCCTGGAGCAGAGGGCATCCCAGGCACGTTTCTTTTTCCAGTTTTATTTTCTTCCTCTATTTTCGTTGGGTCAGCGTTAGCTGACCTTCCTGTAGTAGTTAACTACTCTTGCCTTGTTTCGTTTTTGTTTTTTCTTATATATATATATATATATATATATATATATATATATATATATATATATATATATATATATATATATATAAATATATATCTTTATATGTATAAATAATCTCTCTATATAAAACTTTTTCCTCCGTCATGTTAGGCATTCAAGCATTTTAAATATAATTTTGCTAACTCGTTAGCTTTACTTTATTTATTTTTTATTTATATTTTGTTTTCGCCTTTGTGGGCATTTCGCCCCATTTGCTTGCGTTGTTTTATTTAATTTCTTTTAGTACGTTTCGTTGGGCACTACGCCTCTTTTTTGTATTCTTAATTAATTTATGTTTGTGTTTTGGGCACTTCGCCTCTTTTGTCTTCTTTCTTGGTCATAAGTTGTTTGTTTGGAATTGGGCACTTTGCCTCTTTTTGTATTCATAATTAATTGGAGTTTTGGGCACTTCGCCTCTTTTGTCTTCTTTCTTGGTCTTAATTTAATTGTATGGAATTGGGCACTACGCCTCTTTTATTTTATTGTATTTAATATTCGTAGTTGGGCACTTCGCCTCTTTTATATTTTTTATTTATTAACTTGTCTTATTTGTGGAGTCAAATTGAGCAGTGGTCTGGTGAACTGTATCTTGCGTCGGGTTAGATAAATACTTCTCGCTATCTGAACAAGGCTACTTGGTTTTCCTGGGAGCACATTCTTCCACTGGGGAATAGTGCTCCCCTTGTAGCTCGTCCAATAGCTTGTTGCGGTATTTCTAGGTCCGCATCTATCTGTGGGAGGATATCGCGTTCGATTTTTCCCAGGTCTTTCTCCCTAGCCTCTAGAGGACAATATTCAGTGGCTCGAGTCCTGCTCTTGCGTGCCCTTCCGTCTGTTGAATATAGTGCAATCTCCTCGCGCCAGTTATAAGCAGGGTAGCCTTGTTCTGGACCCTCTGCATAAGTTTAAAAGAGGTTGAACTGGCTGCCTGCATAACCACTGCAGGGTACACCAGAACTGGTCGCACCAGAATGTAGTACAGTTTCCTGATGTTTTTGGAGCTGAGATATATGAACCTGTACAATTTACCAAGTTCTCTTTTAGCTAGGGAGATTCGGCTGTTGATGTGCGCCTTATACCCCGTTGAGGTTAGGCGCAGACCCAGGACTTTACCCTTGTAGAAGTACGGGTAAAGCTCGTCCCTTTTCCAACGGTTCATTGGGAGGATTTGAAACTTTCGACGGTTTGTTTTGATTTTCCACATTCTTTCGAATCGGTTGATGTTTTCGATTTGGGTAGCTGTCTCCCTTGCTTGAACTCCAGCGTTGCTATAGGAACCGGGGATGATTTGAGTGATGCCGTCTGCAAACTGCAGATACATCACATCCTCTTCGACTGGAGCAGGTAAGTTCAACGTGTACACAAGGTACAGCAGCGGACCCAGACAGCTATCTTGTGGAACCCCCGCCTCTAGTTCGAATATGGGTCCTCTATTGCCCTCGATCGAGATTCGGGCCTTCGTCTCCATAATGTAGTCACAGAGGACCCTTTCCAGGACCAGGTTTAGCTAGAGGCCTAAGATCTTGAATTGTAGAACTCTTAGCTAAACCTTATCGAAGGCTTTCTGTACATCACGCAACACCACGTCTAGGTACTTCCCATCAGCTTTACAGTGGGCTAGCTTTTCGGTTAGAAGGGCAAGGGCTGTATCTTTTCCCCACCTTCTGCGAAACCCGTGTTGCTGAGGGTTGTGAGCTTCCAGCTCGGTCAGCTGATCTTGTAGCCTATTGGCTAGAAGATTCTCGTAGATTTTGCCTACAAACTCCAGGAGGGATATTGGCCTGTAGTCCACCAGTTGATCTGGGGATTTGTTGCCCTTAGAAATAAAAATGATTTTAGCCATTTTTAGCCTATCAGGGAAGTAGCCCGTATTCAGGGAAGCGTTGAAGATGTTAGTGATTCCCTAAATGATTTGCCGGGGGGCATGCACCAGATTGTTCTTAGTGATACCCGTCCAGCCTGGCGCCTTTTGTTTAAAGGTTTTTATGACTTCCATGACCTCTACCGTTGTTATTGGTCGTCCATGGTCCGCCATTTCCCTTCCTTCATCGACGTAGGCATGTGGGTGCGTTCGATGTATGATCTGGTTGAGCTCTTCAATCAGATGGTCTTCGAATTCCTGGCCAAATTCCGCATCGTCCTCTGGTGTTATTGAGAAGATTTCCTTCCAGAACGTGCGGAATCTTTCCTCCAGGGCCACCGGATCCTCCAAGTAGTCATCGCCCTCCTTAATGCGGGTCTTTTCTCTACTTGGTAGGCCTTTTAGCTTTTTCACCAGGCGCCAGAATTTATCGGGGGCCACCTCGCTGTCCAACCTGGCTATTAGGCTGTTCCAGATCTCAGCCTGTTGTTGGTTAATAGCCAGCTTTAGCTCGTCGCGTAGGCGACGCAGTAGCGAGTTTCGCTCCCGATTTGTACCTGCTCTTCTTATCTCCTCATACACCTTCCTGTGCTCCCTGGCGATCTCTTTCATCTCTTCGGTCCAACGAGGTTGTAGAAGAGTCTTGTACCTTGTCATGGGTAAGCACTCGCGATCAGCCTCGATGATGAGGGCTGTTATCCTCTCCAGCTTCCCATCAATCTCCTCTAGAGTGGCCTCGCCTAGGTTGGCTGGTTCTTAAACGCCTAGGGTTTCTCCGTAGCGTTCCCAGTCGGCCGAGGCGTAGCTTTTGCGGAACGGGACCGGAATCTGGATCGGAGCGAGTGAGATGGTTATTAAGATCGCAATATGGTCGCTGGGCACTGTTGGTCCTGGCTCGCTATAGTAATTGAATGGGAAGCCATCGCTTGTCATGATAATGTCGGGCTTGGTTGCTGCCCATGAGGTGATATAGGTCGGAAATTCCCGTCCTATCCTCTGGATGTTTTTGCGTCTCATAATCATTTTCAAGTTATGGCCTCTGTTATTCGTGTTACCATAGCCAGCCGTTCGGCATCTGGCGTTAAGGTCGTCCCCAAGGAATACCATTCTGCTGTGACCGAACAAGGTGTAAAATTTGTTGAGGGGCAGGTACGCTCTACGAGGAGGTTGATACGCCGCCGCGATCACGAGGTTGCCCACTAATGTAGGAATCTCTATCGCCACGAATGACTCGTCCAGTTCTGGAAGGTGCTGCAATCGCGGCGCCGTCAAACCTCTCTTGAGAATGGTTCTTTGCAACTACTCTGAGGCCCGGTATCTTTATTTGGTACGATGTTGTGTTGATACCGTGCTCCTAAATTAATATGATGTCGGGGTCTAGCACACGGAATATGTTTCCATACGCCGTTGCTTTTCCGTCCCATCCATTAACATTGAGTGTTGCAATCTTCAACCTGTTGTTCGGGTTTTCCATTCTCTTTTCTGGCTCCTAGTGTTTCTTGGTGGAGGGACGCTTTTTTTCCGTTCCTCTTCTTTTTGTACTCCGCCGTGGGTATTTCCTTCAGTGTGTTCCTGTAGAGGGGGATGTTATTATTGTTGAGGGCCTCTTCGACTACCTCTTCATCACACTGGGCATCGTAATCCCACTTGTAGTACTTCTTTTGGATTCCAACTAGGATCTTGTTTGTATCATTGTCCTTTTGGAAGGGAAGTTGCTCCGATGCGTATATTCTGAGGTTTAGCTCATCCGCGTCTAGAGCTCTCCTTGTCACTCGCTTCTTCTTGCCACTTTTTCCAACAATTGGTGCGGCTTCGGTGTCTGATGACTCCGTTGATTCCGAATCCTTTGAACTTTCCTTCTTGTTTCTTGTGTCATTCTTAGACCTGGCAGCAGCTTTCCTTTCCTTCCTGGCTTCTATCCTGGGATCCGGCCTTTTGGTCTTTTTCTGAGACTTCCTTTCTTGTTTATCCGTTGCTTGGTTTTCTTTTGGAAACATTTGTCGTTGTAGGACGTCTCCTGAAGGGGGGTCGTCCGGGAACCACATCTGGTTTAGGCAATTTTTCTCTAGCATCTGATTCAGCTCTTTTGCGAAGCATCCATGCTGGGTTAGATTCCTGACATGGGCATACAGGATGCATGTCAGGATTCTGGTGGGCTCTTCATTTTGAATCTTCAGGTATGTCTTCTTGATTGCCGCCTGTGGGTAAGCTGCTTTTGCGATTAGGCATACGAGGTGTGTGCTCTCCTAGTCGCCTCTCCTTGACTCTACCTTTGTTTATTTTTTATTATTTCTTTTTTCTTCGGACAAGCCATTGCCATAGTCCGGTGTCCCTGTCCGCAGTTTATGCACTTTTCGCGAGGGCTCTGGCAACTATTCCAGTGGTGCCCGGTTTCGCTGCATCTGGAGCATAGCTCCTCGGGTGCTTAGCATTCTCGGGTAGTATGGGCCTCCATTTTATAGCAGCGGAAGCAGAACTGACTGAGTGGAACTCCTCCCTCTCAATCTGTTCCCCGCTGATTCTGGCGTTGAAAAGCAGGATCTCAGACTCCTTCGCCTTTCTTGCCATGGAGGTTTCCCCAAATTCTATCTTAAATACATGGGCGTATTCGGTATTATCCCTCCTATTACGGAATTTAACAATTTCTGTAACTTTCGCCCATGAGTGGTTTCTTATGATTTCATCCCTTATTTCCTCACGGGAATGTTTCCCTATCCAGGGATCTAACTTCCGGCAGATCACACTCCTGTGTGATTGGATCTGCGAGGGAATAGCTGGTTGTATGTCCCCCTGTGGTCTTAGCCGGAAACTACCCTCAGGGACTAGAGCGAACTCTTCCCCAAAGCTTTCAGCATATCGCCTCGTAACCGGGTTGCCACTAACGCCGAGTTCTACAGTGGGCTAGTCCACAAACCTGCTTTCCTGGGCGCCTCCAATTATGCCTATCACACAAACGGCATAGTTGGGACGTGGCAAGATGAATGGCAGTTCAGTTCATTTTTAGCTCCCCTGCCCCGGCATGGGGGGGGGGGGAATGCGTGGTCGAATTAGCCCGACATTCGTGGGTTTGTCGTGCTCTATTAAAAACTTCTCCTTCTGTTCCCCGTAGGGAAACATGAATAAATTCCCGTATAAAGTCGCGTTGCTTTACAGAGTTAGGTGAATTATCCAATTTTTCGGAGCCTCTCAGCGCTGATGGTATAATAATCACTCTATGTGAAAAGATAGTAGAAGGTAAAAAAGTTGGTGAAGTTGGGGGGGGGTGCCCTTGTTTTAGGGGCATCGTTAGCTTGCTTCATTTATTAATTTATTTTTCCTTTGTTTGGGTATTGTTATGTTCTTATGTTTTCGTTCTGTGCGTGTTCTTCTTGTTGTTCTTCATTGTATTTGTTCTTTGTTTGTCTGTGATATTTAAACTGTGTACTTGAGCTTTCAAGCCTTTGTAAGCTTGCAGTTATGTGTGTGTACTTCGTGTCAATGATCTTCTTTAGTTTTATGATTCGATTTTTGTGTCACCATGGTGTGTGTTTCTGGTGTTTTGTGTTTTTAGGTGTATATTGGTATTATGTTTTCCTCCGAACAGACTTTGGTGCTCGGGAATCGCCGGTTACGACCGACTTCCCCGTGCAACCTGGCAGGGATGTTTATTCTGCGTCCAGTTCTTCGTAACTCTGGTAGGATATCATTGGCCATTGTGGACCAGACTTTCTTGGCCAATTTTTGGGTAGCGACATTTATCGGCTCCAGTTTCTGCCTGCGGTGCAGGTCCCTCTGCCGAAGTTGATCCCTTCTTCTGCATTTGTTCATGGAGAGGGACGCAGAGTTCTGTACTCGATGGAGCCTTTTCATAGCTGTTTTGCTGGCCGTTTGAGTCACTACTGCGGGGTAGATAAGCTTAGCCCGGATGAACGACAGGTATAATTTCCTGATGTTCGCCGAGCTGAGTTCTCTGGACCTGTATAGCTTAGAGATTTCTCTCCTCGCCATATTCCGCCTCACCGTGTAGTGCTTCGAGTATCCGCGGTCGGAGATTTTTAAGCCCAGAATGTTGCCTACGGCGGAGTAACCGTATCTCCTCCCATCAATCATGATGGGCCACGTCAACTCACGGCCCAGCGGGAGAATTGTGAATTTCTCCCTGTTTGTCCGGATTTTCCACTTTTTCTCGAAGTTGTTGATGTTCGAGATCTCCGCGATGGTGTTGTTTGCCTGGCTCCTTGCTTTCCTTTCCCTACAGGGGACGAGCTGAGTGATGTCATCTGCGTATTGCAGGTACATCGTGTCCCCGTGGATTGGAGTAGGGAGGTCGATGGTAAAGACCAGGTAAAGCAAGGGACTCAGGCAGCTCCCCTGGGGAACGCCCGCTTTAAGTTCGAATTCAGGACCCTTGTGATCTTCTATCATGATACGCGCCCTTCTGTCCATGATGAAGTCACAAAGAATCCTTTCCAGGACCGGGTTTAGCTGGAGACTTAGGATCTTGTATTGCAGTCCACTCAGCCAAACCTTGTCGAAGGCCTTCTGCACATCCCTCATCACGATGTCTACGTAGTGACCCTTTGCACGGCATTGCGCGATCTTTTCTGTTAGGAGCGCCAGGGCAGTTTCAGTGCCCCGTTTTGGTCTAAACCCATGTTGTGCCGGGTTGTGCGCTCCTAACTCGTCGAGTTGATTTTGTAGCCTATTGGCTATAATCTTCTCGAAGATCTTGCCGGGTACTTCTAGGAGAGAGATTGGGCGGTAGTTGGCCACTTGGTCTGGGGGCTTGTTCCCTTTCGGGATAAAGATGATTTTTGCCATCTTATACCCGTCTGGGAAGTAGCCTGTATTCAGGGAGGCGTTCATGATGTTGACCATTCCCTGAATAATTTGCCTAGGGGCATTCACTAGGTTGTTTTTAGTGAGCCCAGACCATCCTGGCGCCCTCTGTTTGAAGGACTTGATGGTGTTAATCGTCTCTTCAACAGTGATCGGGCGTCCGTGGTCAACCATCTCTCTCTCTCTAGACACTTGCGGTTGTGGGTGGGTCCTATGTATCATCGTTCCGAGGTCGTCGAGCAGTTGGTCTTCGAAGTCCTGGTCGAAATCGTCGTTCTCCTCAGGTGAGATCGCAAAGACCTCTTTCCAGTGGTCCCTGAATTTTCTTTCTAGGGTATCCGGATCTTCTATGAATATGTCGCCATCTTTGATTTTAATCCCAGGCCTGGGAGGCAATCCCCTAAGTCTTCGGATGCTATTCCAAAAACGTACAGGATTAGTCTCCCGGTCTAGTCTGCCAATGATATCATCCCAGATTTCCTTCTGTTTCTCGAGGATTGTGTTTTTCATAGCCTCGCTCAGTTGTCTCATTCGGGCTTTCTTTTCCCGGGTCGGGCCTGTCCTACCGACTTCTTCATAAATTTCCCTGTGTTCCCTAGCGATGTCCCTCATTTCATCCGTCCACCTAGGTTGCGGGAGCATTTTGTACGAGATCCTGGGGACGCATCTTTCGTCGGCTTGAATGAGGCGATTGGTGATGTTCTCAATCTCCTCATCAATTTCCTCCAGATTTGCGTCCTCCAGGTCAGCTGGGTGATAGGCGCTGAGCATCTCTCTGTACTGCTCCCAGTTAGCTTTCGCATAACTTTTCCTATGTGGGACGGGCCTGAGCATTGGCGCAAGCGAAATGTTGGTGATAATTGGGACGTGGTCGCTCGGGACTACTGGGCCAGGTTCGTTGGCGATGTTAAAGGGGAATTCCGGGCTCACTAACACAATGTCCGGTTTTGTCGCCGAACAGTCTGTTATATAAGTTGGGAAGTCAGGTACTACTCTCTGGACTCTATTTCTGTCGAATAGTAGTTCCAGATTTCGTCCCCTTTGGTCAGCGCACCTGTAGCCAGATGCACGGCAGCGGGCGTTTAGGTCCCCGCCTAGCAGCGCTAGCCTTTTGTGCCCGAACAGGGTGAAAAAGTTGTTGATCGGTAGGTACTGTCGCCTGGGTGGCTGGTAGGCTGCCACCACAGTTAGGCCACCAACCAGGGTCGGGATTTCGACTGCCACGAATGATTCATCTAAGTCCGGCAATGTTCTGTATTTGATGTTTTTTCTGATAGCGATGGCTGCGCCATCGTATCGTTCTTGGGTGTGATTCTTCTGTATAACATTGTAGTTGTGTATTTTTATGTTGTCTGTGGTTGTGTCTATACCATGCTCCGATATGAGGATGATGTCTGGGTCCATTGTACGGAAGATGTTGCCGTAAACAATGGATTTTCCCTTCCATCCATCCACATTCAGAGTAAGTATTTTCAAGGCGTTGTTAGTGTTTTCCAGTCTGAGATGTTATGTGTTTTAGTGTACTTCTTGGTGTTCTTATGTTTTGAATCTCCCGTTGCATATTCCCTTAAACTCTTCATTGTTTAGGGCAATGCAAGAGTCTTTATAGATTTTAACTGCGCCTTCATGCAGTGCCTCCTCTACTTCTTTTTCTTTTAAGCTCGCGGCGTAGACCCATTTTATACTCCCTTGTTGGATTCCCTTAAGGATTTCCGTGGGAGAGAGTTTTTCTGGGTGGGGGATCTGCTCATTTGAGACGATTCTGAGGTCGATCTCCTCTCCGTCGTACTTGTATGTACGCTTCGAGGTCTTCGACTTACTTCTGGAGCTCACAGGGCTCTTGGTCGCCCTGTTCACTGCTTCGTCCGCTTCAGAGTCCGAGGAAGCTCCGCTGGACAAGTTTCCCTCGGCTTCTTTCAGCTTCCTTGCAGCTTTTTTCTCCTTCTTCTCGCGTCTCTTTGCCGCTTCTAGACGGGGGTCCAGCCGGGACGTGCTGGTCTTCGTGTTTGATGAGATTTCTGTCGTTTTTATTTCTGCCATGATCTTCTCTTTGGGGAACGGGGTTGCTGGGGCCTCTGCTGCTCTATCAGAACCGAATTGGAGTCTCAGTACGTCTCCCGATGGTGGGTCATCGGGAAACCACATCTCCTCCATGCCGTTCTTCTTGAGCATGAGATTGAGGGTTTTTGAAAATGTCCCCGGACTTGTAAGATTATAAACGTGCGCGAAGAGTATGCACGTTAAAATCTTTGTCGAGTTTTCATTCTCGAGCTTGAGGTATTGTTTTTTCTGAGGTTGTGGGGTCTCTGTTATGTTTGGGGTTCTCTTCGCGGCTTGGGCGTAGGAGGTACTGGCTTTCTTCTGGTCTTCCAACTTCTTCTTCCTCACAATTTCTTTTCTTTGGGGGCAGGACATTGCCATCGCTCCATGGTTAAGGCCGCAGTTTGGGCATTTCTCTTTCGACGCCTTACATTCCCTCCATCCATGGCCTGATCCACTGCATCTGGAGCAAGTGCTGTTGGTCTCCTTGCAGTCCTTCGTTGTATGGTGTTCCAACTTGTAGCAGCGGAAGCAGATTTGGATGGGAGTAAATTCCTCCCTTTCCATCTGGTCCGCGCTGATTTTGGCGTTGAACACCAATAGGCCTCTCTCCTTTGCCTTCTGTGCCATCTGCGTGTCTGCAAAGATGACTTTGAAGACATGCTGGTGGTCGGTGTTGTCCCGTTTGTTACGGAACTTTACCACTTCCACCACGCTGGCCCATGTCTGGTTCCTCTGGATCTACTCCTTTATCTCCAGGCTGGAGTGTTGGCCTATCCAGGGGTCTAATTGTCGGCACACGATGCTTCGGTGCGCCTGTATCTGGGGGGGAGTGCTAGGCTGGAGGCCTATTTCCTCCAAAACTTTTCGACCTTCCTCCTTGGTCAGGGTCTCCACGTCTGCCTCTCTTTCGCAGACAGCGGAGTAGCCGACGGGGGTGTCAATCAGTCTCGGGATGGCTACGTTGAGCTTCCCGAAAATTTGAGAGAACACCGTTCCTCGGTCTGGCTTCGTTTGCCCAGCGATTGTCCTCAATGGGACTCTGGTGGCTGGGTGGGAAGCCATTGTTAATCTTGCACTTGCAGCCCCTCGACTGGGGGGTGCAAGTCTTCTTCTCAAGTGCCTCTTGATAGGTGGCACTGAAGGACTTCTTATGTGTGTATGTGTGTGTGTATTTTTCGGTTTCAAAATTTTTTACGTTTTACTTCTTATGTTAATTGCAGGTTTTTCCTTGGGGACGAAAAGAGGCCCCCCCCACGTTCGCCGGTCGCCTGGATGGAAATGAAGATTGCCTTTTAGGTGAAGGATGATGATGAATGAGATGAGTCCGGGTGGGATCCTCTCAGGGGTGTGATTGTATGGCGGACTTATTGACAACGCCGCCCCCCCGAGGGTTTTAAATCGCGACTGCTCCCCAACATAGCATAGAGACGGTTTTCACCCTCTATGATCCTGGGAGGGGCCTCCGCCGTATTTAGGCACCGAAGGTTGCAGTCCGTCCCTTGTCCGGAATGTTTCTGACATTGTTCTCTACTGTGGGCTACTCCTCAAACCAGCTTCCTCCAATGCCCCCAATTATGGCCAAGCAACTGCCTGACATAGTTGGGACGAAACATGAATGGCAATTTCACTTCACATCTGACGGCGGTTCACGCGGGGAGGAGGGCCGAGGACTTAAGCAGTCATCCGCTTAAGTTGGGCCCCTGAAAATAAAGGGGGTGATGATGGTTAGTGAGTGAATGATGATGGGGTTGGACGTGACACCAGGATACTAACGTTTTTTGGAATATTTGGTCCTAAAAATAGGAACCAAATTTTTCGGAGGCGTAGGCAAAAATTGCCTAAAAATTTTCCTCCTTTACCAGTTGGTAAGATGCCTGTACGAGGTACTTTCTGCCAAGAATTCCGAGCTAGCGGAGCCTCTCGATGGTATAATAATAATCACTCTATGTGAAAAGATAGTAGAAGGTAAAAAAGTTGGTGAAGTGGGGGGGGGGGGGTGCCCTTGTTTTAGGGGCATCGTTAGCTTGCTTCCATTTTTTATTTATTTTTCCTTTGTTTGGGTATTGTTATGTTCTTATGTTTTCGTTCTGTGCGTGTTCTTCTTGTTGTTCTTCATTGTATTTGTTCTTTGTTTGTCTGTGATATTTAAACTGTGTACTTGAGCTTTCAAGCCTTTGTAAGCTTGCAGTTATGTGTGTGTACTTCGTGTCAATGATCTTCTTTAGTTTTATGATTCGATTTTTGTGTCACCATGGTGTGTGTTTCTGGTGTTTTGTGTTTTTAGGTGTATATTGGTATTATGTTTTCCTCCGAACAGACTTTGGTGCTCGGGAATCGCCGGTTACGACCGACTTCCCCGTGCAACCTGGCAGGGATGTTTATTCTGCGTCCAGTTCTTCGTAACTCTGGTAGGATATCATTGGCCATTGTGGACCAGACTTTCTTGGCCAATTTTTGGGTAGCGACATTTATCGGCTCCAGTTTCTGCCTGCGGTGCAGGTCCCTCTGCCGAAGTTGATCCCTTCTTCTGCATTTGTTCATGAAGAGGGACGCAGAGTTCTGTACTCGATGGAGCCTTTTCATAGATGTTTTGCTGGCCGTTTGAGTCACTACTGCGGGGTAGATAAGCTTAGCCCGGATGAACGACAGGTATAATTTCCTGATGTTCGCCGAGCTGAGTTCTCTGAACCTGTATAGCTTAGAGATTTCTCTCCTCGCCATATTCCGCCTCACCGTGTAGTGCTTCGAGTATCCGCGGTCGGAGATTTTTAGGCCCAGAATGTTGCCTACGGCGGAGTAACCGTATCTCCTCCCATCAATCATGATGGGCAACGTCAACTCACGGCCCAGCGGGAGAATTGTGAATTTCTCCCTGTTTGTCCGGATTTTCCACTTTTTCTCGAAGTTGTTGATGTTCGAGATCTCCGCGATGGTGTTGTTTGCCTGGCTCCTTGCTTTCCTTTCCCTACAGGGGACGATCTGAGTGATGTCATCTGCGTATTGCAGGTACATCGTGTCCCCGTGGATTGGAGTAGGGAGGTCGATGGTAAAGACCAGGTAAAGCAAGGGACTCAGGCAGCTCCCCTGGGGAACGCCCGCTTTAAGTTCGAATTCAGGACCCTTGTGATCTTCTATCATGATACGCGCCCTTCTGTCCATGATGAAGTCACAAAGAATCCTTTCCAGGACCGGGTTTAGCTGGAGACTTAGGATCTTGTATTGCAGTCCACTCAGCCAAACCTTGTCGAAGGCCTTCTGCACATCCCTCATCACGATGTCTACGTAGTGACCCTTTGCACGGCATTGCGCGATCTTTTCTGTTAGGAGCGCCAGGGCAGTTTCAGTGCCCCGTTTTGGTCTAAACCCATGTTGTGCCGGGTTGTGCGCTCCTAACTCGTCGAGTTGATTTTGTAGCCTATTGGCTATAATCTTCTCGAAGATCTTGCCGGGTACTTCTAGGAGAGAGATTGGGCGGTAGTTAGCCACTTGGTCTGGGGGCTTGTTCCCTTTCGGGATAAAGATGATTTTTGCCATCTTATACCCGTCTGGGAAGTAGCCTGTATTCAGGGAGGCGTTCATGATGTTGACCATTCCCTGAATAATTTGCCTAGGGGCATTCACTAGGTTGTTTTTAGTGAGCCCAGACCATCCTGGCGCCCTCTGTTTGAAGGACTTGATGGTGTTAATCGTCTCTTCAACAGTCATTGGGCGTCCGTGGTCAACCATCTCTCTCTCTCTCTAGACACTTGCGGTTGTGGGTGGGTCCTATGTATCATCGTTCCGAGGTCGTCGAGCAGTTGGTCTTCGAAGTCCTGGTCGAAATCGTCGTTCTCCTCAGGTGAGATCGCAAAGACCTCTTTCCAGTGGTCCCTGAATTTTCTTTCTAGGGTATCCGGATCTTCTATGAATATGTCGCCATCTTTGATTTTAATCCCAGGCCTGGGAGGCAATCCCCTAAGTCTTCGGATGCTATTCCAAAAACGTACAGGATTAGTCTCCCGGTCTAGTCTGCCAATGATATCATCCCAGATGTCTTTCTGTTTCTCGAGGATTGTGTTTTTCATAGCCTCGCTCAGTTGTCTCATTCGGGCTTTCTTTTCCCGGGTCGGGCCTGTCCTACCGACTTCTTCGTAAATTTCCCTGTGTTCCCTAGCGATGTCCCTCATTTCATCCGTCCACCTAGGTTGCGGGAGCATTTTGTACGAGATCCTGGGGACGCATCTTTCGTCAGCTTGAATGAGGCGATTGGTGATGTTCTCAATCTCCTCATCAATTTCCTCCAGATTTGCGTCCTCCAGGTCAGCTGGGTGATAGGCGCTGAGCATCTCTCTGTACTGCTCCCAGTTAGCTTTCGCATAACTTTTCCTGTGTGGGACGGGCCTGAGCATTGGCGCAAGCGAAATGTTGGTGATAATTGGGACGTGGTCGCTCGGGACTACTGGGCCAGGTTCGTTGGCGATGTTAAAGGGGAATTCCGGGCTCACTAACACAATGTCCGGTTTTGTCGCCGAACAGTCTGTTATATAAGTTGGGAAGTCAGGTCCTACTCTCTGGACTCTATTTCTGTCGAATAGTAGTTCCAGATTTCGTCCCCTTTGGTCAGCGCACCTGTAGCCAGATGCACGGCAGCGGGCGTTTAGGTCCCCGCCTAGCAGCGCTAGCCTTTTGTGCCCGAACAGGGTGAAGAAGTTGTTGATCGGTAGGTACTGTCGCCTGGGTGGCTGGTAGGCTGCCACCACAGTTAGGCCACCAACCAGGATCGGGATTTCGACTGCCACGAATGATTCATCTAAGTCCGGCAATGTTCTGTACTTGATGTTTTTTCTGATAGCGATGGCTGCGCCATCGTATCGTTCTTGGGTGTGATTTTTCTGTATAACATTGTAATTGTGTATTTTTATGTTGTCTGTGGTTGTGTCTATACCATGCTCCGATATGAGGATGATGTCTGGGTCCACTGTACGGAAGATGTTGCCGTAAACAATGGATTTTCCCTTCCATCCATCCACATTCAGAGTAAGTATTTTCAAGGCGTTGTTAGTGTTTTCCAGTCTGAGATGTTATGTGTTTTAGTGTACTTCTTGTTGTTCTTATGTTTGGAATCTCCCGTTGCGTATTTCCTTAAACTCTTGATTGTTTAGGGCAATACAAGAGTCTTTGTAGATTTTAACTGCGCCTTCATGCAGTGCCTCTTCTACTTCTTTTTCCTTTAAGCTCGCGGCGTAGACCCATTTTATACTCCCTTGTTGGATTCCCTTAAGGATTTCCATGGGGGAGAGTTTTTCTTGGTGGGGGATCTGCTCGTCTGAGACGATTCTGAGGTCGATCTCCTCTCCGTCGTACTTGTATGTACGCTTCGAGGTCTTCGACCTACTTCTGGAGCTCACAGGGCTTTTGGTCGCCCTGCTCACTGCTTCGTCCGCTTCAGAGTCCGAGGAAGCTCCGCTGGACAGGTTTCCCTCGGCTTCTTTCAGCTTCCTTGCAGCTTTTTTCTCCTTCTTCTCGCGTCTCTTTGCCGCTTCTAGACGGGGGTCCAGCCGGGACGTGCTGGTCTTCGTGTTTGATGAGCTTTCTTTTGTTTTTGTTTCTTCCACGATCTTCTCTTTGGGGAACGGGGTTGCTGGGGCCTCTGTTGCTCTGTCAGAACCAAATTGGAGTCTCAGCACGTCTCCCGAAGGTGGGTCATCGGGAAACCACATCTCCTCCATGCCGTTCTTTTTGAGCATGAGATTGAGGGTTTTTGAAAAAGTCCCCGGACTTGTAAGATTATTAACGTGCGCAAAGAGTATGCACGTTAAAATCTTTGTCGAGTTTTCATTCTCGAGCTTGAGGTACTGTTTTGTCTGATGTTGTGGGGTCTCTGTAATGTTTGGGGTTCTCTTCGTGGCTTGGGCGTATGAGGTGCTGGCTTTCTTTTGGTCTACCAGCTTTTTCTGCCTCACAATTTCTTTTCTTTGGGGGCAGGACATCGCCATCGCCCCATGGTTAAGGCCGCAGTTTGGGCATTTCTCTTTTGTCGCCTTGCACTCCCTCCATCCATGGCCTGATCCACTGCATCTGGAGCAAGTACTGTTCGTCTCCTTGCAGTCCTTCGTAGTGTGGTGCTCCAACTTGTAGCAGCGGAAGCAGATTTGGATGGGAGTAAATTCCTCCCTTTCCATCTGGTCCGCGCTGATTTTGGCGTTGAACACCAATAGGCCTCTCTCTTTTGCCTTCTGAGCCATCTGCGTGTCTGCAAAGATTACTTTGAAGACATGCTGGTGGTCGGTGTTGTCCCGTTTGTTACGGAACTTTACCACTTCCACCACGCTGGCCCATGTCTGATTCCTCTGGATCTCCTCCTTTATCTCCAGGCTGGAGTGTTGGCCTATCCAGGGGTCTAGTTGCCGGCACACGATGCTTCGGTGCGCCTGAATCCGGGGGGGAGTGCTAGGCTGGAGGCCTATTTCCTCCAAAACTTTTCGACCTTCCTCCTTGGTCAGGGTCTCCACGTCTGCCTCTCTTTCGCAGACAGCGGAGTAGCCGACGGGGGTGTCAATTAGTCTCGGGATGGCTACATTGAGCTTCCCGAAAATCTGAGAGAACACCGTTCCTCGGTCTGGCTTCGTCTGCCCAGCAATTGTCCTCAATGGGACTCTGGTGGCTGGGTGGGAAGCCATTGTTGGACTTGCACTTGCAGCCCCTCGCTGGGGGGTGCAAGTCTTCTTCACAAGTGCCTCTTGATGGGTGGCACTGAAGGACTTCTTATGTGTGTATGTGTGTGTGTGTGTGTGTATTTTTCGGTTTTAAATATTTTTACGTTTTACTTCTTATGTTGATTTTCAGGTTTTTCCTTGGGGACGAAAAGAGGCCCCCCCCACGTTCGCCGGTCGCCTGGATGGAAATGAAAATTGCCTTTTAGGTGAAGGATGATGATGAATGAGATGAGTCCGGGTGGGATCCTCTCAGGGGTGTGATTGTATGGCGGACTTATTGACAACGCCGCCCCCCCGAGGGTTTTAAATCGCGACTGCTCCCCAACATAGCATAGAGACGGTTTTCACCCTCTATGATCCTGGGAGGGGCCTCCGCCGTATTTAGGCACCGAAGGTTGCAGTCCGTCCCTTGTCCGGAATGTTTCTGACATTGTTCTCTACTGTGGGCTACTCCTCAAACCAGCTTCCTCCAATGCCCCCAATTATGGCCAAGCAACTGCCTGACATAGTTGGGACGAAACATGAATGGCAATTTCACTTCACATCTGACGGCGGTTCACGCGGGGAGGAGGGCCGAGGACTTAAGCAGTCATCCGCTTAAGTTGGGCCGCTGAAAATAAAGGGGGTGATGGTGGTTAGTGAGTGAATGATGATGGGGTTGGACGTGATACCAGGATACTAACGTTTTTTGGAATATTTGGTCCTAAAAATAGGAACCAAATTTTTCGGAGGCGTAGGCAAAAATTGCTTATAAGTTTTCCTCCTTTACCAGTTGGTAAGATGCCTGTACGAGGTACTTTCTGCCAAGAATTCCGAGCTAGCGGAGCCTCTCAGCTCATTTTTGCATTTTGTGTATAGAAAGAACAGAGAGGGACTGCCGTAATACGGCAGACGGGTAGTCAGAGAGGAGCGTTGCGGAAAATAATTAAGAAAGGGACAGCGAGAGTAGATAGGTCGGTGGCTATACACCGAAGCGAGGTGTTGTAGTGAGGGTGTGGGTTATGAGGTAATTGACTGGGCGAGGGATGGGGGCAAGTCAGGGGGGGGGGCTTACAGTCCATCCGGAAACGCGTTATTCATGATGCCTTATTGGGTTATGCGAAGAATGGTACGGGTGGCAGGTGTTCGTGGGCCGCGGGATATCGCGGCGCCATCGCGTACCTTCTTACATGTAGCGAGGTGTAAAGTGGGTCTGTTGTGAGTTTTTCAAGTTGTTTTGTAAGTCTGGTGTGAGCGTAGGTGTTGAGAGGAGTTAGTTTGTTGTTGTTGTGTAGTGCGTCCATTCTCGAGTACAGCGGCGAACGGCAAGCGCGCTTCAGAGCAGAGTTCTGAATGCGCTGAGCCTTTCGCTTCCAGGTGTCACTCGAGGCTACGAGTGACAGTGGGGCGTACGTGAGAATGGGACGCACGAGTGCTTTATATAGGTGTAGTTTTAGTTTCTTGCTCGCTGAGTAGAACCTACTCAGCGATGTGTTTGTACGTGAGGCTCTTGCTTGTATTATGTTCTGGTGTAGGTTGAACCTGAGGGATTTGTCGAATGTTACCCCCAGGATTTTGGTGCACTGTGTATATGCGAGCCTTGTTGGGTTTTGGTGGATCATGTTTGGTGTGTGTGAGTAGATTTGTAGGTTGTGCATGAAGTGATCTCTAGCGCCGTAGAGTGTCTTCTGTGTCTTCTGAGGATTCGTGGCGATCAGCCATTTGTCCTCGTAGTCTGTCTTCTCGTCAAGTATTCTTTGTGCATGGAGCGCGATTTCTTCGGGGGCCCGACCGCTGACGAGAATGGTCTCGTCGTCGGCGTAGGCCACTATGTAGGTGTGAACGCAGTTTTCTGGTGGGCGTGGGGTGTCGTTTGTGAACATGATGTAGAGTGTGGGTGCCAGAACGCTACCTTGGGGAACGCCTGAGCGTGGTGTGAAGGGTCTTGATAGGGTGTTGTTATATCTTATGTGGCATCGCCGTCCAGTGAGGTAGTGTGAGAGGAGCCTTCTGGTGCAGAGAGGTAACTCCGTGTTGTTGGGGAGTTTCCAACGGAGTCCCTCGTGCCACACCTTGTCAAAGGCCTTCTCCACGTCTTTACTGACGGAGAGAGTCTTTTGGTGTATCTGTCGTTTCTTTTGTATTCTGTCGTGTACGATGGTCACGGCCGCCTGAGTGGATCTGCCTCTCCTGAACCCGTATTGATGGGGGGAGAACCAGTCCCTCTCTTCCAGGAACTCCCGTAGGCGGCAGTTGACCATACGTTCGAGTATTTTGCCTAGGTGCTCTAATAGAGCAATAGGCCTGTAATTGTTTGGGTGTTTTGGGTCTTTGTGTTGTTTATGAAGGAGTATATTGTGAGAGACTTTGAATATTTTGGGAAAGTGGCCTGAGGCTAGAGAGGCATTGAATAGGTGTGTGAGTGTGGGGTATATGTCTGCGGGGAGGTTATGTATCAGTGTGGCCGGTAGGCCGGAGGGGCCAGGGGCGCGTTTTGGTGTCGATTTTATGTAGTGTTTTGTTTCCTCGACGGTGATTGGAGTGGTAAGTGTAGACGTGTAGTCGAGCACCTCCATGCGTATCAGGGGGGCAGGCCTCAGCTCGTGAGCATGAGTCCGGCACCATTCCTGAATGTCTTGGAAGTGCTCCTGCGCATGTGGTTTTGGTGGGTTGTGGGTGTGTACTGTGTCCCAGTGGGACCTGAATGCGTCGAGGATGTCGTTGGTGTCTGTGAGTGTGTGGTTGTTTATTTTTAGTGTTATTGGTTTGTGTGGTTCCGTACCCAGCATCCTTTTTACGTGCCGCCAGAAGAAGGAAGGGTCCATGCAGCGGGTGTCGTCCGCAATGCGGACGACCTCACGCCACTGCCGGTGCCTATCTAGCTGCACGCATTGAAGGATGCGGGCACGTAGCTGGTTGATGTTCTGTTGTCGTGGGCCTCTGGAGTAGTGGTTGTTGTACTGTGTGATAAGTCTCTGTGTGTGTATTGAAAAGGTGAAGTGTTTTAGGCAGGTGTAGTTTTTGTGTGGTGAGTGTAGGTTACGTGCGGTGGTGATGGTGTCTAACAGTGAGCACCAGTGGTGGTCTATTTGTCCTGGATTGGTGTTCTCCAGGTCGAGGTTGTGTGGTGTGTTTGTGGATATGTGGCTTCTAAATTCAGCCCAGTTTGTATTCTTGTAGTCGTATAGAGGTGATGTGGGGATGAGTATGGGGGATGTGGATATGAGAAGACATATCGGTATGTGGTCTGATAGTACGTGGGGACCGGGTGCAATGTGTGTGTAGAAACGTGTGGCATGGTCGTTACGAAAGACCACATCCGGGGATGTGGTGCCTCCGTGCGTGCCAAAGAACGTGGGGAAGGCAGGGCCGATGTGCTCGCAGCGGTGACGCTGCAAGGCGCCGGCCAAGTAACTGCCCGCATCGTTCGTGTTGTTAGAAAGGAGTGTCGGGTGAAAAGCGTTGAGGTCCCCCGCGAAGAAGATGGGTAGATTGTGGTTGGAAAGGGCCCGGAGTGGGACTTCTAAGTTTAGTTGTAATCGTGGTGGTCTGTAATGGGTGGCCACTATTATGGGACCAGAGGTTGTGTCGATTTTGCAGGCTAGAAAGGAGGTGTCGCGTGTGTTGACGAGGGAGTGGTGTATGTTGCGCTTTACTAGGATTGCAGATCCTAGGTGCCGCGCCTGTGGGGATAAGTATGTGTGGTAGCCTGCAATGCGGAGTTTGTTGTTGGGAGGGTGTAGGCTGGTGGAGTTTAGTAGTATGATGTCGGGTCTTTGTGTGTTGAGTACCCAGTTGGCGACCGTATGACGAATACCGTGCCAACTGCGTACGTTTAGTTGTATAACACTAGTGCGACCTATTTTCGTGGTCTAAGTGCGCGGGAGGCTGATTTGCCAGGAATCGTCCCTTTCTCCTTGGTTATAGCCCAGGAGGCGTGAGGGGCGAGTACCTTGACACGTGTAGATGTTTGTTTATGGGGCACGGCCGTGTTATTGGGTGGGGGGGCCGTAGTGGGTGGAGGAGTGTGTTCTGTAGAGGTGGTGGCTTTGGGTGGGGTGGTGTCTTGGTGGGGGGAGTTCGTGGGCGGTGTAGAGCTGGAGGACGAAGGGCTGGAGGCGGTTGGAGAGGTGCAGATTATGAGGGGAGGGGTGTCGGGGGAGAGAGGAGGCGGGGACGACGGAGGGGTGGTGGAGGCAGAGGGGGAGGGAGGCGGAGGAGTTGAAGGAAGGGTTGGAGGGGAAGGAGTCTTAGGTGAAGGGACGGAAGGCGGAGGAGGAGAGGAGTGAGAAGGAGTAGAGTGGGAAGGAGTAGGGTGAGAAGGAGTAGAGTGAGAAGGAGTGTGTTTAGAAGGGGAGGGTTGAGAGGGAGTGGAGGGGGAAGCAGTGGGGAGCGAGGGAGAAGTGGAAACAGGAGAGAGGGGGTTTTGTTTGTCCCGTGCCTGTCTACGCGGATGGGGCTTGGGGGTGGGGTTTTGGGGGTTAGCACGGGGTGTAGTGGGCTGCGAGGGGGTTGGAGTCACAGTGGAGGCTGTGGGGGAGGAGGCTGAGATGGGTGCGAGGGGGGGGGTGGAAGTGGGAGGTAGGCGGGGTTTGGATATAGGGGTGGAAGAAGCGCGAGGAGGATAGGTTGTGTGAATGGGGGCTTGGGCAGTGGCTGAGGAAGGTGTGGGGAGAGCGTGGTGAGAGTGGGGGGCGGTGGTTCCCTGCGGGCAGGGGAGTGTACCCGTCGGGGTGGGGAGGAGTGCAGGTCTGGATGTGTGTGCGTCAATTAGGGCGAACACCTTCTCGGGGAAGGTAATTTGCTCTATGCCGTTGGAGGCGAATAGTGTGTTCAGTATGTTTGCGTATAATCGGGGGTCACCCCTCGACATGTCTTTTGCCACCGCTGAGAGCAGGGTGGCCAGGTGAAGTTTGGTTTTAGTGTTGTCGCAGGGGTGGGGTGGGGTGGGGGTGGGGGTGTGGTGTGGGGTGGGGGTGGGCGTGTAAAGTGGTGTGGGGATGGCAGTGTGGTGTGAGGGTGTTGGTAGTAGGGGGGGTCTCTGAGTGTTCTGAACTGGCGTGGGGGGGGAGGGATGTGTGGGTGGGGTGTGGTTGCTGCAGGGGTGGGTGGGTGCGTCGGAGGTAGAACAGGGGGAGCCGGCAGCGTGGGGTTGGCAGCTACGGCGAATGACATGGTGAGGGGAGGGGGAGCGGGGGCGGGGTGTGTGTTTGTGCGTGTGTTTGGTTGTGGGTGCCTAATGGCCTCCACAGCGTCGTGGCGTGCCTTGCCTAGGTAAGGGCACCTGGGGTGGACGGCGACGTGGTCGCCGCCACAGTTTGTGCAGCGGGTTGTGGTGGAGGTGCAGGTTGTATAGTGGTGCCCCGCTACACTGCACTTTGAGCAGATTAGGTCTGCAGTGCAGGTATTGGTGCTGTGGCCGGTTTTATAGCACCGGTGGCATTGTGTGGGTCTTATGTTGTGTTGTTCTTCAATGTGTTGAGGGTTTGTGAGGGTGCCACAGACCTTGATGCCTTGGTCTAGTAGCATGTTTTTAGTGTTATCACTGGACAGTGTAATCACTGCCCAGTTCTTTGACCTATTAAAGTAGAGGTCTTTGATGACCTCCTCCCCGTACTCCTGACGGAGGTGGGAGCGAAGGTCATCATTTGTGAAGGCCAGCCACAAAGGGTTGGTCCTTGTCACTCGAATCTGGTATCGTTTCATGATACCGTCCGCGAGTCTTGTCTGGAGGTTGAGTGTGTTGAGTGTAGTGGTCGAGTTTTGGTGGAAGGTAAGCGCGTCCTCCTGCGAGCGGAAGACGAGCTTGTGGCCTGTGCGTATTTTAATGATATTTGTTATTGGTGTGTCGTGGGTGGAGGCTAGCGTCAGCAGTGTGTGGTGGTTAATTGTGTCGGGTGCTGGTTGTGTGGTGCTTATTAGTGTGAGGTGGGATGTGTTCGCCATTTTTGAGGCTTTTACGGGGTTTTTTACTACTTTTTTTGGGAAGGCCCCCACCCCGCCGATGAGGACCCCGTGAACATGACTCGGATGTGATGAAGGGTGATGGATGAATTTATGGACCTGGTTGGGCTCCTCAGAGGGTGTAAAAACATGGCGGACTTAATGATGACTGAAGCCAGAATCAACTGACTCCAGTCGGGGTGCCGCCCCCTCTATTGGGTTTTGGTTATTTAACAGTTACGTCCGACATCTCACAGAGACGGAAGAGTCTCCCTCTGTGGTCCTGGACGGTGCCGCAGGGTAGGTTGTTATGCCTCCCCGCGTTTGTAACTGAATCCCAAACCAGGTTGCTTCTTCCTCTGGGTTCCGCAGCGGGGTAAGCCTCAGACCTCCTTTCCCCAGAGTTTTCAATTATGCCTTTTCTAAGTAGAACGGCATAGTTGCAACGAAGCTATATGTGTAGAGTCACGTTCACGGAGCCAGACATCACGGCGGAGCAGGGACGGGGGGGGGGGGGGGTTAGCACGTCATATCAAGATGACGAACCAGGGAAATAAAGGTATTTTTATTCAGGGGGGGAGGGGGCTGGGGGGGGGGTGACTTAAGGTCCTATTTAGGTCCGGGGGTACTTGTAGAGGTGGGTAGAATCTCGATCACGAGAAAATCGTTGGTGAGCGGGAGTGTTCTGGAGGTGACTTGCCCTCAACGTTTCCTCCTTTGCCGGCTAAGACTTCTCTTAGGACGAAGAGCTCACGTAGAAAAATCGATCGCTGTATGGTCTCGCGATGATATATTTATTATTAGAAAAAGCATAAGACATTACAATAAATTAATATATATAATGTAACAGTAATAGAGTTGAAAAAAAGAAAAATATATCGCTGAGAAGGAGAAGGAATTTAGGGGAAGGCAAAAGTACATATAGAGGGGTTCTCCTGGAGCATATCACGCAGGAGTTCAGCTTTTTATACATTCAATATTTCTATTTACACTTTAAATATTACCCTTTAATAGGGTTTAGTTTATATAATCACATTTTAATCTAATGATTGGTTCCTATTTGTTTATTAATCCGATTATTTAATACTCATATTTACACTCTATTTCACTTATCGGCTTCTATTACATTTGTTATAGTTTTACCATCACTTTCACTTTAATCACATTTCTATATCATTATTCTAACTTTATTATTCTATACTTATTTTTGCTACTATTTACACTTATCATTATTTTAATAATCCACTATGTTATTATTGTATACTTATTTTAGTTTTTTTGTTATTATTTACACTTATTCTTATTTATTTCTTGTAACTATTTTTGCAATTTCACTTCTTAGTACCTAGCGTACTCCCATTTATTATTACAATTTAATTTAGCACTTATTATTATTCACATTCACTCATTGATTTACTATTTACAACTTAGTTGTTTAAGTATTGAATGCTACACTTTATAATTTTCAATAAATATAAATTAGTTATTTATGAAACTATATTTGTATGTTTATGCACTTATTTGATATTATTATTATTTAATCATGAATTTTTACACTAACACTTTATAATTATCATTAAATAAAAATTAGTTATTTATTAAACTAGATTTATATGTTTATGCACTGTACTGATTTTTTCACTTTTTTATTGTTTAGCACTTCCTTACACTATATCCGACGTCTTCATCCCGCTTTTGATGCGTTTGAAGGTCGGCGCGTTTACCGTGTGAAGGCTCGTGTCCGGAATATACACGGTTCCACTACACATTAGACCTTCGATTTCTTTTGGGGACCAAGGCCCCTCGAAGGTCCATTTGAAGTCACCGTTGCGAATTCCTTGCACTAATTTTACTTGGTTACCTCTTTCCGGACGCCGATTGATGCTTCCGAAGATTTTCAGCTTGAGCTCCTCTCCGTCGAAAAAAAGTCCTTTTTCAAGGACCTCGGTTCTCTCGGTGAGAGGCACTCCTGGATAGCTTTCATCATCTTCCGAGCACTCGTCGGTTTCCGTATGTCCGTCTTCTATTTCCTTTGTAATTGTCTTTGTGTTCTTCTTCTTTCTTTTCGATTTCTTCGGGCTGCTTTTGGGGGTTGCTGGGCTTTCCTTTTTGTCTTCCTGGCAATCATTTTCTTTGTTTTTTGTGGACTTCGGTTGTCTTTTTTCTTCATCTTGTTTGGGCTGTTCCTCTGGAGTTTCCTTCGGTTCATCCACAAACTTGATGTTGAGGACATCCTGCGACGCTGGGTTCGGGGGGAACCACAGCTTTTTCTTTACCCCATTATGTTGGAGCATGGTGTTCAGCTCCTCCGAGAAGCAACCTGGGCGTGCAAGGTTCGCCAGGTGGGCGACAATGACCATAGTCATGATCTCCTTGCACTCCATTGGCATTACCAGTTTCGGAGAAGCTCTTTCTGTTGGTGTTGTTGTATATGCTGCAGCGGCGTAAGATGTTGCGCTTGACTTTGCCTCCTTTTCCAGTTTTGACTTTTGGCGCTTTTCTCGGATTTTTTCCTTGCGTAGGGGACATCTCATGGCAAGAGCCCTGTGTTCCCCTCCGCAGTTTACGCATCTTTCCTTCTCTTCCCTGCACTCTCTCCAACCGTGGCCGGTTCGAGAGCATGCCGCGCAGGTTTGCTCTTTTTGGGGGCAGTCCCTCGTCGCATGGCTTTCCAGGGCGAGGCATTTTTGGCAGTTTTCTAGAAAGATGAATTCTTCTGCCTCAATCTGCTCGGGAGCTATCCTGAGGTAGAACCCCAGCAGACCGTCTCTCATAGCCTTTTGTGCCATTTCTCTCTTCGTGAAAATTATTTTTACGAGGCTCTTCCCAATCTTCTCCACTTTGGAGATCTTGGCCCAGGATTGTTTAGATAGCAGCTCGGCCTTAATGTCCTCAGTGGAGTTGTCCAGGAAGAAGGGGTCTACGCGTTTCAGGATGATCGTGCGACTCACGAGCAACTCGTGGGGGACGATCGCTTCCAGTCCAATTTCTTTCAGTGCAGGTCTTGCGTCTTCAGAAACAAGGACCTCCACGTCCTTGCTCTTCCAACACACCGGAGCCCACCCATTAGATGTCTCGAGGAGACGGGTTAGCTCGATATTGAGCTTTCCGACGACTTTTTCCAGCACGGCTTCCCTTGTGGGTTTTTTGTGCCCCGCAATTAACCGGAGGGGGATCCGTTTGGTGTCCTGGGGGGCCGGGGGACCCATGTCCCCCTGCGGGGACTGCTGCCCTTCCCCCTTCTGGGCCTCGCCTGTGTCACTGGAAGGTGGAGGGCCTCACTGCACCGACGTGGGGTGCGTGGCTTTTTGATTTGGATGAGGTTTCTGGCAGTCCTTGCCTAAAACTTTTCCTCCTTTGCCGGTGTAGATATTACGGAACTCAGCACAGCACAACACTCTTCTACTCAGGTACTCAGGTACTCAGATACTCCGACGCGTCTCAGCTCATTCATTCATTTTGTGTATAGAAAGAACAGAGAGGGACTGCCGTAATACGGCAGATGGGTAGTCAGAGAGGAGCATTGCGGAAAGTAATTAAGAAAGGGACAGCGAGAGTAGATAGGTCGGTGGCTATACACCGAAGCGAGGTGTTGTAGTGAGGGTGTGGGTTGTGAGGTAATTGACTGGGCGAGGGATGGGGGCAAGTCAGGGGGGGAGGCTTACAGTCCATCCGGAAACGCGTTATTCATGATGCCTTATTGGGTTATGCGAAGAATGGTACGGGTGGCAGGTGTTCGTGGGCCGCGGGATATCGCGGCGCCATCGCGTACCTTCTTACGTGTAGCGAGGTGTAAAGTGGGTCTGTTGTGAGTTTTTCAAGTTGTTTTGTAAGTCTGGTGTGAGCGTAGGTGTTGAGGGGAGTTAGTTTGTTGTTGTTGTGTAGTGCGTCCATTCTCGAGTACAGCGGCGAACGGCAAGCGCGCTTCAGAGCAGAGTTCTGAATGCGCTGAGCCTTTCGCTTCCAGGTGTCACTCGAGGCTACGAGTGACAGTGGGGCGTACGTGAGAATGGGACGCACGAGTGCTTTATATAGGTGTAGTTTTAGTTTCTTGCTCGCTGAGTAGAACCTACTCAGCGAAGTGTTTGTACGTGAGGCTCTTGCTTGTATTATGTTCTGGTGTAGGTTGAACCTGAGGGATTTGTCGAATGTTACCCCCAGGATTTTGGTGCACTGTGTATATGCGAGCCTTGTTGGGTTTTGGTGGATCATGTTTGGTGTGTGTGAGTAGATTTGTAGGTTGTGCATGAAGTGATCTCTAGCGCCGTAGAGTGTCATCTGTGTCTTCTGAGGATTCGTGGCGATCAGCCATTTGTCCTCGTAGTCTGTCTTCTCGTCAAGTATTCTTTGAGCATGGAGCGCAATTTCTTCGGGGGCCCGACCGCTGACGAGAATGGTCTCGTCGTCGGCGTAGGCCACTATGTAGGTGTGAACGCAGTTTTCTGGTGGGCGTGGGGTGTCGTTTGTGAACATGATGTAGAGTGTGGGTGCCAGAACGCTACCTTGGGGAACGCCTGAGCGTGGTGTGAAGGGTCTTGATAGGGTGTTGTTATATCTTATGTGGCATCGCCGTCCAGTGAGGTAGTGTGAGAGGAGCCTTCTGGTGCAGAGAGGTAACTCCGTGTTGTTGGCGAGTTTCCAACGGAGTCCCTCGTGCCACACCTTGTCAAAGGCCTTCTCCACGTCCTTACTGACGGAGAGAGTCTTTTGGTGTATCTGTCGTTTCTTTTGTATTCTGTCGTGTACGATGGTCACGGCCGCCTGAGTGGATCTGCCTCTCCTGAACCCGTATTGATGGGGGGAGAACCAGTCCCTCTCTTCCAGGAACTCCCGTAGGCGGCAGTTGACCATACGTTCGAGTATTTTGCCTAGGTGCTCTAATAGAGCAATAGGCCTGTAATTGTTTGGGTGTTTTGGGTCTTTGTGTTGTTTATGAAGGAGTATATTGTGAGAGACTTTGAATGTTTTGGGAAAGTGGCCTGAGGCTAGAGAGGCATTGAATAGGTGTGTGAGTGTGGGGTATATGTCTGCGGGGAGGTTATGTATCAGTGTGGCTGGTAGGCCGGAGGGGCCGGGGGCGCGTTTTGGTGTCGATTTTATGTAGTGTTTTGTTTCCTCGACGGTGATTGGAGTGGTAAGTGTAGACGTGTAGTCGAGCACCTCCATGCGTATCAGGGGGGCAGGCCTCAGCTCGTGAGCATGAGTCCGGCACCATTCCTGAATGTCTTGGAAGTGCTCCTGCGCATGTGGTTTTGGTGGGTTGTGGGTGTGTACTGTGTCCCAGTGGGACCTGAATGCGTCGAGGATGTCGTTGGTGTCTGTGAGTGTGTGGTTGTTTATTTTTAGTGTTATTGGTTTGTGTGGTTCCGTACCCAGCATCCTTTTTACGTGCCGCCAGAAGAAGGAAGGGTCCATGCAGCGGGTGTCGTCCGCAATGCGGACGACCTCACGCCACTGCCGGTTCCTATCTAGCTGCACGCATTGAAGGATGCGGGCACGTAGCTGGTTGATGTTCTGTTGTCGTGGGCCTCTGGAGTAGTGGTTGTTGTACTGTGTGATAAGTCTCTGTGTGTGTATTGAAAAGGTGAAGTGTTTTAGGCAGGTGTAGTTTTTGTGTGGTGAGTGTAGGTTACGTGCGGTGGTGATGGTGTCTAACAGTGAGCACCAGTGGTGGTCTATTTGTCCTGGATTGGTGTTCTCCAGGTCGAGGTTGTGTGGTGTGTTTGTGGATATGTGGCTTCTAAATTCAGCCCAGTTTGTATTCTTGTAGTCGTATAGAGGTGATGTGGGGATGAGTATGGGGGATGTGGATATGAGAAGACATATCGGTATGTGGTCTGATAGTACGTGGGGACCGGGTGCAATGTGTGTGTAGAAACGTGTGGCATGGTCGTTACGAAAGACCACATCCGGGGATGTGGTGCCTCCGTGCGTGCCAAAGAACGTGGGGAAGGCAGGGCCGATGTGCTCGCAGCGGTGACGCTGCAAGGCGCCGGCCAAGTAACTGCCCGCATCGTTCGTGTTGTTAGAAAGGAGTGTCGGGTGAAAAGCGTTGAGGTCCCCCGCGAAGAAGATGGGTAGATTGTGGTTGGAAAGGGCCCGGAGTGGGACTTCTAAGTTTAGTTGTAATCGTGGTGGTCTGTAATGGGTGGCCACTATTATGGGACCAGAGGTTGTGTCGATTTTGCAGGCTAGAAAGGAGGTGTCGCGTGTGTTGACGAGGGAGTGGTGTATGTTGCGCTTTACTAGGATTGCAGATCCTAGGTGCCGCGCCTGTGGGGATAAGTATGTGTGGTAGCCTGCAATGCGGAGTTTGTTGTTGGGAGGGTGTAGGCTGGTGGAGTTTAGTAGTATGATGTCGGGTCTTTGTGTGTTGAGTACCCAGTTGGCGACCGTATGACGAATACCGTGCCAACTGCGTACGTTTAGTTGTATAACACTAGTGCGACCTATTGTCGTGGTCTAAGTGCGCGGGAGGCTGATTTGCCAGGAACCGTCCCTTTCTCCTTGGTTATAGCCCAGGAGGCGTGAGGGGCGAGTACCTTGACACGTGTAGATGTTTGTTTATGGGGCACGGCCGTGTTATTGGGTGGGAAGGCCGTAGTGGGTGGAGGAGTGTGTTCTGTAGAGGTGGTGGCTTTGGGTGGGGTGGTGTCTTGGTGGGGGGAGTTCGTGGGCGGTGTAGAGCTGGAGGACGAAGGGCTGGAGGCGGTTGGAGAGGTGCAGATTATGAGGGGAGGAGTGTCGGGGGAGAGAGGAGGCGGGGACGACGGAGGGGTGGTGGAGACAGAGGGGGAGGGAGGCGGAGGAGTTGAAGGAAGGGTTGGAGGGGAAGGAGTCTTAGGTGAAGGGGCGGAAGGCGGAGGAGGAGAGGGGTGAGAAGGAGTAGAGTGGGAAGGAGTAGGGTGAGAAGGACTAGAGTGGGAAGGAGTGTGTTTAGAAGGGGAGCGTTGAGAGGGAGTGGAGGGGGAAGCAGTGGGGAGAGATGGAGGAGTGGAAACAGGAGAGAGGGGGTTTTGTTTGTCCCGTGCCTGTCTACGCGGATGGGGCTTGGGGGTGGGGTTTTGGGGGTTAGCACGGGGTGTAGTGGGCTGCGAGGGGGTTGGAGTCACAGTGGAGGCTGTGGGGGAGGAGGCTGAGATGGGTGCGAGGGGGGTGGTGGAAGTGGGAGGTAGGCGGGGTTTGGATATAGGGGTGGAAGAAGCGCGAGGAGGATAGGTTGTGTGAATGGGGGCTTGGGTAGTGGCTGAGGAAGGTGTGGGGAGAGCGTGGTGAGAGTGGGGGGCGGTGGTTCCCTGCGGGCAGGGGAGTGTACCCGTCGGGGTGGGGAGGAGTGCAGGTCTGGATGTGTGTGCGTCAATTAGGGCGAATACCTTCTCGGGGAAGGTAATTTGCTCTATGCCGTTGGAGGCGAATAGTGTGTTTAGTATGTTTGCGTATAATCGGGGGTCACCCCTCGACATGTCTTTTGCCACCGCTGAGAGCAGGGTGGCCAGGTGAAGTTTTGTTTTAGTGTTGTCGCAGGGGTGGGGTGGGGTGGGGGTGTGGTGTGGGGTGGGGGTGGGCGTGTAAAGTGGTGTGGGGATGGCAGTGTGGTGTGAGGGTGTTGGTAGTAGGGGGGGTCTCTGAGTGTTCTGAACTGGCGTGGGGGGGAGGGATGTGTGGGTGGGGTGTGGTTGCTGCAGGGGTGGGTGGGTGCGTCGGAGGTAGAACAGGGGGAGCCGGCAGCGTGGGGTTGGCAGCTACGGCGAATGACATGGTGAGGGGAGGGGGAGCGGGGGCGGGGTGTGTGTTTGTGCGTGTGTTTGGTTGTGGGTGCCTAATGGCCTCCACAGCGTCGTGGCGTGCCTTGCCTAGGTAAGGGCACCTGGGGTGGACGGCGACGTGGTCGCCGCCACAGTTTGTGCAGCGGGTTGTGGTGGAGGTGCAGGTTGTGTAGTGATGCCCCGCTACACTGCACTTTGAGCAGATTAGGTCTGCAGTGCAGGTATTGGTGCTGTGGCCGGTTTTATAGCACCGGTGGCATTGTGTGGGTCTTATGTTGTGTTGTTCTTCAATGTGTTGAGGGTTTGTGAGGGTGCCACAGACCTTGATGCCTTGGTCTAGTAGCATGTTTTTTGTGTTATCACTGGACAGTGTAATCACTGCCCAGTTCTTTGACCTATTAAAGTAGAGGTCTTTGATGACCTCCTCCCCGTACTCCTGACGGAGGTGGGAGCGAAGGTCATCATTTGTGAAGGCCAGCCACAAAGGGTTGGTCCTTGTCACTCGAATCTGGTATCTTTTCATGATACCGTCCGCGAGTCTTGTCTGGAGGTTGAGTGTGTTGAGTGTAGTGGACGAGTTTTGGTGGAAGGTAAGTGCGTCCTCCTGCGAGCGGAAGACTAGCTTGTGGCCTGTGCGTATTTTAATGATATTTGTTATTGGTGTGTCGTGGGTGGAGGCTAGCGTCAGCAGTGTGTGGTGGTTAATTGTGTCGGGTGCTGGTTGTGTGGTGCTTAATAGTGTGAGGTGGGATGTGTTCGCCATTTTTTGAGGTTTTTACGAGGTTTTTTACACTTTTTTATGGGAAGGCCCCCGCCCCGCCGATGAGGACCCCGTGAACATGACTCGGATGTGATGAAGGGTGATGGATGAATTTATGGACCTGGTTGGGCTCCTCAGAGGGTGTAAAAACATGGCGGACTTAATGATGACTGAAGCCAGAATCAACTGACTCCAGTCGGGGTGCCGCCCCCTCTATTGGGTTTTGGTTATTTAACAGTTACGTCCGACATCTCACATAGACGGAAGAGTCTCCCTCTGTGGTCCTGGACGGTGCCGCAGGGTAGGTTGTTATGCCTCCCCGCGTTTGTAACTGAATCCCAAACCAGGTTGCTTCTTCCTCTGGGTTCCGCAGCGGGGTAAGCCTCAGACCTCCTTTCCCCAGAGTTTTCAATTATGCCTTTTCTAAGTAGAACGGCATAGTTGCAACGAAGCTATATGTGTAGAGTCACGTTCACGGAGCCAGACATCACGGCGGAGCAGGGACGGGGGGGGGGGTTTAGCACGTCATATCAAGATGACGAACCAGGGAAATAAAGGTATTTTTATTCGGGGGGGGAGGGGGCTGGGGGGGGTTGACTTAAGGTCCTATTTAGGTCCGGGGGTACTTGTAGAGGTGGGTAGAATCTCGTTCACGAGAAAATCGTTGGTGAGCGGGAGTGTTCTGGAGGTGACTTTCCCTCAACGTTACCTCCTTTGCTGGCTAAGACTTCTCTTAGGACGAAGAGCTCACGTAGAAAAATCGATCGCTGTATGTCTCAGCTCCTTGCTCCCCGTCCTTATATACCCACATTCTGAGAATAATGCAGGGGCCGTCTTTTACAACGGTTGGGGCATGACTGTTCAACACCTTATTACATATTATGCAATATTTATTCTTTCCACGTGTTTCTGCTTATCCAATATCGTATTGACCTTTTGTCTTTCTTCCAAACATCTTGAGGTTTTTCACATTTAAAATCTTTAAGTTTTATATTCATAATATATTTTCACATATGATTTATTCTTCCACTGACGAGTAAGGGAAAATAATCTATATTGGTATTTTGCAGTTAGAACTCTATCTACAGGAATGAATAAATTAATATCATACTTATAAATAATTTGGAAAACAAATGCGGAATTGGAAACACGAAATACCCCCTATTTCGTATTTCCAATTCCGCATTTGTAAATGAAAATAAAATATATTCAGTTCAATGGATTAAGTCCTGTTTAATAATTCAGATACGTTTACCCTTAAATTAATCTCTTTCACTTAGAAGAAAACCGAAAATTAGGGTGGACTATATTAAATAGAGTATATAGCCTGTGTTACTATATTAAAGTATTAAATACTAGTGGAATACCTAAACTTAATGGACACTAGTAAATACAGTATATATACTTTCTCAGCATATTAGAATATTAAAAATACTATTGTAATACTTAAACTTAGGTGGGACTAGTAAATGCAAGTTATATACACTTTCTCAGCAAATATAAGTATTTGTTTTATGTTAATGACCTGGATATTGGTTTAGTTAGTAAGATTTGCAAGTTCACTGATGGCACTATGCTTTTAGGACGTGCGCTGATTGAGGAAGACCCAATCGATATGCAAAAGGATTTGGACATTCTGAGTTGGAGACCAAATGACAAGTGAAGTTCAATGTCGATAAGTGCAAGGTTATGCCTATTGGATTGAAAAATATTGATTCTAATTATACAATGCCAGGAGTATTAGGTAAAGTGCCAGAGTATCAGAGGAAAAGGACATTGGGTAAACCTTACGATCCGTGCCCAGTCGCTACCCCGCTCGCGATTCTCCTTGTTCCCATAATATTTTGTCAATTTCCCAATTTGTTTCACCTGTCTCATTAACTCGTTTTACTACTTGTTCCTGAGGGCAAGCGTAGAGAGGGGAGAGGGGTATGGGGGCTAGCTCCCTCCCATATAGTTTGAAATCGGCTTCCAGTAATCAAACACGATAAAACATTAATTGTGGTAGTCACTAAAGTGTGCTAATTTATTTTTAGATTATTCATTTTAGTGTTTGCTACTGGAAGCCGATTTCGAGCCATACTATGGGTTTCCATATGGGAGGGTCTACGCCCCCCATAACCCTCCCCGCTCGCTACGCTTGCCTTCAGGAACAAGTAGTAAAATGAGAGTTAATGAGACAGGTGAAACAAATTGGGAAATGGACGAAATATTATGGGAACAAGGAGAATCGTGAGCAGAGTAGCGACCGGGGTACGGATCGTAAGGTTTAACATAACATAACATAACATAATTTCACGGATGACAAAAGCCACAAGGTCCTATCAAAGGTCATTCGCATCTTTCAAAACCCACCAACAGAATGCATCCATAGGATTGTGTCAGATCATGCATTTACAATATACAATTCGAACCATACACAGGAATGTGTCAAAAACAAAAAGCATCATCATCAAGACTCGTCCAAATCCAAACCAATCGTAATATACAATAATAAAAAACTGCATCCACAAGAATAAGTCCAGAATACCCCCCCCCCTCCCAAAGTTAACCCTCCCTCCCCATACAATCATCTAATCTGCGTTTGAATACATTCAAGTTTGGACTGTCTACCGTCTCAGATGGCAAACTATTCCAGTAATCTACCACTCTATTAGTGAAAAAATATTTTATAACATTCAACTTGATGCTCTGTTTTTTTAATTTTTAAGTGGTGACCCCTAGTCATATTACTACCTTCCAACTCATATAACTTGCTGAAATCCAACTTATCCATCCCAGAACAGATTTTAAAAAGCTCAATCATATCTCCCCTCACACATCTTCTTTCAAATGAGAACATATTTAATACCCTCAGTCTATCTTCATATTCAAGGTGCTTCAGGGAAGGTATTATTTTTGTTGCCCTCCTTTGTACTGACCCTAGCAGGTTAATGTCATGTCTAAAATGTGGTGACCATGCTTGTATACAGTGCTCTAAATGTGGCCTAACATACGAATTATAGAGTTTAAGGATAACTTCTTTACTCTTGTAGCTAACATTGCTGTTAATGTATCCTAGCACCTTATTTGCTCTATTTTTTGCCTCAATACACTGCTTTGAAAACTTCAGTGACCTATCTACTACTACGCCTAAGTCCTTCTCATCCTCAACTGAATTCAGCCAATGCCCATCCATTTCATAGCTAAATTCCATATTATCCCTTCCCATGTTAAGAACTTTGCATTTATTAAGGTTAAAAGTCACCTGCCACTTGTGAGCCCAAGCTAATAACTTATTTAAGTCACTCTGCACTTTAAAGCTACCTTCAATTTAGTGTCATCAGCAAAAATTGAGACTTTGCTATTTACAGCCTCCCCAAGATCATTTATATAAACTATGAATAATAAAGGGCCTAGAACGGATCCCTGAGGTACGCTACTGATAACGTCCCTCCACTGTGACCTGACCCCATTCAGCACAACTCTCTGTTTCCTGTCTTTCAGCCATTCAGTTGTCCGACAAATTCAAAACTGTACCACATATCCTATGAATTTTTGATTTGTGAACTAGTCTCTTATGTGGAACCTTATCAAAAGCTTTGCTAAAATCTAAGTAAATTACATCAACATTCTCTCCCTTATCTAATTGTTTAGTAACATAATCCATAAAATCCAGTAAATTTGTTAAACACGATGTACCTCTTCTAAACCCATGTTGAGCATCATTTATTAACCTACCACACTCTAGATGATCAGAAATCCCCTTCTTAACTATTTTCTCGAGGATTTTACAAACGATAGAAGTTAAGCTTACCTGCCTAAAGTTATTCGTGTCCTCTTTACTTCCCTTTTTAAAAATTGGCACTACATTCGCTAATTTCCAATCATTAGGAATTTCTCCAAGCTCTAGTGATCTAGTATATATCTTCTCAAGAGCTACTGCAATACTATCTACACTTTCTTTGAGTAACCTAGAATGAATGTTGTCTGAGCCAGATGACTTACTAGTATCTAACTCAAATATAAGCCCTTTAATTATTTCCATGTTCGCATTAATAGTATTCAACACTATTTCCTTTGACCTAGAATTATTATCAATTAATCTATCTCGATTCTCTTCTGTAAATACTGAAGAAAAATTATCATTAAGAACCTCTACTATTTCCTCATCAGATTCTTTTAAAACCCCTTCATATCTAATAGGCCCTGTTTTATCACTGTTTGATTCGTTATTAACGGTATAATAAATAAAGAATTTTCTTGGATCTTTATTATTATTTTGAGCTAAATTAATTTCTGCTGTCCTTTTGCTTTTCTTAATAATTTTATTTAGCTCATTTCTGGTCGACCTATAATGATTTAAATTCTTAAAAGTACTTTCTCTCTGTAATCTATGGTATGCCCTTTTCTTCTCAGAAATTTTCCTAGCTATCTCTTGATTCCACCACACGGCTTCCTACATTTCTTTTTAATAGCCTTCATTAGAATACACTGCTCCTGAAATTTGTTTACTATAGTCTAAAAAGTGTCACACATCTCATAAGTCTTCTTCCCCCTGAATTCTATATCCCACCTAATCTGATTTAGCAAGTTTCGTAATTTATCGTAATCTCCCCTATAAAAATTTGGAGTTTTAGTGGAGTTTGTTGATGTTCTACCTTTGACTATTCCCAAGTTAAAATGAACCATCTGATGATCACTATTTCCCAATGCTTCGCCGACAATCAATTCCTGAACCAGGTGATCATCATTTGAAATGAAAGAACCAGATCTTAAATATTGGTACTCCTTGTTGGCTTATTAATATTTTAAGAACAGATTTTTTGAAGGTTTGAATAAGATTTTTTCTTTAAGTTCGGTTGTCACCTAAGTAGATTTCAATTTGGTATCAAAGTTATTTCTAATAATTCCTTTCTAATAGAAAAAAGAATGATGAAGTTTCGAATTTTTGTGATTTTTTAAAAACTAATAGAATTACAAATGGTGAAGTTCAGAAAATGTATTAAAATTTTGGCATGGAATTATTATTAGAGCAAATTTAGATGGAGAAAAAAAAAGAATCATGCTAGTCTGTAGGACACAAGCCGAAAGTCTTACAGCGAAGCGCAAACTCCTTCTGTTTAGGTTTATTTGAAACTTTTATTCGCAGGGCTGTTTTTTGGTATGTTTCGAGCTTTTATCAAAGTTCTTTCTAAGAGTTCAGAAAAAAATAAATATAATTACCGAATGATTTGGAATGAAAAAACATACAAATCGTGAAGTTCAAAAATGTATTAAAATTAGGGCTTTGGCGCTTTTTTATAAAACAAATTTAGATGAAAAAAGAGATCTGACGAAGGTTTTTCTATATTTTAAACCGGGTGAAATAACTTTTAAAAAAGGTTTCAGGTTGTCTATGTTGAAAAAAGATGAAGATGAAGATAAGGGTGTTCAGGGTGTTAAAATAAAGAGTCTATAAAGGGGATTAAAAAAGGCGGTTAACTAAGAAGAAGAAGCTCATCCTCGAGCTAGTTCCCGGTGGTCACAGCGAACCTCATGTTAACTTGGTTTAAGATCCAAGTTCAACTTACTATCGTCAGAAAAACTCCTCCTATCCTGGTGCATCCTAAAGCACAGAGATAGTCCTCGCCCTTGAGAAAGCCCCCCGAGTGAACTCCCCCAGCACTCCCTCCTGAGTCAAAGGATTCCCGCCTGGCTCATCGCTAGCCAGTGTGAATTATTCCCCAGAGTAATCCGAAGAGGAGAAAGGAACATTCTTTCACAATCCCGTAGTGATATCACTTCCTGCCGAAGGCGAGTGGCTCCCCCATCTGCCACACTCGCCAAAGATCTCTGTAGCTTTGAAAGCTATGCCGTCCACGCCAACCATTTGGCCGAGGAACGCGTCAACCAGACAAGATTCATGAGGTGAAGTAGCTCTTTGAGTTCAAACTCAGACTTAAACCCTTCCCAAGAGGAAAAAAGGTATTTAAACTCCAGTATCCGGTCGGTAAAGGCCGTTAGCATTTTTTTTATTGCAGTGAGCGGTGGGTCAACCGTCACTATAATTTGGAGATATCAATTTAGAAAGCCTTACTTAAAAATTATTGAAGTCATTTCTGTGTATTTAGTGTGTAGTATTTCTTTGGTTCATATTTTTTTTTTAAATTAAAGTTTTAGTTTGTTTTAACAATTTTTTTTTAATCTATCCTCAAAACGCTAAGTATGGCACAAGGAACCCTGCAAGTTTAAATCAGTAATAATCAAGATAATAATAATCACATATATAGCACTCTTAGAGAGATATAACATTAATCACGGAAGGTTTTTTTTTGGTTCAGTACGTAAACAACCCATATGTACGAACTCCTTTCCATCACTTGGTCCTTCCGATACTACGACAAACATTAACCTCGACCACTTTTTTAGTCGAATGGACGCGACTCTATAAGTTACCATGTCGGTCCGTAGGTCGGACGGTCGGATGGCAACCGTTTTACTTTTAAATGAGTATCTTTGGAAATAACATCGTAACTATTCGGCCGATTCTAACTAAAGTTGAAACCCTCATGTTGGTTTACATTTTCTTTCGAATGATATAATTGCCAAGGTCCTCTCAAGGTTACTTCAGGAATTATTTGGTAATAACTTCCTAACTATTCGGCCGATTCTAACTAAATTTGAAACCCTTTTGATGTTTTACATTCTCTTTCGAAAGATATGATTGCTAAGGTGCTTCCAAAGTTAGTTCGTGTCGTATAATTGTAAGTTGTTGCTTTAGAGCGCCAGTCTGATCCTATTAATTATGCGAGACAACAATACTTCAATATTGGCTGAGTGGACTTTTTAATTACCTTATTGTTGAGAAAGTGTCACAGCGTTTAATCCGTTTTAAGGAGAGAGCATAATTGTATTTGTTGTTTTAAGGAAGAGCCGTCTCAAACACGTAAAGATTTAGTGAAACGCCTAGGAATTATTCAACAATAAATATATATTTTAAATTTATCAATTAAGTAAAAAAAAAAAACAGTAAAAATATTTATATTCACCTAATAAGTTTAACGAGGACAAACATACTTGAAACTGGGCCTATTACAGAATCTATTCATGACCCTTTTAGAATAGCATTCAACTCCACTTTAAGCTTCACTCGTCTCCCGGTAAAGATGACGGGGTTCACTAACAATTGTTTCTACTTCAGTTAATTTAAGTATCGTAATAAACTCATACTAAAGCAATACGAATATAAATGGTCATTCTAACTTACATGAAAGGAAGGATCAGGGGTTGCCGGATGTCACTAGATGGCTTTTCTCGCGCTTCGGTGTGTTAGAGCGGCCGATGGTAGATTATCCTCGAGATGAGATGGAGGTAAGGGAATCCGATGTCTAATTCTTCGGTTTTAAGATCGCAATCTGAGAGTCACTCGAAGATGACTAGTTGTTCTATTATCTTATTTGCGAAATTCCTGTTTGGCACTAGGAATATTGGTCCTGCCAAGCTTCTTACTAAGCCTGTGCAGGATGCTTCGGGCTAGCACCGAAATAATCCTTCTTCTCTTGCTGCCGAAGTTCCTTGTTTGGCACTAGGAATGGTAATCCAGTCAGACTCCTTCTACGTTTGTAAAGGATAGTTCGATCTGGTACCGATACAAATGGTGACGTTCTTCTATGTTAATTCGACACTGGGTGACGGATCAATCTTCTCTAACTGATCCTTTATCGTCTCTCCTCGAATATCTTTCTTCTCTTGCTGCTGAAATTCCTGGTTTGTCACTAGGAATGGTAATCCAGTCGGATTTCTTCTAAGTCTGTAAAGGCTAGTTCGGTCTGGTACCGATACAAAACGTGACGTCTTTCTATGTTAATTCGACACTGGGTAAAGGGTCGATCTCCTCGATCTGATTCTCTATCGTCTCTCCTCGAATTCTCTTTCTTCTCTTGCTGCCGAAATTCCTGGTTTGGCACTAGGAATGGTAATCCAGTCAGACTTCTTCTAAGTCTGTAAAGGATAGTTCGGTCCGGTACCGATTCAAAACGTGACGTTTTTCTATGTTAATTCGGCACTGGGGGAAGGATTGATCTTCTCGAATTGATCCTTTATCCTCTCTCCTCGAATTAATCTTCTCTCTTTCCTTCAGGGGATTATTTATAGGCTGGCAACCGCCTAATCTAAGGGAAAAGGGGCACGGCCGCAGCGGGGTGAGGTCGGAGAGGGGAGAGCAAGGGGTGAGGAGGGTGGCACCGCGGTGCTTAAGTCAGCTTGTTAACTAGAGACAACACCAACTGTCCCCATCCTTAGTGTTCCTCCTGACTGGCACCGCTTTTTGGCGATTTAACCACGGGCCTTTGGATCTCGTAGGTTGTCGTGGTATGACATTACATTATATCAATACCATATTATATCTATGGGGGCGGGACCAATAACTTAAAGGCGAACTGACAAGGGACGGAACGCCACGAGTTTCGATGCGCGGAAGAGCGAGAAAAGAGTGCAACGAGGTCAGGTAAAATTTGGGCAATGGCAAAGCTCAAGGTTATTTAAAGAGGCATGTACAAAAATATAATTTTATTTACATAAAATAAGAGAATTAATGGGCAAAATTACATTGCTAAACGAGGGAGGAATTGCAGAATTGTGCATCAGACTCTGAAGTTAGAAATTAATGCGTTACAGAAGGAGACTATTCAAATGGAGAGGATTAACTCAAATGGGTTGCTGAAGGGGAAGAGGGGTTGGCTTACGGAGGATTCCGGGTGAGGTGTCAGGGTAAGGTTTCACGGATGTCTTCTGCAGGTAATAAACGTGAGGGCGAGGGCGCTCGGAGCTTCTGAGCGGGAAGTTGACGTGATGACGGTTCTCCAAGGGGGGGGGGGGTAACGTCCGGTCCAGGGGAGAGTATTTCGGCCACCCGAAAACGAGGAGGGAACGAGGAGGGCTTCGACAGGAGTTGATGAGTGGAGTCGGAAAAATCGCTCGGTGGCGATCGTCAAATGGAATTACCTCACTGGCTGGGTTAATTCCAACACACGAAAAGTTCAGCCGTCACTTTGCTTTGTTGTTAGCACCTGACTTGGAACTAGGGGAATACTTCTTGGTCCTGGCGGGACACGGTTCGAGGCTACCGCTTGTGAATGGAGGGGGGGGGGAGGCTTACCACTTTAAGCCTAACCAAATTTTAGAACCTTCTCCAGCTCATAGACGTGACTTCCGTGATGGAAAAGAAATTCCACGTGGAATCCTCCCCACATAGGTAATCCGATCCTTTGAGCACTGCTTAAGGGCCTTTGGTGGTTACCTTAGCACAGCGGCTCACTCCGACTACCTATGTGGCGGGGAGATCAAAAAGGGTAGGCAGTTAGACGGTTATTCCGCCGGCTAACGTTCCCACTACTCTCCTCATGTGGCTCGATTTTCTTGCTTTCTCCACGGAGGGGGGACTTTAATGTATACGTCCGCCTGGCCCTCCGGGAGGCTTTAGGTTGTAATTCCTCTACCGTCCGGCAAGGAGTAACCTTGCCCCACGCGTTGAAAGTTTTGGAGGTCGTAAGGTCATAAGTCAGAATAATTGAGAACACGCGACTTAGGTCTGTTGACCTTGTTTTTTGCTCGAATAACGAAATTGTTACTAGAAATAATCCCTTTAAGTTGTTGCATCCTAGATTCGATAGAGAAATAGCAATACATTTCTTTTCAATTAAGATAATATCCGCTTTAAATAGCTTGTCTGGTACACTAGTCTCTAGTACTTCAGTAAACATGTTCAAGAATAGGTTGGATCCTTACTTTACCAAAAATAACTTTACATAAAATAAAATTGGGCATATCCTGCTTATGGGCTGCCCTGGGGCGGATCCCGAGGGTCTTTGCCAGTTCTTTGTACTGTAATATTGTAATACTAAAACTTAAGGGAGACTAGTAACTTACTTGTGGGGCCCCTATCTCTCTTCTAAGAAGGCTACTACGCTCCCTAAGTAGTGGCTGGTTGTGTAAGGTTTGGTCAGTGTATATGCAGGTGTGTGATGTTGTCTGGGCTTTGGTTGTACCTGGTGCGTGTTGGTTTGGGGGCGAGGTTTATTCTGTGTTCGTGTTATTGGAGTATAGTGGAGTAGCCAGTAGGGTGTAGTGGAGTGGTTTGAATTGAGTTAAGATAGTATTAGTCTATGTGTTCTGTGTAGTGATTTCTTTGATTGGTTTATTAAAGAGTGGGGAAGTCGTGTAGGATGTTGTTTGGTGGTAGTGTGTCCAAGTATCTTTGGGTGAAGGTAGTCTGAATGGATTTGATTAGGTTGGGGGTTTGGTAGTGGCGGAGGGAGGTTATTATAGAGGTGTTGGAAGTTGTGTGCTGGGGCTTTTTTCTTTTGTCTTGGAGGTGGTGGATTTATTGTGATATAGTAGTTGCGTTGGGGACGGTTCAATGCCATGCCAAAGTGTTGGGTTCCAATCATGTCTAGAGGTGTAATTTGATTGGGAGTATTTTTGTTTCAGCATGTAAGTGTGGGGTGGGCGTACTGTGTATATATCCTATGATTGTTCTGTGCGGTTTGGAGTTCGTTCGCGTGAGATTTGGTTGTGGCTCGGGGAGACTGTCTTTTGGGGGGAACGTTTAACATCCTCTTTCACCCATTGCTAGGTCTAAACAGTCACAAAAAAGACAGTGGGAGATTAAAAGTGGTCCCAAAGGACGACCCTAGAGAGAGCATCAGTCTCTCTCTGGTTAGTGGGGTCAGGAGGGCGTGTCGCTCTGGCAGGTTTCAGTTCTGCGGGATGAATTGTTTGTAAAGAATGGTGACAAACACTTCCTGTGTCCAAAATCTGGATTACAGGGTGCCCCCTCCCCCCCCCCAAAAAAAAAACAACTGGTCACCAACTTTAGATAGGCATCACTTTTTAATTGGATAATTAAGAAATGAAGCTTATTAAACTTTTGCGTTGGAGGGGAGGGGGCGATCACCCTATATAAATGAATATTTGTAATGCTCTACAGTCCAAAGTCTTCATTATAGGATGGTCCCCCTAAAACTGACCCAAACTTTGAATAGGCCTCTTTTCTAATGAAGCCTATTATAATTTTGGACACTTTTGGGAGGCGCTCTTCCTGTACAACTCGATAATTGTAATGCTCTACAGAGCGTTTGCCTTGGATGAGCGTGTTACTTTAGGGTCATTCGCGAGTTGAACGCAACAAAGGCCAGCCACCAGGGGCGTTCGTGCGCACCCGCGCACGCTTTTCGACAGAGGCGGATGCACTGGCGGGATTCCAGCAGGATTAAATTACAGGGGTCGATTCTGTGTTTTTTGTGTACGCCAAGATCGAGCTACGCGGATCCTGACAAAAGATTCGACTCGTTTTCCTTTACACTTTTTTTAAATGGGAGACTCTTTTATTTCGCTTTATATACGCCTCGCTCTGGTCTCGCTCCCCACAGGGGGGGAGGGGGGTCTTTAACCAAAGTTCTACCGATTAGAATACTCTGTATCTGTATGGAGTATGTACTAGGTGACTGTTACAAGGTAATCCTGGTCGATTTTAATAAAGTCAAGTAAAATTGTACAAGTGCTAGCAAATATAATTTAAACCTTGCTCACCTCGCTAGGAGCGGGGGGGTTGGGGTACCCGGGGCGACTTACACCCGATAACTAGGGAGAGGTATGTCCTCCAGGCTCCAATGTCCCGGTAGTCTGAAACTAGGTTACGACTACCTAGGCTTTATTACTTCTAGTCCATTTTATGGCTTAGCTCCCTTTGTTAACCCTCTTCTCACCATTTATATATCCTCCTGGTAGCCGAGAGGGGAGGAGGGGTACCCCCTCCCTATTCCCTCGTGGGGGGTTAATGTCTGTCTTCTCCCCATATTCTTCTAGCCCCACTCCGTCAATTTTTATTTTCTTTCTTTTCACGCAACTACAAGGGGAGGTCAGGCGTAACCTAGGCAACTTTGCTGCAGCTGACATCTGGAGGATTGTGTATCCTCAAGGACCTGGTACTTGAAATAGGATCCGCATCTATATATCCCCCACATATGTTCCCCCCAACCCCCCGACACACACATTTTAACTTATCTCTCCTAACAAACTTGCCGTGGCCTCGTTGTTATTGCGCTTCAAATTCGAAGGAGAAACAAAATTCTTGTCCAAACCACCCCATAATTTCGAACTGTTTTTTTATTACTCTAAACCAAATCATGAAACTAAAGAGGGCACATACCCACAAAAGAGTGTGACCATCCCTCTATAAAGAAGTGAAAATGTTGGGAAGGTATAAATGGCGAGTCACCATTTTAAGATCGGGTCACGAAGTATCCAATGAGGGCATTGCCCACAATGAGGTACCAGGCAAGATCTTATCACAAGAGCACACAAAGAGGGCATTGCCCACAAAGAGGTACCAGGCAAGAGTGAGTGGACATACTTGTCAAAGAGCTCATGCTAGCCGAGTGGATACGGCGTTGGTCTCCCAACGTCGCGATATCGGGTTCGATTCCGAATCCCGGCATGAGCGGACACAAACGTCAGCGCACGTCGAAATTTGGCTACCGATTTATGGACGCGCTGTGCTCAGCCATGTATTCTGGTGGGTAGATCTTACACCCCTCACCTCACACATAGACAATCACAACACTGCTTTCTGCCGTATCCCCTCTGTTTGAAGTCAGCGGGGCTCTGCCAGGCGCTGCGTCTGTCTTCACGGCCGAGCTGGTGGTAATACACCACTCGGTACGGGAGATTACACGACGTGCCCGGTTCGGAGACCGGATTGTGATCTATAGCGACTCACAAAGCGCCCTGAGTGCTCTCGGGGCATTGGAATCTCCGCATTCCCTGGTTCGCGATATCCGTGACGCCACGGTTTTGGCAAGCCAGGTGGATGTCGAGATTATCTTCTGCTGGGTTCCTGGACATGTAGGAATTGCGGAGAATGAGGGCGCCAAAGAGTCCGCGAGGACTCTGCGACCGGACCAGCGTTTCGATCTTCCTCACACCGACTACATGACAGGAATACGGGCAACTTTTCGGGTTGCTTGTCAAAGGAGATGGGAGACGGTCGAAGGGAACTTAAAGTTGCGTGCCATTGCGCTACGACTGTTCCCATGCCCCCCCCCCCCCCCGATTCCGCGACGGCTTCAAGTTGCTTTCTTTCGTCTCCGAATTGGACACACTCGCGGGACGCACCGCCATTTGATGGAGCGCTCGCCAGCACCCTACTGTGAAGACTGCGTTGTCCCCCAGACTGTTCGACACATTCTTGTTGAATGTCTTAATCTGGGTGATCTCCGCGCACGTTACCTGTCCCGGTACCGGGATGGGCGGGGTCGCTACCGCCTGTCCCTTGTACTCGGGACGAGTTCGTGCACATTGACTGGTGGACTTGTAGACTTTGGGGGGAGGCCGGCCTTCTCCCCTTTATTTAACTAGGTTTGGGTTTTGTTGTTGTTTTCTCTGTAGGTCGCAAGCTCCTGCGCCGGGGGAAGGCGGACCTCCCCCTGACGCCGGAGCTTGCTTCCTGATTGGTGTCATTTCCCTATTTATCGTTGTTGTTTTTTTCATATTCCTATTTTAAAGTAGCCTCGTGCTAGGCTGCCGTGATTGCGGCGACTTATGCCCAAGTGGGTGGTCGCCAGATAGGCTCCAAATTTTTTTTAAAAACCTTCCCTTTCCCACCTTCACAACACACACACACTCTATGTTCCAAGGACTCCTGCCGATGGGTATCTATATCCACATACCTCTGACGCGGAACAGGCCTTTAACCCCCGAGGTGACGAAGGCTTCCACCCGAATGCTGTTAGGTGTCAAAACATAATACTTGCTGGCACCTCTCCCCAAAAGAGGGCCGGCTCCTGGGGCCCTCTGGCCGACCAGCGATTGTCATACTGACCTTATATAAATTTCATTATTGGGTCGGGGATCCTCCCAGTATCATGGAAGGATTGGCGCTTACTAACTAACTAACATACTTGTCAATGAAAATCACGCAGTTTACGAAGCATGACCAAACACTTGACCCTTTCTCGCACTCCCCTTTAGTTAAGCTCCAAAAGGGAAGCAAAAATGTCCACGGCGAAATTACAGGAACCTAGTTGATAAATTATTAGTAATTACCATTTAATTATCAGCATAATTGCTATAACAATCATTAAACCGTTATAATTATAATCATTGACATTATCATAGTTATTTTTTACCTAAAAAAGTGAAAACCAAAATGAAAATATTCGCCAAAGAACGAAACTTTGTAAGGAGGTGAAGTGAAAATGGGCATAACCTGAGTTAACACGGGGTACTGGGCACCAGCAAAGAGGTTAACTTTCCTTAGAAATGGCCTCGTTTAGCAACGGAAGAACGTACCTCCGAGGAGATTTTGGACCCTTTTTAGCTTGAACAGAACTGCAGCCCAAAACACATTTTAGTCCTCTGAGTGTACCCGTAATCAACCCTCTTTAGGACCCTACCTAGTCCTCTAATTGCACTCGTAGTCAACCTGTTTAGGACGCTCCTTCGTTCCCTGACTGTACTCAGAGATAACCTGTTTGGGAGCCTCTCTAGTCCTCAGATTGTACTCGTAGGCAACCTGTTTAGGGCGCTCCCTAGTCTCCTGACCCTACTCTTAGTCAACCTGCTTCATACCCTGGCTTCAAAACCTTCTACTTACAGAATTGACTGGACATTAGCCGAAAACCCACTCTTATCAATGAGGGTATGACTGAACTGGTCAATACTTGATACAGGCCCCAAGTTCCATTATTGTACGCAAGTCAACAACAACAAGCTAACCTAATTTACCTTACTTACCCCATCATAAAGTTTTAAAAAAGCTAAAAGGTAAGCTGACATTTAATATAAATTTATATTAATATTTTTCTTACGATTTTGTAAAGATAAATCATCCTAAGGTTTTTTCGACCCTAACCTAACCTAACCTAATTCAGAATTGGTTAGGTTAGATTAGGTTAGGATAGGTTATATTAACGTCGAAAAAACATTGGGTTCTTCATCTTTCATTATCTTTTTTTTCTTTGAATTTGGTGTTGGTACATTTTATATCAGACTGATGCCTATATTAAATAATGACTGAGCAACTGTCTTAAACAATATATCTATTAACTCTGACTTTGGGGGCATACACATTTTTCCTCCCAATCTAAAATTAGTTCGGTTTTCAAGACTTTGTCGCCCTTGGACTTCAACAGAACTAAGTCACCAATTCGACTAATAAAATACTACCTCTTTTTATTCTAATATTTAAATTTTTGCAGGATTATTTAAAACGTTTTCTCTTATTATGGCGCAATTTCGTCTCCTCAGCTAGATGGCTGAATAGTCGGATACTCGAGTGAGTAACCTGTGACATCTTTAGTTTTACGATATCCTTTGGTTTGTTTGGAATCATAAGCATTGTTTCCCCCCGTTAGAAAATGACAACGTATGAACTTGTTAGGGAGGTGCAAAATATCGAACTAGCAATCAAGTATTTGCAAGAAAGAGGTGATGTGCATCAGCAGAGAATTTGCAAAAATGGACACAGCATTAAACTTTCGTTGTCCCACTACCCACCAGTATGGCGCTGTCACAAACAAGGGTGTAAAAGCAAATCCGGATTAAGGGTTAGAAGGGTCAAAAATACCTATGGAAACAATCATCTTTTTCGTTCATGCATGGTGCAACAACTTAACAACTACTGTTTTTTTGTAAAGAAGAACTAAAAATGCCATGCAATGCTATTACGGACTGAAAGAACTATCTCTGTGAAGTGTGTGCAATTTCGTTAATCCAAAATCCAATAAAAATCAATGGAAATGGATTGAGAGTAGAAATAGGTGAATCCTTCTTCTCACGAAGAAAGAACAATGCCGGGAGAGTTTTACCAGTTTAGTGGGGTTTCGGAGGGATTTGCAGGGAAACGCGCAAGTGTTTCATGTATGCAGTTACTGATAGATCGACAGAAACTATTATCAATAACACTGTCTAACAAAATTTAACTCTTTGTCGACTACAAAGATTAGAATAACATTTTTTTATGTAGTTTTATGTATAGATTTAAAAAATGGAAGTCATTTTTATCGAAATGACTACAGTTTTTTCTAAGTTGTTAATTACTATTTTTGTCCAATTTTTAAGATTTTAACGAATTTCATTCTTTTATTTCTTATTTTCAGGTTATTTAACTAAATTAAATTTTAAATAAAAGCAACAATTTTAATTAAAATGCCAAGAGAACAGTGTAAAAATAGCCCAGATAAATTCTGCTACATATGTGGTTCAGTAACATTTAAAAAAAATCAAAGAAAAATTTCTTCTCTAGTGAAAAAACTATATAATTTGTATTTTGGATGTAAAATTGGCGACCAAGATAAACCATAGGCACCACATATATGTTTCCCGACATGCTTTGATTCTTTATAAAAATGGTCTAAAGGGAAAATAAAAAGCCTTCAATTTGGTGTTCCAATGGTATTGGCGAGAGCCCCAAGATCATGCCACTGACTGCTATTTCTGTTTGGTAGACATACAAAGTAAGTAATTGTTTATTGTCCACTGTACCTATATTTTAAGGTAGTATACTGTAATATTATTTGTTAAAAATATAAAATTAATTAAGTTTAGGACCACTTTATTGTAATCACACATATGCACATAACTTTACGTTTTATGCATATAATTTCCATACTTTTAGGTAAAACAACGAAGTGCGCTTCAGCTGTGGTATATCCCAACCTTAGATCTGCTATTCGGCAGATACCTCCCTCAAAAGACATTCCAGTACCTGAAAGACCTGCAGAAATTGTTTTGTCTAACTCCGATGAATCAGATATGGAATCATGTGAACCAGAAACTGAAATTTATGTTCCTTAAACTGTTGATACTACTCCAAAACCTTTCTCATAACTTGATCTAGATAATCTTGTAAGAGGTCTAAACTTAAGAAAGCAACACAGTGAATTATTGGCCTCCAGACTGAAATAAATCAATTTAGTAGCAGAAGATGTTCGAACTACTAAGTTTCGCATTCGTTCAAACAATTTACAAGACTAATGTTCATTTGGCAACAATTTATGCTACTGTAATAATATTCCACGTCTCTTTGAAGAATTAGATATACATTATGAACCCATTAGATGGAGACTTTTCATTGACGCTTCTTTATATAGTAGTAAAGCCGTACTTCTGCATAATGGAAATAAACTACCATCGATACCAGTAGCTCACTCTGTTGTTTTGAAAGAAATTTATGAGAATTTAGATTTCATTTTAAAAAGCATTAAATACAGTGAACATAAATGGTTGATTTGTGCTGACCTTAAGGTAGTAGCCATTTTAAATGGCTTGCAGTCAGGCTACACAAAATTCATGTGTGTTTTGTGCCAGTGGGACAGTAGAGCTCGGGGAGAACATTTGATACACTCAGAATGGCCTTTAAGAGAAGAGACAAAAGTAGGTTGTCATAATGTCATACGTGAACCATTGGTTCCTAAGGAAAACATAATTTTGCCGCCACTTCACATAAAATTAGGTTTAATGAAAAAATTTGTGAAAGCCTTATAGCATGACCAGCCATCCTTCTTATATTTAAAAACAGATTTTTTTTAAGATTAGTGATCCTAAAATTAAAAAAGGAATTCGACAACTTATAGTAAATAGTGAGTTTGAGGTAAAATTGAGCAAGCAAGAATTTGAGGCCTGGCATAGTTTCAAAGGTGTATGTAATGGTCTCCTTGGAAGGCACAAATCAGAAAATTACCACATTCTTGTTCAGAATTTGATTAGTTCTTATAATGAGTTGGGATGCAATATGTCACTAAAAGTGTATTTTTTGCATTCCTATCTGTCTTTCTTTCCAGATATTGCTACTATAGAAAATCGTTATACAAAAAAATGGAGTTCTGCAATGCTTGCTGACTTCTGCTGGACCCTTCACAGAGACAGACAAGATGTTGTACATAAAAAGAAGCCTAAATATTCTAAAAATATATGAGTATTGTATAGATTTCAGCAATTTTGAAAAATCTTAAATCTTCAATATTCTTTTAAATATATTTTTATAATACCACACTCTGAAATGTATTAAAAGGACATATTAATTTCTTTTGATGAATAAGCTTTTTATTTCCACTTATCTTTGTACTTTTTGTCAAATAAAATAAAAATAATAACAAATATTTCATACCTCTATATACTGAATAATCTAATATTACTAAAAAAATAAATGTGCAGATTACAAAAAAAAACGAGGTAATTTCATGAAAAATAAAGGTCATTTTCGTAATCTACGCAAAAAACTACGATAGAAAACTACTTTCTCATTTCTGTAGCAAAATCATTGTTAGACAGTGTAATTAAAGAATGTGTATTGCCTGGCATGACTATTATTTCTGATAAGTGGCGTGCATACAATGGAATTGATTCCTTGCCAGAGATGAGGTATCAGCACCTTGACTGTTAACCACTCGCAGAACTTTAAAGATCCAAAAACAGGTACCATCACAACCCAAATAGAGTCGCTTTGGGCCAAGGCGACAATGAGGAATAAAATGGAATGTGGAACCGCTCCTTCTCTGATCGACTCCTATATTGCGCGACGTTTTATGGAGGCAACGAAATAAAACAAAATACTTAATTGCTCAAATTTACAAAGACATTGTAAAGTTATATGCATTAAATAATGTTTATCGTTTACTTTTTTTTTACTTTCCTTAACTTTTTTATTTTTTTTATTTTTCTTAACCTTTTTCTTTTTTTTTACTTTCCTTCTATTCGCTCCACCAAACCACCCAAATAAATAAAACAAAAATAATCCCATCCCTCGATCCCCGCGCATGAGAAAGGCAGTTCAGACATCTATCTGACGAGCTACTCACTCGAGTAACCACCGGATGTTCAGCCATATGGCTGAGGAAACGAAATTGCGCCATAATAAGAGAAAAGATACCAATCAGCATTTCAATAATAAGAAGAAAAAAAATAATGCATTCCTTCGCTGAATCCAAAATCGCTCTCTGGTGCTGTTTGTATAAGAAGTGAGTTTCAGTCCCTGGTACTTTGCTATTTCGATCAAAAGGGCAAAGTTTGGCACTGGAAGTAACCAGATCCTTGAGGTGGGATATGTATGGATTAAATTAATAATCGTGTGTAATTATAATCTATTTCTTAAGATTTTTTTTTTGTAAAAATAAGCGTTTGAATCTTTTTCAATTCCATGAATGGTTCTTTCCAATAGTTCAACCAATGTTGCTCTGCCCCAAATTGACCTGAAATACAAAGAGATAGTTGCTAAGGGCATTGCATTAAGTAACGCTATCTTTAGGATCATTACTCACTTTAAAAAGACTGTTTACACTCCTGTGAAGAAGTCTGGACGCTCAAATGAATACTGAGATCAACTCCCGGTAAGATCCCACCGCAAGGATCTGGTTGCTTCCAGTGCTAAACTTGCTCATGATTGAAAAAGGGTAGGTGTGAACGCTTCAGCGCGCATAGTGAGGCGGGGACCTTTCGGCAAAGGTGTAAAGTCGAGAAGAACTGTGAAGAAGCCTCATCGTACCAAGAAGAACCTTTCGGATAGGCTCCACTTCGGCAGGAAATATAAGGAATGGACTGTTGAAGACGGGCAAAGTGATATTCTCTGATGAAGTTCCCTTCCGCTTGCTTGGAGATTTTGGAAGATCCCTCGTTAGGAAGAGAAAAGGCGAGCGCTTTCGCGCATCCGGGCACTTCCCATGTCAGGAGCTGCTTCTTACCTAAGGGAACTGGAGTAATAACAATTTTGCCCAATAACACTGTCAGGAGCTCAAAATGGTATTCATGCCTGCTTCATCAGCACCTATTTCCAACAGTTTAGAATCAAATTGAGGATGATAACTGTATTATTTTCAGCATGATGGTACACCTTATGACAAAGCGAAATTAATAACGAATTTCTTGGCTGAAAATGTGAGACAACTTTTTGGACCTTGGCCTGGGAATTCTCCATAATTGAACCAAAGAGAGAATTTGTGGGCGATAATGAAATTGGCGGTTGATAAACAGAAGCCATCCAATCGTGAGAAGTAGCGGGAGATTATTGAACAAAAATGGAGTAATATCAGTCAAGATAACATCACTAATTTGGTATCCAGCGTCCCAAAACAAATTGAAGCCGTCCTGAAGAACAAAGGACAGACCATGAGATGTGATCCCAGACTTTTAGTTGCCCTGGAAACCAAAAAGTCACTAAAACCTCCCCCCATAAGTAGTCAAGCCTTTTAGAACCGAGATTGGCCACAGGGGGGTGTTCAACCAATTAAACACAAGGGGGTGGTCAACCCATTAAGCACAGGGAGGGGGTTATTATGACTTAAATCTCTCTCGCCAGCATTAGGGGCCCAAACACCCAGGACCCTTCAAAGGCTTGAGGGCGTTATTTATAGAGGTTCCAAAGCCTATTTTCTACCAAAGAGTTCAAGTCAACTCAGTGAGCCCGGATTTCCTCTACTGGGTTTAACATTCTACAGAAGGTACCTCGACCTCTCCCTCCCTACGGGGATATGGACTGGGATGCCACCATGTTGCAGAAGATAAATCGATGTTTGTGTGCCTTCATTTCCTCAGCACTCATAAGTATATCTACGGCTCTATATCATTTAAAAAAAATTCCTTTCTACATATTTACCATTATCTTTACTAATCTTGCTTTACAAACGTTCAGGGGGGGAGGGCCTCGTTTGTTTTTATTTTTAAGTAACACCAACAAACCATCGTCGAGCGACGTCTGCCACTACAGTAAAGACCCTTCACTAAATCCACCTGGAGAAGTTGAGGCCGGATTAATTAAATGACGACCAGAAGCAACCGTTGCCGATTTTAATAATATCGTAAGTTTCCGATCGAATTTGGAGCAAAAATACTAACCTAACCTGACCTGACCTAACCTAACATGACCTAAACTAAGCCAACTTAACCTAACCTAACCTAACCTAAGCCAACTTAACCTAACCTACTCTAGCCATGCTAATGCTTTTAACCTTAGCTGACATTGGATAAAGCTACAGTAGTTGGCACTCGGAAGGTTGCACAGCAACCTTTGGAACAACCTGTAGTCCGCCCTTGAAAAAAAGCGAACAACGAGTACCGTCACGAAGTATTCCCGGTAAAGACAGTGAGTTGTTTTAATCGTTTTGGCAAACTCAAATATGGCAACTTCATATAGAATAACCTAATAATATTTGGGTTACGACCTGAGTCGAATACCACTTCTCACCATGAGCGAAGTTGATACACATCGGGGGAGGTTAGTCACAGGATGGGGCAGTTCTGATTCGTCGTTCGGGTCCAGAGTTAAGCTGTATGTATACTACTTCAATCAGCCGTGCAAAGGCTGTTCGAAAGAAGAACGAAACAAAAAGGCCTAATGTTTAGACGCGTTCTTACTGCACAGCCAATTTAGTCGACTGCCCAGTCAGATGTAGCCAATTTAGTCGACTGCCCAGGCAGATGTAGCCAATTTAGTCGACTGCCCAGGCAGATGTAGCCAATTTAGTCGACTGCTCAGGCAGATGTAGCCAATTTAGTCGACTGCCCAGCCAGATTTACCGTGTATTGCAAAAGTCCTGTTAAACTTCTTACGACGCTCACGCCAAAGCAAACAATGATAGTTTTGATGAAGTTAAACAAGTCTTTATTTTTTTAAACATAAATTTGTTTAGATTGAAATATTAACCCATGTGGTCGCCCTTGGCGGCGAGCACGCCCTCCACGCGAGACCTGAAGACCGTGCCCACGTTGTGGACGAAGTCCTTCCTCATGCTTGTCCACACGCGGTTGACGGAGGACTTCAGCTCGTCGAAGTTGCTGTGGCAGAACTTTTAGGCCATGCCCTCGACATGTGCCCACACGCTGTAATCGAGGGGATTGAGGTCGGTCGAATGCGGCTGCCAAAAGTCCTTCGACCAGACGTTCATGTTCGACCCCGACCACTCTTGCACGGTCTTGGCCGTGTGGGGCGGGGCACCGTCCTGCTGAAACACGTATTCCGCCTTCTTCGTGATCTTTCTCACCCAGGACACGAATTGCGTGGCCAAGATGTCCCTGTAATCGGCTGTGGCGAACCACACCAGAGGCATCTTTTCGACATTCGAAATCACGACGCCGAGTATCATCACGGAGGTCGGGTGCTTTGGTCGTGGACACGTAGCGGACTTCGGAGACGGCCTGACCCAGGCTTACCACGCGGTCGTTCTGTTTGTTGATGAACTGGCCGACCGTGGAAGGTTTTTCATCAGAACAAAACCTCTGGCTCTAAAAAGATAAAAAAACACACACGAGTGTAACATAACTTATGTAAACCCCGGTAGCCAGTTTGGTTGTCTGCCCAGCCAGATGTAGTCAATTAGTCGATTACTCAGCTAGATTTAGCCAATTTCGTCGACTGCCCGGCCAGATTTAGCCAATTAGTCAAATATTCAGCTAGATTTGGCCAATTTAGTCGACTGACCAGCCATATTTACCTAATTGGTCGACTACTCAAGAAGATTTATCAAGTTTAGATAACTGCCCAGCAAGATTTAGCCAATTTAGTAGACTGTCCAGACAAATGTAGCCAACTTAGTCGATTGCCCAGCCAGATTTAGCCAATTAGTCGATTACTCAGCCAGAATTAACCAAGTTAGTAGACTGCCCAGCCAGATGTAGCCAATTTAATTGACTGTCCAGCCAGATTTAGCCAATTTAGTTGAGTGCCCTGCCAGGTTTAGCCAATTTAGTCGAGTACCCAGCAAGATTTAGCCAATTAGTCGACTACTCAGTCAGGTTTAGCCAGTTTAGCTAACTACTCAGCCAGATTCAGCCAATTTAGTAGACTGTCCAGTCAAATGTAACCAATTTAGTTGATTGCCCAGCCGAAATTAGCCAATTATTCGACTGTCCACCCAGGCTTAGGCAGTTTAGTTAATTTCCAAGCCATATACACTCAAATTAGTCGACTCTCCAGCCAGATTTAACCAGTTTGGTTAACTTTCAAGCCATATTCAGTCAATTTAGTCGACGGCTTGGTCAGATTAAACTAATTTAGTTAACTGCCTAGCAAAATCTAGCCAATTTATTCGACTACTCATCCAGATTGAGCCAGTTTAGTTACCTTTCAAGCGATATTCAGTCAATATAGTCGACTGCCCATTGAGATTTTGGCAGTATAGTTAACTGCTCTGCCAGATTGAGCCAGTTTAGTTAACTTCGAAGCCAGATTTAGTCAATTTTGTCGAGTGCCCAGCCAGATTTATCTAATTCACCTGACTGCCCAGGCAGATTTAGCCAGTTTAGTTAACTACCCAGACAGATTTAGCCAATTTAATCGACTACTAGGCCAGAAAGAGCCAATGTAGTCGACTGCCCAACCAGATGTAGCCAATTTAGTAGATTTCTCAGCCAGTTTTAGCCAGTTTAGTTAACTTCCAAGCCAGATCCATTGAATTTCGTCGACTGCCCAGCCAGATTTAGCCAGTTTTGTTAACTGCCCAGCCAGATTTAGCCGATTTAGTCCACTGCGCAAAAAGATACAACCAATTTTGTCCCCTAAATGCATCACTCATCGCTTCCTCCTCCTATGACCTCAATTCCCTGACATTAATACGGAAAATTGACAAGCGAAGGTCAAACCAATGTCCTGCGCGTGAAAGAGTTCGGGGTCGCCACCGGCGAATTATGAAAGGAAGCAACTTTAAACAAGCTCAACACACCTAAGTCGCGTGCTCTCACTTATTTTGATTTATGAGCTTCAAAACTTTCAATAATTCCCGGACTAACCTTGAAAGGACTTTGGTAATTATATCGTTCGAAAAAGAATGTAAAACAACATGAGGGTTTCAAATTTCGTTAGAATCGGCGATTTTGCTAAAAATCTCATTGGAAAGTAAAACGGTTACCATACTACCAACGAGCTACCTAAGACCGACATAGTAACTATAGCGACTAAAAAATCAGTCTAAAAATATATTCTCAGATGTCTTTCTTCCCTATTGGAATCAGAGTCAATTTTGTTTTCGTGTTTGTTTGATTCGCGTTTTGTTTATGTGTATGTTTTATTTATAATTTGTTTATTTCTTTCTTTGTTTGATTCCCAATTTGTTTTTTTGTTTGTTTGATTCCCAATTTGTTTGTTTATTTGTTTGATTCCCATTTAGTTTGCTTGCTAGACTCTCATTTAGTTTGTTTGTTTGAGTCCAGTTTTGTTTGTTTAAATCCCGTCTTGTTTGTTTGATTCCCCTTTTGTTTGTGTTTGATTTGGCTTTTTGTTGATGGTCGTTCTTTGTTTGCTTTTGGGGGCATTTGTTCGTTTGTTTTTTGCTTGCATACTCGCAATCCCCTTTAAACACGAAGGCCATCGAGGCAGGACCTACAGTTTAACCGGGGATCCGAACGAGGGCTCGCTACGAAGCAGCCCTCCAAGAAGAGACGCCCGAATCGGGACTCCATCCCGCGCCTCACCACACCCATTGTAGCTTAACTTCGTTCAACGTGATTGTGGGCTTTTGCACTCGTTTAAATCACTCTTTGTTTGTGGTAATCGCGTATAATTTATATTTATTTAAAAAAAAAATCATGGGTTGTTTAGATGAGGTATGTACAGAACTTGGTCAGGTTTCGGTGAAAGTGAAGATGTTTGAAAGGTCCAAGCCCGGAAAAACTACTGAAGCGGTAAGTCACGCAACTCTCCCGACTCTGCCTCTATTGATGCAGTTGACATCTGGAATATTCCGTCTCCTCCCTGGCTAAATAACGTCCACACATTTTCACCTCCTCCATCTTTCACCCTTTCTTTGCCGATCCCTCATAAGAGCGCTCGTTGGCTTTCGCCTTTTAGTTTTAAGTAATCCTACTAACTCCATTTATTGCGATGAATAGCGCTAACCAACAGAGGCACCAGCGCTGTCGATAGCAGCCTATAGATTCCTTCCTTCCGCTCGACAAGGTGGCCTCTTTCATCATTACCCGCAGGAAAACAGAAGTACTGGGAGGGTGGCTATCCCCGCGCCGTCAAGGTGTTCGATGAACAATTGCAGCACCGGTGAATTGTGAGAAAGTTCTCGACGACGGAGGGGGACAAAGCCCCCCCCCCTTAATAAGAAAGATAAAGGCGTCACGCATCTGTCGGCGTCGGTGAAGGGGTCGCTCGGATTTGCATGGCGCGTCCGGCGCTGCCATTCCATTCCTTCACCTGCCACGTCCAGATGGCGGAAACGCAAAGGCATTCCGGGGCATCTTCCCGCGAGTCGCAGGTGCTGCACAGTGGCGCATTCCACGCATATTTGCCCTTTGTTGCGTGCCGCTGCCCCTGGGTGATCGATCCCACGCTTAGGAGCGCATTCCCACAGGAGAGACCGATTTTTTTTGGTACACGCCGCGGGAAGGCGCTCTTAAAGGAGATCTCGCACCTGGAAGCGCGTGTTGTCCACTCGTTCTAAGTGTGTCGCCATTCACTCGGCCACGTGTAATTCATTCATAACTATCCACTAACCCCTCACACATATCATATATATATATATATATATATATATATATATATATATATATATATATATATATATATATATATATATATATATATATATATTTCTCTCAAAGTAGTACGAGAGAATGATGAAAATGAATCCATTAAACCACATTGAAAGAGAAAACGGAATAATTTTTCCTTGCAGTAATATTTTTATTACCTTTTTTCGAAAAATCCGTGCAGAGAAGAGGTTCGAACCAGGCACACTGAGGCAGCGAGCACCGCTTTGATCTCAGTTAAAAGTATACCGTTAGTACACTATGCTGGTTTAATGGATTCATATATATATATATATATATATATATATATATATATATATATATATATATATATATATATATATATATATATATATATATATATATATATATATTATTTATTAGGTCAGAACAAAAGTAATGTCCAATTTTTTTAGAATACAGTTTTAGATAGTATTTATTGAATGTTACAATTTGTAATTTATACCTTTTTCTTTCAGATTATACAAATATTGTTCATAATCCTCTGAATTCACTTCTATATTCTTCCCATCTAAAGATCGCATAGGACATGTTTTACTCTACGAGTTTCATAAAGGCGTCAATGCAAGTACAACGGCCAAATCCATTCAGAGCCTTTATTGGTAATGATGCAGTAAATGAAAGAAGTTGTAGGTGGTGGTTTTCCGGTTTCCGAAGTGGGGATTTCAGTCTAAAAGATGGACCCATAGAAGATCATCCAAAAGAACTTGATTCCCAAGAGTTGGAAGCTGTTGTCACAGCAAATCCTGCGACAACTTTTAGGGAACTCGCAGAACAATTTAACGCAACTCACACGACTGTCCTACGCCAACTGAAAAGGATTGGAAAGGTCTCAATGATTGTAAAATGGGGTCCCGATAATCTGCAACAGCGTGTTGCTTGCTGGGAGTTATTGCTTTCACAACACCTTCAGACACCATTTTGGGGACAAGCTTGTTACTGGTGATGAGAAATGGATCTTTTATCATAACGTGAAACGCCGCCATTCGTGGATCAGTCGAGGAAGCAGAATTTCTCAACAACCAAGAGGAGGATTTCATCCAAAAAAGATCATGTTGAATGTCTGGTGGAATATGGATGGAATTGCCCATTACAAACTGTTAGACAACAATCGAACGATTAGTACTCATCTTTACTGCAATCAACTTCATCGTTTGAAAGCCGCCTTGGGCAGAAGGCGACCCTCCTTGCTCAACAGAAGAGAGGTCATTCTCCATAACGATAATTCCCGTCCTCACACAGTTCGAATGACCAAAGATCTCTTGAAGGAGCTCGATTGCTTTATCCTTCACATTTTCTTGACCTTCCTCCTTCGGATTATGACTTATTTAGAGGATTACACAACCATTGGATGGTCTTAGGTTGACATCGAGAGAAGAGGGTGAAAACGAGTTTTTTGCAACAAAACCTAAAGAATTTTATAAACGTGGCATTTATAAACTCGTTGACAAATAGAATGAGGTTCTAGAAAGCAATGGAGGTCATGTTTAGGATTAAATATTTCCATAGTCATGAGTTTTTCATTTTTAATATATACCCTAAAATAGGACATTACTTTCGTTCCAACCTAATATATATAGAGAGAATAAGTAAAGGCAAAACCTATATAATTCAAATTTAAAAAATATTTACTGTAAATAACGTTGTAGTATTGAGGCGTGTAAATCTATGCCGCGTGCTGCAAGATTGGCTTGTAATTGATTTGAAGCAATTTTAGGATTGTGTCTGGCTCCATCATCGACCGAACATCTCTATAGCTCCTTCTTTCGTCGACCTTCACGTGAATGATTTACTGTAATGACATTAGATAGATAGTTTACAATAATTTTTATTAAAGAAGAAAATATAATTTTGGTATTGGATATTATTTTTAGTCGCGTGCACGCGATTCTATGTTACCTCGTCGGTATGTATGTCGTTTGGTCGGATGATAATTTACTGTTCAATGAGTTTTGTAGCAATAACATAACTATTCGGCCAATTCTAACGAAATTTGAAACCCTATGTTGTTTTACGTTCTCTTTCAAATGATATAATTGCCAAGGTCCTTCCAAGGTTAGTCCGGGAATTATTAAAAGAAAACTAACTATGGACCGGATTGGCCCACTTGTTGGAAGTTTTGAAGGTCGTGAGGTCATGTGGTCGTGAGGTCATAAGTCAGACTAATTGAGGGCATGTGACTTAGGTCTGTTGACCTTGTTTTATCTTATTCGGACAAAATTATCTGCAGATATTCGTTTCGCGGATCCAATTCTGTGTCTTGAAATGAGATTCAACATTACTAAAAACGGAAGTGAAATTTAAAAAGAGAAGTGAGTGATCTCTATCAACGCGGGAGTTAATTCTTGTCACGGTCTAGAAAGAGGAGTGCTTGATGAAGTGAACTGAGTGGATTCAGGTGAATTAAAGTATTTTTTTCGGTGGGTCGACTGTGGTGAAGTTATTAAGGGCGCGGATGACAAGAAAGGAACAGAGAGCGGCGGATCGAGACTGTAGCTGTCTGATTGTGTGTCCATCAAGGAGTGTTTGATGAAGTGAATGAGTGAAATTAAGTGAGTTTAAGTCTTCTCTCGGTGGAAGAAGTGAACGCGAACGCAAATGGAAAGAAGTCGTCCTTCCTGATTGATGTGTTATACTGTGTATCGAGAAGGGCGAGAGTGGGTATTTATGTGGAGGGACATGGGCGGGGCTGACGCAATATCTTATGTATGTGTGCTTGTGATAAATCAGTTTGTGTATGTCCTTAAGATTGCGGGTGTTTTAAGTTAAAAGGCGAAAAGTGGAGAGGCAGCCTCCACATCTGTTGAGCATATTTCACTTTTTCCCTCTGAAGCTCTATTAAAAATCCAGCAACCCCAAATTGATCCAGGAATCTCAGTAGCGTGTCAAGATTATTTATTCTTTGATGGCTGCTTTCCACAAGGGGGCACCACCTGATGGGCGGTGATGACTGCCTTCAGTGGCTCATTGGAGGCTGGTTTACGGGATCTTACGGCCTCTTTCAGCTTTTCCGCTGGATTCATATCCAGAGAGTGAGATGGCCAGTCCATCACCCTAATTTTGTTTCCCCAGAGTTTGACCTACTGATTAAAGTGGGTTCCGAACCACGAACATCTACAGCGTATAGAAGCCACCGGGAAGGCGACCCGAAAGGTAGATGCACACTTGTGACATGGAGCATTGTTCTTCTGAAAAAATCCCATTGGGAAGGTCTCGGGCTGATAGCAGCATGTAATCCCTCAGGACAGCTTCGTACTTCTCTGAATTTATGGTGTCATAACAAACGGTGAGACGACCCATTCCTGAACTTGGCATAAAGTCCCATACCACTACAAATATTCCACCATGCTTTACTGTTGGCACTCTGTACTATCGATTTCAATGCTCCCTTGGCCTCTTGTGGGCTCTAATGATTCCTGGGGTCGAAAACAACTGGAACATGGACTCTTTAGACAGCAACTGACTGTATAAATGGAATTATTAAATTAATTTTCATGGAATGCTTTCATTTCTTTCAATGCTTACATTTGTGACGTAATACTAATCTCAAATTTCTGTCAAAAATAAGGCGCCTTGTCTGCCTGAGTGTGAGAAAACGAATTTTGTCATATTTCTGAAATGTTTGAATGTACTAGTGTGACATTTCTTGTTCCAAGGTTATCATAATTGTATAGGTTAGAAGTAGGATTAAAAACACTTTAATTTTATGCTTATTTTGTTGCTCTATCCTGTTTAGATCGAAAGATATAGAACAAAACTTAATTCAAGGTACTCTGGTACTTGTGAATTGGTCGAATTTAGGGCATAAAATTTACAGCTCCATCCGGCAATGCTTCCCAACACCCAAGGTCCAAATACTTGTGATTTGGCGCTTTTTCAGGCTAAAAGGCATGTGGAAAATGTCTTCCATTGGCGAGTTAAAACAGGTTTCTTTCAGGTGTTCCTTTAAACTTGGTAAAAGGGGGCGGGGGGGCGAATCTACATCAATAGATTCGTCCCCTGCCCCTTTTTACCAGGACTAGAGGAAGGATGCCCAATGATTCACTATCAAAATTCACTCAGCGCCTCTTTTGAAGGCCTTGAACTAGGGGTGGGTGACATTACCTTGTTAGCAGAAACGCTGCTTTGAATTTGACGATTCCTGCACTTGATCCTTTAGGCATCCATTCAATTAATTACTCTCAGGGTCATATTGATGGCTCCTGTTTTCGTCTTAGGGCTTATTCTCTGCCTAAAATCGACTTCATTTCATTCTAGACCCATACATCTGCCTTGCGATACCAATGTCCTTGGGGCAACCCTTTTTTTTAGCGAACCCATCTCGTACAAAGTTTACTAAGCTCAGTTCCCTCACTAAAATAGAGTTGATCTCCTTTAAGAGTTTGCTCTTACTGCATTGCCCCTCTTTTACTCAACCATCTTTACCTAGTAGACCGGTCAGCACCGATGCGCACATTTTCCTCTTTGAGGCTGATAGTCTCCCACTACTTTCACTACCATAACATCCAATTTTTCCTTCTTTGAATTTTCAAGCTACTTATAAACAAGTTTATTGAGAACATTGCTTCCATAAACCGTGCGAAGAATGTCCAATTTATCGTGGCCTTCAGTTATGTTCTTTTAAAATCACTATCATATCTCTTGACCTACCAACATAACACTATATTACCACCAAAAGAACGGCATCTTTGCGCTATTATACCTTAAGCTAGATAACAGAGGACTAGAGATAACGGGGTCAATCTATTAAACAAAATATTTAACAATACGATAAGACAAAAAAAAATTCTTAGAAAATTACACAAACTTGGAAAACCTTGACTAGACTGGTCGTTGTAAACGCAGTAAATATGTTTATAAACAAATTATTTAAATTTTACTTTAATTATAACTTTACAGAAATAAAAGGCAAATTAATTCTTCATCCTCACTTCCTTTTACTATTCCTTCACCTCTTGACTTCCAGCGTTGTCTTTATTTCTTAAACCAACCTAGGGTAGATTTTAGAATCCTTGCAGGTACGTGATTCCCTAATCCAAGGTCAAGTTTAAGTGTTAACTAGCACTTAACTAATTTTACGATTGGGATGTTTTTATATCATGTAAATATTATCAAACCTATAATTTTACATAGTAATTACCTAGTATAGTATACATATTTACTCTCAAATTCGGGTTAATGTTTCTTACGAAGTGGTGAGGAAATATGATAATTGAAGGGCTCTTATAATACAGATAGAAGATATTAACGCGCTTTAATATTACCACTTAAGTACTTTAAATTAATGTTAAACTCATGAGAAGTCTTACACACGCCATAAGCTCCACCCCTTAGTATAGCATTACCCCCACCCCAGAGAACAGTCCGATGCTTATCTTAGTCTTAACCTAGCGTTTGTGAGTTATAAATCTTTTGATATGGCATATATTGATGGTATTTTGATATGGCAGTTTAATAACAATTTTTGCACGGTAGTTTTAATGGCCAGTTAATGTGGCGGCTTATATGGCATTTTTATATGACATATTTTATGGCAGTTTCATATGTGGCAATGTTATGGCAGTTTGTTCAAACCTCCTTTTCCTTTAATTCTCTTATGCCCATAGAGTAGTTAGGTTATATCATCCCTCTTGATGGATGTTTTCCACACTGCACCACTACACTGCACTACATTGCCCTACACTGCTCTACACAACACTACACCTATACATTTAGGCCATAACATTCCTCTTGGTAGGTGCTTTTCACACTGCACTACACTACATTACACTGCACTAGACTGAAGTACACTACACTACTTGTCGCCAGCGGCCAATTCGACAGGTGAGGCAAGTAGTGCCGCTTCTTCGTGGATCAGATTCTTTTCAACTGAAAAAGTGTTGTAACCAACGATGGAATGGAACTTTACTTACCTGTGGACGAATGAGGGGAGGAGAGAAATGAAAGAAGGGAATGAATACGAAAAGACTTGAAAGGGTTAGAGAAGGCAAAGACCCCATTAATGGGGTCGGGCGTATGGCAATCTTGCAAGAACAATGTAGGTATGAAGAGAAGATGTACTCAGACTTACGAACGCGAACCCTTCTTCCTCATGTCGGAGGTGGGGGTGGGGGGGTGTTGACAGCGTCCTTGCCTTGTCCACCCTGGTCAGAAGAGCTAAGACAAACCCTGGCTTCGAATGTCTAAGGTACAACCTGGCGTCTCAAGGTTATCCCCCACCCCCACCCCCCTACCCCATCTAACACACCCTACAAAATCATCTCTGTATCTACAGCGACGCCCTAAATTTCTTTACGTCGATTTAATTTATAATTTTAAAAGAGGAAATTTATATTTGAAGTCTTAAGTTTAAGCGATTCATAATTTATTAACTTGACACACCTTTGGGGGAAGAGGGTAAGAGCGGGTGGGGGTGGGGGGGATTTAACTGAGAGAAGAGTAGGAACTCTCCTGGTATGATTGACCATAGTTACCATAAGATTTTGATCCTGTTCAGATTGAGAAAAGTTACCATAATATTTAGATCCTGTTAACATTGACCATAGTTACCATAGCTTTAGACCGTATTAACATTGACCATAGTTACCATATATTTTTGATCCTGTTAAGATTTACAAAAGTTACCATAATATTTAGATCCTGTTAACATTGACCATAGTTACCATAAGATTTTGGTCTTATTAAGATTGACCATATTTGCCATAAAAAGGGATTTACCACCAATCTGCTAGGCTCATTTAAGAGGCCAGTAGTTTTCAGTTGGAGTCTGACCTACTGATTAATGTGGGTTCCGAAACACGAGCATCAACAGTGTATGGAAGCCACCGGGAAGGCGACCCTAAAGGAGCACCATCCGCCGACTCACCATATCTGATGCGGCTTAAGTTGACTGTAATCGGAAACGGTGTTACCACTCAGCTATAAACTGTATCCCAATAAGAAGAAGAGGAAAAGCAGAAGGAGAAGAAAGAAAAAGAGGAAAGGAAGAAGATAAACTAAAAATAAGAATAAGAAAACGAAGAAGAAAGAAGCAGCAGAAGAAGAAGAAGGTGAAGAAGAAGAAGAAGAAGAGAAAGAAGAAGAGGAGGAAGAAGAAGAAGAAGAAAACAATGTCAATATCACTAAGTCGCGTGCTCTCACTTATTCTGATTTATGACCTTACGACTTCAAAACTTTCAATAATTCCAGGACTAACCACGGGAGGATCTTGGCAAGTCTATCATTCGAAAGAGAATGTAAAACAACATAAGGGTTTCAAATTTCGTTAAAATCGACCGAATAGTTACGATGTTATTGCCAAAGTTACTACGAAACGACATAGTAACTTATAGAGTCGTGTGCACGCGACTAAAAAAAAAGGGAAAAACAAGAAGAGGGAAAGAAGAGGAAATATAAGAAAAAAGAAGACAAAATAGAAGATGAAAATAAGAAAAGGAAAAGCAGAAAAAAGAAAAGAAAAGAACTAGAAGAAAAAAGGAGGGAAAAGAAAAGAAAAAGAGGAAAGAAGAAGAATAGGAAAAGAGGAAGAAAAAAGAAGGTGAAAACATTATGATGAGAAAAGAAGAGGAAAGCAGAATAAAAAATAATAAAGAGAAGAAAAGAAAAAGGAAAAAGAGGAAATAATAAGATAAAAAGAAAAACAAAGAATTAAAAGAAAAGAACTAATAAGAATAATAGGAAAATGAGAAGAAGAAGTAATAGCATAAGTGAAAAGCAGACAGAGAAATAAGATGAAGAAGAGGAAAGGAAGAAGAAAAAAGAAGAATGTTTCCTGTTGATCTTGTTCTAACTTGGGGAGGGGGGGGGAGGCATGGGGAAGACCTGCCCAAATGCCCCGATCTTCTTAATCTTTATTCATTGGATTATTTTACTTCTGATATCGAGTCCTGATAAGAGTAGCAATGTCGCAAGGGAGGGGGGGGGGTCACACGCCCTTGAATAAAAACAACCCGTAATATTCTTTTACAAAACCTAATGAGGGAATCCCAAGAGATTTGTGTCTTAAAATAAAGTTTATGATAAAAGTGGTGAAGTTAGGGAAACTAAAAATGCGTGGAAGGTACATAGCCTGAGTAGAGAGATATGAAACTAGTTGGGCGATTATCACCAAGAAGAGCCGCTACTATGTAGAAGAGTGGTTCTAAACCGAGGGCCTCGCACTCCCTGGAGGTTGAGAAACAGGTCTGCTAAGGGTGTACGATGTTGCACTAAAAGACGAGGAGGATAGGATCACCCGCTGGACCTGAAGCAGAGCAGTTGTCTAATTATGCAATTATCTTAACCGCACCAATTTGTCTTGGATATATATATATATATATATATATATATATATATATATATATATATATATATATATATATATATATATATATATATGCATGCACAAAATTCCACAGGGAATGAAAGGCGGATTCCAAGTACTTTCGAACTTATTTAGTACTTGGCATCCGTCTATCATTTTCCTGTGTGATTTTTGCATTTATTGCTCTACTCACGCGCTACTTAGTGAGTTTCTTATATATATATATATATATATATATATATATATATATATATATATATATATATATATATATATATATATATATATATATAAAGAGGTTAAAACCTCAATGAGTCATTAATTTTTATATGCAATTTTATAGGGAAGTCGGAAAAGGGTGTGCCACCACTAATTGGTGCTTCGCAAGGGGTGCCACCACTACTGGGTGCTTTGCAACGGGTACCACCACTACTGGGTTCTTCTCAAGAGCTGAAAGTCCTGAAGAAGATTAGTAACCGTTTCTCTAGAACATGATTAACCGCCGCAATGGCGACTAATCCTCACACCGGGTATTGGGTACGGTTGGGCACGATATCCCTCTGATGTAGCTGCAGCATGATTCTCCATTTCACAGCGACGCCCCCTTTCAAGACTGACCTCAAATGAAGAAGAGATGCAGGTGCCCCCATTCCCCCGTTATCAGTCCCCTGGGGTGAATGCCATGGTCCGCCTCGACGGAAAACAGAAAAATTGCGCCACCGATAAGAAGGCGAGCTCGTGAAGGCTGCCTTGTTGCCCGCGAACAAGAGACAGGTGAAGAAGGTCCCCGGGGGAGCAGCCTGCTCTCCGTCCTTCTTAATTACTGGCTCATCGCCCGACACTTATTGCAGGGCCGAAGACCGATGCACGGTAAGAAAATGCACACACACACACACACACATACACGAATGTACCGGGTTTTGCAAAGGTTTGTTATACTCTTCTCTTTTTTTTTAATCTTTTTTAGAGGCTTACGTGTGTGATAGAAAAAAAAAATCCGTCAAACACACTTAAAGTTCAACTTTCCCAGCACGAGTACTTAAAACGTCTTTTCCATTGTGTGAAAGTGTGGCGAGATGGAAGTGAAAAGGATCGAGATCTCTGCTCTCCTGCGCCAAGCGGCTCAACGTCCCCCGGATGACCGTCCTCAGAGTCGCGGAGAGGCCCAAGAACGGGCAAGACCTCAAAGATTGACCTCGTTCAGGCAAACCTCAGGTTGTCAAGGCTGTGAGAAAAGCCTTCGGAAGTGCTCCGAAGCTCAAAATAACAGTGCTCGCGATGAAGAAGATCTGGGCGGTCGCGATGTCCAGAGCCGTCAAGGAGGAGGGCGGCAAGAGCTTGGGGTGCGTCAAAAGGCCTCTGCTCACCGACTGTAGGCGAGAACAACGTCAGAGACCTGTCGTCGCCTTCTCAACGATTTGAAGGGTCATGGCGATTGAATCCTCATTTTCTTCTGATGAAACAAAAACCCTTCGCGGTCGATCCGGTCATCAACAAACAGAACGACCGGGTGGTAAGCCTCGGTTAGGACGTCTCCGAAGTCCGCTACGTGTCCACGACCAAAGCACCCGACCTCCGTAATGATGCTTGGCGTCGTGACCTCGCATGTGGAGAAGATACCTCTGGTGTGGTTCCCGGCCGATTACAGGCTCACCGCCTTGGATGAGAGGGACATCTTGACCAGGAAGGTCCTGCCCTGGATGATAAAGATCACGAAGAAGGCGGATAACGTCTTTCAGCAGGACGGTGCCCCGCCCCACACGGCCAAGACCGTGCAAGAGTGTTCGGGGTCGAACATGAACGTCTGGTCGAAGGACTTTTGGCCGTCGCAGTCGACCGACCTCAATCCCCTTGACTACAAGGTGTGGGCACATGTCGAGGGCATGGCCTAAAAGTTCTGCCACAGCAACTTAGACGAGCTGAAGTCCTCCGTCAACCGCGTGTGGACCAGCATGGAAAAGGACTTCGTCCACAAAGTGGGCACGGCCACATTGATTAATATTAAAATGTAAACACATATTTATGTGTTAAAAGAATAAAAACGTGTCTAACTGCATCAAAACTATCATCGCGTCCTTTGTTGAGAGCGTCGTAACGAGTGTAACAGGACTTTTGCAATACCTGGCAAGCGCGTATGCACACACGCAGGCGCACATACACACCAGATGCATGCGCTGCCAATCACATAAGAGCCCCGAGTGCGACGCATGCGCGTAGTCAGTTCCATCCAATTATGTCATCAAAACTATAGTCAAACCCCAGACCCGTTTACTCCTTCACATTCTTCATTCACTCGCACAACACATCACTCTTCTGTCTGCGTCACCCCTGGGCCACGGAAAGTTTCCTGTTTGCTGGCGGCAACACACAGCACTACCACTCTTTTGGCCCCTTCCCATCCAAGGAAGACCAGTTCCTAGTGCCATCAGACTTACGAATGGTTGTCGGACTTATCTTTATGCGGAATTCATTATCCGGTCGGGGGACCTCGCGCAAAGAAAATGCCGGAAGGTGCAATGAAAGATAATAACACATCCACTCCTACACTCACCCACACCTACTTCTTCTTCTTAAGGTAGTCCATCGGGTCCGATGATGACGTTCTCTCTCTTACTCCCGTCCATATCTTCTCAGGTTAATCCTGGATAAGCATCTCCTGCCAGAGGTAAGCCATTGGAAATTTGGGTGAGGTTGGAGTGGTGGCTCTCGCTGTTCCGCACGCCTGCGAGCACGCTTCTCATGCTGATGGTCTCGTCGGTTGTCTTCAAGACGACCCACTCCCTCATGGATGAGTCGTCTCCGACTCACCCTGTTTGAAGCCGATTCGTCCAGATTTGAACGGTCAACCATGCATTTCTTCACCCTTTTCTTGATGATATCTTTGAATCTGAGCTTGGGACCACCCGCTGCCCTCCTTCCATCATGAAGCTGACCACACAGCATTCCAGCACTCTGCGGGGAAGTGTTTTCTTATGCATGCGTATGACGAGAGACCCAGCTGGTGTTTAGCAATGATTTCCTTGATGTTGGTGCTCTTGGTTCTCTCCAGTATCGAGACCTGTGGGATTCTGTCTTCTCATGCGATACCAAGGATCTTTTGCAGGCATCGTTCAAAAAGGGGGTTTCTTTCGTAAAGGAAAATGGTAAAGTTAGGGGAAGTAAAAATGCATTGAAGTTACACGCTAAGGACCTGATACGGCACGCAACTCTCCAGAATTTGACTACGTTGGGCATCACAGGAAGGTCCGGGTAGGAGGGGGGGGGCAAGGAACCCTATCGGGTCCACTGCAGATAGGGAGCAAAGAAGTTGAGGGAGACAGAACGGAAGGAGATGAATGTGAAGAGTGATGCTGAAGCGAGGACTTAATAAGGACAAGGAAATTACAAAGACAAGAGACAAGGACGAAGGATAAATGACAATAAGAAAAGGCAAGGACAAGAATAATGGAAAATGACAACTGATAATTGAGAACAAAGGACAATGCCAAGAACAAATAAAAAGGACAAATGGCCAGAACAAAGAACAAGTACATAGGACAAGGGCAAAGACGAGGCAGGTTGACAAATATAAAGACACGAACAAGGGTAATAAAATGGGGGTAGGAAGAAAAGAAAGGGACGAGAGACAAGGAGAAGATCATGGCCGAAGGAGAAAGAACAAGAATAGAGCGAAACATCCAATAGAAAGGAGCAGGACTGCCCCCTTCCCCTCCCCCGGAGCAATTCCTCTGCTTCGGTGAAGGAAAACTTTGAATGGTTCCAGGATGAATTTTGTTCGCTGGGGGGGGGGAGGGGTCAGAAGGAGTCGTCATTACGAACACGACCCCCTTCCTCTTCCTTGGGGCGTAGACGAACACGAACCTCCCTTTTGCTGAGGGGTATACGAACACGCCCCCCGACCTTATCTTGCTTACAATTAATTCTCTGTTAACTTTTTAATAAAAAATCTAAAGTTATAAAAGAAAACTTCCTGAAAAACAGTGAAATTACAGCATTTGCCTAAATAAAATATGCATTGAAAGATGAAAAATGCATAAAAATTAGCGTTGCAAAAAAACCCGAACTGATCCTCCCCCCCCCCCCAACGGATCACAGATTCAAATTGAACGCGAAAATTTCATACAAGAATCATTTAAAACAGTTCAGACCTCAAAAATCCGACAGCCCCGTGTAATCGATCTCTAATTTCGGACATTCGCGGGAAAACGCTAAAAAAAAACCGTTTCCCGCGAGGTTAATGCGCCGGTGGCGTGATAGCGGGAACGGGCGCGTGTGTAGGACTCGCGACGTGTGCACGAGAGGGCATTGCGTGTGTGTACGCGAGTGTGATGTTCCCACGAGGACGAGGAGTCGACGACCAATTATTGTCTATCGTGGCGGGTGAGTTTTACGAGCCGAGGTTCTTCCGCTGGAGACAATTACGCCTCTTGAGAGATGGACCGCGTCGGAGGAGCGCGGCCCTTCACACAACTGACCGCTGAACCATTCTCCGCACGAGAGGGTTTCACGAGTACTTCAAGAGCACAAATAAGTCCGATTGGGATCCGGCTCTTAGGGGGCTTCGGTGCCGTCCGGACAAGGGGGTGTTCCTGGCGGAGGTGCTTTGATGTGGGTTCTTCGTTTCAACTTGGTGCTTCGGAGGAGGAGGGGGTTCTGTGGATGGGGTGGGAGGGGGAAGGGAGAGCTTTCAAAGGAATATAGGAGGAAGGTCCTTAAGGAGGAAATTGGACCGGCATCCTTCGAGAAGGACAACATTCAAAAGGATTTGGTCCAAAAAATGGACAGAGTCTGTTGTTGGGTCGAAATAATTTAATTGAAAGGTTCGGAATGGAAGTCATTACACTCAACCACATACTAAAACATACATACACACATGGCAGAGTTGTATGTACGCAAATTTCAGATTATTTTTTTAGTTTCGAGGTCTATTCACTCTTATTTTTGTTTCTGTCTGCCTTTGTAAAAATGTGTGTAAGAAGATCCAGCCCCCCCCCCCCACCTCCTCCTAAACAGTAAATAATGGGTGTCCTAATAAAAGCCGTTCAAACAAGTTTTAGACAAGTCTAACCTCGTTACCTCGACCTCAACATGTCACGTTGCCATGGAAACTTTCTAATTGGTTTCCCTTTTGTTAATCCATGGACGTTCGTACCCTGAAGCCACGTTCTCCAATATACATATATACTGATGATGGGAGTCTGGAACTACACTCTCTCGGAGCCCACTTGAAGGCTGCAGGCTATACAGCCGCGACCAAAAGTTTGAGACATGTGGAATTTTTCTTGTTCCTTGTGTATGTCTGTAAATATGTTGGTGTAGGTTTAAGGCATTTGTCCAATACATGTGGAAAACAAATAAAAAATTATTATTATTAAGGGCATCTACCGCGGACGAGTGTAGTTTGTGACGGGGTTCTATCTTCTATGTGTCTTCATGTGGCTTATCAGCCCGATTCTAGCGCCACAGATTTTATCACAAACTGGACATGCATTAACAGGTGGGGAGGGGGGGGGGCGATCTCGACGGGACTAATCTAGCAGCTCTGCGGACTTACAGGTGTTGCCTTCGATTTGCTTCCAAAGTTTCAATTCCGCTCTTCAGCTTCCGTCTCCATACGTTTCGGTCCAGAGCTTCTGTTGCCCACGTATTGTAATCTATCCGACATATTATTAGATTGTCTTAGAGAGAGTCTCTAACCCTTTTCTTGTGTCTACCTTTCTTTCTATTTCCCAAGCTGAGTTCTGAGTAAAATACAACTTTCCTTATAACATTGTTTTAAAATATTTAAAATGGCGATGCTATTGAAATGTATGTATCAAATCCTGGAATCAGTATGCGGTATGTTACAGTCAAAATTTCCTCATATGACATCGTATTTATTGATTAATATGATATTCTATATCAACAAGATCTGATAATAATATGATAATGGCGAAAACGTGTAACTCTACCGTGGAGAAAAGAAGCTTGATGCGCACGCTGCATGAAGAGGGCTCTCAGCTATCGACAAATCGGCCAGAGATTCGGCGGATCACATTCCGGTGTTCCAGAAGAATTGAAGACGGTCCTACGTTCTAGACGACCCAGGGTCAGTACGCAACGTAACAACAGGTCTCCGCATCGTATGAACCTTCGTAATCCTAATAAAACCGCAGTCTAGCTGCAACATGAATGGACAGAGGAGCATTCAGGTTAATGCATCTGTCAGAACAGTCCGTCGCTGACTGCTTTCACATGTCCTGGACCCATATGTAACACCGGCCAGAAGCCGCTGATAAACCTCCAGCAGAAGCGACGTCGAGTGGATTAAACACGTGCTCGCTACAACTGGAACGTAAGTCAATGGGGACGTTTCTTATGGTCCGATGAGTTCCAGTTGTTATCGACCCCAGGCAACGTTAAAGTCCGCAGGAGACCGGGAGAGCAGTGAAATCGATAGTGTATAGTGCCGCAGTAAAGCTCGGAGGTCACCCTATAATGGTATGGGGTTACATGTCAAGTTCAAGGGTATGTTGTCTCATTATTTGTGATGGCACCATGAATTCAGAAGAAGTGCCAAGCTGTTCTGAGAGATTACATGTTGGGCTCAAGCCGAGACCTCTCCGGAAATGCCCCGAATCTGATTTTCCAGCAGGTCAATGCCACATGCCACAAGTCTGCATCCCCCATACAATGGTTCTGATATCAAAATACCACGGTGGTGTACTGGTCACCTCAGTCTCTGGATATGAATCTGACGGAAAACCTCCGCCAGGACCTGAAAGAGGCCGTAAGACATCGTCAGCCAGCCTCCAATGAGCGACAGACGGCCGTCATCACCCAGGAGTGGGCAAACATCACACACCCCTCAGGTGTCGCCCCCTAGTGAAGAGCAAACATCGAAGAATTAGAGGCTCTCGTCAGTCCAAAGGGACTCTCGACACGCTACTGAGCTTCCTGCATCAGGTTAATTATGCTGTAATTTTTACAGAACTTTATCTGCTTATTATTGTAATAAGAGCAATGCACAAGGCAAAGAACTGAAACCTGGAGGAGTGACGCGCCCTACCAACCCCACCGCACTAAGAAAAACTGGTGCTCTTCCCGAGTCGTCTTATCCACCTCTTTTAAATCTCCCATTATCATTATGACGCCTGGGTAGACGAAATAATGGGTGGAAGAAGGCGTTAAACTTTTTTTAAGATAATCTGCAGATCTGATATACACAGGGTGCGGGGTGTAATTTTTCGCCGTTGGTAACTCTAAATTCCGTTCATGTGTCTTGTCTAGCATCGTCTATCTTTTCTGTCTATCATAGTAGACTCAGTTTTGTATTGTGTGTGAAGGCAGCAATACCATGGCTGAATTCAATCCTCCAGAAATTTTGAAAAAGGAGAACTGTGTTGATTGGGATTCACTCGGGTGTCAATGCGAAGACGGTGCAGAGAATACCGAAAGAGTTAGATGAGTCATGGCTGTAATAACGAGGGTACGGTGGTTCGGAAACCTCAAGGAGATCTAGACTATCCTTGACACGATCCCAGCGAGTCTATGAGGCTCATAGTTAGGGACGAGGGAGTGTCAGTCTCTCCTCAGGCAGTTAGTGCTTGAGGACATCCTCTATTACTCATAAGAGATGAGAAAGGATCAACTTCTGTCACAGAAGAATAAGGACAAGCGGAAACAAGGCGCAGTAAATCTTGTAATCAAACTGAAGCTTCCCCTCAAGTTTGTCAGGCTTTGGTTCATCTCAGACAAGAAAAATTTCTTCCAGAACCAGGTGGGGTGTACTGGCCAAACAACTGCAGTCTTGCTGTGGCCCTCAAAGATGTACCGAGAGTCATGAAGACCAAGTTCCTAGTCCACATCATGGTATTTAAGGGTGATCAGTAGCCAGGGCCACGTTATGCCCCCCATTTATCTTCCTGGGGGCTACATCAAGTGCCTGGAGGAGTTAGTGTTGCAAAGGATCCAGGAAGCGGTTGGTGGAAAGCCGTACGCGTGGCAGAGGCCTCTGCCACATGTCACACAAATAGGAGGACCAAGTCTGGCCTCCTAACTCCACCGATAGCAACCCCTGGGGGTGTGATTGAGAGAGAGAGAGACCGTCAAGTCCCCGTGCACCACTAAGGTGAAGCTTAGGTCCAGGATCACCATAATTTTCATCCAGTTAAACGGAGGATGGGGGGCATCGAGAAGGCCAGCAGCAGGTTCCGACGCCGACTGGAAGACGGGGTTGAGGCCAACGGCAATTTTATTGAATAAAATGAATAGTACAGAAATCCGTCAAGTTTTTAACATTGGTAAATATATTTGTATAAATGACCAATTGTTATTTCCTTCTTTTATGTCGCTGATGTTACATGTTTCGGAAAATTTTGTATTTTGTGAATTCCTTTTGATAGTTTTGGACTTAATTTTCTAATTATTCCTCCTTATTTCATATCTACTTCTCCTTATTTTATATCTATCTATTTTCTATCTATGTAGGAGAATCTATACTCTCCCTCCTCTCTCAGTTGAGCCACGGGACGTTGACCACAAACATCCTGGCAATGGAGACGCCATGGTTCAAACTCTTAACCACGTCGCTCTCGTCCCTCCTCCCGGTGAGAAGCAGAACGACCTTCCGAGGCCACATAAGGCAATAATCAGCTCAGGTCAGACTTGAGACCCCAACATCGGTTTAAAACAGCAAGATCTGCCCTAAGAGTGGGTATTCACTTTCACCTCAAGTGCGAAGTTGGAGACGCGTCACCCTCAAGCCCAAAGGTCCCTCAGGACCAGAGGTGCGACGCTGAGAAAAACCGTTGGAGGAGGAACCTTCATGCGGCCTGTCCAAAAATCCCCCCCCTCCTACCACTACCCCAATGGGATGACGACATATATATATACCAAAAACTTTGGAAAAAAGAGGTAGAATACGTGAGTCAGCAGGCTACGAAGTCCACGAAAAGAGGCCAGGCTACCAAGAGAAGGGACTAAGAAGCAGCTTATCCTCGAGCGAGTTCCTAGTGGTTACACCGAACTTTAAGGTAACCTGATCAAGTTCAACTTACTCTCGTCAGAGAAACCCCCCCCCCTATCCTGGTGTAGCCCAAAGCACCGAGCTAGTCCTTGCCCTTGAGGAATACTGGAACTAAAAAGAAGCAGCTCATCCTCGAGCTAGTTCACGGTGGTTACACCGAACTTTATGTTAACGTGGTTTAAGAACCAAGTTCAACTTACTCTCGTCAGAGAAACCCCTCGTATCCTGGTGCATCCTAAAGCACAGAGATAGTCCTCACCCTTGAAGAAGACCCCCGAGTGCACTTCCCCCAGCACTCCCCTGAGTCAACGGATTCCCGCCTGGCTCATCGCTAGCCAGTGTGAATTATTCCCAGGAGTAATCCGAAGAGGAGAAAGGAACATTCTTTCATAATCCCGTAGTGATATCACTTCCTGCCGAAGGCGAATGGCTCCCCCATCTGCCACACTCGCCAAAGTCCTCTGTGCTTTAAAAACTATTCTGTACGTATAAACCATCTGGCCGAGGCACACGTCAACCAAACAACAAGATTCCTGAGGTGACTTGGCTCAAGGAATTCAAGGTCAGACTCAAACCCGTCGCAAGAGGGACAAAGGTATTTAAACTCCAGTATCCGGTCGGTAAAGGCCGTTAGTATTTTTTTTTATTGAAGTGAGCGGTGGGTCAACCGTCACTATAATTGCGAGAGGTCAATTTAGAAAGCACTATTTAAAAATTATTGAAGTCATTTCTGTGTATTTAGTGTGTAGTATTTCTTTGGTTCATGTTTATTTTTTTGTTTTAATTAAAGTTTTAGTTTGTTTTAACAAATTTTTTATTCTATCCTCGAAACGCTAAGTATGGCACAAGGAACCCTCCAAGTTTAAATCAGTAATAATCAAGATAATAATAATCAAGCATACATAGCACTCTTAGAGAGATATAACGTTAATCATGGAGTTTTTTTGTGTAGTACGTTCTATCACTCGGTCTTTCCTATTTCACAACAATATATTTCTCCTTATTTTCTACCTATTTCTCTTTATTTTCTATCTATCTATTTTATATCTATTTCTCCTTATTTCACTATTGTATTCATATTGATATTCAAATACAAACTTTACGCCTCCATTTACCTAATTTCCTACAATTTCGGAGGTGTCCAAAAAGTTTAAATTGGTGACGTGCTCAGCTCCTTGAGGGTAGCAGTCCCCCTCAGGAGCACTTGATCGTACTACTTAATATCAGTTTATTAGTCGAGCAGACGCGACTCTATAAGTTACTATGACGGTTAGTAGGTCGTCGGGCGGATGGTAACCGTTTTATTGTTCAATGAGTTTTTTTTGCAAAAACATCGTAACTATTCGGCCGATTCTAACGAAATTTGAAACTCTTATGTTGTTTTACATTCTCTTTCGAATGAAATCATTTCTAAGGTCCTCCCAAGGTTAGTCCGGGAATTATTAAAACAAAACTAACTCTGGGTCGGACTGCCCCACTTGTCGAAAGTTTTGAAGGTCGTGAGGTCATAGGGTCACAAGGTCATAAATAAGAATAATCGATAGCACGCGACTTAGGTCTGTTGACCTTGTTTTATCTTATTTGTCCTTAATTATCTCGGCCTGAAGGTAGACTTTTTCCCTGTACCCTCGCCGGCTATGCCTACGTCCGTTGTCGCTAGATGGGAACGTTAAAATAGTCTTCCATCCATTAAGATATCAAACAGTCAGGGCGACATGACGCAGCCTTGCCTTACTCCGCCCCGCCGCGTACGTCAAATCATTCACTCCGGCCATCTTTCACTCTAATACATGCCTTACTTCCAACATAAATAATCTCCACACCATCCAACAGTTTATCCCTCGCCCTATACATCTTTAGCACCTGTCATAATACTTTTCTATCTACACAATCATGCGCTTTCTCCAGATCCATGAACTCGCCGACAGTTTAGATCTCTTGTCCTTTGTTTTCACACCTCCACCACCCCGGCTCTTCCGGTCCCAATGCTTGGGTGAGGATATATATATATATATATATATATATATATATATATATATATATATATATATATATATATATATATATATATATATATATATATCACACATTCTGACTTCCTTTACCTTTACAGATTTATCTGCATTACTGTGTGTGTTCCACCCTCTTTGGTATTACACTTGAAATTCGAGTCGAGAATGGGCGTTTTATCACCTACACATACACTACCGGCTCTCAGCCCACCTCCTCATCTCCTGTTATTCAAGATAAATCACCCCGTTGGATTACTCCAGGTTCCTTCGTCCGTAGTGACCCACAATGCCTTGCTAATGAGGGCAAATGAAACATCTTTTATGGGTGTATGTGTGGATAGTGGGTGAGAAGGTTAAAGCGTTGCTTCGATGAAGGTCTGATAGTGTGGGTTCGAAAACCAATCCCTTTCCAAAGGGATTTAAGAATTTTTATTTAATATGTTTTCATTTATTGCTTCAGTTAGCGTTTCTTGCACAGCCAATCAGAATTTGCCCATACACCTTGTTTACAACACTTCATCCACTGCTTTTCTTACCTTTATCTTTCTCTCTTTTAATCTGATACAACGCGGCTATCACAGACCCTCTTCCACTTTCAAGTTCCACCTGAGCCATTCCATAACACAATGACATAGACAAAAACAAAGACTTGAATCTACAACACATCTACTTGAGCCATTCCATAACTCAATGACATAGACAAAAACAAAGACTCGAATCTACAACACATCTACTTTCTACTTGAGCCATTCCAGAACACAAGGACACAACAACAAAGACTCAAATCTACAGCACATCTACTTGAGCCCTTTCATAACGAAATGACACAAAAACAAAGACTCCAATCTACAAATGGAGTAAAGCTGTTCGAGCTTTGGTAGAAGCACCAGAAAAGAAGGAAATGTAGGCTAAATGAACGCGTTAGGGTATATAACGATAACGTAAATCCTAAACTGACTTTTCCCATGGGGATTTATTTTTTCTTAATGAACAACTCGTCTCTATGTCGAAGGAGGGAAGTCATTAATGGCGGACAGCTCATTTAAGTGTTACAAGTGGGCTTCCCCAAGGCTGCGGTTTGGTGCCCGTCCCATTTACCCTTTGTTCGGCCCGTCTCAAATGTACGAATTTCTCAGCAATGATGAAGTATTTGTTTCTTCTCTTGGGTTTCGTTCTCTCACGAAGGTCCTCCCTCCTCCTTCCCGTCCCCCTTTCTCTCACTCTCTCTCACCTCCTCCTTGAGTGGTGTAGTTACGTTCCCACGGCTATACAAAGACTGGTGGTGAGCGCATCTGAGCATCTGGGTGGCTTAAACTGTTTTCATCGTAATTCAGGAGACGCAAAAGCAAACAAAGGGCGATTATTCGATCCCTGAAAAAAGGCTTCCATTACTCGAGCGATTTTCAAATGGGGCGAGACTGAGAATTATGAGAAGACGCCCTCATGTGGGAGACTCGCAAAAATTGCTTCAGACTAAGGAAGCAAAAGGAAAGAAGTAATTCCAAGCGTTTTTAGCAGGAGATTCTTGTTTACATTTTACATTCCGATATTCGATTATTCCCCTTCACCCGAAAGCTTAGGTTGAGTTAGGTAAGTTAGGTTAGGTCAATGTGAGTTAAATTAGGTTAAGGTCAAGTTGCGTTAATGTTTTCTAGAAGTTTTGGATCATTAGGTTAGATTAAGTCAAATATGTTAGGTCAGGCAGGGATAGGCAAGTTAAGTTAGGCCAATGTGAGTTAAATTAGGTTAATGTTAGGTTGGGTTAGTGTTTGCTAGAAGTTTCGGAGGCTACGATCAAATCTTGTGTTCAGCACATGCCAGCCAAGATTACAGGGGGAAGGGGGACTAGGCAACTTTACCAAACTTCATATTTTTTCCTTTTCTTAAGGGTAATTACCATGTAATCTTCCCTATTTTTCTCTATCTTCATAAGAGGGTAGGAGAGGTGGTTTGGGAGAGCCTTCATCGGTACTATCCCTTTTCTCAAGTTGAATGGTAGGCCTTTCGCTAAAGTATACCTCTTGAGTATGGGTAAGAAGGTCTTTAGAGGGAATCCTAGCCACGGTGACTCTCCCTCCTTTAGCATGCTCACAAATAACCCCTCCTGCACACCCTGTACCGTACCTTCCACATTAAGAGTCAGTTTAGTGTATTTTATCAATTTTGACTCCAGTTATGAAGTCTTTTTTAGTCGCGTGGACGCGATTCTATAAGTTATTATATCAATCAGTAAGTCGTCGGTCGGATGGTCACCATTTTACTTTTCAATGAACTTGTGAGAGTTTTGAAGGTCGTAAGGTCAGGTCATATGTCAATTAATTGATAATGCGCTTGTTATTTTGAGAGATTCAAAAATATTGAAATAATTGAGGGCACACGACTTAGGTCTGTTGACCTTGTTCGCCGAGTTTAATTTTTGATCAAAAGAATCAACATTTAAAAAACAAATAGCAAATAACAAAGCTAAAAAAACAACAACCAGGAACAAAGGCAAAGAAACAAGCTAAAAATAATAACAACAACAACAAATAAAAAAAATGAGTTAAGCAAAAAAATAAAAAAGTAGGAAGCGCGCTCCTGCCTCGAGAGCTCCTGCCTCCTGCCTCCCCCAGAGCATGTGACCTACAATTAAAGGTGTCAAATAAAGTAGAGGAGGCCGGCCTCCTCCAAAAAGTCATAGAATCTACCGTGTACAAGCGGTAGCTACGTTTCGTAATGCACACCGATCATATTTCAGCGTGTCAGAATAAAGTTTATCTAACTTTACACATGTATAAAAAACAAAGTTGGGCGCTGATATTCAATTGAAGACTAAGAGTTCAGATCCGGTAATGGTCAAAAACAGGAGAAAAAAGGTATAATCAGTTTACAAAGGAATATTTGCCTGTTTCTTAGGATCAAAGGAGGTATGAGGTCAAGGCTTTAAAATAAGGATTTTCAGTTCGTCAATGATATTAATGGGCAAGACAAGGGGGAGGGGGGTGAATTGATGATTATGATAGCTATGCATAAAGTTGGACCACGTGTTATAAGAGGAATAAGCCAAAATTACATTGATGCAGATAAAAATTGCTAATAAGGCAATTAGTATAAGGAGTTAAACGACATTAAAAAAATTGCAAACAGCAAAAATGATAAATATAAATTACAATAATGCAAATAAAGTACAACAAAATAGTATAAAGACATTAAAAGACATTCCAATTAGCGCATAATCTTTAAAATATACTAATAAGAATAATAATAATTTCATCCAATCTACAAAACAATGCCGAGATTTCCAATATCATACAATAATGATCCATCAATAACGTTTACTTGTTTTCCTGCGGGTGAATCGAAGGAAATAAGAGGCGATCCTCGTATAAAAGAGTATGGGAAATTTGGGCCACCAGAGGCCATTAGGTTCACACGATGGAGGCACTATTTGATATTTACCCTTTTAAAATGATCGTCCAAACGGACGTTGGCTACATTACGGAGCTTCAGTTAATAGCCTCTTCGGGTATACCATTTCCGGAGTTAAGGGGGACCCTATGGAAGCGAAAGATCTTGACTACGTCCATTTCAAATCTAACCTAACTTAACGTTTAGTCCGTTTTCCCCCTATTTTCTCATCCATCCTAGAGACCCCTAAAGGATTGCAGGTGATTGACCCCGGTGCTGCCTACGGAGGGATAGACCGCCCCAGAGTCGGTTGCTTTGATCACACTCGTATAAGACTTTATTATTATTATTATTATTATTATTATCAAATATTATTTTATTATCAAAAATTATTATTATCAAAAATCTTATGGGCGCAGCCGCTGGTTTCTTCCTCCGTCGCTCCTTCCCCGCTGAGATCCCACGATGTGTCCCCATTCCCATCCTCCGGGGAGCCCCCAGGATCCCCAACCCCGCAGGAATGTGGGCGCCCACCCACCCGACCGCCTCGTTAAGCGTGCTGATGGGCGGCGAGGCAGAATTTCCTGTGCCACGGGAGACTTCGATCGTTAAAGGAGGCAACCGCAAGGTCCGCTTCCCTGTGGGAGCCGGGATGGTATGGAGGGGGGGGGGAACCGTTAATTACAGCTTCCCGGTTCGAGTCCCTTGACCAGGGAAAGTTTGGAACACAGGTTCGAAACTGGGCCAGTGTTGACCACGTAGTCGCGATGAGTCAAGCGAGACTTCCACAGGGTCTCCACCGGGGGTTTCTGCGACCCGGGGCTCATATGAGGGACGACCCCTGAGGTTCGGAGTTCCACAGGGGCCGTTCCACCAATTCGTCGTTTTCTCACATCACATCTTTCTTTTCCTATTTCCTTTTACTTTCTTTTCCTACTTCCTTATACTTTACTTTCCTATTTCCTTTAACTTTATTTTCCTATTTCCCTTTACTTTCTTTTCATATTTCCTTTTACTTTACTTTCTATTTCCTTTTACTTTATTTTCATATTTCCTTTTACTTTATTTTCATATTTCTTTTACTTTCTTTTCATATTTCCTTTCGCTTTCTTTTCATATTTCCTTTTACTTTCTTTTCCTATTTCCTTTTACTTTCTTTTCACATTTCTTTTTACTTTCCTATTTCCGTTAACTTTATTTTCCTATTTTCCTTTACTTTCTTTTCATATTTTCTTTGACTTTACTTTCCTATTTCCTTTTACTTTCTTTTCCTATTTCCTTTTACTTTATTTTCATATTTCTTTTACTTTCTTTTTCTACTTCCTTTTACTTTACTTTCCTATTTCCTTTTACTTTCTTTTCCTATTTCCTTTTACTATATTTTCATATTTATTTTACTTTCTTTTCATATTTCCTTTTGCTTTCTTTTCATATTTCCTTTTACTTTCTTTTATATTTTTTTTTACTTTATTTTCATATTTCTTTTACTTTCTTTTTTTACTTCCTTTTACTTTACTTTCCTATTTCCTTTAACTTTATTTTCTTATTTCCCTTTACTTTCTTTTCCTATTTCCTTTTACTTTATTTTCCTATTTCCTTTACTTTCTTTTCATATTTCCTTTAGCTTTCTTTTCATATTTCCTTTTACTTTCTTTTCATATTGCCTCTTACTTTCTTTTCACATTTCTTTTTACTTTCTTTTTATATCTCCTTTTACTTTACTTTCCTATTTTATTTTACTTTACTTTTATTTTTCCTTTTACTTTACTTTCATATTTCCTTTTACTTTACTTTCCTATTTCATTTTACTTTAATTTCATATTTCCTTTTACTTTCTTTTCCTATTTCCTTTTACTTTACTTTCCTATTTCCTTTTACTTTCTTTTCCTATTTCCTTTTACTTTACTTTCCGATTTCCTTTTACTTTCTTTTCCTATTTCCTTTTACTTTGCTATATATTCAACTTTACTTTACTTTCTTTTCTTACCTTGCTCTCCTTTCTTTCTCTTTTAAAAAATTCCGTTATTTTCGAGTCTCTCGTTCTTCTATTCTTCTCTGACTTTCCTTTCTGCCTTTTCCTTTCTTCCACTACACTACATCAATTTGCTTTCTTTCAGCCCTTTACTTTCTCCACCTAAACTACAGTTTTCTTTCTTTTCCTTACTCACACTGCACTGTTTACTTAACTTTCCTTTCTTCCACCACACTACATACTTTCCTTCCCTTTCTTAATTTCCACTACACTACCTGCTTTCTTTCCTTACTCACACTGCACTACAAACGTCGACAAAAGAGGATCCGCGAGACTAAATTGAGTGCTTCCTCGTACCTCCTTCCACCTTCCCCCATACCCTTACCCCCCCACCCTGTGAATCGGGTGTCAACTTAAAGAGAGCTCCCCTGACGCCCTTGGGTGTTGGGGGGTTAATAATGATAAAGCCTGCGGACTCACGTACCCCCAAGTAGTCTCCTCTTTAAATTCCTCTGGTTATGTATCTTCCCCACATTTTTACTTCTCTTAACTCCATCACTTTTTTCGCGTCTTTCTTACCTGAATACCCTCGTTGGTTTTCGCGTGATAATAATAATAATCAGTTTGAGCGCAACCCGCCCTCAAGGTCTACCTTAAGGTCTTCCTCGGGGTCGAGTTCGGCGACTTGAACCCATGACGGAAATTTAAGCTTGGTACGCCTCGAGGATGCCATTATCGAGGTCAGAGGCGCTGTCCTCTTTCTTCACTCTCATTCCATTTTCCTCTAAAAACTGTAGGAGGCGAAAGCCCTGTATAGCTAAAAGCATCAATGGCACAACTCTAGTTAAGAATTAGTTAGCCTGAATTAGCCCAACCTAAAGTAAGCCGAACTTAACCTAACTTGACCTAACCTAATCTGACCTGATCTAACATAACCATACTTGACCTGACCTGACATAACTTAATCTAACCTAACCTCAACCTACTCCAACCCTAATCTAAATTAAGCCTACCTAACCTAACCTAACCCAATCTCGCCCAAATCTAAATTAAACCTCACATAAAACTAATCTGAGCCTACCATTCCTAGATCACAAAACCCCAAGGGCCTATCAAAGGGCATCCGAGTACCCTCCCCCAACATACCTCCCCCCCCAACGTCAAGTATCCATCACATCTCCAAGTTATTAACCAACGAAACCTTTTAAAATGGTAATGCAAACGGTTTTTGACCGCCCTCCCCCTTCGGAAGAACTATTAACAACCACTACACTTTTCAATAATACAACTTTAATATCTTTACTATTCTCCTCAATTTCTCGTTCACACCTTTGTTCGCTCATCGCGCTGTTCTCTACTCCACCATTCGTCTCCACAATAAAATACATCAAAGATGTATTTAACACAATCCAATTTAACCCCCCTTTCCGTGGAGAATCCCTTCCCCCTAGAAGCTAGACCTAACCACGAGTGAAAAAGAACTAGAATCCCCCCGGGATTCAACTGCCAGGGCAAATCCACAAGGGGGGGGGGGGAAGACTCCTTTGCACTTCAATCAAACGCCTCCACCCCAATCTCCTATATACCACAATTCACACAACCCCCGCTTGTCATATTTATAACCTACCTTTAACAAGGACCTACTACAATAGGTTAGTCTCCCCCCTTTCCAGGTTTTTGGATGGGGGAGGGTACAGAGGAGTAACTCCCCACCTTCAATCAGGCCTATCCTAATAGTAGGCCAGTGCCCCCTAAAATGGGGGTAATTTGTTCATCTTTTTATCTTTTATCGATATTCTTTTTAACTCAGGGTATTAGTACTGCTATGTTGTAAGGCATTATTAATAGTTGTGCTATGTTTTGAGGCAGTACTAGTGCTATGTTGTGGGGTATTAGTAGTGCTATGTTGTAGGGTATGATTAATAGTTGTACTATGTTGTGGGGTATTATTAGTATTATGTTGTAGGGTATTATTAAGTTGTGTTATGTTGTGAGGTAGTAGTAGTGCTATGTTGTGGGGAATTATTAATAGTTGTGCAATGTTTTGAGGTAGTAGTGGTGCTATGTTGTGGGGTATTAGTAGTGTTATGTTGTGGGTATTATTAGTAGTTGTGCTATGTTTTGAGGTAGTAGTGGTGCTATGTTGTGGGGTATTATTAGTGTCATTATGTTGTGGGCCTTAGTAGTGGCAGTATTATGTTGTTGGAGTGTTAGTAGTGTTATGTTGTGGGGTATTATTAGTAATAAATACTGTGAGGTATTATTAGCATTGTTATGTTGTGAGATAAGGATAAACGCCTTCCCTCGATTCATGTGTTCGAGTCCTTGCAGTAGAGTGTTGGCAGGTCCATGAACAGCCATGTAAAAGCACAGGCGAAGGATTTCCATCAGGTTAAGGTGTCATTTTACTTTTCCGGCGGTGCATTCAGTCCTCCCTGCGAGGTAGTCAGTCGTCTATACGGAACGAGAGCAGGTGTGTGGAAGTACTACACCCCAAATAGGCCCCCGCCCCTTCTTCATTCTACCTTCAATGCATTTTTCTTTCGCCCCTAAGGCAAATTCTGTTCAAGGCCTTTCTGGTATAGATGCCCTCGTTGGTTTTTCATTTATAATAAAATAAACGTTATTTTTATATAACAAAATAAAGTCTAAAAAACGCCGCCGGGACCTCGCAAAGTCATCCGAGTCAGAGCATCCAAAAACCCTCCACCAATGGTATAATCTGCATCCATCGGATGACGTCATCAGCCGTCCACCAGTAAATCCAAAGATGGAGACATTGAATCCAAAAGCAGTTTCGGTAAATCTGGATCAATACATCCCAAAACAGTATCAGTAACCCATTGTATGATCAGTAAATCCCAAATCAAGATGAATAAATCCAAAATCAGGCTGAGAAAATCCAAAAGCACTATCAGTAAACCAGTGTAGGATCAATAATTTCAAAAACAGGATAAGTAAATCCATTGTAGGGTCAGTAAATCCAAAAACAGGATCATTCTCTGTCTTTTATTTAACAATCACAGACATCACCATTGTTACGCAGAAAAAAAGAAGAAGAACTTTATCGATAACATTATACAAAAATAGATAACTATAAATAAGATATATTACAACAAGACGCAAATAATACAAAGAAATTTACATTGGAATCAATAAATATTTCTATGAAGTTCCTTTATGTCCTGACGCTATGTTGACATTTTTTTTTTTTGTTATCGAGTTTAATTCCTATATCACATTTAAATAAGATTTAAAAAAGTGAATCAATACACTTTAAAGACGCTCGTGTATGAATAATCACGTAGGTAGAAAAGAAGAAAATAAATTCAACGGACCTGGTCGCGTGCTCTCCATTTTTTTAATTTATGACCTTACGACTTTCATTTTTTTCAATAATTCCCGGACTAACCTTGGGAGAACCTTGGTAATTATATCATTCGAAAGAAATAAAAAAACAACATAAGGGTTTCAAATTTCGTTAGAATATGCCGAATAGTTACGATGTTATTGTCAAAAAGCTCATTGAAAAGTAAAATGGCTACGACCCGACCGTCATAGAAACCTATAGAATCGCATGGACTAAAAAGTCGGTTTTCTTTAACAGCAACTCCCAAATAACCTCGAAATTTGGGAGTGATCTTTGGGGTAGATTTTCATCATGGGATTCGTTAATAGCACATTTTTGAAAAAATGTCATGCAGGAAAATGAAAGGGAATTAGGAGAAAGCCTAACATTCCACTGTTAGAAATCATCACTCCCAAATAAATTCGAAATTTGGGACTGATCTTATTGAAATCCCAATTTAGATATTGATTAATTAACTTCGAATGGGAGAAATATTAGCAATTTCTTATAGGCGTTGGCGAGAAAATTCAGGAAGACAATTAAATTCTACTTAAAAAGATCAGTTGAAAAAAATATCACAGAAAAATGGGATTCTATCCATTCTTTCTCACCCCCAACCCCACCGCCCACCGACCCCGAGTAAAAATATATTTTAAATAGGCAATTTGTACTAGGATTTTTTAAGAGTTTAACGCCATCTATCACCCTTTGTAGGTTCTTAGTCATGCGTGGGAATTACCAGGGTCGCCACGCATCTTTCATCTCCTGATTGGCGCCATTTGCAGGGGGGTCTTTCCTCATGGACAAATCCTGGGGCACTGGGGCCCCATAGGGGTCATTGAACACGATAACCGGCTCCTTCCGAATGGGCGTGGGGGCGTGGATCCGTGGGGCGGAGGAATGAGGGGAGGCTTGCTGGTGCTGGGGTCCTTTGAAACTGAGGTCCATGAGGTGCGGTGGGGACACGGAGGCGGGGCAGCTGGGGGAGGGGAGGACGGGACTGGAGGACGTAGAGGGAGAGGACTGGAGGCAGAGGCTGACGGGGGAGTCCTCCCGGTGGGGGGAAGGCGCTAGGGGCGTCGGGTTGATGGCGGAGGCGCAGGAGGAGAGGTGGACCAGGAGGCGGGAGGAGGCTGCTGGCTCGACGAGGGAGGGTGTTGCCAGGAGGAAGGACTGGACCTGCTGGGCCGCCGCCAGGAAGCCTTGCTGGAATTTGACCGCGTCCTGACGGGGGTCTTGGAGGGCTGCCCCTGCCGAGGGAATGGTGAGCCTCCGACGCTGGTTGAGTCTTCTGACGTGGCGCACCGTCAGTTCAAGGATGTCGGCCTTCTCGAGCCGGGTGACCGTCTCGCCTTCCGCCTGCATCGCCGCCACCAGGAGGTCTCGCAGCTCGTCCAGGCACCTGTTGATGCGGGCGCGTCGCTTCCGCTCTAACAAGGGCTTCATCACCCGCTTGTACTGGTCAGTGCGGGAGACGGGCTCCACCTGTACCACCGAGGACACCATCTTCATGGCCTTCGTCAGGCGGAGGAGGTCTACGTGGTACCCCTGACAACTGTGGGTTTCGATTACTAGATTCGGGAATCTCCGACGCTCATCACTCGGACTTAAGTCCGAGGGTTGGCTCTGAGTGGGGTGTGACGACTGAGAGGTGACAAGTACTCGACTAAGAAGGGCTCGCGAGTACATCACACGAGTGGCAACCACTTTCTGCCACCAGATTTAAAACCGGTCCTATTTATAAGCTCGGCGTGTCTCGGTTGCCAAATTTTCCAGACTCGAAATTGGATTTAATTGCGTTTCGCTCCCGTTCACAAACAACCACTTTTGAATGCCGCCTTCAATTGTCCACTTGCTACCATGCACTACACTACAACGACCTAATTTCCGTTTGAAAACGCCTTATTTTCGGACAGACCAGGAAACGACATAGGCGAGTCCAAAGGCGGGGTACCTCTCAATTGGCGACGTGTGGCAAGATGAAGGTCGGGCGGGCGTGGGAACGCGCTGTCGTGTGTCGTCTCAGCGGTAGCGGGTGCCCACTGTGGGCAACTGTGCTCCCGACAGTCACGCGTTCACCTTTGAGCCATCACGCCTCTCACACACCGGTAATTAAGAGTCACACACAGACAATCTCGGGTCTGAACACGCAATTCCCATTAACGCTTAAAACAGCGTCACGTAGGACGAGACGCTTAATGCGTGTTGGGAGTTCGGTTTCACTTTGCGACGATCAACTGAACCCCCCCCCCCTCCGACTCAATCTAGGCTTCCTCCACACACGACGCACTTATTATCGACTCCCTCCCTCGAGCCGGGGGCGCTCTCGACCAACAGGGGGAGATGGGGCATAACCGAGAGAGGGTTCGATCCCTGATGAGCAGAATCACGCACGATCGTCACGAACAGCGTCCGCCCCGGCGGCGTGCGTGATCGGCTACCTGAGAAGGACACGCTCGCTCACACCTGTTCCTCGCCACCGCACGAAGGGGCATTTGGCCCGGCCTCCTTCCACGCCACTGCGTGCACATCTCTTGCGTGTGCGCGAAACCCCCTACGTCCCGATGGGAGGGGAAAGAAAGGGGAGGGGGAGGGACTATGATGCGTGAACTTATATATATTTACCCGCGAGTTTAGGGGGCGATGGAGGCCGTTTCGTGGTGCGATGGAGGCCGTTTGTTGGGGACGATGGAGGCCGTTTGTGGGGGCGATGGAGATCGTTTAGGGGGCAATGGAGGCCGTTTAGATTGGACGATGGAGGCCGTTTGGTGGGGTGATGGACACCGTTTAGCGGGGTGATGGAAGCCGTTTAGGGGGGTGATGGAGGCCGTTTAGGGGAGTGATGGAGGCCGTTTAGGGGGCGATGGAGACCCTTTTAGGGAGCGATGGAGGCCGTTGAGATGGGACGATGGAGGCCATTTGGTTGGGCGATGTGCACCGTTTAGCGAGGTGATGGAGGCCGTTTAGGGGGTGATGGAGGCCATTTCGTAGTGCGATGGAGGCCGTTTGGTAGGGTGATGGAGGCCGTTTGGCGGGGCGAGCGATGGAGGCCGTTTGGTGGGGTGATGGAGGCCGTATGGTGGAGTGATGGAAGCCGTTTAGGGGGTGATAGAGGCCGTTTGTTGGGGTAATGGAGGCCGTTTGGTGGAGGTAATGGAGGCTGTTTAGGGGGCGATGGAGGTCATTAAAGGGGCAGTAGAGGATGTTTTTGAGTGGGGGAAAGGAAGAAAAGAAAGAAGATGAGAAAAGGGGATTTATCGCGAGGGAAACGTGGCACTTTTCCAGCGGGTCCCTACAGGGCGGGGGGGGGGGGGGAAATTCAGTCAAATTTGATAGAATTTAGCCGCGAAAAAAAATCCGAGAGAAATAATAATATTACTACTATTTTTACTATTGCAATAATAGTGCTAGTGAGGACAAGAAAGTGGTGAAGTCGGGAGAACCCGAGTAGCATAATGAGGAGACTACTCGTGAGCGCTATTAAACGGGAAGGAACGCAACTCTCCCAAAGACCTGATGACTCACTTGAATTATTGGGAGGACCTGTGTGTCCTGGTATCCTTGGTGGGGCTGGTTCCTTCGTTGGTGGTCACCGAGATTTCTACCTCCCCCCACTTTTCCATGGATGTGGGGTAGGGCAGTTTAATGGGTGACTGTTTGGCCACTTATGGCCAGGTCGTTTCGTAGTTAAAGAGTAGGGGGCAGAGGGGGGGGGACACCCACAGGGTCGGTGCTCACCAAGAAGGGGAGGAGGAGGCTGCAGGGAAGCGCCCACGCGCGGAGGCGGAGACGCCGAATGAATACAAAGAGGGCGCTTAGGGGCGTGGTCGGGGCCACCCGCAGAGTAAATTAGGGACCGGCCCCTCCTCTATGATCTATCTATCCATACTCCTATCTATCTATCTATCCATCTATTCTTCCATCTATCTACGATCTATTAATCGATCGATTCATCCATATATGTATTTATTCTTCCCACCATCTATCTATCCATCCATCTATCTATCTATCGACGAATGAGGGAATAAATACCGGGTGTCGACTTCAATGCTGATTCCAGCAAGGGGAGATTTTGGCGGGAGTTTGAGAATGAATTCTCACTTCAGCTGGATGATGTCATCTTACCTATGGGTACATACATTCCCATACCTCAGACCCTCTCACGACTCTACCACCTGGCTCGATCATGTCATAGTGTCGCGGCCTAATCTTATTGATGCTGTCTTTGGAGGTTATGGATTGCTCAGTGTATGACCATTTTCTTGCATTATTTACTACGCCAATTATAAGCCCAACATATGCCTGTTATGCTGATCAGTTTGTTGTGATAAGAGTAGTTACGCAAATGAACTTTACTCCATTCTGCTGAACTATCAACATGAATTATTTCATTGTAAATCACAAAAAAACTACTGAAAATCAAATATCGCTGTTAAATAATGCCTATTCTCTCTTACACATTTGCTTAAATCTTCTGAGGAATTTCGGTATTGGAAGAAGAAATCGCCAAAGATCTTTCCTGAATGGAATAATCTCTGATGAGGTTTTCACTCTTCAGCCAGTGTGTTTTGTTTAGTTGGGTTTTTTTTCTGTTGGTGTGTGAATCCAGAGGATCATAGATACACTGGGATGTTTTTTTTTACTGTGAAGAATGGCTGGAAAACGAGATTTAGAGCCTTGTATGAGGAAATGAAGGGAAGTAGGGCTAAATTTAAAATCAAACGATCTCTGTAGAGCACATGAAGAGGAAATTGGAATGATAAACTCATACAAGAATTTAAGAACAAAGATACAAAATTTTCTGGTGATTGATACGTCAAGATGGTATAATAAAAATAATCCTCTCCCTCACCCAAAATTGACGAAGACAGTTATGATCGATTTGCCTATTTTTTTATAGCCCTAAATTAAAATAGGCTTTGACAGCAGTAAGGGCCAAAATAAATCTGATTCATTTAATAGAGAAGTTGAAGAACATTTTATAAAATACGAATTTTAGATTAATAAATCAGAAAGAGGTTGAAAATGCAGTCAATTCCCTCATTTGAAATATGGTTCTGGTAAGTTGTATAGTTTCTTTAGTTGAATATTTTCGTGGATGTTACCGATTTCCATCTTACCAGTGAAATGACGAAAGGGTAAATTAGGGTAATTTAGGTAACCTGAGTTGCTCTTCCAAGTTTCACCGAATAATGTTTTCCTCAAATTTGCTTATATTATTTGAATATTGTATTCAATCAGAATTAAGTAATTACATTAGAACCAGCAATAACCAGTTTAGCTTTATACCTCTAGGTTATGGTCCACCAATTTTAGAAACCTAAAATTTTCTCTGACAAATGTTATGGAAGATGTTTTGATAGAAATACAAGCGTTCTGACCTTTTAGAACAGTAATGTATATAAATAATGTGCTAGAAACAGTCAGATCTTCAGGGCTTAGATGTCGCTTGGAGAGCTACCATTACAATACCATGGTTTCTACTGATAATATTCTCTTTCGTATCACTATTAACCTTAATCTTCCTGTATTGTGTTTGCGTAAAATATAACCAAATCTTTAAATCGCGTTAAATTTGTTGGTAATAAAAGGGTATGCTAGATCGAGGGAAATCTCTTGGAGTAAATCTCTCGTTTGACTTCGGAAGCAATGCAAGATATCCTGAGGGATGTGTTCCTCTTTCAATTTCACTGCTTCATGACGAGTTCGGGGGTGAATCAAAACGTGATTCACCTTTTTAGCCTTGTCTTCCGCTCTATGGGTCCTGTTTGTGAACTGATTTTAAAGATGGCTCTAGCGGTTTCATACCTCTGTCTACCGTTCTATGGGTCCTGTTTGTGAACTGATCTTAAAGATGGCTGTAGCGGTTTCATACCTCTGTCTACCGTTCTATGGGTCAGGTTTGTGAACTGATCTTAAAGATGGCTCTAGCGGTTTCATACCTCTGTCTACCGTTATATGGGTCCTGTTTGTGAACTGATCTTAAAGATGGCTCTAGCGGTTTCATACCTCTGTCTACCGTTCTATGGGTCAGGTTTGTGAACTGATCTTAAAGATGGCTCAAGCTGTTTCATACCTCTGTCTTCCGCTCTATGGGTCCTGTTTGTGAACTGATCTTAAAGCTGGCTCTAGCGGTTTCATACCTCTGTCTACCGTTATATGGGTCCTGTTTGTGAACTGATCTTAAAGATGGCTCAAGCGGTTTCATACCTCTGTCTACCGTTATATGGGTCCTGTTTGTGAACTGATCTTAAAGATGGCTCAAGCGGTTTCATACCTCTGTCTACCGTTGTATGGTTCAGGTTTGTGAACTGATCTTAAAGATAGCTCAAGCTGTTTCATACCTCTGTCTTCTGCTCTATGGGTCCTGTTTGTGAACTGATCTTAAAGATGGCTCAAGCGGTTTCATACCTCTGTCTACCTTTCAATAGGTGCTCTTTGTAAACTGATCTTAAAGATGGCTCAAGCGGTTTCATACCTCTGTCTACCGTTCTACGGGTGCTGTTTGTGAACTGATTTTAAAGATGGCTTAAGCGGTTTCATACCACTGTCTACCGTTCTATGGGTCCTGTTTGTAAACTGATCTTAAAGATGGCTCAAGCGGTTTCATGCCTCTGTCTACCGTTCTATGGGTCCTGTTTGTAAACTGATATTAAAGATGGCTCAAGCGGTTTCATACCTCTGTCTACCGTTCTATGTGTCCTGTTTGTAAACTGATCTTAAAGATGGCTTAAGTGGTTTCATGCCTCTGTCTACCGTTCTATGGGTCCTGTTTGTAAACTGATCTTAAAGATGGCTCAAGTGGTTTCATGCCTCTGTCTACCGTTCTATGGGTCCTGTTTGTAAACTGATATTAAAGATGGCTCAAGCGGTTTCATACCTCTGTCTACTCAGTTGCATAAATGTTCTGATACGAAATTTCAACTAATCACCAAGGGATTGAGCGCCTTCAAAATTTATAATTCAAAATGTCCTCTCAAAAGTCAAATTAGGAATTATTAACAAGATCACTCCAGGATCCTGGATCAGGCGAAGTTATTGGCTAAGAAATACAATAAGATTGATGCCTTATTTGAAAATGATAGGATGTAATTTATGTGAGAATCCATTTTTAGTCGCGTGGACGCGACTCAATTAGTTATTATGTCGGTCCGTAGGTCGGTCGATCGGATGATAACAGTTTTACTTCTAAATGAGTTTTTTTTTGTAATAACATCGTAACTATTCGGCCGATTCTAACTAAATTTGAAATCTTTATGTTGTTTTACATTCTCATTCGATTGATATAATTGCCAAGGTCGTCCCAAGGTTAGTCCGGGAATTATTGAGTTTTGAAAGTCGTAAGGTCATATGATCATAAGGTCATGTCATAATAATTAAGAGCACACGAGTTAGGTCTGTTGACCTTGTTTTCAAGTAAGGTAGATACCATTCGCTAAATATGACTATCTAAAAAAAAACATTTTTGCACTTAATATTGTTATTAATGTGCGATTGTTTTCTTTCATAGATGTGTAGAAGTTTTTTTTTTCTTTTGTACAATATTGGAACCACTAAATTTTTTACATTACAAAATAAAAATATCTAATCTATCTATTGAGACGCGTTTCTATTTATTTGGAACAATAGAAACCATCATTAGCTCGGCCTATTGATTTAAGTGAAATGGACACCTGTCTATTTCTGCGCTCTGGAAGGGCTAACAGCCCTGAATGGCGCATTATAAATACCTACCTATTATTACTATTATTATTTATTATTATTATATTATTTATGGAAGAAGATATTTCAGCCAAACCAACATAGGAACCAAACCACAACATAATAAGACTCGAATCAATTGCGTTAAACATAGAATTAGCTCATCATTAACAATTATTTAACCCAAATAATTAATCCAGAATTAACCCCATAATTAGCACACCAATAGTTCTAGCTACCATTCAAACTATATTTAATTGATACTCTTAAATTATTTCCCAATGGAATATTAATGTTTAAACTTTAACGACTCAAAAACTTATCTTTTATTTATCATTTTTTAAATACATTATCAGCAAAATTTGGATCTTTAAATGGGTAAAAGGTTATAATAGGAGAAAAGTAGGTAAGGTTCTTATTTTTTTAGTGAACACCTTGGCAATGGGTTTAAGCTGGGCAAGTTTAGGTTGAGGATAGAATTTGGTAGAAATTGGTTACCAAAACGAGTGGTAGATGAATGGAATAGGCTCAGTAGTCGTCTGGTAGAAGCGTCCTCCCTGCGGAGTTTTAAGAATAGATTGGATAGATTTAAGAATGAAGATGGTAGGTGGTGGTGTGGTTTTATGGAGAGAGGTGTAATAAGGTACCGACCCCACTTACATTCTACACCTAGATAATAATAATAATAATAATAATAATAATAAGTCTTTTGTAATGCGCTCTTCAAGGCCTGAGGCCTTCCCAGAGTGCACGTTGTGCTGAGATGAGAATGGAAATTCAAGAGGGGGGAGAAGGCAATACTGAGAAGATGCGTTTTCAGGAGACGCTTAAATGTGGTAAGAGAGGGAGAAGAGCTGATTTCAGCAGGAACAGCATTCCACACACAACTTAGGGGCGCAGATTGAGAAGGAGCAGTCCCCCATTGAGAATGAGCTTAGGGATGAGGATGGTAGGGGGTGGAGTGGTTTTATGGAGAGAGGTGTAATAAGGTACCGAACCCACTTATATTCTACACCTAGATAATGAAAATGAGCTTAGGGAGGGGGATTGGAGATGCCTCGTATATGATAGTGAGTGATCCTTTGGAGACTTCTTTTCTTATGTTCGAATTAAGTCAACAAAATACCAAAAACAAAACAAAGGTTTCCATAAAAAAAAAACAGGAAAAACAATTATTATTATTTTGCCCCATGACTTTTGTTAGCAATTGCAGATCCCCCAAATTTGCCATAGATTATTTATTAACTTGAAGTAGCGTTTCCTAGAGATTTTGCTCCATTCTGTCTCACACAACACACTTCTTATTGATCTTTCTTTTGAATTACATCCCTATTTTTCTTCTATGTGGTTCAGGTTTGGGCCTTGGGAGGGGGGTGGGGGCTTCTGTCTTTTACGACCCACATAAGAAGAAGGTGTAGGTAATTTCTCCGCCACACATACACCTAAAATTACAGATAGGAGCAGTGAGGTAAGCCAAAGTAGGCATCTCAGACGGAACGTTTGTGAGTGAAGTAAAAAATGTATGGATATTAGTGTGAAAGTAAACCAAGGTTGGAGCTAGGACCAAATCAGATGCACAATTCTCCCTAATGGGAGATTTGTGGATGGAACCTGGCGGGTCTCAGTCTGTCTGTCCTCTCCCTCCCTTCCAACCTTTTCCTTCAGCTGACCCCGGCAGACCTGCCCTCGATAGCGGAACCCTCGGGAGAGTTGCGCGTTATAGAGGTCATTAACACCCTGAGGGAGCTCCTCGCTTACTAAACATTGTCACCTATGCTAACTTCCCCACTTTTCTAGCACAAATGCCCTCGTTGTTTTTTGCTATTTATTATGGAAAACAGGTGAAAATGGGGAAATGCATTTCTTTCAGCACACTCCACTTTTCGCATCGTTTAATTAAATGGATCTATAGATTTTCCACCAGAGCACACATTCACTCACACGCAATCTCACATTTATTCACACTCACACGCAATCTCACATTCATTCACACTCACACGCAATCTCACATTCATTCACACTCACACGCAATATCATATTCAATCACACTCATACGCAAAATCACACACACACAATCTCACATCCATTCACAATCACACGCAATCTCATATTCATTCACACAATTCTTTCACATTCATTCATACAATCACAGATTCATCTATTCCCAGTCACAATTTGCACACACACACACATATACACACTTTTACTTAGGCGGCCTGAACTAATTAATTGTTGTGATGGCGAAAAGTGAGTGTGAGGTGGCGGAGTGAAATAGATTCCTTGTCAAAATCCCTTCCTGGGATTAGTAGCCCAATGTGAGGCCGCCCTCCCCCCCCCCTCCCGGCGCCTCCTTCGCCTGAGCTGCAAAATAATCTGCCGGAAACAAAAGAGAAACAAATTGGCAAATCCACGATTCCTATTTCGGAGAGGGGGTCAAACCCCCTCCCCAATAGGACACCTTCCACACACAAACCAGCGCCCCAGAACTTTGGGTTATCCCTTGTAATCCGGTGGGATCCTTGTCGGATCCATGATGATTTGTATTATCCCAGGTCGCCGAAGTCATGTTCGGTCCGGATTAGTCGTCTCTAATCCGCCGCAAACAAGAAAATGATGAGGGATTAAATCCCAGTCCAGGACCGGCTGGGACCCGCGCCCACGAGGCGGGGCAAACGCAGTCACCCGAAAACACGAGCGGATTTTATTTAATTTTTTTTAATTATCTGGCGTTGTAAAGGGGGGGGGGGAGGCGACCGATAAGTCATATGGTAGTAGAGAAGGTAGGTGAAGGGGGGAGGGGAATTATACCCCCCCCCCTCCTGCGCGCTTGTTTTATACTTCCACTAACTTCACCAGTTTTTACCACGGATCTCTGGGCAGAGCGATTGTGAGGAGAAATCAGATGGAGGTGAAAGTGAGGCATTGGGCCGTGTAAGGCACGCAATCAAGATGTCACCTGTAGTAGGGTTGTCCATTCTGCATCTGAGACCCTTTTCCGGGTAGTGCTCGAGGGTTACAAGGAATTTCAAGGAAAGCAAGGACCTTAAAAGGCTGGTATCCTTCAGAGGTGTTTTTTATTAACCTTTCAAACCTATATTTTTATTTATCTGAAAAGTGAACATTGAAAAGGAAGGCCGCCCCCCAGCCACTCACACCTCTTCCCCAGCCCTTCACACCCCTCACACCCAATAAAGCGGACACGTAAACAGATATACAACATAGTTTAAATAAATAACAACCGTGGATTTCGATAGTAGTCATTTTTATCTTATAATAGTTCCAAAAATACCACATATGTAGGTTTCCCATTTAAAGGTGTTTATGTAACAACTTCAATGAGTTTGCGATTTTTTTTAATAAAATGCAATAGCAAATGGACATCGGTTACCATGGCAATGGTGAAGCCTTCTCTCCCGTGCATCGGGCAGCCTTGGGGACGCTCTTCATTCAAGCCAAGAGTTAAAACAGGTTTTCAAAAATTAGGCTCGGTGAAAACCGGTTTTCAAAAATTAAACTCGGTGAAAACCGGTTTTCAAAATTCCAGTTATTTAGCAACCCTAGCAAGAAATTGCATGTATTGATGCACTAGACCAATATCTAGCAGCCCATAGGTGAATGAAAACGATCCTGTTGCTTGTGACGGTGAGAGTGATTGCTAAAATCAACAATTGATAAAGTTCTTGTTAGAGCTGTTAGTTTCAAGGGTAGCATATTTTTTAGAAAATGTAGCTTGTTGAGTATTGGGATGGATTCAGGTGAAGTAAATCTTGCCTGACAAACCTGGTGGAATTTCTAGATTATGTTACAGGGCAATTGGATAGAGGAAGGAACATAGATCTAGTTTACTTTGATTTTAAGAACATAAGAACATAAGAAAAGAAGGAGACTGCAAAAGACCATTCATGGCCTACACTTGGCAGCTCCTGTTCCAGTCAACACACAAAAGATTTCTTACCAGAGAAAAGTCATCAACATTGTCACCCTTTACAGGAGTTCGTCAGATTTAATCTACATATACATAAAATGCATCCAGAGGATTATGTCCATTCATGCAACCGCAAAATATAATCTCCCCACTCCTTAGAAAAATATATACATATGTACATAAAAAAAAGTCAGTCCCATCTAGCAGCTTCATCCATATATTTATCTAATCTTTTCTTAAAACTACCCAGAGAGGAGGCTTCTATCACATGCCTAGTGAGCCTATTCCATTCATCTACCACACGATTTGTAAACCAATTCCTCCCAATCTCCTTCCTAAACCTATACTTATCAAGCTTAAACCCATTGCTACGTGTCCTGTCATGTTCACTAAGTATAAGAACCTTACCCAGATCCCCTTTATTATATCCTTTTACCCATTTGAAGACTTCAATCAATTCCCCTCTGACTCTTCTCCTTTCCAATGTGTGTAGATTTAGTTTTCTGAGCCTTTCACCATAAGGTAAGTTCCTTAGCCCACCAATCATCTTTGTCATCCTTCTCTGCACAGACTCAAGCAAATCAATATCCTTCCTATAATATGGTGACCAAAATTGTACTGCATAGTCTAGATGAGGCCTAACTAGCGCCAGATAGAGTTTTAGAATGACTTCAGCACTCTTATTGCTTACACTCCTCCTAATGAATCCCAATATCCTATTAGCTTTATTCTTAGCATTTAGGCATTGCTTTCTAGGACGAAGGTCTGAACTTACCAAAATACCCAAGTCCCTCTCACAATCGGTCCTCCCTAAAATTCTCCCATTTAATTTATAACTATTCAATGGATTATTTCTACCTATACTAAGTACACTACATTTGTCTAAGTTAAACTTCATTTGCCATTTCTCGGCCCAATTGGACAGAATGGTCAAGTCCTCCTGCATTACAACAGCATCAGAATCAGCCCTAATGGCCCTACCTAGCTTAGTATCATCAGCAAATTTACTCAGGTCACTACTTATACCTATGTCAAGATCATTAATATAAATTAAGAATAGCAAGGGACCCAAAACAGATCCTTGCGGAACTCCACTGCTAACACACCCCCACTCAGATTTAACTCCATCTATACTAACTCTTTGCTGTCTGTCACCAAGCCATGACTGAATCCACCTAAATATACTGCCATCGATCCCGTGTGCTTTAACTTTGCTCAGAAGCCGTAAGTGTGGCACTCGATCAAAAGCCTTACTAAAGTCCAAGTATAAAATATCATAGTTTTCATCATTATCTGCTGATTCATACACCTTACTATAAAAAGAAAGCAAATTAGTCAGACAGGATTTACCCTTACTAAAGCCATGCTGTGATTCTTTTATCAACTTATGCTTATCCAAGTGATCTCTAATATTTCTTGCTATAATAGATTCCATCATTTTCCCTACCACTGATGTCAAACTTACTGGTCTGTAATTAGACATATTTGTTTTATCCCCTTTCTTTTAGTAAGGCTTTTGTTGATATTGTCCTCCATAAGAGACTAGTGCATAAATTGAGAATGTATGGAGTTTCTGGTAATGTTTTAAAATGGGTGACAGAGTGGTTGGAGAATAGGAGAGGGTAGTACCTAATGGTGAGACATCGGAATGGATATATGTTATTTGTAGGGTACCTCAGGGGTCTGATTTGTGACAATTATTATTCTTGGTTTAAATTCATAACCTAGAAGTATGTGTTAAGGGGAAAAATGTAGATATTTGCTGAGAATAAGAAGTTAGCATCCATTTTAGGGAAAAAACATAGTAATTTCACAACTTTCAAAATGAATTAAATTTGCATGTGCACACAACATGAAAGACGGCATTCAATCTCCAAAAATGCAAAGTTGTTTACATGGACGACCATAATAATGAGTTTAGTTATTAAATGGAAGTTGCTGGTTGGACTCTGCTGAAGATGAGAGGGAGTTAGGAGTTTTCGAAGCAGTGTTTAAAGACTAGAAATAAAGCAAAAGGGTATTAGACGTTACCAATAATATTATAAAAGTAATGAAGTTATTTTCAAGTTATATAACTCGTATGTTAGATCGCACCTGGAATATTCTATTCATGCATGATCTCCACAACACAGGAAGGATATCAACATTCTGGATGTAATACAGAGAAAAGCAACCACATATTACATTCCTTGAGGTCCCTTGATTATATGGATAGGTTGCAGACACATGTTTTCATGTGAAAGCTGATGCTTAAGGGTTGATGTGATACAGCTTTGTAAAATATCTAATTATATTGATAAATTAGAAATAGGGAAGTTTTTTGGGGAGCTGGAGACTGATGATAGGAAAAGGGGTAACTGGCTGAAAATTCAAAAATCTAGATGCGAGGCCGGACTCGGGGAAATATTATTTAAGTAAAAGAGTCGTGGATTCTTGGAATGCATTGCGTGGGTCTCTTGTAAATAGCTCTACTTTGACATCATTCAAAGGGAAACCAAACAAGTATATGGGGGAAAGGGGCATATGCGGAGAGTCTGATTTTGCTGTAAATGTTTTTATTATTACTTGCATGATCGGGATCTTGTATTGTAGACTCAGTATGACGTAACTACTGGTTGGCAGCTGATAACACGATACAATGGATGCAGATAATACCACGGTGGTGGCTTGATGGGTATTTGGATGTTCTGAGTGAGATGGCTTGAATAGTCCCTAGTGGCTTTTTTCATCCTTTATTCTTTGTTATTTATGTTTTTTAGTCTAGTTGATACAGGGAATTGTTTAGTGTGGATAAAGAGAGTCTCCCAGGTATGACAGATGCAGTTTGAAGGTGGCTATTAATTGCTATGGCAACCGCACACTATCGCTCCGTACAGTGTAGTTTTCATTACTATATAAAAGTTTCCTTTTTAACATGCGGTGAAGCGCCAGGTCAAGGCGTTGCTTTTTTTCAAAAGGAGTAAAGTTTAATTGTTCCCATTTAGAGCCATGAAATGACCCATAGGACCATGGGACATAGGGTTATTCACCCTGGAGATTTCAAACCTGCCATTGGATTTGGCGCTAGGTGGCGCCATCTAGTGGCAGAAGCATCATTTAGCCAGTAAAAGGCCCTTGTAAGTGATTTGAACCATGGGAAACCATCAATGCAATCACCATTTATCATCTTATCACAAAACGCCGCAGGTCATTGGAGGGACTTTCCCTCTTGTTTATATTAAACAGTGAATAAATTGTCTGATTTTCTCATTCCTTTCCTATATTCTCTTTTCTTCCTATCCTTTCGCAGGTTCAAGGAAAACAAGTTTGTAATGGTATAGTTTTTTTTTATATTAGTAACCATTTAAAAACTGAGTGTATTTATAATCTCGCGGAATCTTTTCTTGAATGTATTATTGTATCAATGGATGTTACTTCTGGCAGCAGGTTCTAAAGGTTGGTAATTTTATACGGAAAAATGTGACCACAAATTAGTTCTAAAATGCATCGGTACTAGTTTCATCCCATTGTTCCTGGTTGCATTTTCATTTATATTAAATTATATTTAAGCCTCTGCATTGTCAATATTATTTAAAATATTACATGTTTCTATGAGCTGTCATAACATTCTTGTAGTTTCCTGGATAAAAAAAAACTTATTTGTTTTAATCTTGTTTAGTATTTCGATTTTCTTAGAGAAGGTATTAGTTTAGTTGCTCGGGCTTGCATTTTTACTAGTTTTTCAATAGCCCTCTTTATATGCAAGAACCATGAATGGACACATTTGCTACATGCAGCTAGACTAATGCATTATAAAGTGTATCAAGGGATTATGTACAATACTTCTTTAGAGTCTCCTCATTTTTCAGAAAGGTTTAATGAAATATTTCGTTTTAGATACGTTTAGGATTGTAATAAGCTTAATTTAGTACTCACATCCCTATTTATCTCAAGTATTGCAAAATTTATAGTCAATTTTCTTAAATTTGATTACAAAGTACACCCGGTCATTTTTTGCAAGAAGCTTTTTCTGATAAAATGGCCAGAAAAAGGCACTTTCCCAAGAAGAGAAGAGTTATATAATGAAGGAATAGGTAAAGGAAAGTTTTCTGTGTAAATTTCAAAAGATTTCAAGTGTGAGAATAGCATTCAGCCAGGAAGGAAATAGGTTTAACCAGAATTTCGACCTCCTACCGTTAGAGATACTTCTCAAATAAAGGAAGGAAGTGGCTAAAAACTTTAATGCCAATTTTTTTTAAGTTATTAGTGCTCCTTCCGCGTCGAGAGAAAAAAGATGAAGGATCTCAGGAAATTTTCTACCGTTAAGACGAAAAAGTCGTGAAACACAAAGAAACATGTATGTTGTAGGCCCAGACAAACCTGCAAACTGACTTTAGCAAAGTTATCTTCACTCACGAATCAAGGAGTTAGGAAAGTAGTAGTTGGGCAAGAGGTTGGGTTGGCAATGGAAGTCAGGTTAAGTACTTACCAGGCGACAGTAAAGAGTAGCAAGATTGATGGTTTTGGCTGCAGTTATTTGAGACAAGCAACATGACCTTTTAAAGTGGGCGATGACCTCAAAATGAACTCGAAGGTGTGTGGTGAGGTCCTGGAGAAAAAGGTCCTACCTTGATTCAAAAGACAACCAGTGAAGATAAGTCATTTATATCCATGCAAGATAATGCATCTAATCATAGTTCAAAATTATCATCGACTCTCCCCGCATCCTCCATAAAGGTTGCGAAGTAAATCCAATTTAAAAACTTGTGAAACATCCTTAAAGAGAAAAAAAACGTTTCCGCAGATGATAGGTAATTTAACAACAATAAATGACCTTTGGAAAGGCGCCCAAGAAGCTACAAAGAAACGTTTCTGCTGATTGTATAAACACTAATATTATTCAGTTGACAACAAACTGTTCAACGTTATTCAAAAGGGTTCCGTTGTCCAGTAGCTCTTGATAAATTCTTATTTAAAATTCCGTTTTATTTAATTTCCTTTCATTGTATTAAAACTACTTCATATAATTCGCTTAAACTTGTTATAATTTGTTTGGTGTTTCTTTATAGAGTTAGGTTAAAAGCTTTATATATCCCTCCTAGTTTAAAATCTACAAATGTATTTTTCTTTTTATATAGCATTTAGATTCCATATACTCAAATTACAATTTCTTAGAAGGATTGTCTTAACTGCATTAAGATTTATACACAAAAAGGCTAGTTTTAAGAGAGCTCAAGGTATATTTAATAATTGCATATAATCTCTAGACACTATAAATTTGAACTATGGTTTCATTTTTATATCCAAATGTACTCTGAATCTTTGTGGCGACAACTTTTGTTTCTGTTATTTCGGAATTAACAAATATGTAACCTTGTGGATGGTTGCACTCTTTAGACTATTTTTCTATGTGATTAATATCGGTCACTAAGGCCGATCGATCGGATGGTAACAAAATTTACTGTTCAATGAGTTTTGTAGCAATAGCATCGTAACTATTCGTCCGATTTTAACGAAATTTGAAACCCTTATGTTGCTTTACATTCTCTTTCGAATGATATAATTGCCAAGGTCCTTCAAAGGTTAGTCCGGGAATTATTTAGCAATAACATCTTAACTATTCGGTCGATTCTAACGAAATTTGAAACCCTTATGTTGTTTTATATTGTCTTTCGAATGATATAATTGCTAAGGTCCTTCCAAGGTTAGTCCGCGAATTATTGAATGGTTTTAAGGTCGTAAGGTCATATAGATATATGTTAGAATAATTGAAAGCATGCCACTTATGTCTGTTGACCTTGTTTCAGATAAAATTGATGTCTAGATCATTAATGTCAAATATGAAAAGTAAAGGTCACAACACAGAGCCTTTAGGTACTCCAATAAACACTATTGAGTAAGTAAACACTATTGATTACTTACTCCTTGATATAAATCCGTTATCCAATTTTCGATCCAGCTCCTATCTTCCTTGTAATTCATAATCTTATTAACCTTCACCACCAACACAATTGCTAGGACATTTATGAGACCGGATCTATTTTTTTATGTCGTGAATCTTTCAGCAAATCTTTACATTCAAAAGAAGATACGATTCATTTTCGGAAATTAATAAATTTAGAAGTTTTCCGAGAACGGAAGTTAAACTAAGAGGTCCCAATTAATTTAGACTTGTAATGATTTCCGTAAAAGAAAAAATGATTGAATCTACCTTAATTCACTAAATACCCAACTATGACCTTTAGGGCGGCAATTTAAATCTCGCTCCGTTGTCTACATAAGTCACATTGTGCTGTTCGAGATATTTATGTGTGGATTTCTTTGTCTTCTTTTAGTATAAGCCCCAAGATGGTATAGCCAACTTCATACACCATATACGTAGGTGAGTCAAAAAGTTCTCAGACAAATGCCAGATTATTGAAATGTTCGATTTTGTACAAGTAAATACAGGGTCAAACACGACTTTCATGTTTTCTGAACAATTCCTACAAAATTCGTCATTCAATTTGTCGAGACTCTTTGTATTAGATGTGCTTCAAAAAGGTTACTTTTTTGAACCCATAAAATGGCAAATTTTGAGATAAGAGCGAACATTAAATTCCTGACTAAACTTGATTGGAAGCCTGTTAAGATTATTGACGCTCTACAACAGGTTTATGGTGACTCTTCGCCATGTAGAGCGGTAGTTTACGACTGGATTAAGCGCTTCAAGGGGGGCAGAGAAGAAGTTGAAGATGATCCACGTGAAGGGAGACCCTCCACCTCCATTAACCCAGAAAATGTCGAGCTTGTGAGGAATCTAGTGGATAAAGATCGCCGTATTACTATTGATGAAGTTGCCAATGCATGTGAAATCTCTCATGGCTCAGCATTTGGAATTCTAACTGAAAATCTTGGCCTGAGCAAGCTTTCAGCACGTTGGGTCCCAAAAGCGTTGCGAGAAGACCAGCTGAATCATAGGGCCAACCTTTCTTTGGCTATTTTGACCAAGATTGAAGCAAACGAGGATAGTTTTTTTGAGCGCCTCGTAACGGGAGATGAAACTTGGGTGTATCAGTTTGATCCTGAAAGTAAAAATCAATCAAAAGAGTGGCACCCAAGGGGGGCAGCAGGGCCTATCAAGTTCAAGACAGAGAGGTCCGTTAAGAAGATAATGGCTACAGTTTTTTGGTATTCGGAGGGAATTATTTTAATAGACTTCTTAGAAGGACAAAAAACTGTTACATGCAGCTATTACGAAGGAGTTTTAAGGAAGCTGAAAACTTCAATAGCCAAAAAACGACGAGGAAAGCTCCACAAGCAAATCTTGTTCCACCATGACAATGCCCCTGCACATTCGTCCAAAGCTGTGAGATCTCAGCTACGGGAATTTCGATGGGAAACTCTTGCTCATCCCCCTTATAGCCCTGATTTAGCACCCTCTGACTTTTTTCTGTTTCCAAATTTAAAGGGACACCTAAAAGGAACCCGGTTTCAATCATTAGATGAAGCAAAAAAGCAGGTCATTACTTGGTGCCAGAGACAACCCCGTGAATTCTACAAAGATGGTCTTTACCGTTGGATTCATAGATTAAGAAAGTGTATAGATGTTAATGGAGCTTATGTAGAAAAATGATTACAGTATTATTAAAAATAAAAATTTTATGCCATTTATCTGAGAACTTTTTGACTCCCCCTCGTATATGAAAAAAGCTCACATATACTCGTATATATATATATATATATATATATATATATATATATATATATATATATATATATATATATATATATATATATATATATATATATAGTTTACCTGTGTAAGGATTTTCCTAAAAGAAAAGTTATTGAATCCACATTAATTAGATAAATCCCAAATTTCAACCTCTTGGTTGGGCAATTTAAATACCTTCCCTTTGCCCCAAATTTAATCTTAAAAGATATTTCTAAGTGACCTGAAGAAATTCGCACACCCTGATTGGCAATTTTGATCTGATTTCTTGTACATATTTTATGTTTGATGAGTCTGTCTCTATTTTCAGTATGCGACTGGAGATGGATGAAAACTCCAAGCAGAAACTAGTCTCGTTATTAAATATTACGTTCTTACACACTGTTTTATTTTTTACATTTACTTGACTTATTATTAAGTTCAAGAAATAATTTCATATATATATATATATATATATATATATATATATATATATATATATATATATATATATATATATATCCTCCATATCCCTATATTTTAAGAACGAGATTTTTTGAAGGTGTTTGAATAAGATTTTTTATTTTAGTTCGGTTGTCACCTAAAAAAAAAAAGAAAAAAGAAAAAGAATCAGAAAAAAAGGGTGTTCAGGGTGTTAAAATAAAGAGTCTATAAAGGGGATTAATAAAGGCGGTTAAGATTAGCAAATAAGGCCGTAGGCCACACCCCTCAGGGGTGCCTGTGTAACCAAGCTCTTCCTGTTAAGGAAGAGAACAGCGGCTTGTATATATATATATATATATATATATATATATATATATATATATATATATATGGGTGGGTGTGTGTGTGTGTGTATATATATATATATATATATATATATATATATATATATATATAGAGAGAGAGAGAGAGAGAGAGAGAGAGAGAGAGAGAAATTATCGCACAGTACAACCACAACACCAAATCTTCCTCCATTCTATAAAAGTTCTATTCTCAGTTGGATTAATCTTGATCTCGGTCGACGTTTCCCTGCCAGCGCTTCTCCCTCTTGCTCCTCGGTCTTCCCTTGACGTTTCTCGGTCCTATGTCGTCGGTCAACGGTCCTCGATCCCCAGTTCAGGATCTTCAAAAACCAGTCCCCTGAGAGAACCTGGATTCAATGAAACCTGTCTTGACCCCTGTGTCACCCGAATCGCCGAAACAGGTTGCCCCCCCCCCCCCCTGGCATCCATATGTTCCGGGGCCAGAGGGAGGGGGATATTAGAGGAGGGCGCTCATTTTATTGGAATTCGGTCCCTTTGAGCAGAGGAAGTCGAGTTTACGACCGCTTCTGGACCGCCCCTCCCGCCCTCGATTTGGGATCCAAAGGGCGGTCGTAAAATCACTCAGATGGGCGGTGTTGGTGGGATTTCCGCTGACCCCCTGGGTTGGGGTGGGTTTACCGGCCCCTTATTCGCACTCCCCCCCCCCTCCTGAAATGGGGGCGTCTCATTCATAGTCTTTGTTTCCGTCTCTGCACACCCCCTTCCTTGTACCCTGCTTTACTGGTGACCCACTAGTGCCAAAGATTCAAAGGGGGAGTTACGTCATAGACTACCGAAATACTCGGATTGTGCCCCTCCCAAACAAATTCACATAACCTAACTTCACTACTCTGTCACCATGAACCTATAAAAATAATAATAACAACAACAATAAGAAGAACTACAGAACTACAGAATCTAGGACCAGCAAAGACCCTAAGGTCCGCTCGAGGCTAGTCCGCTACACTACATCCATAACTACGATACACACTTATCTACGAGTGTATCTCTAACATGTTATATCTTTATTTTTTTTTATTTTAGAAGAAGAAGAAGAAGAAGAAGAAGAAAAGGAAGAGAAAAAGAAGAAGAAGAATAAGAAGAAGAAAAGGAAGAAGAAGAAGAAGAAGAAAAAAAAAATAGCTTGTTTCGCATTCTATGCTTCGACGCCACAGCGGATCAGAGCCTCATCCCATGTTTCCGCCCAATTGGGTCCTGATGGCAAAGCAGCGCTGTGAGCTCTAAAAGAGTTCAGCCCTGGTCTGATAGGGCCCTTCACGTTGCTCTCCCACACCGCACTCACCTCCACTACACCACTCTTCCTCCGTGTTCATCCCCAAGCAGATGGGGAGGGAACCCATTTACACACCCGCAAATCACCTCCATGTACACTCCTCACAAATCAACTCCATGTACACTCCTCACAGATCATCTCCATGCACACCTCTATGTATACTCCTCACAAATCATCTCCATGTACACTCCTCACAAATAATTTCCATGTACACTCCTCTCAAATCACCCCATGTACATTCCTCACAAATCACCTCCATTTACACTCCTCACAAATCACCTCCATGTACACTCCTTACAAATCATCTCCGTGTACACTCCTATCACATCATCTCCATACACACCTCTATGTATACTCCTCACAAATCACCTCCATTTACACTCCTCACAAATCACCCCATGTACACTCCTCACAAATCACCCCATGTACACTCCTCACAAATCACCTCCATTTACACTCCTCACAAATCACCCCATGTACACTCCTCACAAATCACCTCCATTTACACTCCTCACAAATCACCCCATGTACACTCCTCACAAATCACCTCCATTTACACTCCTCACAAATCACCTCCATTTACACTCCTCACAAATCACCCCATGTACACTCCTCACAAATGACCCCATGTACACTCCTCACATATCATCTCCATGCACACCTCTATGTATACTCCTCACAAATCACCTCCATTTACACTCCTCACAAATCACCCCATGTACACTCCTCACAAATCACCCCATGTACACTCCTCACAAATCACCTCCATTTACACTCCTCACAAATCACCTCCATTTACACTCCTCACAAATCACCCCATGTACACTCCTCACAAATCACCCCATGTACACTCCTCACATATCATCTCCATGCACACCTCTATGTATACTCCTCACAAATCACCTCCATTTACACTCCTCACAAATCACCCCATGTACACTCCTCACAAATCACCCCATGTACACTCCTCACAAATCACCTCCATTTACACTCCTCACAAATCACCTCCATTTACACTCCTCACAAATCACCCCATGTACACTCCTCACAAATGACCCCATGTACACTCCTCACATATCATCTCCATGTACACCTCTATGTATACTCCTCACAAATCACCTCCATTTACACTCCTCACAAATCACCCCATGTACACTCCTCACAAATGACCTCCATCTACACTCCTCACAAATCACCCCATGTCTCTCTCTCTCTTTTCATAACGAAAGTAGAGGGAGAGGTGACGCCCCCTTGTCGCAGGAAGAGAGCTTGTGTGGACCTTGGACTTTTCGAGCTATGTCGGCGGGGGTACCTCTTCTGGGTACCCCTGGTAGGGCTTCCCTTGTCGATTTGTTCGGAAACGAGGTTCCAGACTAAGTGCGTCATTCCTTCCTTTTTCTACTTTATCCCTCTCCTTTTTTACTTTTATCCTATCTCGCACACTTATACAAAAAAAGAAAAAAAAGAAAAAAAAGCCTACTCCTATCATGTCACTCTTTCCCTTTCTTCCTCTATCTACATATAAGGACCTGGCAGCTACCTCATGCATCAGAAGAGAGGCTTTGGAACCTCTATAAACAACGCCAATCGACGCTCACTGGTTGCGAGAGACTAGGACTAGAGGGGTCCTAGGCGTTGGGGTACGATGAATGGGATGAGGGTAGTGCCCCGTTAACCCCTTTCCTGGCGCGTAATTATTGACCGTTCCCAGTACCCGTTGACGGGTGCTTGTGGTAGCATTGGTCCGAGGTGACGGCCCTTTGTTCCCATGTTGGTTGCCAGGCCAATAAAAAGCCTTGGGTTGAGTTCCTTGGTGTGGCGGGATATCCATTGAACGCTACTCCGAGATCATGGCCGTTGTGAAGGGAACTAGTAGGAGTTTAGTAAGGGGCGTGCTTCGTTGTTGTTCACCTGGTGACAAATCGATGGCCCCTTCGGGGACTGTCAGTGCTGCTTGGTTGGAAGCCACGGCACGCCGAGGTTTGACGACTCGGTCGGACGAACAGCAGCACATGGAGCGTGCCTTCTGAAAGATCCAAAACCTCTCCGATCGATAGGCGGGAGCGACTCACGCGGGGAGAACTCACCAACCCCCCTTTTTTATCATTGATTGGTCACGAGTTTTCAGAGAGAGAGAAAGCGCTCAAAATGACAGGCAAAAAAGGACCCGTTCGTCTAAAACACAACTGTGCAACATGCCAGTTAGAAAAGTGGTGCGTTGACTTTCCGGAGGGCTGCTACTCGAAATGCAGCCCTGAAAGTATCTGCACTACTTGCATATTGACGCGAGAGGTGGAGAAATTAAAAGACTTCTATAGAGCCTCAGAGGAGAGAGCTAAAATCCTTGAAAGAAAGTTGAAAAAACTCGAAGCCCTTAACGTAGCTCAGATTCGATGCCCCAAAGAGGCGCCGCCCACTGACGTGTCGGAATCCCCTGGTACCCAAGCGGAGATTCCGGCATCATCTGAGGCTAAGCTAGCTGAGGCGAGAGAAAAAGAAGAAAGGAAAAACGAAGAAACAACAGAAAAGAATATAGTTGAAACAAAAGTAGAACCAAAAATAGAAGAAAAACAGATAAACAAGAAGAAAAAGAAAGATAAGAATGTGGAAAGTAAAGAGGAAAAGGGGAGGCCTCTTCCACAAGGGAAGACCCCGTCTTCAGAGACCAAGTGTCCAAAGGTCACCCTCATTGGTGACTCGCAAACACGGGATCTGCAGCCGCTGCTAGCGGCCCGCCTTCGCACTAGCGTGAAGGTAAGCTGCCTGTCAGGACGGGGTAACCACAACATCAGAGTAGAGGCAGAGAAAGCTCAGATTTCTGAGAATTCAGTTGTTGCTCTGATGGTGAGCGGCAACGACCTCTACCTCAGAGCGGTTAAGGTTGGCCTCAGTGGTAAGACCATCCAAACGGTGATGGGACCTGTGGATGACATAGGGCTTAAAACCCGCAAACGTGTGGTGGTTGGGATGCTTCCGAGAAGAGGTCCATCCCGAACCGCTCACGAAAGAAACGTCGCAGTGAACAGAAGGTTGGCGGATCTCTGCATGGCAGAAGGAGTCTTCTTTGTGGACCCCTATCGTACCTTTATCGGTAGAGACGACCTCTACCAAAGGGACGGGGTAAATCTCTCCTTTAAAGGGAAGGCCTTTCTCGCCAACCTAATTCAAGATGTCGTGGAACGCACCCAAAGGAGCGTTCGAAACAGAGCAAAAGTGGACGTGCGCCAGCACGCCCGTGTCACTCCTGGAACGACCTTCTCGGAGGTCGTCAAAAAGGGTGTGAACACGAAAACAGAGAAGCCGGGAAACGGAAGAGCGTAGGGAGTCCTACACTAGAGGACTCCCTCAAAGTTCTTCTGTTCAATGCGAGGTCAATCAGGAATAAGTTTCTTGAGCTCCGTGGCCTCGTAGTAACAGAGGAACCAGAGATGGTGGCCATAACGGAGTCGTGGATAAAAACCTCAAGCCGAGATTTTGAAGGTGAATTCACGATTCCTGGTTACAAGCTCTTCCTGAAAGATAGGCCAGGCAGAGAGGGTGGCAGTGTGATGTTGTATGTCAAGGATACTCTCAACTCGACGGATTGCAACATCGTATCCGACCATGAACTACTAGGTGTTGACCTAGAGATAGGTCCTGCCAAATACAGGCCCCTGGTGCTTTATAGACCTCCTGCCCAACTCGTTGAAAAAACAGAGATCTGTACCAGCTACTAGGATAACTTGTCGAAAACAGAGTGTGTATCGTCATGGGGGATTTCAACACACAAGTTGACTGGGAAACCAGAGAACCCTGTGGCGAGAACGCACTACTCCTGGAGCTCGCGAACAACGAGTTCCTGACTCAATGGGTGAGAGAGCCAACGAAAGGAAACAATATCCTCGACTTGGTTTTCACCTCTGAGGATGACATCGTTGAGGACCTCTCTGTTGGCGAAGAGCTCGGTAGCAGTGACCACCGACTAATTAGATTTGTAGTCAAAGTCCCGAAGGCAGGGCCTGCAACTAGTAAATCGAGGAAACTCGATTTGAAAGGAGCAGACTTTGCAGGTCTTCGTGCTGGACTGACTGACGCGAGGCTAGAAGTGTGCGATGTTGTTGAAGACTTGTGGAACAGTTTCAAAACCACATTCATGAGTCTTCAATCGCGTTTTATCCCTCTGAAATGTCCCCGTCGGTCTTGTGTTCAACCAAAGTGGTTTAATCGAGAAATCGGCCAACTGCTTAGGAAGAAGAGAACTGTGTACCGGCAATCGAAGATCTCGGGTAACTTTGACGAATACCGGAGGCTAGCCAGTAGAGTGAAGTCCAGCATAAGGGCGGCTAAGCGGTCTGAGGAACTCCGAGTGGCGAGACTCTGTAAAGAGAATCCCAAAGAGTTTTTTGGATATGTGAACAGCCGTAAACCAATCCGTCGAACGATTGGCCCTTTGAGAAATGAGGAGGGGGCATTGAAGCACTTAGTTGCAGAAAGTGCTAACCTCCTCAATGACTACTTCTCTTCAGTGTTTACTGAAGAGTGTGGTCCCATTCCCCAGCCAATGGATTCCTACTCGGGGGAAAAGCTGGAGGATATGGACTTCACCGAAGGGAAAATAAAAAAGAAGATCAGTGACCTAATGACGAATAAGTCACCTGGCCCGGATGGGTTTCTACCTAAAGTGTTAAAAGGAGTGCGCGATCAAGTGTCACTACACCTGAGCACAATCTTCAACATGTCAATCCGGACCGAATGCGTTCCTAGAGACTGGCGTGAAGCGGAGGTGACTCCTATCTTCAAGAAAGGAGACCGAAGCAAACCGTCAAACTACCGACCTATCAGTCTGACTTCGATAGTCGGTAAACTCATGGAAAGCATGATGATGGACAAAATGACGTCGTATTTAGAGTCAAACCTGCTACTGAGAAGTTCCCAGCACGGCTTCCGAAGGCAACGGTCATGCCTGACGAACCTTGTGGAATTCTTCCACTTCGTGTTCAGTGAGCACGATCGGGACAAGGCGGTGGATGTGGTGTACTTAGACTTTCAGAAAGCCTTTGATAAGGTACCATACCGCCGCCTTCTCCGGAAAGTGCGGGCGCTGGGCATAGACGGAAAAGTAGCCGGCTGGATCGAGAACTGGCTAAGTGGCAGACGGCAACGGGTGGTGGTCAATGGACAGTCTTCTGAGTGGGTGCCCGTTACTAGCGGGGTGCCTCAAGGTTCTGTCCTGGGACCACTACTATTCATCATCTACGTCAACGACATGGACGGTGACATGGTTGCCAAGATTTCTAAATTTGCCGACGATACCAAGCTTGGTATGAACGTTGCAAAGGATGGAAATACTGCCCACGTGCAGGAAGATCTTTGGAAGATTGGGGAGTGGTGGGACACGTGGCAAATGCCTTTTAACGTGGGGAAATGCAAAGTGATGCATATCGGCCACAGAAACCCCCAATCTCAGTATATCCTTAAGGGCACTGCTATTGAATCCACCGACACTGAGAAGGACTTGGGTGTAACAATCACTAGTGACCTCAAGTTCTCGAAACAGTGCATTGAGGCGGAGAAAAAGGCCCAAAGGATGCTAGGTTATATAAAGCGCCAGTTTGGATATCGGAACAAGGAGATTGTACTGTGTTTGTACAACTCACTTGTACGACCGCACCTGGAGTATGCTGTACAATTTTGGAGTCCTTCATTTCGTAAGGACATTGCGAGATTGGAACGCGTACAAGCCAGGGCAACCAAGCTGATTCCCTCTATCCGACATAAAAGTTATGAGGATAGACTAAGGGAATTAGATATGTTCTCGCTGGAAACCCGTAGACTGCGTGGTCAGCTCATCGAAGTTTTCAAAATACTTCGAGGGTTCGACAATGTTGACTACCGGGATATTTTCACACTGAGTGAGAACAGACCGCGCAATCACGGCTTCAAACTTGAACTGAAGCGTTACAACCGCAATCTGTTTGGAAATATTTTCACTTACAGTATCTGCGGTAAGTGGAACGCACTTCCAGTGGAAGTTGTCAACAGTGAATCTGTTGACCAGTTCAAGTCAAGACTAGACAAAGTCTTGAAAAGTGGCCGTTTAGGGACGCAAAACAATTGAGCAGCCATGTGCCCGCTCGATTGCTAGTCCAAAGGTACCCTCTTTGAATGGACCGTAAGGTCTCCTAGGGTACTTACTTTCCTTGTAACTCCTTGTAACTCCTCACAAATCATCTCCATTTACACTCTTCACAAATCATCTCCATGTACACCTCTATGTACACTCCTCTCAACTCATCCCCATGTACACTTCTATGTACACTCCTAACAAATCACCCCATGTACACTCCTCACAAATCATCTCCATTTACACTCTTCACAAATCATCTCCATGTACACCTCTATGTACACTCCTCTCAACTCATCCCCATGTACACCTCTATGTACACTCCTCACAAATCACCCCATGTACACTCCTCACAAATCATCTCCATTTACACTCCTCACAAGTCATCTCCATGTACACCTCTATGTACACCTACCATGCACAATATCGCCCATTCGCTCGTCTACACACCCACTTTCTTTCTAATACTCTTTCACACAATTAACCCTCGCTTTACGCGGTTCCCCTACCCCTTGCAAACTCTCACACATTTCCTGACTGCAATGATCATGTTACTCATTGCTTTGTGGTTTCTCAATGGTAGGTTTGGTGGTTCGAGACCCCAGTCTCTCAGGTACGATCCTCACTGCCCCGATGTTGTTATGGTTTATGGGGTAACTGAATACAATGGACCTTTGGTCGTATTCGAGACCTGTTTCTTATCAGATCATGTTGGTTAGGGGCTGAATACCTCCCCCCCCCGGCGTCCCAGTGATCTCAGCAAATCGGAGTAATATTGCCACTGTTCCTTGTCTCCCCTATGGGCCGCCGTGTCCAAAACAAAAGCTGCGAGAATATGAAGGAGAAGAGGTTTATGGTGAAAGTGTTGAAGTAAGGTACTTAACCTGAATATCACAGTTGGTAGGTAAGGACAGCGAGAGATGCTGATTCTCTTGAAACTGACCCCGTTCTACAGGGTGTTCCTAAAGTTTGGACACAGGCAAAAATGCATGTTTTCAATAAAAAAAAAATGAGCTAGATTTTATTTAATTTGATTTAATTGTATTATTAATAAATAACATCTTTAATGTGATTTCAACCATTTGTGATGCAAAGTTCGATGCCCTTTGAGAGATTTATCCGATAAAAACGATGCATTGTCTCTAAATTTCCCTCAATTTGAACACCTTCATTTATGATGCGCTGTTCCCTCGGGTGTCTCGATTCTTTCATTTTTATTGGGTACACCTTCTTGGATGCCCTACCAAAAGAAGAAGGCATGGGTAAGAAGAAGGTCTGGTGAAGGTGGAGACCATTGGGTACATCTCCTCTAGCATACCCCAGAAAAAGAAGTCAACGGATGGGGGGTAAGTCTGGTGAACGAGACCATATTTTAGGGACACCCCTGTACTATGAACGCTCTTCCTCATATGAGCTAAATAGCTCATATAGAAGGGGTCTTTAAGCCTTGAGAAAGTCCGTCCGTGAGAAAACACTAGTTTTTAAAGAGGTTAAATTCTTAGTTGACCTAAGAAAGAGTACACCGTATTTATGAATCTCGGAATGCTCCTTTCGTTTATCAAGAAAGATATTCAATTAATGAAAAAGAAAACAGCGTGGTCCGAAAGTCTTGTCACTCTACCGAAAAGGAATAAGAACAATGGAGAAACAATATAATAATAATATCAAACACATGTGTCGGTTTTCGTATATTACTTTCATTGAGACTGTCGCACATCGAGAAGGGCTGTGTGAACCCCCTAGAATGCACACGATTTGGTGCCCATACACTTGCAATCAGCCTCTCTCCCAAACTGTAGGGGCTCGTGTCACTCATCTGAGATAGAAAATCAAAACAATATTAACAGGGGAGGGGGGGGGGAGACTTTCGGTTACCTGAATTAGAAAATCAAAACACTATTTAAAGGAGGTGACAAGACTTTCTGACCACCCTGTACATTGAACCTCTTTCCCCTCTCTGGAACTTGTAACAAACTTGGTGCACAAATGTCACAGAATAGCCCGTCATTAATAGGTTCAAAAAGAGTAGAAAAGCTCAGATTTAGCTGAAACACGTACCTAAACTACCTTAGTTATTATGGTAACTTTTGGTTACTATGGTAACGTTTGGTTACTACGAGAGATACAGAGAGAAAGAAATTCATCTAAACCCCGTGGAATGTGAGAAGAGGAAATTAAAGTGGCTGAGAAGTGGACCAATTCTATGGTATTTGTTTGACCGAGGAGAATCGGTCTGAAAGGTTGTTGGTAATTTCGTCGTGATGATTAATCTCCTCCCCCCCCCCCGACCCAACAATTGGGGAGGAAGGGGGGAAGAGTAGGAGAAAAATTGATTAATAGAAAGAGAGCAAGAGATATAGAGTAAGAAGGAGAGAGAAAGAGAGAGAGAGAGAGAGTAAGAGACAGAAAATAGGAGAATAAGAGAGAGAGTGTAAGAGAGAACAAATAAGAAAGAGATAGAAAAGAAGAAAGAGTAATAGAGAGAAAGAGAGAGAAAAAAATAAGAAAAAGGTAGAAAATAAGAGCAAGAGAGAGAAAATAAGAAAAATAGAGAGAGTAAGAAAGAGAAAGAGAGAGAGTAAGAGAGAAAATAAGAAAGAATAAGAGATTAAGGGAGAAAAAATAAGAAAAAGAGGAAAATAAAAGAGAAAGAGTAGGAGAGAGAGAGAGAGAGAGAGAGAGAGAGAGAGAGAGAGAGAGAAAGAGAGAGAGAGAAAAAAAAGAGAGGGGCTGGGTGATTGGGTGAGGGAGGGAGAAGGAGGGGGGGGGGCACTGTGTGTGTATGATGTGGGTGTGACTGTCGTCAATATCGGGTTGTTCCCACACTTGACTCCTCCGCCCGGACGCCGTGTCAAGTGTTTTCGTGCGCCGTGGGAAGTTGCACCGCTCCCTTCGCAGGACTGCAGCACGATGCGGGCTGGGGGCGTAGGGGCACCGCCCGTATGGAATACCCCCTCCCCTCAACAAAGTGAATGGGGGGAGTACTTAAGGACACCGTGGTGACATATAAATTAACCCAGCCCCCAAGGAGGATTTGGGGGACCCCAATCCTTCAACCTCGCCCCCTCCTCATTCTGTAGCAGTGTTGTGCGGGGCCATAGTCAGGCAGGGGTGGAAAAAGGAGTGGCGGGGGGACGATGAACAGACAAGTACGTTTTCCCTTAGGGGCCTGAAGAGCCCCTAAGGGTAGCGTCAACCTCCAGGGACCCCGACACTCGAGAAACGCCTCCAGTGGAACTTAATCCCCCCCCTCCCCCACCATCACTGGAGAGGAAACCCGGTTGCCCCTGAGAACCGGAATCGTGCCTTTCCCTCCCCGGCAGGGCTAACGCCCCTGGTCATGGGCGCTTTCACCCTCCTCCTCAGGAGTGCCATGCTATCGTGAGCATCCTGTATGGAATGGGGGCCGGGAATAGGGCGCATCGGCGGGGCCATAGCCAGCCCAGTGTGTGTATTTGACTTATGGTCATTAGCGCGGATTCGCATTGTGGGACAACGTGAACCACGGGTGGTACAGGGGGGGGGGGAGGGAAGAGATTGTGTTGGGGGAGTGTAGGGGGAGGGGAGAGATTGTGTTGGGAGGAGTGTGGGCGGGGAGTATGGGAAGGAGTGTGTGAGGGGGGAGTGTGTGGAAGTGTGTGAGGGGAGGGGGGAGGCGTGGGTATTAGGTAGTGCAAAAGCGGTGACCAGAAAGGTAGTTACTGCCCCCCCAACCCCTAAGGGGGAGAACGTCCACCTTGTCTTACTCCAGGTGCGTTCCCACACTCACAGGAGGGGGAGGGGGAGGAAATGCCCCATCAGGCCGTGTTCCGGTACCCGGTTCGAGTCCACCTGCTGCTCCGAGGTTTAACTCCTTCTTTTCCCCCATGATCGGGTCTAGGACGGCGTGGGAGCGGGGTTAATGGGCGGGTGCCAAGGTCTCACGCCCCTCTGGGAAAGCGATGACTCGACAGGTGGGAGGGAGGGCAAGCCCCCCCCCCTCCCTTATTCCGCTACTACATTGCGCGCGCGCCTTTGCCACCCTACGGTGAAGGTGGCAAAATTGCCACTGAGTCGTTCAAGACTGAACAAGAGTGGGGAGTCGCGGGAGGGGGCACGAGGGGTCGTTTACGTGCCACTCCCGTTTTCAGACGAGTGCTAAAAAAAATAATTGAAAATAGTTTCTTTGGCGAGAGTGGTAAAATTAGATGGGTAGGAGTCGAAAATTAGGATGGTATTCGAACTGTCCATAATCCCAGAAAAGAGGGATGCCTCGCAACTCTCCTACCCCTCCCCCCTCCTAAGGAAGATCCGATACCGAGATCCTCCAGTGGCAACGGGGAGAGAGAAAGAGAGAGATTTGGGTTGGCTCAATTTCCCTTTGCCAACTTGGGAGGCGCGGGTGGGGGGAGGGAGAAAGGGGGGGTGTTGTTATCGTCCCTAAGGAGAGCAATTGGGGGGGAAGGAGTAGTGGGAGGGGGGAGGGGGTGCTTCTCGAAGACGTCGTTCGTCCCTGGCGCGTGGGAACAGCCCAGACGCCCGGCTCCCAAAGGAGACCCGCCGAACGGATTTCTCCTCACACACACAAACATACACACAGGCGCGCGCGAGGTTCTCTCCATTCCCCTTTTCACCCTATAATAGAGGGGGGGCGCGCGCGACTGACAGTGACACACAAACAAACATACGAATACGGACGGACGGATGAACTCGTACTACGGACACACGAGCGGGAAAGGGGGTGCACTAGAAGGCAGTGTTCGGTTGTCATTACATTACGGGTCCTTGAAAGGACACAGCGAAGTGAAGATGTGTGGAAGGTGCACATCATAGAGCGAGTAGACAGCTCGCAGGGGTAGGGTGCACATCTCTTCGAGAACTCCCTTACTTCCCCCAAACTTGTTCCACAAGAGGCCCTCCCCCCCCCATTTGGAGAAGTGAATGACATTAAAGTGACGAAGCAAATCGTTGCCATAACAGGCCAGCAAAATGATACAGAAATCTCTCGCTTGCTGAAAGTTGCCCGATCCTTCGTTGCCAAAATTGAGGAGACTTGGAAGCTGCTCATAGGGATCCAACATTAGCTCCAAAATGCAAAACACATGCAAAGGGTTCTAATACCATCAGAACCCAAGAATTTGGGTATAGAGTGCATGAAAAGTTCAATAAAACCCCCGAAAGTCGATCAGAGTCCTTACGAAGGACTTTAAGGTTTCATCAGAATGCACCACCAGAAGAATTGAGCCTGAAGATATCCGTTACAAGTGGTAATTGATGAGCAGACGTTGGTTCATATGAGGGAAAACGGAAGAGAATCGCTCGATCAGTACACAGCTCTTGCTCTCCGTGTTGAAACACTGAGAAGCTGGAGTGCTTTGGTTGTCCTCTCGTGAGAAGAATTTTAACCAGGCCCAAAAGGTAAACCTGACGAATGTCAGAGGTTTCAACTGTAATGCATAAAAGATTCCCAGTGACAGTGATGGTTATGGTAGTCGTTACCAGTGATGGAGATTGCATGCCCCCTCAATTTATTTCACATGGCTCAAGATACAAAAATCGTGTCTCCACAGAGGTTTTTGAGAGGGTTCTGGGGCCCTGGATAGACATAGTACGTAATGGAAGACCTTACATCTTTCAACGAGACTCTTTACCATCTGATAAGGTTAGAACAACCCAAGCTTGGATACGCGCCAAATTCCACGACCATCTCCTACCACAAACATGGCCTCCTAGCTAACCCGACCCTCAATCAACGGGACAATTATGTATGGGGCGTCACCGAGAAAGAGGCCAATCAACACTCTCATAACACCATTCAATCTCTCAAATCCGTTATAACAAAGACCGTGCACGAAATTAATAAAGACCATCTAATTCGGAAATGTCAACGATTCAAGACCCCGAATTAAAGCAGTGATTGAGGCAAATGGTGCACTCATTGATGAGGCGTATTTGAAGGAGTCTCAAGATTATTTGTAATGATTTTCATCTGAATACACTTTTCTCTGACCTCAAAATAATGACGCATCATATATATATATATATATATATATATATATATATATATATATATATATATATATATATATATATATATATATATATATATATATATATATATATATATATATATATATATGCAATAAAGACCACAAGAAAAATGAAATGAAGATTCCAAGTATTTTCAAACACTATTCCAAGTTCATTATAATGTAATGGCGGGAAACAACAGAAAAATGTAATATATAAACGGTTTACCTATTTTGTTCGATTTATCGCATGATTCTGACCCAATTAGAAAAATGTACACCCTTTCTAAAAAAAACATCTCAACTCACTTGTTCATTCAATTTAATTCACTCTGGAACGCTACACGTCCTTTCCTAGATTTATTATTACAACGCTACACTTCCTTTCCTAGATTTATTAATTTAACGCTACACTTTCTTTCCTAGATTTATTATTACAACGCTGCACTTCATTTCCTATATTTATTAATACAACGCTACACTTCCTTTCCTAGATTTATTACTACAACGCTACACTTCCTTTCCTAGATTTATTATTAGAACGCTACACTTCATTTCCTAGATTTATTAATACAACGCTACACTTCCTTTCCTAGATTTATTACTACAACGCTACACTTCCTTTCCTAGATTTATTACTACAACGCTACACTTCCTTTCCTAGATTTATTATTAGAACGCTACACTTCATTTCCTAGATTTATTAATACAACGCTACACTTCCTTTCCTAGATTTATTAATACAACGCTACACTTCCTTTCCTAGATTTATTACTACAACGCTACACTTCCTTTCCTAGATTTATTATTAGAACGCTACACTTCATTTCCTAGATTTATTAATACAACGCTACACTTCCTTTCCTAGATTTATTAATACAACGCTACACTTCCTTTCCTAGATTTATTACTACAACGCTACACTTCCTTTCCTAGATTTATTATTAGAACGCACTCCTGGTTTCAGATTCTCTGTTCATGGTAAGCCGACTAACTCTTCTTCTTCTCTTTACTTTCCTCCTCTCATCATATGAAAGCTAAAATGTCTGTTTTTATCTCCAATCTTTATTCCTTTTATTCATATTTAAGTTAAAGGGTCTCTTTTTAGCCCCGTGTTTCTTCGGCGCTTCGTGTTATTAGTCCTGAATTCTTTGACACTGAAGTTTCTAAAATCTTTGACATAGAACACAAAATGGTCATCTTCTCCATTTTCTTTAGTTTGAGAAAAATCCTCTTTACCGTGTCGCATCTCACCTTCCTTTTAATAACAAGAATTCTTTCATACTTCTTTTTATTCCAGTTTTTGTTACTCTCCCAACTTTATCATTCACATTCGGCATTTCTATTTTATTTATCTATAAAAATATTATTTATAAACTTTTAGCGCAGAAAACACCTTCCATTATTATAATGCGTGAAATGTAGAGATTATTATTTCAAATATTCATTAGGAGAAACAAATTTCACAATAATAATAATGATAATAATAATATAATAATAATATAATAATAATAATAATATAATAATAATAATGATAATAATAATATAATAATAATAATATAATAATAATGATAAATGAGGATTCAAATTGAATAAAGCAGCAAGGAAAAATGCCGTGTGCTAAGTGAGGACAATATTGTTTTTACTGTTATTGGATTGACGCAGTTTACACGCTGATAATTATAATTAATTAAAAACAAAAGCTTTAAGAGAGAATGACCTTTTAATTCACTAGTACATGACTAGTTTCAGAGCAACTCGCTACTTATGGAATATTTTGAATTATAGCCCAATATTTTACAAAGTAATGCGTTATGTAGACTTCTTTTTATTATGGCCTTAAAGTGTTAATTTTATTATTTCCTTATTCAATTCTTGATCCCTGAATTTATTTCTAATTGGAATCAAACTTCACACTTCCCTTCCTCGATGTTCTCATCCACCGTGATAGGGATTCAAACTCTGTCCAAATTTCTGTTTCCCGCAACCGAACTCATTCAAATTACCAATATTTCTCTTTATTCTCGCCAAAGCGATCAAATAAAAATAAAAATGTTGTTTCCACCATGTTCATCCGTACGTACCTTTATTGATAATGAACTCCATAACGTTAAGAACATCTTGGATTGTCTCTCATATCCACCACCTTTCATTGACGAAGCACATTTGCCACCCATAAAACATTTTAAAGTATAAGAATAACACTTATCCACTCACCCATAGCAGAAATGAAACTAAACCCTTCAAACAAATTAATAGTCAGGATTAGTCACGGTAGTTGCAGGCGGTAGGACAGAGAGACGGGGGGGGGGAAATAATGAAAATGAACGGTTATTTAAAAATCACAAGTTATAAGCATATGTATGGTCAAGTTAAAACGAGTGTGATTTTAACATGGTGAAAAATATAGTGTGAGACTCACCTCAGCGTAGGTCTCCTTTGCAGTTCTCTGGGTGCCAAGCTTCTTCCTCGTGGTTGAGTGTGGTGGGTCGATCACCTGGACATTCACGTCTTCCTCACTCTCTGGCTCGGTGCTGTATGTTTCCTCCACGTCTAGAACCTGAAGAAGACGAGCACAAACATAAAATTTATGAATATGAGATTATTGAACACGTGTACCTCTTCAGCTTAAAACCAGATAGAAGTTATATAGAATTTAAAGTTAACACATTTAACATTTTAAATCCCAATATCTCCAACTTCGTTATTTAACTCGTATTCAACAATGAATGGAATTCTCACCTTTGACTGCCGAGTCTTGGAAACTGAGGTGCCTGCGCAGGAACCCGAAGGTGATCTATATCCAAGTGTCCCGCTCCGTCAGGTCATCCAAAACCAGACCTTGGTCAGACCGAGACTTATGCAGTTTCACCCATCTGGTCCGCATACCATCCATCCATCTCTTCAGAGCCTCGACTGAAAATAGTGACAGAAACATGTTTTGGGAACACGACAAAAATTCCTTTGCATGTATATCACTGAATTGGTTCACTTGAAAAACAATATTTTGCACACATATCACCGCACCAAATAAAACAAACATAAAACTCACCAGAGACGTTGTACTCCTGCGCCTTCTTGTCCAGGAGAGATTTTTTGTATGCGGTGCCCTTGTACTGCTTCAGCTTCTTGTCTTAGAAGATCTGGTTCTGCAGCAGCCACTCTCCAATGTCGCGCTCTTGCTCGTCTGTAAGTTTGGGCGGTGTTCGTCGTTTGGTTCGTTGTTTGCCGACCGAGCCACTGTTGTCGTCTGAATTGTCCTTTCTCTTCGGGCCTTTCTTCCTGATTTCTCTTTATGGGGGCTGGCATGTTCTGGGTATCAGGCTGCGATGGTTGCATTTCCTTCATTTCCTCCTGTTGCGTTGACAAAAACATATTCTGAGACTCGCCGGAGTCTTGTGTAGGATGCTTAAACCCATAGAAGGTGTTGCTATTCTGGGACTCAAACTCCAGGGGCGGAGAATTCTGGTGACGGTCACGGGCAACCATGGTGAGCAAAGGCAGTGGTGAGCAGGAGGAAAAGCGGAGGTCTTGTTGTTGTGGTGGTAACAGGTCAAGTGATGTCAACTGCCCTCCCGGGGCAATTTTTATAAGCGGAGTGTTTTCGGAATCGTATCGGGGCGCGTTCGGAAACGCATTCGGACACATCGGTATCGATTCGGAATTGTTTCATAATGCAGTCGGTATGCATTCGGAATAGGTGTTAAAATTCGGCTTCGTTTCGGAATGATGTCGGAATTAATTCGGAATGACCTTCCCGAATACATACCGAAACGATTCCGAGTCGATACCGACTTTTGACATTTGAAACGGCCAAAATTCAAATTTTCGGTTCCGAATGTATACCGAACACCCCGAATCGATTCCGAACACACTCTGAGTGCCTACCGAGTCAATTCCGAATATCTCGCCATTCCGACTTGGTTCCGATAGTTTCACGAAATGTTCGGGCATCTTTCCGAATCATTTCCGAAAGTCAGAAAATGGTTCCGACTCAATTCCGACCTCTCCGAATTTGTCTTCGATTCAAAACCGAACGAAATTCGGTTTGCATTCGGACTCAAATTCGGCTGTGTGTGACTGATCCTTAAGAGCAGCCAACTCTCCTTATAAATATTGCACCCATGTTTTCTTTTGTATGTTTCGTTCTTTTCTCTTTGACCTTTCTTTTTGCTTTTAACTCTCTCATTTTGTTTATAAGGAATGTTTTAAGGCAATCTTTTGCCATCCTTTGTACAGCAGAAGGATAGAGAGCGATGCTCCGAAACTAGGCCTCTGAATCAAAATAGCTGTTCTCTTAAAGCTTTTTTGTCCATGTTTTTCATATATTTTTTTAAGTTTAATTAACGTGCTTATACCTTTTTTTTTTGCTTTTAAGTTATTTTTTATATAGTATTAAAACCTTTTAATATTTTTTCGAAATTAAAATATGCCTGTCTACCTTTCTGACTTTAAACATGCTGCTGTCCGTGCGATCTTAAAGAAACAAAATCTTGACCCTAATAATCCTTCATACTCTCCTGCTATCTCTCAACTTCCGTTCTTACCCAAGGTTTTTAAGAGGGTGGTAGTAGCTACCCGCATTCCTTAACACATGTCCTCCTCCAGCACCGAGGAAACTTTCCAGTCTGGCTTCAAGGCAGTCACAACTCTGAATCGGCTCTCCTGACTGACTTCATCGGGAAGACGACGTTGGGGTGTCTTCAATTCTGCTGTTTCTCTTTTCCCGACAGCATTTGACACCATTGACCACTCCGTTCTTCTCCACCGCCTTCGGGACTTCCTATGTATCTCTGAAACTGCTCTAAACTGGTTTATTTCGCTCTTTATCTGTCATCTCGTATTTACTCTGTCCCTATCGCAAGTGAGATCTCTCGATTCTGTGTTCTATGGTGTTCCATACGGCTCTGTCCTTGGCCCGCTCCTTTTTCGTTTCTACCTCCTTCCTTTTGGCTTTGTTCTACGTCCTCTTGGTCATCTATCCTTCCATTTCTATACTGATGACACGGAAATATTTCTCTCATCCTCCCTAAACTTGTTCGCCGTGACCGTCACCAATCTTTTACCCGCATAATTCAGTGGCTGATCCAGGATAAAAACTTGGAGGGAGCGGGAGGTAACCTGCAATTCCTCCCTTAGAGTAGTTTTAAAAAAGGGCATTGATGATTAATAATGGTTATCTTATACAATATTAATAATAAATAACAGTATATTACACAGGAGTGAGCAAGAGCGTAATACACGCTCTTGCCTTAACGAATCTATTAGACTTCTTACTTCTTTAATGACATTTTTAATGAATACGACGAGAGTAAAGCAGTGGACATAGTTTACCTCGACTTTCAAAAGGCCTTCGATAAAGTTCCCCACAAACGTTTACTAAGTTAAATGCGCACAGAGTTCAAGGCGCCCTAGCAGGGTGGATAGAAGACTGGCTGATCAATGGTAGGCAACGCGTAGTTATAAATGAAAAATCATCTGGACAGACGTCACTAGGGGGGTACCTCATGGGTCTGTTCTGGGACCAGTTCTATTTCTAGTATACATTAACGACTTAGACAAAGACCTTTCAGGCATAACATCGAAGTTTGCTGACGACACCAAAATTGCGAATTCAGTCCTCACTAACGCACAGATTAATGAAATGCAAAATCATCTCGACAAATTGTCGAACTGGGCGCAAACGTGACAAATGCCTTTCAACGCGGATAAATGTAACGGCAAAGTAAATTACTCACTAAATGGTACTAAACTCGTAAGCGTAGACAGAGAGATGGACCTAGGAGTAACAATATCGAACGACCTAAAACCACTCATCAATGTTCAGAAGTCCTTACGAAAGCAAATAAAATAATTGGATGCATTGGTAGAGTATTCGAGTATAAGTCCCAAAATACAATCCTTACTCTCTATAATTCCTCGGTCCATCCCATTATTGAATACTGCGTTCAAGCCTGGTGCCCGTACTACCAGAGTGATATAGCGAAATTAGAACGAGTCCAACGAAGGCTTACTAAAATGATACCAAGTTTAAGGAACAAAACATACGAAGAGAACTAAATCTATTTCCGTTAACTCAGCGTAGATTAAGAGGGGACTTAATTCAGGTCTTTAAAATTATCAAATGGATAGACAATATGGATTAAAACAAATATTTTTCTATCGACCAGTCAAATTACACGAGAGGAAACGGTTGCAAAATTATAGGTAAACATTTAAACTGGCACGAATCTAAGAACTTTTTTTTTAACCGAATCGTGAACTTAAGGAATGGGCTTCATCGTAAAGGAATAGACTGCAACACCGTAGATACTTTCAAGCGTCGTATAGATAAATACCTTGAATCTAAACACCAACTAACAGTGTTTTCTAGCGAATAATTAACTCTCTAGCCTTCGGGTGACAGGTTCACCGATTTTGCAAGGTGCACTATCTATCTTCCCCATAATCTTTATCCCAGGTCACCTAGTATGGACCACAAGGTCTGTTGTGACCTGTTTATCTATGTAACTCGATGTAACTAACTCTTTCAGATACGTCAACTAAAGTATAATACTCAATTTAATGATTATTTTTTAGATTTACCTGTATTTTAGACATGTATCATATAAGATACATTCGATCGCAACGGTTTAAAAGAAAAAAAAATATATATATATATATATATATATATATATATATATATAAATATATATATATATATATATATATATATATATATATATATATATATATATATATATATATATATATATATATATATATATATATATATATATATATTCTATATTATTACATATCTCTTTCTACCAGAATACAAGTATGGCTTAAAAATGAAATATAAACATAAACGGATCCGAAATTTGGGGGTTAGCTTTAGCCCCATAGCTCCCTCCTGGATCCGCCGCGCCTGCCGCATATGACACGATTACCGAATGGCTATCGGATAACTTCCTCAAATTCAACCGGAAGTGCCTTCTTCCGCTGCCGCCGGAACAAAGTGATATGTATATATTTTTTTAATTTGCCTCTTTCTTTTCTTGGGGGACACTACCTCGAGGGAGGGAGCCCCCTTTCCTCTTCCAAGATTCACTCGGCCCCCCGAGATTCTCCTCTGACACGCAAGAGCAACTTCGTGGGATAGAAACCTTCGGTGTCTTTTCCCACGCATAATTGTCCGTCTTAATCATGGGAGCGTCCTCCCCTCGCACGCCGATGGAAACTAGTGTTATTATTATTATTATTATTATTATTATTATTTTATTAAAATCAGCAATGGATCCCTGCTCTCGCAGTTGGAGGACGTACATTACCCTAATCTCAGTCTTTCTGCAACTCTCCCTACCAGACTTAGGCCTCCAGTTCCCACGTGATTGCCAACAATCGTCATTCTGCTCTTTATGTGACTTTCATAATCCGGGCCTTGGTCCAAAATTGAAAAGGGCTACCATCTCATTTTTAGAATAAAAAGCAAACCAACGAGTGAATTTTCAGTCCTCGCGGAAGGAAAGAGAGATATACAAATAAAGGAAAGAATATGATAGAAACAAATGAAAAGAGGAAATGAGAAAAAAAACAGAACACAAAAAGGCGTAGGCTTCGAGGAAAACAACAGAACCCAAGACCACGTTTGCTTCGACGAAACAAACAGAACACAAGAAGGCGTAGGCTTCGAGGAAAACAACATAACACAAGACGATGTAGGCTTCTAGAAAAAATGTGTTCGTGCAAAGAAGTCAGCTAATACCAAACTACGAACTTCCTTGGAAGGGGAATAACAATTTCCCTTAATGCAGATGATAAAATAGGATTACAAGTTATTGAAATAGTAACAATAATAATAATAAGCAATAATATTACTCCCTGATCAAATTTTAGAAGGGACAAAGGAAAAGGGATTTGAGAGATTACCGCGCGCATCGGTCGGGTTCTAAGACCGCCTATACGATAATAGGCCCAGTTTTTCTTATTCTTTCTGGAATTATATGGTCAGTTTTTAGTATTATTTTCACAATTATAGGATATTAATACTATTTTCACGATAACAAGTGGTCAATTTCTAATACTATTTTTACAATTAAAATGTGTTTCTAACACAGGGATCGTATGTTTCAAGGAAAGGTGAGCAGCACGTCGACAAATACTGCCATAAACTTTTAATTCTCATCAATTTCCGCACACCGCCCGCGATTATATTATTATATAATATAATCACGGGTATGGTTTGCGGTTTGTGGAACCATTTCAACATGCGCAAAACAACAGCTTTGATGAAGTTTTGCGCAACCACAAACTCGCAATTATTTGGCTATTTGCGGAATTACAGGTTTGCAGAAGCACCTCTAGTTTCTAAGACTATTTGCATAATTATAGGGCTTCTATTTTTATTTTAATAATATTATGGCCAGTTTCTTTAAAATTATCATAAGTCAGTTTCTAATATTTTTTCTCTATTTATATATGTTTATTTTCTAATATTTTCACAGTTAAATGTTGAGATTAAATTTTATTTTCACAAATGTTTGTTCAGTTTCTGAAACTATTTTCACAAATGTTTATCCAGTTTCTGAAACTATTTTCACAAATGTTTGTTCAGTTTCTGAAACTAATTTCACGATAATAGGAGGGACAGTTATTTTTTTTTACTATTTCTCTACTCTAGGTCTGTTCCTAATACTCGTATCATGATTATAGGCGCTCTTTTTTTTTTCTTTTCACCATTGTATTGGCAACGTAGCTTACCACCTTTATATTGTATGGCTATTTTCTAATAATAATTTTACGATAAATATATATGGATATAATAATATTAGATTGTGAATAAATTAAAGTCATTTATTTTAAAGAGGAGAAAAATAATTTTTAATAAAGAAAGAGTGAATTTATTCAGCAATGCTTTTCCATTGTTTAAATGAGCAACGAATACCTCTTTTCTTGAGGAATTAATCGATTTGGATGAAATATGTAATTTTATTTCGTCTTCCATCTCCTTAGGGTAGACTTTGCCATTTTTTTTTTATGTAACGACTTAAATAAATGTTAATCCGATGGAGACAAGGTCCAGTAACTACGGATGATAAAGAACAATCCAATGTAAATCATTTATATTTTTTGTTTTGCTGCGTTGAAATTGCCAAGTGTGTGGAGGCAATGTTATGGAGGAGGATACCGTTTCTGTTTGGCGGTTGAAAGGACGTTTTTGTTCAAGAGCTTCATTTAAACGTTGCAATTCTTGAATTTCTAAAACTTGCAGTTGTTGAACATTTAGAAGTTGCAAATATTTAACATTTAAAAATTGCAATTTTTTAAGATTTAAAAGTTGCAATTGTTGAACATTTTAAAGTTGCAATTGTTGTTAGTGAGGAACTCCTAATGGTTAACTCCTTTCAAATCCCACCAAAAGCAAAGTTGCTGTTGAGAGACCCCATCTAAAGGAGTAGGACTGTTTTTTGTTGTTTTTCTGCGATCAATCATTGTTTTTTGCCCTTAATATTGGAGTAAAAAAAATCCACTTTTCCTCTCCCATAACAATTCTGTCCAGAAATGGCTATGGGCGCTGCAAACCAATAAAATTGAAGCTATACGTTGTAAACGTTGTCTTCTACACAGCTCGTGTGGCAGCCAAACCATTTATGTGGACATTTCCTGTTTATCAGATGTTTACACACAGTTTCATTACTGACATTTCAAATTCTTTCTATTTTACGAGTGTGTTATGGAAGATTACACCCCACAAGGGCGCCTTAAGAGCATCAAGATTAATTGCACAAAATGACTGCATCGACTCTCAATTTTTAGTCAAGTGAAAGTGATTCTATAAGTTACTATGTTGGTTCGTAGGTCGTCGGTCGGAGGGTAGCTTTTAAATGAGTTTGGGGGCAATAACATCGTAACTATTCTGCCGATTCTAACGAAATTTGAAACTCTTATGTTGTTTTACATTCTATTTCGAATGATATAATTATCAAGGTCCTCCAAAGGTTAGTCCGGTAATTATTTAATAATAACATCGTAACTATTCAGCCGATTCTAACGAAATTTGAAACCTTATGTTGTTTTACATTCGCTTTCGAATGATATAATTTTCAAGATCCTCCCAAGGTTAGTCCGGGAATTAATAAAATAAAACTAATTATAGGTCGGATTGCCCCACTTGTTGAAAGTTTTGAAGGTCATAAGTCAGAATTATTGAGAGCACGCGACTTAGGTCTGTTGACCTGGTTACTAACAAAATCCTTTTGGCGGAAATTTTGTACAGAAATGCTGAAATGTAAGAATATTGAATACACTTCAATAAACTCGTGAAATGTACCACCATTCCTTTACTCCCCTACATAAAGCATGATGTGCCTCATGTGTGTTTACTTTCCGCCAATGAAGAGTTTAAGAAAGTCTGCCAAAGGCTAACCAAGAGCCTTAAAAAGGCATAGACATTAATACACTCTAAAAATAGGCTTCTGCATCTCTAAAATTACCTTTAAAAAGCAACAAATTTGGAATATTATAACTCTAAGAAGCATATTTTTTTTAGTTTCAAATAAATATTAATTTATTGGCAACTTTTAATACTCGCAAAATGGGGCGTTTCAAATATTATTTTACCCAAATATTTTTGTTTTACTATTTTCACGATTATGTGATCGGCTTTGACACGTTAGGGGAGACGTGCGGTCAGGGTCCGATTGTTAGGGTGCACCCGACTGGCCTTGTAAATGTGTGCTGTGGCGCTAAGGACCAGTAGTGGCGTTCGGAACCTTCAGTGTCTAGATAGGGGTACACAGTCAAGGTGAGCAGGCAGTCGAATTATTTTGGTACGGGACTACCTGGCGCTTTGGTGCCCGATGCAAACTCACGTTAAAAGATGCAGGGGGAGGGGGAATTTTAGGAGAGGGGTGTGTGACGCTAATGGTCACAGCGACTCGATGTAGTGTTTGCCCTTCTCTGGCGACGATCCTCGTAGAACGCAGCGGCCGAGAACAAAAGGAGCTCTATGGCATTAAGTTGTAGTTAGGATTTTCTCAAATTGTCTTTATTGATCTAAGGTTGACATCGTTTTGATTTAAGACGAAGCCTGGGTTTATTCCAAAGAGGCTTTACCAGTAGAATGAGAGGAGCTATTGCTTATTTAAATGAGCGTTTTCCCATCTTATAATGGATGGGAGGAGCCACTGGAGGGGAAGAGAGTTTACCAATACTAGTTTATGAATTATAGATCTTTTTTCAACATTTCAGGTTGATTTGCTGCTTTTACCACTGGTGGGGGGAGGGGTTACACTTTTCTTACCCTATCTTGAAAAGTGAGTGGCACCAGAATATATGATATAATGCATAACGTAGGTCAAAATAACCCAAGTTTTAACTATGAAATGGGTGGTAAAAATCTTATCACCGTGGACGAAGAAAAAGGTTTAGGGGTGCGGGTTTCAAAGGATCTTAAGTTTAACAAACATTGTGACGAAGCGTGTAAGAAGGCGAACCGAATGCTTGGATTTAGTGGGAGAAGTTTTCACTACAAACACCAACATATAACAATCTCTATATAAAAGTTTAGTAAGGCCACACCTAGAATACGCGATACAATTGTGGTCACTTTATGCACGTGTAAACAATAAAATGAAAAGAATTCAACGACGGGCAACTAAGCTAATTCCCTCGATTAGAAATAAGTCATATATCGAAAGATTAAATCTATAAAAACTTTCAACTCTTGAAACTAGGCGATTGCGAGGTGAGCTTATCGAAGTATTAAAAATTTTAAATAAATTTGAAAACGTAAATAATTATTTTTTTTTAAGTACGGCCATGGTATCGCACGTGCCAATGGTTTTAAACTCAAAGGACGACGGAGGTTTTAAACGAACATACGAGTAGCTAAAAAATAATTCACTTTTAAAATCATCGATAAATGGAACGCACTCCCCTTGGAGGTAGTAAATGCTAGTAGTGTGAATAGTTTTAAAAACAAAATGGACAGTTATTTTATAAATAATGATATTGTTTAAATACGGAGCCCTGTTATGGGTTGAATGCCGCGTGAGTTAGCATCGTGGTGACAATGTCCAACGGAGGACTATTACAGCATAGAATGGGACTGGCCTTTGAGTGTACTAAGTAGTCCCTGCTGGCTCCCTACAATTATGTAACTCTCTCTCTCTCTCTCTCTCTCTCTCTCTCTCTCTCTTTCTATATATAATATATATATATATATATATATATATATATATATATATATATATATATATATATATATATATATATATACAGTGAGGTGACACATCTATTTACACACTAAAATTTTTAATATTTCTGAAATATTTCGTGCTTTCGTCTGGTTATAAACTAACAGGAAACTCAGTAAACATATACGAAGGATCCTCAAAAGGTGCTGGTGCAGAATGAAAGAAATATTTATTAAAAATTAAATAACGCAAATGTCACTAATATTTCCAACATAGTTTACATATAAGTCAAGGCACTTCTGAAGGCGATATTTCCACCTGACAAATATCTCTCTTAAGAACTCCTGGCCTCTCGAATTGCACCATGTCTTGACTTCGCGTTTTGCCTCTTCGATCGATTGAAACCTTGTCCCTTTTAAATGTTCCTTAAGCCTAGGAAACAAGAAATAGTCCGAGGAGCCAAGATCATGGCTATAAGGTGGATGGGGTATGATTTGCCATCGAAATTCCCTCAAAATTTATCTTGTCATGATGGAACATGACTCCTTTATGCAAGATGATCATCCCGCAACGCTTCCAGCACTCAACGGGCAGAAAGCATTTGCTGAGACCAAGATGCTCGGTTAAAATCGCATATGCTGATCTTTGGGAAATATCGACTTCTTTCGCAATAAATTCAACGATAATCCCGCGATCTTCATCAGGAAGTTTTTGAACGGCGGCTACCTTTTCTGCATTCTTTGATGTAGATGGTCTCCCTTCTCTCTCGTCGTCATTAGTCTTTTCATCCTTCTTTGAAACGTTTCATCCACCTCAAAACAGACTTTCTTTGTGGCGTAGACTCACCATAAACATGCTGCAAAGAATCGACAAACCGCAGGGGATTTTCAATCAAGTTTTGCTAAAAAGTTAATAACTCTGATCTCAAAAGTTTACTTTTTCAGGGATTAAAAAGCTACTTTTTTGGAAGCAGTTACTTGCTAGCTGAAATGCATCGGAGGACTAAATGAGGGTCTTGCAGGCATCAGCACGAACCAAAAAGATATGATCAAACGTGTTTTGACTTGAAAAATTTCGATAATCTTTTAAATTTAACGCTTTGCACCAAAACTTTTTGAAGATCCCTCGTATTTAACAAAAGTATTGAACTGTTCAAATAGCATGCAATAATATTGTTATTAAACAAAAGAAATCTTATAAATTCGGCGAAAAGAGTAAGATGGAAGATTCGAAAATTTACAGAAACAAAACTGATGTAAACTGCCGAATATTAGCACCTTAATTTATTCATAAGAAACCATAGGAGGAAGACGTTTGCTTTAAGCAATGCCGCTCACAGTAGTTCCTCAAGCTATTCTACAGCAAATAATTAAACTTCGTTCAGATGAATTATTCTATAGATCTATTTATGATCGAATTGAAGTGATACGAGGGGCGGTCAATAGGTTTTGCGAATCGGTAGGGCAAAACAGAGGAAGGGGGATGGCTGTTTGTGGGGGTGTTAGGACAGGTTATGACAAGTTAGGACCTGCAGCCGCACACTCCTGCCTCGTCTATTTAAAAAGCAGTAGCTGATCGCAGATCGTCAGTCACAAATTTTTCAACAATGGAGAAGGTTGAGCACCGCGCAGTGATAAAACTTTTGACCAAGGAAGGCAAGAATGCCAAAGAGATCCATGAACGCATGGTTGCAGTGTACACCAACACCGCCCCTTCCTATGCAACCATTGCTCGCTGGAATAGGGAGTTCCGCCATGGTCGTGAGTCCTTTGAAGATGACCCCCGTCCAGGACGCCCGTCAGACGTGACCAACGAGGACAATGTGGCCCGTGTGGAGAGGATGGTCCTCGAAAATCGACGGCTGAAGGTCGAAGAAATCGAGTGAGAACTTGGAATATCACATGGAAGTGTTATCACCATCATCCACGACAATTTGGCCATGACCAAGGTCTCTGCCCGTTGGGTCCCTAGAAACCTCACGCCCCATGATCGACTTCAACGTCGTCAAAGTCCACAAGGCCAGAGTTGCACAAGCTGCCCTGCGCGAGTGCGGATTCGAGGAGCTCAACTATCCCCCTTACAGTCCAGATCTGGCCCCTAGCGACTACTTTTTATTCCGCCAGCTCAAGGCTGCACTGCGTGGACGCCGGTTTGGGGACGATGAAGATGTCCAGCTCGCCGTCCAGGAGTGGATTGAACAGCTGTCGGGAGATTTCTGGTTGTCTGGAATTCGAAGCCTCAGGGACAAGTGGCGCAAGTGCATTGAAGTCGAGGGTAGTTATATTGAAAAATAATAAAACACTTTTCCTCATATCTCGTTTCCTTTAATCCGAATTGCCAAACTTATTGACCGCCCCTGGTATATGCAACTGTTAGTTCTATAATTCGAAAGCATCGCGAGTAGTGAATCACCCCCAACTTGCAAACAGCCGATGCTCCTCACAAGAATAACGATCGGTCTCGCCGTTACATGCTCTAAAAGCTAAAGAATAATTCACTAATTATTATGAAAGATCTACAAAGCGATCTGTAATTGTCAGGGGCTAAAGTGAGTATAATAATATTAGTAGAGAGCTCCATCAAAATGATCTACATTCTTTTAGTCTTCGCAAAACTCCATTTCTTAATAAAAAAACATGTAACGAACCGTTTAAAGTTTTCCAGAAAACATCTTTGGTCAGATTAGACTAAAATCTAACTTTTTGCCCCAAATTGATGCTAGTCACGTTTAGAGAGAATTTTCATATGATCCTAAGCACACCATCTCAACCATAAAACACAGGAGGTAATCTCATAGTCTGGGGCGGCTTTACTGCACATAGCACAGGGGCATTGAGGGTAAAATGGGTGGTGCCACGTAGTGAAAGATACAGGAAGAAAAACAGCTCCCAAGGACGAAAAAAAAAGTCTACAGCCAACATCAATGGAGATTTGAGCATGACAACGATCCCAAGCACATTACTGGATATTTGAGCAGGACAATGATCCCAAGCACATTACTGGATATTTGAGCACGACAACGATCCCAAGCACATCACTGGATATTTGAGCACGACAACGATCCCAAGCACATTACTGGATATTTGAGCACGACAACGATCCCACGCACATCACTGGATATTTGAGCACAACAACGATCCCAAGCCCATCACTGGATATTTGAGCACGACAACGATCCCAAGCCCACCACTGGATATTTGAGCACGACAAAGATCCCAAGCACATCACTGGATATTTGAGCACGGCAACGATCCCAAGCACAGCACTGGATATTTGAGCACGACAACGATCCCAAGCACATTACTGGATATTTGAACACGACAACGATCCCAAGCACATCACTGGATATTTGAGCACGACAACGATCCCAAGCACATTACTGGATATTTGAGCACGACAAAGATCCCAAGCACATCACTGGATATTTGAGCACGACAACGATCCCAAGCACATCACTGGATATTTGAGCACGACAACGATCCCAAGCCCACCACTGGATATTTGAGCACGACAACGATTCCAAGCCCACCACTGGATATTTGAGCACGACAACGATCCCAAGCACATTACTGGATATTTGAGCACGACAAAGATCCCAAGCACATCACTGGATATTTGAGCACGACAACGATCCCAAGCACATCACTGGATATTTGAGCACGACAACGATCCTAAGCACATTACTGGATATTTGAGCACGACAACGATCCCACGCACATCACTGGATATTTGAGCACGACAACGATCCCAAGCACATCACTGGATATTTGAGCACGACAGCGATCCCAAGCCCATCACTGGATATATGAGCACGATAACGATCCGAAGCCCATCACTGGATATTTGAGCACGACAACGATCCCAAGCACAGCACTGGATATTTGAGCACGACAACGATCCCAAGCACATTACTGGATATTTGAGCACGACAACGATCCCAAGCACATCACTGGATATTTGAGAAGGACAACGATCCCAAGCACATCACTGGATATTTGAGCACGACAACGATCCCAAGCACATCACTGGATATTTGAGCACGACAACGATCCCAAGCACATTACTGGATATTTGAGCACGACAACGATCCCACGCACTTCACTGGATATTTGAGCACGACAACGATCCCACGCACATCACTGGATATTTGAGCACGACAACGATCCCACGCACATCCCCGGATATTTGAGCACGACAACGATCCCACGCAACCACTGAATATTTGAGCACGACAACGAATCACGCACATAACTGGATATTTGAGCACGACAACGATCCCAAGCCTATCACTAGATATTTAAGCACGACAACGATCCCAAGCACATCACTGGATATTTGAGCACGACAACGATCCCACGCACATCACTGGATATTTAAGCACGACAACGAATCACGCACATCACTGGATATTTGAGCACGACAACGATCCCAAGCACATCACTGGATATTTGAGCACGACACAATCCCAATCACATCACTGGATATTTGAACACGACAATGATCCCAAGCACATCACTGGATATTTGAGCAGGACAATGATCCCAAGGACATTACTGGATATTTGAGCACGACAACGATCCCAAGCACATCACTGGATATTTGAGCACGACAACGATCCCAAGCACATCACTGGATATTTGAGCACGACAACGATCCCAAGCCCATCACTGGATATTTGAGCACGACAACGATACCAAGCAAATCACTGGATATTTAAGCACGACAACGATCCCAAGCCCATCACTGGATATTTGAGCACGACAACGATCCCAAGCACATCACTGGATATTTGTGCACGACAACGATCCCAAGCACATCACTGGATATTTGAGCACGACAACGATCCCAAGCCCATCACTGGATATTTGAGCAGGACAACGATCCCAAGCACATTACTGGATATTTGAGCACGACAACGATCCCAAACACATTACTGGATATTTGAGCACGACAACGATTCCAAGCACATCACTGGATATTTGAGCACGACAACGATCCCAGGCCCATCACTGGATATTTGAGCACGACAACGATCCCACGCACATCACTGGATATTTGAGCACGACAACGAATCACGCACATCACTGGATATTTGAGCACGACAACGATCCCAAGCCCATCACTGGATATTTGAGCACGACAACGATCCCACGCATATCACTGGATATTTGAGCACGACAACGATCCCAAGCACATCACTGGATATTTGAGCACGACAACGATCCCAAGCACATTACTGGATATTTGAGCACGACAACGATCCCAAGCACATTACTGGATATTTGAGCACGACAACGATCCCAAGCCCACCACTGGATATTTGAGCACGACAACGATTCCAAGCCCACCACTGGATATTTGAGCACGACCACGATCCCAAGCACATTACTGGATATTTGAGCACGACAAAGATCCCAAGCACATCACTGGATATTTGAGCACGACAACGATCCCAAGCACATCACTGGATATTTGAGCACGACAACGATCCTAAGCACATTACTGGATATTTGAGCACGACAACGATCCCACGCACATCACTGGATATTTGAGCACGACAATGATCCCACGCACATCACTGGGTATTTGAGCACGACAGCAATCCCAAGCCCATCACTGGATATTTGAGCACGATAACGATCCGAAGCCCATCACTGGATATTTGAGCACGACAACGATCCCAAGCACAGCACTGGATATTTGAACACGACAACGATCCCAAGCACATTACTGGATATTTGAGCACGACAACGATCCCACGCACATCACTGGATATTTGAGAAGGACAACGATCCCAAGCACATCACTGGATATTTGAGCACGAGAACGATCCCAAGCACATTACTGGATATTTGAGCATGACAACGATCCAAAGCACATCACTGGATATTTGAGCATGACAACGATCCCAAGCACATTACTGGATATTTGAGCACGACAACGAACCCACGCACATTACGTGATATTTGAGCACGACAACGATCCCAAGCACATTACTGGATATTTGAGCACGACAACGATCCCAAGCACATCACTGGATATTTGAGCACAACAACGATCCCAAGCACATCACTGGATATTTGAGCACGACAACGATCCCACGCACATCACTGGATATTTGAGCACGACAACGATCCCACGCACATCACTGGATATTTGAGCACGACAACGATCCCACGCACATCCCCGGATATTTGAGCACGACAACGATCCCACGCACATCACTGGATATTTGAGCACGACAACGAATCACGCACATAACTGGATATTTGTGCACGACAACGATCCCAAGCCTATCACTAGATATTTGAGCACGACAACGATCTCAAGCACATCGCTGGATATTTGAGCACGGCAACGATCCCACGCACATCACTGGATATTTGAGCTCGACAACGAATCACGCACATCACTGGATATTTGAGCACGACAACGATCCCAAGCAAATCACTGGATATTTGAGCACGACAACGATCCCAAGCCCATCACTGGATATTTGAGCACGACAACGATCCCAAGCACATCACTGGATATTTGAGAACGACAACGATCCCAAGCACATCACTAGATATTTGAGCACGACAACGATCCCAAGCACATCACTGGATATTTGAGCACGACAACGATCCCAAGCACATCACTGGATATTTGAGCACGACAACGATCTCAAGCCCACCACTGGATATTTGAGCACGATAACGATCCCAAGCACATCACTGGATATTTGAGCACGACAACGATCCCAAGCACATCACTGGATATTTGAGCACGACAACAATCCCAAGCCCATCACTGGATATTTGAGCACGACAACAATTCCAAGCACATCACTGGATATTTGTGCACGACAACAATTCCAAGCACATCACTGGATATTTGAGCACGACAACGATCCCAAGCCCATCACTGGATATTTGAGCACGACAACGATCCTAAGCACATCACTGCATATTTGAGCAGGACAACGATCCCAAGCACATTACTGGATATTTGAGCACGACAACGATCCCAAGCACATCACTGGATATTTGAGCACGACAACGATCCCAAGCACATCACTCGATATTTGAGCACGACACAATCCCAATCACATCACTGGATATTTGAACACGACAACGATCCCAAGCACATCACTAGATATTTGAGCAGGACAACGATCCCAAGCACATCACTGGAATTTTGAGCAAGACAACGATCCCAAGCACATTACTGGATATTTGAGCACGACCTCAATCCCAAGCACATCACTGGATATTTGAGCACGACAACGATCCCAAGCACATCACTGGATATTTGAGCACGACAGCGATCCCAAGCGCATCACTGGATATTTGAGCACGACAACGATCCCAAGCACATTACAGGATATTTGAGCACGACAACGATCCCAAGCACATCACTGGATATTTGAGCAGGACAATAATCCCAAGGACATTACTGGATATTTGAGCACGACAACGATTCCAAGCACATCACTGAATATTTGAGCGGGACAACGACCCCAAGCCCACCACTGGATATTTGAGCACGATAACGATCCCAAGCACATCACTGGATATTTGAGCACGACAACGATCCCAAACCCACCACTGGATATTTGAGCACGACAACGATCCCAAGCACATCACTGGATATTTGAGCACGATAACGATCCCAAGCACATTACTGGATATTTGAGCAGGACAACGATCCCAAGCACATCCCTGGATATTTGAGCAGGACAACGATTCCAAGCACCTCACTGGATATTTAAGCACGACAACGATCCCAAGCACTTTACTGGATATTTGAGCACGACAACGATCACAAGCACATCACTGGATATTTGAGGACGACAACGATCCCAAGCACATTACTGGATATTTGAGCATGACAACGATCCCACGCACGTTACTGGATATTTGAGCAGGACAACGATCCCAAGCACATTCCCCGATATTTGATCACGACAACGATTCCATGCACATCACTGGATATTTGAGCACGACAACGATCCCAAGCACATTACTGGATATTTGAACACGACAACGATCCCAAGCACATCCCTGGATATTTGAGCAGGACAACGATCCCAAGCACATCACTGGATATTTGAGCACGACAACGATCCCAACCACATTACTGGATATTTGAGCACGACAACGATCCCAAGCACATCACTGGATATTTGAGCATGACAACGATCCCAAGCACATTACTGGATATTTGAGCACGACAACGAACCCACGCACATTACGTGATATTTGAGCACGACAACGATCCCAAGCACATTACTGGATATTTGAGCACGACAACGATCCCAAGCACATCACTGGATATTTGAGCACAACAACGATCCCAAGCACATCACTGGATATTTGAGCACGACAACGATCCCACGCACATCACTGGATATTTGAGCACGACAACGATCCCACGCACATCACTGGATATTTGAGCACGACAACGATCCCACGCACATCCCCGGATATTTGAGCACGACAACGATCCCACGCACATCACTGGATATTTGAGCACGACAACGAATCACGCACATAACTGGATATTTGTGCACGACAACGATCCCAAGCCTATCACTAGATATTTGAGCACGACAACGATCTCAAGCACATCGCTGGATATTTGAGCACGGCAACGATCCCACGCACATCACTGGATATTTGAGCTCGACAACGAATCACGCACATCACTGGATATTTGAGCACGACAACGATCCCAAGCAAATCACTGGATATTTGAGCACGACAACGATCCCAAGCCCATCACTGGATATTTGAGCACGACAACGATCCCAAGCACATCACTGGATATTTGAGAACGACAACGATCCCAAGCACATCACTAGATATTTGAGCACGACAACGATCCCAAGCACATCACTGGATATTTGAGCACGACAACGATCCCAAGCACATCACTGGATATTTGAGCACGACAACGATCTCAAGCCCACCACTGGATATTTGAGCACGATAACGATCCCAAGCACATCACTGGATATTTGAGCACGACAACGATCCCAAGCACATCACTGGATATTTGAGCACGACAACAATCCCAAGCCCATCACTGGATATTTGAGCACGACAACAATTCCAAGCACATCACTGGATATTTGTGCACGACAACAATTCCAAGCACATCACTGGATATTTGAGCACGACAACGATCCCAAGCCCATCACTGGATATTTGAGCACGACAACGATCCTAAGCACATCACTGCATATTTGAGCAGGACAACGATCCCAAGCACATTACTGGATATTTGAGCACGACAACGATCCCAAGCACATCACTGGATATTTGAGCACGACAACGATCCCAAGCACATCACTCGATATTTGAGCACGACACAATCCCAATCACATCACTGGATATTTGAACACGACAACGATCCCAAGCACATCACTAGATATTTGAGCAGGACAACGATCCCAAGCACATCACTGGAATTTTGAGCAAGACAACGATCCCAAGCACATTACTGGATATTTGAGCACGACCTCAATCCCAAGCACATCACTGGATATTTGAGCACGACAACGATCCCAAGCACATCACTGGATATTTGAGCACGACAGCGATCCCAAGCGCATCACTGGATATTTGAGCACGACAACGATCCCAAGCACATTACAGGATATTTGAGCACGACAACGATCCCAAGCACATCACTGGATATTTGAGCAGGACAATAATCCCAAGGACATTACTGGATATTTGAGCACGACAACGATTCCAAGCACATCACTGAATATTTGAGCGGGACAACGACCCCAAGCCCACCACTGGATATTTGAGCACGATAACGATCCCAAGCACATCACTGGATATTTGAGCACGACAACGATCCCAAACCCACCACTGGATATTTGAGCACGACAACGATCCCAAGCACATCACTGGATATTTGAGCACGATAACGATCCCAAGCACATTACTGGATATTTGAGCAGGACAACGATCCCAAGCACATCCCTGGATATTTGAGCAGGACAACGATTCCAAGCACCTCACTGGATATTTAAGCACGACAACGATCCCAAGCACTTTACTGGATATTTGAGCACGACAACGATCACAAGCACATCACTGGATATTTGAGGACGACAACGATCCCAAGCACATTACTGGATATTTGAGCATGACAACGATCCCACGCACGTTACTGGATATTTGAGCAGGACAACGATCCCAAGCACATTCCCCGATATTTGATCACGACAACGATTCCATGCACATCACTGGATATTTGAGCACGACAACGATCCCAAGCACATTACTGGATATTTGAACACGACAACGATCCCAAGCACATCCCTGGATATTTGAGCAGGACAACGATCCCAAGCACATCACTGGATATTTGAGCACGACAACGATCCCAACCACATTACTGGATATTTGAGCACGACAACGATCCCAAGCACATCACTGGATATTTGAGCGGGACAACGACCCTAAGCCCACCACTGGATATTTGAGCACGATAACGATCCCAAGCACATCACTGGATATTTGAGCACGACAACGATCCCAAGCACATCACTGGATATTTGAGCACGACAACGATCTCAAGCACATCACTGGATATTTGAGCACGACAACGATACCAAGCACATCACTGGATATTTGTGCACGACAACAATTCCAAGCACATCACTGGATATTTGAGCACGACAACGATCCCAAGCACATCACTGGATATTTGAGCAGGACAACGATCCTAAGCACATCACTGGATATTTGAGCAGGACAATGATCCCACGCACATCACTGGATATTTGAGCACGACAACGATCCCAAGCACATCACTGGATATTTGAGCACGACAACGATCCCAAGCACATCACTGGATATTTGAGCACGACAACGATCTCAAGCACATCACTGGATATTTAAGCACGACAACGATCCCAAGCCCATCACTGGATATTTGAGCACGACAACGATTTCAAGCACATCCCTAGATATTTGAGCACGACAACGATCCCAAGCCCATCACTGGATATTTGAGCAGGACAACGATCCCAAGCACATTACTGGATATTTGAGCACGACAACGATTCCAAGCACATCACTGGATATTTGAGCACGACAACGATCACAAGCACATCACTGGATATTTAAGCACGACAACGAGCCCAAGCACATTACTGGATATTTGAGCACGACAACAATCCCAAGCACATCACTGGATATTTGAGCACGACAACGATCCTAAGCACATCACTGGATATTTGAGCAGGACAACGATCCCAAGCACATTACTGGATATTTGAGCACGACAACGATCCCAAGCACATCACTGGATATTTGAGCACGACAACGATCCCAAGCACATCACTGGATATTTGAGCACGACAATGATCCCAAGCACATCACTGGATATTTGAGCACGACAACGATCCCAAGCCCACCACTGGATATTTGAGCACGACAACGATCCCAAGCACATTACTGGATATTTGAGCACGACAACGATCCCAAGCACATCACTGGATATTTGAGCACGACAACGATCCCAAGCACATCACTGGATATTTAAGCACGACACAATCCCAATCACATCACTGGATATTTGAACACGACAACGATCCCAAGCACATCACTAGATATTTGAGCAGGACAACGATCCCAAGCACATCACTGGAATTTTGAGCACGATAACGATCCCAAGCACATCACTGGATATTTGAGCACGACAACGATCCCAAGCCCACCACTGGATATTTGAGCACGACAACGATCCCAAGCACATCACTGGATATTTGAGCACGATAACGATCCCAAGCACATTACTGGATATTTGAGCAGGACAACGATCCCAAGCACATTACTGGATATTTGAGCACGACAACGATCCAAGCACATCACTGGATATTTGAGGACGACAACGATCCCAAGCACATTACTGGATATTTGAGCATGACAACGATCCCACGCACGTTACTGGATATTTGAGCAGGACAACGATCCCAAGCACATTACTCGATATTTGATCACGACAACGATTCCATGCACATCACTGGATATTTGAGCACGACAACGATCCCAAGCACATTACTGGATATTTGAACACGACAACGATCCCAAGCACATCCCTGGATATTTGAGCAGGACAACGATCCCAAGCACATCACTGGATATTTGAGCACGACAACGATCCCAACCACATTACTGAATATTTGAGCACGACAACGATCCCAAGCACATCACTCGATATTTGAGCAGGACAATGATCCCAAGGACATTACTGGATATTTGAGCACGACAACGATCCCAAGCACATCACTGGATATTTGAGCGGGACAACGACCCCAAGCCCACCACTGGATATTTGAGCACGATAACGATCCCAAGCACATCACTGGATATTTGAGCACGACAACGATCCCAAGCACATCACTGGATATTTGAGCACGACAACGATCCCACGCACATCACTGGATATTTGAGCACGACAACGATACCAAGCACATCACTGGATATTTGTGCACGACAACAATTCTAAGCACATCACTGGATATTTGAGCACGACAACGATCCCAAGCACATCACGGGATATTTGAGCAGGACAACGATCCTAAGCACATCACTGGATATTTGAGCAGGACAATGATCCCACGCACATCACTGGATATTTGAGCACGACAACGATCCCAAGCACATCACTGGATATTTGAGCACGACAACGATCCCAAGCACATCACTGGATATTTGAGCAGGACAACGATCTCAAGCACATCACTGGATATTTGAGCACGACAACGATCCCAAGCCCATCACTGGATATTTGAGCACGACAACGATTTCAAGCACATCCCTAGATATTTGAGCACGACAACGATCCCAAGCCCATCACTGGATATTTGAGCAGGACAACGATCCCAAGCACATTACTGGATATTTGAGCACGACAACGATTCCAAGCACATCACTGGATATTTGAGCACGACAACGATCACAAGCACATCACTGGATATTTAAGCACGACAACGAGCCCAAGCACATTACTGGATATTTGAGCACGACAACGATCCCAAGCACATCACTGGATATTTGAGCACGACAACGATCCTAAGCACATCACTGGATATTTGAGCAGGACAACGATCCCAAGCACATTACTGGATATTTGAGCACGACAACGATCCCAAGCACATCACTGGATATTTGAGCACGATAACGATCCCAAGCACATCACTGGATATTTGAGCACGACAACGATCCCAAGCACATCACTGGATATTTGAGCACGACAACGATCCCAAGCACATCACTGGATATTTGAGCACGACAACGATCCTAAGCACATTACTGGATATTTGAGCACGACAACGATCCCACGCACATCACTGGATATTTGAGCACGACAACGATCCCAAGCCCACCACTGGATATTTGAGCACGACAACGATCACAAGCACATCACTGGATATTTGAGCACGACAACGATCCCGGGAAACCCTCAGAACCTCGCCTCTTTGACGGAGATTGGCGGAGATTGGAACAAAATGCCAAGAAATGATTGCCAAAATCTAATATCAACAACCTATGAGAGTCGTCTTTGTGCCGTTATTGCGAACAAAGGTTATGTCGCCAAATATTAAATGACTGAAATTGTTGTTGGTTGAATACTTTTGTCATTTTCATAATTTTGTTTATTAGCAATTGTTCTTATGCACAACGAAAATAACCTCTCTGACTCACCACCAAATCCCAACCTTATCAAACACATCTACACTAACTTCACCTAAAGATACTTGAACACACTACCTGCAAACAACACGAGCGCCCTCCCCGCTATATGCACTCTGCTATACTTCACTGGTCACTCCACTAAACTTCACTAAACTCCACTCTCCCCTCCACTAAACTCCAACGATACAAACAGATTAAACCTCGCCCCCCCCATACCAACATGCACCCGATGCAACCAAAACCCAGACATCAAACACCTACATATAGACTGCCCAAACCTCACACAAACACGCACTATACACAATATCTCCCCCTTAGGGACCTCTGCCCCCACCTAGGGAATGTGGTGGCCCTCTTAGAGCCTTCCCAGGGGGCTGGAAAGTAATAAGCATTTATATCTCTCCCAAGTATGAAAGTGAGACGCAGGTTTCCCATTATATTTAACTATCTCATAGTTAATTTACTGCTAAGGCAACCAACGCTCCTCCCTGTCTTAAAAAAGTGCCTATCATCGATTTAATACTAGGAAATACTAAATCCTATGGCTAACGTAAAAATAATTTGAAAGTATTAGTCAATAACAAACTCACATTACCAGGTATTGGACAAATTGATAGAGCGAGGATCGCCCTGCTTGGCGACGTGCAGCCCACCTGGCAGTGGAGAGGTTCGAACCCACCCGACGTGACAACGAACAGCAGCGACGAGAGCGAAAGCTGCCGACCCAGCGCTGCGGCAACAACCTGCCCCCCGGCACCATCTGCGGGACGTGTGAGAAACAGTGCCGGTCGCACTTGAGCCTCCTCATCCAACAGAGGACCCACAGGTTCGAGGGCCACCCGAAGGATGTCATCCTAGCTCGCGAGTGACAGCCAACTACTACTATTAATTAACCAATGATTTTGTAATTAACATTCGAGGTACGGGACTTGACTTTCGGTTGACAAAGTGAAGTTTCGGTAAGGAGAATTTGAGGCATTGGAAGTTTGAGGTCGATTTGGACTACGAAAAGCTCGAATGTCCTTTTCGGGTTGCTGAAGATGTTTGGGGATTTCGGGAAGAGGAACTTGCGAAAAATCATACGCCTAGGATCTTGCACTGAAGAAGTTATTTCGAATAGACGATGCTATATAGTTTGATTCAACCTTGTGGATTTTAGTCACGTGCACGGGACTCTATAAGTTACTACCTTGGTCCGTAGGTCAGTCGGCCAGTCGGATAGTAATCATTTTACTTTAAAGTGAGTTGTAGGCCCTTAATGAAAATTATGATACCGTCTAAATAAGCTAGAGCTTCTGCGCCTAATAAGTAAAAAAATGACTAAGTTTATTAGCCTAGAAAAGTTAGCAGGTCTATTAGCCAGGTCTAGTGAAGAGTATTACTTGGACTTCTCTACCTTTTAGATTGCTTCGGTCATGTCTAGTATGGAAAACCGGTCGGGATAATGAAACTGTTTAGCAAACTAAAATCGATGCTGGATCTTACTCCTCGATCTATTTCGAATACTAGGATCATCGGGAAAGACCACGCGCTAACTGAAGGCTCAATGATGCCTGGCCTCTAGCATATCCTAGATTGTTCCTTTCAACTTCCAACTCTGAATGAGGGGGGAGGGGCTAATAGGGATGTGTGTATAATGGTGTCGTCCCAGGCTTCAAATTAATTTTAAAAGGCACTAGTTTAGTTCGCCCTAATTTATCTCCTGATAAAGCTATGCTATCCCACTTTTTTGCACTAGAAGGTCAAGTGGTTTGTCCTGCAGGCTTGTTGCTGAGAACGCAGGTGAAGTTTTAAAATTCTGTCCAATGACTCTTGGCATTTCGCTCGTAATCTGCTTATATCTACGATGCTTACTCGTTTGTGGCCTGTAGCACTCCCTCCTCGGGCCTTAATGTGCTCAATTCACCAAAATTTTGAGTTTAAGCATCAATGTCGGCAGCAGTCAAGACACGTGTAAATCGATTCCTATCAGCAAATCAATAGGAAAAGCAACTTGATCAACTACAATTCGCCCTAGAATTGTGTAAGAAGCATCTTCTACATGTACATAGAACTTTATTTCTCGTAAACTGGGGATTTTGTGCTCTTGCAAAACAGTCAACCCAACACGAATCTGGTTATTTTATATCGGCCTTGATACTGATTTATCTTTTTTTTCTCGTTTTACTAATTTCTTCTCGTGTTCTTTGACACTATGGGGAAAGGGAGGGGTATAGACCTCACATCTCTTAGTTTCACCCAGCCTCCTGGGGGTTCTGGAATTCGGCAGGATAATGTCTCTTAAATTCACATTTATGGCACACAGGACTTTCTCTGCACGGAATCATTCTGTCCCCAAGCTAGTCGCAGTCCAAGCATCTTTTTTTCTGCCTTGGGATTGTTCTCACGTTTATCATTTACATGTCTATCATTTCTGACGTTCGGATACATGGCTTCACATCAGGTTCGGTTTCGCTGAACGGGTGCTTGGTCTTGGTCATGTACATATGTATAGAGTGGATCGAGCTAGGTAAATAGAGCTATTTGGTTCTTGTGGCCGTTGACCAAAAGACTCTGGTCTATCTTTTCTGGTTTTGCCTAATGCACTGTTTAGGTCCCCAGCCATAAATAACGAATACTTGATTGGTAGCTTCCGCAAATTCAGGAGTCATCTGCTTCCATAGTCGGGCGACAGTCAGCGTGGGTGTTTGCCGCTATGCCCGCCAGGCGGCGATCCCAGTCATTGTTACGACTTAGTCTGGGTGAGACGTTGCCGCCATCTTGGACAATTTCAAATCATAAGTTAATTATATTTATTTGCCGTTGTAAACCTGTTAGCTCTAGTACTTGTAGGTAATAAAGATGTGGACTCCTACTATTTAAGTGAATAAGTTATAATGTGTGTTAAATAAGGGAAGCCAGCATATAATACCTATATGTTGCTTGGGGAGGGACGCTGCCGCCCACGGTAATTGCACTTAAATACTTCCCGTTTTAGGCCTGTTAGCGTGAGTACTAATACCAAAACGTTGTGTTTAAGTATCCAGGAGTGGGTTAAAGTTAAAATACCCAGTGAAGTATTAATGAACAATCATAATATATGGTGTGACACAAACCTATAAATTATGTGATATATTTTTACTATACGCTATCTATGGTATGGTTGCACCGATAATATCGGCAAGTTATCGGTATCGCCCATATCGGTCTCTTTGCCGATATATGGGTATCGGTCATATCTTGCCGATATATTATAGGCTTGCTTATCGGCTAATCCTATAAATATTCCAATATAAGCTTATACAGCACATACTTCTCTAATGGTGTATCAGTACCATTACTTTGTTTTTCCTTTCACTTCTACGAATTTTGTATTAATACTACAAAGTTAAACTTCAAAACTTCTTAAAATTTATTCAGAAAAAAAACGTCTAAAGGACGGTTTAATTGAGATCAAAGCGGTTTTTCCAAAGCCTCAATGTGCACGGTTCGAGTCCCTCCCAGCTCGGATTTTTTCGAAGTAAGAAATAAATATTTCCGAAGAAAAATTATTCCGTTTTCTCTCAAACGTATCATAATATGATACATGTTTAAAATAAAGATAAATCTCAAAAATTAATGACTAAATTCAGTGTATTACAGCTTAGCTGACGCCCCAAAACTACAATTCATAATTTTCTGATGAGTGGGCAAAAATTCGGATCTGAGAGTATTAGTGTTCACTCCCGTGTGATATATGTTAATTCTTAATCATCAAAGCCCTTTTTCCAGAATACTCACAAGGAGGAAATCAGGTTAGCCCCCCAAATATTTATCCTAGATCCGCCACTGTCCTTATGTATCCTACATGTGAAAGTGCGAATTTCCCCTTTCTTGTCTCTATTTCCCTTTAGAACAAATACCGCGGCTAGCCCAGTCAGGGACTCTTCTTCAGTGATTTGTTTGTAATGATGGCTAAGTGCCTCTTTAAAAGGTTGGGACGTTGTGAAGCTTTTCAAACTAGGTTGGAACTCAATAACTAGGTGGACATTTCACTCTGATTCGTTAACAAAAAGTTTTGCCTCTGTTATTTAATCTTGGTGGGTCGGGACTAATGTGGGTTCTCGCTGAAAGTATTTTCCCAAGGACTGGCAATACAAAAACGGGAGCAGAATACTTCTTTGGCAAAGCTAGTCTTCTGATCTGAACCCCATGAACACCGTTGGGGCGTGCTGGACAGAGTAGTGCGAAAAAAAGCCAAGAAAACCAACAAGAAAGAAAAATTTGTTCATGTTATGCGCAGCCTGACCAAAGGTTCCACAGGAGAAAATTTCAAAACTGAATTGTAGGATGCCTAAAAGAGTTAATACACTAAAAACAGTAAAATATGAACGAAAATAAAGGGAATCCCTAGAGAATAAAGGATGAAACAAATAAAAATAGGACGAAACAATATAGAACACACGAGTACGCGCGCGGTCAACCTTGAAGAAAAAGATCATAAAAGGATTAGCGATAAGCTAATCAATTCGGGCCATGAGTGATAGTGTACCTAGAAACTTGTGCGTACGTACATAAAATACGTTCATAAAGCGCTCTGAGTGTGTCCCACCACTACTGCCATGCATCAGATGAAACTCTGTATATAAACGAGGAGGAATTATATGGTAGTACTGGTAACCATATAACCGCTGATCCAACTGAGGGCGTTGGTGCCATAAGGGCATGCAGCTGCAAACATCGAGGCTGGAAGGGCACTCACTCCTTCAGATGTTGTTGCAGGATGGTAGGTCATGGTACACTTGACACCCATTCAGAGGGACATGTTACTGAAAATAAAAGGGGGCTCCAATAGCATAGTCCAACGCTTTATTTATTCCTTTTTTAAAAAAAAGGAGACAGGTAAGATCCCAAGAACTACAAGTCAATGGCTGTCGTCAACAACATACGAGCTACTTACAAAAGTCCCAACTAACAGCTTAACGCAAAGAATCGCATGCAATGAGCAACCGGACCAGTCAGGTTTCGGTAGTACCTATAGAACATCTGGAGGCTGTTCAATAATAACTTAACGCATTAAGGATAATATACCTCTCTACATGGCATTCACAGACTTTGTAAAAGCCTTTACATTCCGTAAACAGTCTTAAAATCTCTACAGAATCAAGGACTTAGCAAAACCTATATTTTCAAACCCCCTCCTTCACATATTTTAACTCAACATCGTCATTTAAGGTGCATTCGGGCAGCATATAATAAAAACAAAACAAAAAACAATAAGAGATCCTCAACTCCCAAAGCGTATTTACAGAAGTGTTCGAGGGGGTTTCATTACCGTGGATTGAGAACGATAGGGAATCCGAATTGATTAGAGATATTTAAGGCTTTGATTCAAAATCCAGAAGAATTTCAGTCGAGAACCGAATGATCCCCAACCTAGTCTCACAGATGGACCGAAAATAAGCTTTTCAAAGACGGGAAAATATTGATCGATTGTTTTGCAGCAGAAGATATTGATGATCAAATGTTAAAAGGATTAGAATTAGAAGAGCAACAGTTAGATGGATTATAATTAGATGATAAAATGTTAGATAGATTAGAATTGATGATCAAATGTTAGAGAAGGTAGAAACGGAGGTATTTTTAAGAGTTTGCGACTGAGGACGGTAGATTGGAAAGAGAAATCAGTGGAAGAGATAAATTAGGAGCGCGAGCGGTAACATAACAATTTAATGGATGCCAAAAGCCGCAAGGGTCTCAGAGATCATCCGAATCAACACATACCCCATAAGCTGCATGATAGGAAAGCTTATCTACCTACATCTTCAGAAACGGCATGCTTCTATGTTTTAAACACTAATTATTTAATCAATGACACTTTGACATCGAACACATGAAACACACCAGAAAGTGAGGACAACTCGAAATATAGAACGCCATATGTTAGGAATAAGCAGCAACAAATATAAAAAAATATATATGGATAAAAAGTTATACTAGAAGAATGAAAGCCTAAGGTGAGAATATAAAATTCGTAGGATGGAAATAGGGGTAAGCCTAACTTGAGCAATAGGCCGTGATCATAGGAAACATCTTGACGAAGCTTACCTAGCAAGTGGCATGAAACAGGCTGATGATGTACTTAATAATAAGCACCGGGGCAATTATCTTCCGAATAGGTCATCAACGCAACGACCTTCACAGTAAACTTAATCCTTTAAATAATATTCCCTGCATTGATTTCCTTATTCGAAATCGGCTTTAACGATCATAATAAATTCTCATATAATCTTAAAATGTATTCTCAAAAGCTTCTTAAAATAAGGATTAAATAATAAAAGTATCTAAAGCAGATAGTAGGGATTAAATGGAAGTATTTAATGCTGAAAATGATTTTTTATTCAAGCATCAATAAATGTTTTATTAAGATAGTTATTGCCCATAAATTGAGGATTAGTGACCTTTGGCATCTTAAGATTTCCTGGGCGCTGAATGGTGGATTCTAGAGCGTGCGGCGCCTAGGGCGGAGTGAGGCATTGTGGGTCCGGAGGCAAGATCCAGTCACGAAGTCCAAAATCACGAATCCCTTCCAGTCAGGGACTTTTTTGCGCATCCAGGATTGTGTTTTGGACCCCTACCCCCTCCCGTTCCTAGGAATTAATACCCCTCGTAAATATCGGGAAGGGGAGGGAGAAATCAACTTCTGTATTATCTTGAGGGAGGGTTTTAGAGAAGGAGGGAGTTGGAGGAAGGTTGGGGCTAAAAGTTCTTCTCATTCCCGCTCAAATCTAGTTTCACTGACGCCACGGGGTTGGATACGCTGTTTGGCACCCTCTCTATCGCTCTTCTCTTCTTCTCTGCCCCCCCCCCCCACTCCCTCCTTCCCTACTCTCTCTCTCTCTCTCTTTGACAGGCGGCTCGTGCAGGCCCCAGGGCGACGCGTGCCTACGAAGGATCTCACGACTCCTCATTTAGGGAGAACAGGAGGTGAGGGAGAGACTTCCTCTATTATGGCGGTTTCTCCCTTTCCCCCAAACCTGATGAGAGAAGGGTGATAGAAGACCCTGAGAAGATTCATTCTTCGTCTCTCCCTCCCGCTGGCCACCTACTAGGGGAAGGGGAGTATGATTCCCTCACGGATGGACATCCAAGGGGGATGGAGGGGTGGTCCCGAGTCTTAGTACCCCCATTCCGCATAACGAGTAGCGGCCTGTAGCTTCCTCGTCTTCGCGGATTCTCTTAATAATATAAGAGAATAATAATAGAGTACAAGGAGCCAGTCACGATTAAGCCCCCCCCCCCTTTTAATTTGTGTCTAGACAGCCACCCATTTGATCCCCCAACTTGCAAATAAACCCCGGTGTGTCCATCGCCTCCCAAGAAATTAGTCAACTGCGAGTTGGCGGCTATCGAATGAGAGAAGAGTAGCCATTTAGTCGGCACGCATGCAGTGAAGCGTCGCGCTTCTCTCTCTCTCTCTCTCTCTCTCTCTCTCTCTCTCTCTCTCTCTCTCTCTCTCTCTTTGTTCTCTCTCCCACCGTCTTTCTCTCCCCCCACTCCCCTCTCTCTTTCTCTCTTTTTTGCTCTTCCAGGACAGGTTTATCATTCGGTTTGGACGACTATATGGCATTCTTCGTTACTAAAATTTTAGCCATTTTTCGAGTCTGCCAAAAATGCTATAATCTGGTAACTATCTCCAGCCTGGAACGGATGGAAAGGCTCACGAAACTGATCTCTTCTCTTCTGCCTATAGACTATCAAACACTCCTGAGAGACCTTGGCCCCTTCTCACCAGAGACTTGGAGAATACGCGGCCAAGTGATACAGGGTGTTCGAAACTGTTCGAGAATATTGACCATAAAACGAGGAACTACGGTCGGAAACTCTTTACCGTCCACAGATCAGCACTACTTTGGTGTCCAACTACTTCGCCCTGGTAGTTACTAGTTCCAAGGTCGATTAATTTAAGGATTGAATTGACCGAGGGGTCTTTAGTGCCCAATCAATTACAAATTGATCGGTTACTATTTTTCTTTAAAAGTAGTATAACTTTAGTGGCAAGAGTCATGGATGTGTCTCTTTGCCTCCGCTCATCCAGAAATGTTTTCTACGACCTTCATCCGTACTGGTACCTCCTCGGGGTAGGTAGCAAGGTCTTTTGAGGGGGATCCCAGTCCTTTGCCCCCCCCCCCAAGAAACACAATCTGCATATGCGGGTCCGGAGTTTGCCCGAACCCGAATGCGGGTGCGAGAACCGAGGTTCGAAATCCGACCAGAGCGCCTCCCCCCTTCACACACACACACACACACACACAAACAAACCAAAGAGGGGAGGGTCTGATCGGTGAGGGGTGGGTGGGCTTGAGTACAGTAATGACACCCTCAAGAACCCTTAAAACCACGGGAAGGTCGACCTTTAACATCCCAGGAAGAATCGATGCCCTTATACGGGGTGGTGAGAGGGGGGGTTAGGTGTAACTAGTTAACTATTTCCCCCAGGGCAGTTTTACCCTCAAGGATGATATTTGATCCGGGAATCAGACTCGGTTAATCTCGGACCATCGCGAGGTCGGTGAAACTACCCACGGTGATTTCAAGGCGCCCAATTTCTATCCGGGGTTGACAAACCCATTAATTCAAATAACCTGTCGATCGGAGGTGAAAAGGAGCTAAAGTTAAGGAAAATGCAGATGTAAGGATGTCGCATAGGCCGATAAGCCGGCAGAGGAGACTATTTGGTGTGTAAGAAGACCGGAAATACGCAACTCTCCCAAGCGATCGCAAATTCCCTTGTGAAAGTTCCCAATGAGCCTCGAGCTATGAGCGACTCAGTGTCGTTGGAGCGATAGATGCGGGCCACGTTCCCACAGGTTAGAATTAAATTTGATTGAATTATTATTATTATTATTATTACCAGCATCATCATCATCAGTAATTCTATAATTTAAGAAGGGTCTTTTTTTGAGTATTTGAATAATAATTTCATCTTAGTTTGGTTATGACTTATGTTTTTTTATCAAAGTTATTTCTAATAATTATTTTATAATATCAAAAAACAAAATCGTGAAGTTCAGAAATAAATATAAGTATCGAAATTTTGTGAATTTTTTAAAACCCAAAGAATTACAAATGGTGAAGTTCAGAAAATTTAGTTCTATATATCTTCTTCTAGGCAACAGGATATTTTGAAAGGGGGGAAATTTAGTTTAGAATTCCTTTTTAAAATTATGATAATTGGCGAAGTTCAGAAAATTTATAAAAATTTAACCATGGCTGCTTTTTAAAAATTGTTAATCTTAGTAGGGAAGCGCAAGCTCCCCCCTTAGGGGAGAAGTGGCGATGCCATTGACTGGTTATAATAATAATAATAAGTTAAGTGAAACTTGAACCACCCAACTCTGAATTTGTGATCATTTTCAATCGCGAAACGTACACAATGAACAAATATACATCCAAAAATCATGTACGTTTTGATCAAGAATCACATCGAAAACAGAAAAGAAAGTCCTTCTCCAACTCGAGGCAAAATGTTTAAATTCACTCTAATCATTATTATTATTTGCTCAACAATAAAATCGACAACCAACGTGGGCATCTCCGTTAGAAAGCATTAAAGAAGTTTATAAAGAAGTGGCAAATTTAAGTGAAAATATGACGTCTAGATAATTAGATTGGGGAGGGAATCTGGTCAAGGAATAGAACCAAGAAAAGGAAAAATACGTATAAAGAGAAAGGGACAGGAATTACATAATCTATGGACACACCCAAATAATAAAAAAAGTTTTGTATTTATTTAAAAAGGAGAAAACCACAGAGTGCAGTCTCCATCAAGAAGCGCTTTGTATAAAAGAGGACACTGAGATCAAAGTGTTGGAGTAAAGAAAAATGAAAATGTGAGGGATGTATTCGGCCAGGTAGATAACTTAGGGACCCCACTGACCCGGAGGGTGCGGAAATATTCCGGCCCTGTTCCCTTGCGAGTGGAGACAAGCGGAATTGAAGACGTCCCAATATTCCGCTAGACAGTTCCTCTGCTAGGCCCTGATCTGGTCGTTGGCATGGTAACTGGTACCTCCACACATTCGCCGGGAGTAGTTTGGATTCACTGAGATTTTATCTTCTCTTCGAAGGGTCCCTAATATTGGCGGGTTGGGGGGGAAGGGGTAAGAAAACTGCCCCTGGTGACGTTGGTCTCCGTCGGGGTCCTAACTGCCCTTGGTCTCCTAATCAGCCCCCCCCCTTCCTTTCATAATAGGGGCGACCCCACACAACCCTTAATTCACCGAAGCTTGTGCTCCGGCTGGAGACAGCGGAAGCCAGCGCCACTTCTTGCGCGAATCTCGACCGATTTTCTTGAGTTTGAAAGATTTGAAAAGCCTAAAATATCTTTAAAAGGAATACAGGTGTGTTTGTTTTTACGCCATCTTTCACCGGTACTTGGGTCTATGTAAGCGTAATAAAAGAGAAAGGGAATTAAAGGTAAGATAAGAAAAGGCGAAAGAAGTGATGGAGTAGTGTAGTAGTGTCGGTGCTAACATGAAGACTTCATTTGCGAACTTGAGGGCAGGATTCGAACCTAGTACTAACCAACTACATATCCATGCGAGGGAAAACCGGAGGGCTACAATGGGTCGGAAAACGGACGAATTCATTGTGATTCTCTCTTGTTAGCGAGTTCATTTGTTCATTCTTGCCATCGAGTTCATTTGTTCATTCTTCCAATCGAGTTCATTTGTTCATTCTTGCCATCGAGTTCATTTGTTTGTTCATTCTTGCCATGGAGCTCATTTGTTCCTTCTTGCCATCGAGTTCATTTGTTCCTTCTTGCTATGGAGCTCATTTGTTCCTTCTTGCCATCGAGTTCATTTGTTCCTTCTTGCCATGGAGCTCATTTGTTCCTTCTTACCATCGAGCGCATTTGTTCCTTCTTGCCATCGAGTTCATTTGTCCCTTCTTGCCATGGAGCTCATTTGTTCCTTCTTGCCATCATGCGCATTTGTTCCTTCTTGCCATCGAGTTAATTTGTTCCTTCTTAGTATCGAATTCATTTGTTAATTCTTGCCATGGAGCTCATTTGTTCCTTCTTGCCACCGAGTTCATTTGTCCCTTCTTTCCATGGAGCTCATTTGTTCCTTCTTGCCATCGAGTTAATTAGTTCCACTCTTTCCATCGAGTTCATTTGTTTCTTCTTCCCTCGAGCTAATTTTTTCCTTCTTGCCATTGAGTTAATTTGTTCCTTCTTGTCTCGAGCTAATTTGTTCCTTCTTGCCATTGGGTTTATTTGCTCCTTCTTGCCATTGAGTTAATTTGTTCTTTCTTGCTATCGATTTCTTTTGTTCCTTCTTACCATCGAGTTCATTCGTTCCCTCTTTCCATCGAGATCATTCGTTCCCTCTTTCCATCGAGATCATTTGTTCATTTTGGCCATCTTGCCATCGACCCTATTTGTTCAATTTTGCTATCGAGTTAATTTGTCCATCTTGCCATCGTGTATATTTTTTCAGTGTTGTCATCGAGCCATCCATTTTATTTGTTCCATTTTCCCATTGAGTACATTTGTTTAATTACTCCATCCACTTCATTTTCTCCATCTTGCCATTTTGATCATTCGTTCAATCTTGTCAAGTTATTATTTTTATTCTGCCATCGCGTTCATTTGTTTCACCTTGCCATCGAGTTTATTTGTTTAACTTTGCCATCGAATTCATCAGGTCGATTTTTAGATGGCGGCTTTAGTTATCTATTTCCCCCCTGTGGGAAACGCCCTTTGTCCTTAATTCTACGTTTTAAGGATACAAAAAGCTGTGTTTGAAGGTCTGCCGCAATGTGTGTTCGTATTTCAGAGCATCTGTCTGCCTTCTCCGTACGCCCTTACCCCCTGCTTGTTCACGATGCCCCCTTCCCTCATCATTACCACGCCCCCTCATCTTTTACCCCCTCCCCCCAATCGAACTGGTTCGAAACATTCTCTTCCAACGCAAGAAGTGGCGCTGGTCTCCTCTGTCTGCCGCTGGAGCACAAGCGGGCGGACCCTAGAAGATCAACGGCCCTGGTGAATTAGGGGTTGTGTGGGGTCGCCCCTATTACGAGAGGGGGGGGAGGCTGGTTAGGATCCCGACGGAGACCAACGCCACCAGGGGCAGTTTTGTTACTGCACCTTCTAGTGTTTGGAAAGATGTCGCTATGGGGGAACTGAAGGTGGCTGCGCTCTAAATAATAATAGTAATAATAACAACGATATTAATAGTAATAATAATATTAATAGTAATAATAATAACTGGTTACGCGCAATTTTTGGTGTTATGAAAGAGTTGGGATGGAGTTGAGGAGGAAGATATGAAAAGAACCAGTAGGAAAATTTGCCTCTACCCCAAGGGGGCTGTTCAACCCCCTCCAAGTGCCTCACCTGGCCCTCACGGGGCTGTTCAACCTTCTACAAATGCCCCCCACCCCCAACCACACGGGAGATGATGAGGTTCGCTATGGCAATCCTTCCCCACATCCTCGAGTAGTACTTAGTACTCACGAGTACTTTTTTGTCTCAGCCCTCTCGTCACCCCCCCCCCTTTCCCACGTAAGCCCCCCACCCTGACCGGAAACGTTCAAGATGGAGCGGCGCGACGCCAATTATTCGACCCGACGGCGCTCGACGCCGCCAAGACGCCGCGCGTGGGAATCGACGGAGGCCGGAATTCGCCTGTGGGAATGCACCTGTCGCCAGACATGTCCCCCACACCCCCAACCTCCCCTGGGAGAGGGGGAATCCCCCCCCCCTCACCGGCACCTCTCAACGTCGTGTGTACGAATGATCCACATGATCGTTCCCACGTCCACACGAGTTACCCCCTGCACCTCAAGGCCATCGATGGAGTGGGGTATGAATCCCCCCTCTCAAGAAGGAGTGGGAGAAAGAGAGGTACCCACTCTAATATCCCCCCTAACCCCAAACTTCCCCATAAGGTGACCCGTTGGTACGCCGATCCGCCCGCCCATGTTGAACTTTAGCCCCCCGAAAGGGGGTAAAGCTTACATAATAATGATAATTCAAAGAAATAATAACAACAAATAATACTAAACTTCAACCACTACCAGTTTCCTCCCAAAATGTGTGGGTCGATGCGCATCAATGCCACACCAATTTTCCCCACATCAAAATGGTTCTTGATGGCGACGGGGCGCTATATAAGACATCTTGTCAAGTCCGTGTTCACCCCTGGCGTAAACCCCCATTAGCCCCCCCCATACACATTCCTGTCTCACACACACACACATTCGCACCACAATCACCCTCTGTGCCAAGTACAGTTCTTTGGGCCCGCTCCCATTCATCTTCAGGCCCCACTCACTCATTACAACCTTGTTCATATATATATATATATATATATATATATATATAAAGAAACTCACAACTTGCACATGAGTCAAAATTATGATAAATAACACACACAAGGAAAATGGAAAAACGATTCCGAGTGCTTTCGTCTTTATTCTAAACGACCTCTTCATGGAATAACGTAGGTCAGGACAGACAATGTCTTAAATAGTAAGGAGTGGGGGGTTAAAACGGCTACCTGCATCAAAACCCTAACTATGGAGTACAAATTCTTTAAACAATTTAATTTGTGATTTAATATAATTGGATATGATAGGATCTAGGCTAAACAATCCAGAGCTAATAAAATTTGGGAAAGTATTAATAGAGATACACTCCCTATTTTATGGATGCGTTATGTTGATGGATGACATTCTTTGTTTGTGGCCTAATGATCTTAATATCAATACTTTTCTTGAAAAAATCAACACGTTAGTCCCCTCAATTAAATTTACTTTAGAAAATGAAAAAGATAACACCATCCCTTTCTTAGATATTTTGATCCACCGAACAGACCAAGGTTTCAAATATGAAATTTTTAAAAAACCTACAGCCATTAACTCATACATCCATTTCTATTCCGATCACCATATAAGTATCAAAAAAGGTGTTTTCTCTTCCATGTTTCTCCGTGCCCTGAGAATTGTTTCACCCGAATATTTGGAAAAAGAGGTTGATAGGATATATAATATAGGTTTAAATTTGTGTTACCCTTTCTACGTACTTAAAAATTGTTATAATTCTGTTAAGCGTTCATTTTATCAACCTAATCATAACATCCCTAAATTTCATGCCAAAAATGTATTAGTTTTACCTTTTAACCAAATTTCCATTAAATTACTTCGTTTACTAAAACCTCTGAATATAAATGTTATTTTTAAATATGAAAACACTATCCATCGCTTCCTCGTAAAAAAATCCCCCCCTAAACCAGGCATTGTATATTCTATTGGTTGCAATAATTGTGAAAAATGCTATTATGGACAGACAGGTAAAGAATTGAATGTTAAGAGTTAAACAGCACCAAACTAATGTTCGTAATTTTTGTCAACAATCTGCATTATTTTAACATATCTATAGTCAGGATCATACTATTAATTGGAATAGTGCTAAACCTATTATTAAATGTACAAACTACATTTCAAGAAATATTTTGGAGTGTATCTCTATTAATACTTTCCCAAATTTTAATATTAGCCCTGGATTGTTTAGCCTAGATCCTATCATGTCTAATTATATTAAATCACAAATTAAAGTGTTTAAAGAATTTGCACCCCCTAGTTAGGGGTTTGATGCAGGTAGCCGTTTTAATCCCCCACTCCTTACTATTTAAGACATTGTCTGTCCTGACCTACGTTATTCCATGAAGAGGTCGTTTAGAATAAAGACGAAAGCACTCGGAATCGTTTTTCCATTTTCCTTGTGGGTGTTATTTATCATATATATATATATATATATATATATATATATATATATATATAGTCCGAAAGTCTTGTCACTCCCTGTAAACATTGTTTTAATTTTCTATTTTAGATGGCTGACACGAGGTCCTACAGTATGGAAGAGAGATTGATTTTAACTGTATGTGCACATGATCGTGTGCATTTTGGCAAGAGCATGAAGGATGTACGGCAGGACTTCACTTCATTGAAGGCGAATACACTAAAATCAGTCCATGTGTTTGATATTATTATATTGTTTATATTCCTTTTCTGTGTGGGTGACAAAACCTTCTGACCACCCTGTACATCTCTTATCCCTTCGTTCTTTACTCTATCTACCTTTAATCCATAAACCTCTCACTTTCCTACTCCTACCATACGATAGTTTCAATTACAATTCACTCACGTTGACATCAGAATATCTCCTTCACTCTAGCCTCAACTCCTTCACTAAAGACCGACCCGGAGATTTCCTACCATTTCAGAGGTTGTGGTCGCAATCCTCTCCATGTGTACCATCATTTACAACCGTAATACTTAAATCTTCGTACTTGTTTAAGGGTTACACCCTCAACTGGGGTCCAGCCCTTTCGCAAATACCATTCTGCATTCATTTTTTAGGCCCCCTTTCCAGTGGGGGATCTAGGATAAAAATGAGGGGGGGGGAAATAACCTGAATTCCTGCCTCTGACGAGTCTGAGAAAAGAGCAGCGATAATTTAGTTATCTTAAACAGCATTGATAATAAATAACTATCTCACACGTGTGACTACTAACTATCAGATATGAATTTTTTCCTCATCCAAGATTTATGAATTGTGGTTAATGGTAGGGGGTTTTTTTAGGGGGAGGGGGACGTCAGCTAAGGAATAATACTAAAATTTAAATATAATTTTTGAGATTTACATGCATTTTAGACTTGTATCATATATGATACATTCGATTGCAACCGTTTATGGGTATATCTTATATTATTGTATAACTCTTTCTGAATAGCAGATGCAAGTATGGCTAAAAAAGGAAATATATAAACATAAACAGGTCTGAAATTTAGGGGAGGGAGGCTTCAGCCCCCAAACCACCCTAGATTCGCGCCTGCCCCCTTCAAAAGCGCCAATTGACATTTCAAAATCCCTCTCGCATTCAACTGCAACATAGATACCCCCACCCCCAAGAGAATATTAAATGACATCTGAAAATTCGCGTACCTTCCTTGCCCCAATGTTTTCAGGAAGATCTGCGGCTATAATCTTTCGCGCAATTTCACTTACTCCATCTTCACGGCCTCGTTGCTATTGCGCTCATAATTCAAGGGGGAAAATCCCCCTCATTCCCATACTTGCTTCTCTGATTCCTCCGGCTCCATCTACAAATATTCTACAGCCATGGCAGCTAAATGGTAAAAATGATAATAAAATAACATTTAAGAATGATCATCCTTCCCAATTAATCCGATTTTAATAGGCCCCAATTTAGCGTCGGAAGAACTCGGCTGGGTCGAGTTCGGAGCCAAGAACCCCGTCATGGTTCCGGTCCTTAAAGAACTTAATCACCACTGGACACGCATAGGAGGGCGAACAAAAGAGGCACCGTGCGCATTCCCGAGAATGGTATTTAACACCCTCTTGCACCCGCGCACGGGAATAGGCAGAGAGTCCATCGCTGCCCGAACTCTCATTGCTGGGGCATGTGAGAAGCCTCAGGGAACTCCCAAGGAGGGGATTGTTTGAGGTTTGAGGGCAGCGCCCCCGTGTACCAAGCTCCAGCCAGAAGGCGGTGAGTAAACATGCTACAACATATATGGGAGGTAACGTGCCCTTCATGCCCCAACACTAGCCGAATGATGCACCTTGATTATGGAGATTAAACATTCTTAGGGCATATGTGCCTCCGTTAGGTTACACGGGGTCATGTTGCTCCCTCCCCCCGGTCTCCTCTTAATAATGATGGGCGACAATTCCCTCGTTCGTTTTCACTTTTTCGGTATTGCCCCCCCCCCTCGTCATGGTGTAATGTGGGAGGGGGCTACCACCGCTGGGTATTCCTAACCAATTCAAGGAGCTGAAGGTGTGACGAGGGGGCAAGCCCCCCCCCCCCCCCCGACGGCTTCGCAGCAGGCTCGTTTCGTGTGAGCGTACCGCTGGCGTACATCAACTTACCTCGGGGTTCCCAATTCGCCCTATTTTATCACTCTTCGAGTCAAATGCCCTCGTTGGTTAACACGATTTCCTCCAATTCATTTCAGTAGCCCATCTTCCTTCATTGGATTACGCCCTCTCCCCCCCCTCCATCCTTAGTGCGTGTCCTAGGTAAGCCCTGAATGCCTTCGTTTGTTTGCTTATGCCGTTTGAGTCCACCCCACTGATGTAGGCAGAGTCGCGCCCGTAGATTTCGACGGAATCCGGCCTCTCCATCTTATTGTGGGGCATAACGCCACCTTTCACCTGTGCTCGGGTCTAAGTAGACCATCAACGGGATCTCTTTATCCTCGGCTCTTCAGGGATGTTCTTCAGCCCCCTTTCCTTTGCTGGCTATGTACCTTCCATAACCATGACATACCTCAACATTTGGTCGATGCCCTCGTTAGTTTGCCCCTTCTAATAGTTTTACATGACTTAATAGGCCTATTAGAGTCTATTGAATTCTGTTATCAAGATTGTTCTCTTATAGAGGCAGCAACTGACGAGGGCATCGCCATCCTACCCTCATACCCACCCACCAAGTGGTACCTCACTTTGGGGGCAACCGAAACCGGAAGGAGAGGAAAAGTAGGCTTCCAAATATGCTTTTAATACGAGAATTAACAAAATAAATAAGGAATTTGCTCGATCGACGTTTAGTATTATTTATCACAGCCATAAATCACGAGACTCGCTGAGTCATTGTACCGAAGAGGGGCCTAACGCCCTCTTGCACTCGAAGTCGGGTTTGGTGTTTGAAAGATTGTCCGATGAAGTGACAGCAACTTCCCACTCCCGAGGCGATCACAACAATTAAGGCACTGGGGCAAGTTCCTAAGGTGCTTGGATGCTGGGGGCGCGTCCATGAATGCTGAGGGAAGGGCGCTACGCCGACCAGGGCCTCCAGACGGGGCTGTCCTGGGGAAGCTCGACCTTGATGCCGGTCTCGAGGCGGGGGCTGAAGTTTAAGGGCTCCGTGTGTGCGGGGCTTCCCTCGGGGGTGTCCAACGGCGGTAGGGGGTTGTGTGCGAACCCCGACGGGGTCCTAGTGGTGATGCACAGACGCCTAATGGGGCTAGGAGGTTCTGGTGGCGAATTGGCACTGGGCTTGGTGGTGAGCGAGAGGGGCTGGCATGCGGGGGAGAGCTGAGGGATATTGTGAAGTTCTGGGCTGGCGGGGGGAGTGTAGACCTTAGGGCTAGGCAGGAGGAGGGCAGGCGGGGAGCCCGGCGGCGACGGCGGGGGTGGCGCAAGCTTGTCCATCCATTGGCCAAGGTGGTTGAGGAGTCGGGCCGAGACGTGGAGGTCAACCCCAGGCACCGCCCGGACGAAGCGACGGACTTCCGCAGCGCACTGCCCGAACCCCGCCCGGAACTTCTCTTGGGCCTGATTTTGGGAGGGGAGGACGAGGGCGTGGTGCTGACGCAGCTTCTTCAGGTGTCTCACGGTGAGTTCGAGGACGTCCGCCTTCTCCAGCTTGGTGATGCTCTCGCCCTCGCTCTGAAGCGCGCCCACCATCAGGTCCTTGAGTTCGTCCAGGCACTTGTTGATGCGGGCGCGCCGCTTCCGCTCCAGCATCGGCTTCATCACCTTGCGGTATTGATACGTGCGTGACATCGGCTCCACCTCCTCTACGTTCACTTCGTAGGTGGCCATCTTTAGGGACGGAGGAGGAACAGGCAGAATAATCAACAGTAGAGCGAGAATGGAATAATAATACGAGGCAGCAAGGCAGACTGTCTTATATATATACGTTCCCTCTCAATTGTTGCCACGTCTCGCAAGACAAATATTACTGACTCCTACTCTAGCTTATGGCTCTCTACAATTATAGTTATCTTTATAAACTAAAAAATTGAGGTCATAACCAAAAGGAATAAATATCATTATATTATATAATCAATTATTTAATTAATAATTTTGATTATTTAGTTAAAAATTAAAAAGAAGTTGAAATTATGGCGGTATCCGGCAAGTTTACAAGGAATGTATTTGCATCGTGGGAAAAGAATCGTTCCCACAGCTTCACTGGCCGGTCCCACACCTGCGCCCATCCTCGTGCCGCCTTTCCACTCACGAGCACGCCTCCCTACCCCCCATCCCCTACCCCTCACACGCTCCTAGTGGGGCAATATATCACGAAGCGAGATTCAATCCCGCAGAAGAGCGGGTCAACCGAGGGAAAGGAGAGCTGCGGCAGGGCGAAGAGTATTCGTAACCGGGCTAGGGGAAGAGGAGGAGGGGGGGGTTCGAGGAGCCGATGATAGAGTCCCGTTATCGGCCGTATCTTATCGTGGAAGAAAGCAGATTGAGTAGGGGGAGGAGGGGGGACTCTAGAGTGGACATCCGAGTTTCATTAATGGAGTGATGCGCGCGTGCACATCATCCGTGTTTCCCCCCTCCCCCCCCCTGTCTCCGATGAACGGGAGGTCCACCCGGGCGCGCCCTTGTGGGCCCTTTGTGCGTAGGGGCGCGTCTCCGATGACCCGTAGCGGGGGGCGAAGGGGGGAGGGCGTGATAGGCAGCTCACCTGTCCGCCGTCATCCGCTCCCAGGCGCTAATTAGGCGGGGTCTTCCGGCCGCCGCCGTGATTGGGCTGTGCAGCTTCCGGACCCGACCTCGTCCGCAGCTGCAACCACCGCGACAGGTACAGCAGAGGGGACAGGGGGAATTTCGTCCTCCTGAGGGGGTCCTCACGAGATCCCCTTTCTCTATTTTCCTTTAAAATCTCCCCATTTCTTTTGCTTTCCATCGGGGGCTGGGGGGGAGGGTTACCAAAATTCCATTTGATTCTTAGGATTTCTTCTTACCTTCTATTTCTCTTTCTTTCTTCTCATTTTATTTCTTCCTGTTTTCATGTCTTCTTTCTATGTTGCATTCTGCCATTGTCTATTTCCATTCGCCTTTGCCTTGTCTCTTTCCATTTCTTCTTGTTCTCATTCGCTTTCGACTTCTCTTTAAATTTCTTCATTTTCAATTTAATATTTATTTCCCGTCTAAATCTATTTTTCCCTCGCAATTCTTTTTTTCCATTTTTTTCCATTCATTCTTTTTTTCAATTTCGTGTTTCTAATTTTATCTCTTATTTCTATTTCTCTCTGTATTTCATATTCTCTTTTTTCCTACTTCATCTCTTTTCTATTTCTATTTTTTCTACTTAATCTTTTCTATTTCTATCTCATTTTTTTTCTATCTTCTCTTATTTCTTTCCCTTTAGTTTTATTTCTATTTTCTATTATTTTTTATTTTATTTTTATTTTATTTTCTCTTTCAGTTTGTGTCTATTTTTCTTCTATTACTTCGTGGTTCTATTTGCTTTTGTTCCTATTTTTTCGTTATATTTGCTCTTGTTTATATTTTCTTTCTTTTTCGTCACGTTTCTATTTTTTCTTTAAATTTCCTTATGTTAATATATCCTCTTGTTTTCGTTTCTCTTTCTATTTCCTCTTTTTTCTTTATTTTTCTATTTACCTTTCTTTTTCTCTTGTTTCAATTTTCTCTTTTATTTCGTCCTTTTTTATTTCTCTGTCTCTTCCCCCTTGTTTCTATTTGAACTTACCATGTTATTCTGTCATTTCTCTTTTATTCCGTTTTCTTTTTGTATTAATTTATTTTTTTCCCGTTCTTCCACTTTTTTTCATTTCTTTTTGTTTCCATTTTGTCGTCTTATATATTCTTGTCCTGTTCTATTTCCCTTTCTTTTTGTTCCCATTTTCTTCTTATTTCCATCTTTTTCTTTTCTTTTCTCTTTTTTGTATTTTATATTTCTTTGTTCGTTTCCTTTTCTTCTTTTTCCATCTTATCATTCAAGTCCCTCTTGTTTCTATTTCTTCTGACCATTTTTTTTTCTTCCAGTTATATTTTTTTCATTATCTTCTATTTCCATTTCTTATTTCCCTTTTTTTCTCCCTTTTTCCACTTCTCATACTATTTTTTCCCATTTTATTTTATTATTTTTCTTTCTGTTTACATTTCTTTTCTCTTTCCATTTTCTGATTCCATTTCATTTTTCTTGCATTTCTATTTCTCCATTCGACTCTTATTATGGCGTCTCTGCCCTGCCCAACGGGTGCGTCTGTAATTCCCATTCCACTAAAACGTGACGGGGTTTGGGGCATAAAATGCCCCTTTGAATCCTCAGAATTGAGGTCTCTCACGCACAGTGCCTTCTTGCCCTAAGCCGCTCTCGTGGCTGCCAGGGCACTCGCCGCAGCGCCTGGTTGACCCCTCCCGGAGGTCAAATTCTGGGGTCACGTTTGCTCTCGCCAAGTACGACGGTATTGCAAAGCAACTCGTGACGTCATAATGTGGTAGCACATGTAAGCTCTTGTCCCTTATTTTGGCAGGGAGTTTCCTCCTTCATTAGGGGGAAGAGGGAGGGGGATAGAGGGGCACTGTACCCCATCTGGCCTATTCTTCTAGTAGCACTCTATGTCTACACGTTATACGGAAACGATGAGTGGCAAGTTTTCTCACGAAATAGAACAGTGTAATTATAAATGGCACTGTTGGTGCCATTTGGGGCATCCTTCAAAACGCGTGTTTGTAATTCTGAGTACCTGCCGCTCGATCCCGCAGGGGTCATGACCCCTGCGGCTGTACCTGATTCTAGAAATAATGGCCTAGAATGACGACACGGATCGAGGAGGAGTAGGAATGCAACTCCCCCATGTAAATGAATTGCCCAATTGAAGTATCACGCGCGACCGCGTGATCCTTCAATATATATATATATATATATATATATATATATATATATATATATATATATATATATATATATATATATATATATGTGTGTGTGTGTGTGTGTGTGTGTCCAGCAAATAGCAAGAAACAGAAAAACAAGATAATTTTTCTTCGAAAATGTTATTTCTTAATTCGCCAAAATTCCGTACAGGGGTGGGATTCGAACCGTGCACACTGAGGCAACGAGCAAACGCTTTGGTCTCAACTAAACCGTCCCTTACACCACTCGGCTACACGGAAGACAAAAATTTTCCGAATAGACAAGCTTTTAAGGCACGCTTCGCAAGGACAAAGGAGCGGTGAGGTAAACACGCGGGGAATATAAAACGTATAAATCTTTCATGAATCTTTCAAGGAAACACAACATCGTTATTGCTAACAGCCTTGCCGACCCTAGGGAGGTACAGAATCGAAACCTCGCCTGCCCACAGTAAACACGCAAAATGGAAGTGATCGTTTGAGCAACTAAAATGGATACTAAAGTTGTATTTTCAAGTTGAGAAGACATCAAAGATTCAGCAACGGTGGAGATTTAAATTTAGAACTAATCCTCCACTTCGATTTAGCATTTCATGTATCTGTGCGAAACTTAAACTAGTGCATGATGTTTACAAGCAAGCGAGGGGGCGTCCAAAGACATTAACAGATGGTAACACTTCTGATGAAGTTAAAAATAAAGTATACAATAGATGGCCTGTATTTCTTGAATAATTAAAGTACACATTTGAAGAAACGTGCAGAAATATCCCTACAAAAGGGAAATAAAAATTGTTGAAGTCTGCCAATCAGTAAATGACAGAGCGCAGTGGTGTATTGATGTCAATGGTCAACAGTTCGAACACTTAGATCCTTAAAGCAAATTAAACTATTTATTATTTCGATGTATATCATCATCATTATCATCATCACTAACTCTATAATTTAAGAACGAGATTTTTGGGAGTATTTAAATAATAATTTCATCTTAGTTTGGTTATGACTTATGTATATTTTTAATTTTTATCAAGGTAATTTCTAAGAATTTCTTTAGAGTTTGAAAAAACAAAATAGTTTAGTTCAGAAAAAATAAATAGGATTATCCAATGCTTTATAATGTTTTAAAAGGAAATGAATTACAATTGGTGAAGTTCGAAAATTTATTAAAATTTAAGTAAGGCTGCTTTTTTATTTTATCTATGACTATATTTTAGCAACGTGATTTTTTGAAAGGGGGAAAATAGTTTAGAGTTCCTTTTTAAAATTATTATAATTGGCGAAAGTCAGAAAATTTATCAAAATTTAACCATGGCTGCTTTTTTTTAGATTTTAAATTTTAATCGTGGTAGCGAAGCGCTAGCTCCCCCGGTGAAGCCATTGCCTGGTTTTACGTATAGAACTACATAAAAATCATCTGAATCCGTTAGTGTGTTAGCCTGTAATAAGTTTAAAAATATATATACATGATTTTAGGATACTATACATACTTATATACATACATACAATACTGTATATAATAAATCCCATCATCAGTACTAAACAATCAAATGAATATTTTTATTATATATTTGAATTAATTATTTTATTAAAATGCTATTTAATAAATAAAGTGTTGTGCTTTCTAAAATCAAGATTTAACCAATATTTCTTGTTATAGCTTAAATTTATGCATATTATGTATTCAATAAAGTTCTAAATAAGTAAGATAACTAAAACAAAAGAACTTACAGAAGCATCAAGAGCACAAATCCAATTTCTCCCGAATCAAGGCTTATCATAAGTAGAAATTACTAAAAAAAAAGAACCACAAAACCCAAAATACTTAAAAGCGATAGGCCAGATCACCAGGTACTAGCATCTCTTTGCATCCTTCCACACTTTTTTCTCTTTTCAGCACTTGTCTATTTTCCGCTATTTGTCCACACACCCTATCTCTATCCCCTACCCACACCTACTCTTACAACAAGACAAAGTCAACAAGTCACTAAAAAAATAAAATGTTCAAGATATGATGTTGTCCAAACCACTATAAAACGACATCAAGAGGCCAAGAGAACAAGAGCTTTGGACCAAGGAAGATAAGTGATAGAAAACGTCTTACAACACCTAAACAAGACAAAACTATCATTCGGAATTCACTAGAGAATTGCAGACAAACATTTTTGAACTTGCTGGGGAGTTTAATGAAGCTTCAAGTTCAAAAATATCCCCTAAAAAAGTTAGGAGCAGACCTAAAGATCAAGGGCTAAATCAGATGAAGGTAATTAATTATCAAGTATGTAAGAAAGACTAGGGCAGAAATGGGCAATCTTTTAAAGTGTGTGTGACAAAATCAGCCAAATCTTGGATACCAAATTATTTCACTTGCCAATACATTAAAATGCGAAATCTTTTAATGGTATTACTCGACTAAAACACAATAAGAGGATATACAATTAAAAATATTCTTTTATAATTCTTAAACCCGTATGAATAATGCAGAAAAATCACAGAGAAAATAGTTATTTTACTTACAAAACTACAGAAATAAAAAAAAATACAAACAAGTGAAAAATAAGAATTATGGACCTTTTATTTATTTATCATCAATTAGATTTCGGCTGCTGCATCACTGATAACATATGTAATTTATAATAGGTTTTACAACATGATGCGGTTGCTATATAAAAGAAGTTGGAGATACATTAGGTTTTTGTTAATGTGAGCATTTGGCCCCGCCTGCCGGTAAGAAGTCGTTGGCGTGTCACGTTTGGCACGCGTGCCAATTGTTGCCCAGGCCTGGACTAGGGTATTGTTGTTTTCCATGCAATTTATGTAATTCTATTTCATTATATCTTGGACAAAATAAATGGAAAATTTGTAACAATTTTTTAACAATTATTTAGATTTTGACCAACTCGGCGCTACCTTTTTGAGACGAAGAGTTGGATAGCATTTCATTTTGCTTATGTGGTGCTAACAGTAAAGCATTGGGTTGGTTCTATTATGGTATGAGGCTGCGTGTTTTCCTATGGGTCAGGAAAGAATGTTATTTTATGCTAGGAAAGAATAATCTCCACAACTTATGCTGCCATGTTGTGACAAGTTTTAGAGCCATCGATCCAGAAATTACACCCCACAACTATTAAGAAATGAAGTTATAATTTTAGCAGAATAATGACCCATACCATACAACCAACCATACCAAAAATTGGTTTGGAGAAATGGGGATCATCCGTAAGAAGTCTCCACCACAGAGCTCATACTTAAATCCGATAGAACACTTGTTGTGAGTGGTTGGAGAAGTAACAAGAGGTACCACAAGTACAAATAAAACAGAACTGTATGAAAAATTCCAAGTTGAGTGGAAAAGATTTGGAGAAATGCCACGAAGAATTATGACTGTAATTAAATCAAAAATGGGTTCAACTAAGTATTAAAATAATTAAAAATAAACAAATATACTGAATTCATTTACCACAAATGTCTCCTTACATTATATGAAGGATTCCATAGGGTGCTTTATACTTTTAGCCGAGGATGTATATCCAAAACTCCATCTCTCATCAAATAATAATACAGTAAATTATCACTCTTAACGAAATCCAGCTTAAAGTGTGAATGACGAATTGTAGCAATTGAACATAATAATTGTTCTAATAGATGCAAAAATCGTGAAAATTGACGCTAAATTGGAAACATATTAAATAATACTAGCAATAACTATTTTAATTTTCAATGACTTTGTTCAGTAATAACATCATAACTATTTAACCGATTCTAACGAAATTTGAAACCCTTATGTTGTTTTGAATTTTCTTTCTAATAAGATAATTTTTATGTCCTCCTAAGGTTAGTCCGGGAATTATTAAGAGAAAACTAACTATGGATGGGATTATCTCACTTGTTGAGTTTTAAAGGTCGTAAGGTCATTGGTCAGAATAATTGAGAGCACGCGACTTAGGTGTGTTGACTTTGTTTGTTAGACCTGCAGCTCTTGTTTGCCTCGTTCACAAAAATAAGAAATTGTGCGAGAGAAAAAGTTTTTTTTTATTTCACAACACATTCAAAATTGTGCACAAGAAAAAATATCCCGTTCTCATTTTTTTTAATATTGCACAGACAGACACACAGACACACACACACACACGGATCCTAATAATGAGATGGAAGCGAGCAGACGAAAACCAACGAGGGAACGAATATGAACTATAAACAAATTAACCTGAAAATTTCGAAAAATAAAACTGAAAATAACAGACAAATAGAGAGAGGGTTATATTATAGAAATGATGCCCATCTAATCCAATTTCGAGGTAAAAAGATAAAAATAGGCATTAAAGGAGGGGGGGGGGAACACCTCAAATTTGCCTGCCATCTCCTACCATAACGACCCGCAGGCATTAAAAAAAACAACTCAGGTGTAAGCAAAAACCTACTCGAATCAAACGTGCCGCAATCTAGAAACACGAATGACAGCCGCAGCGGGTCAAAATTATTTTAAAATAATTTATAAATCTAATCAACTAAGATTTACTCACGGGAAAAAGAAAACGCTACAAATTCTAAGTCCTTTTATTTTATCTTTAAATCTGCATTTGTTGTCCCCCCTCAAGGGTCACTTTGCGAGGGGCATCCAAGTCCTTGAATACCCTCAAATTAACATTCGGGTTATAATGATACCATTCTATAATAGTGATAATACTAATAGTAACATCAGGGCAGATGAAGAGACAAGGGAATGGTTGTTGTGGTAAATTAAGAATGTCCCTCTCTTGGCACCCTTGAAAAAGGGGGGGGGAGAGGAATGCCAGGTGGGTGTCAGCCCTCCCCTCCCTTCCTGGGTATAGGAGGGGAGTGGCAGGGGAGGGGGGGCTAGAGTCACGCGCCGTTCCCACGCCCAGACGCAAGGTCCCAGGGGGCGCAGGTGTGGCAGGCACAGGAATGCGGAGATGGGAATGGGAATTTGGGAATTGGGGAATTTCAGGAATGTGGCCTCAAACAGATGGCGCCTTTATGCGCGGGCAGATGCGCTGGTGGGGAATGCCCGGGGGAGGGGGGGAAGAGGCTGCAGGAGGCAGCTCAAATGAGGAGGAGGAGAAGCTCGGAACTAACACTAATAATAATAATAATAATAATGATGGTGGTAATAATAATATTAATAATGATGATAATAATAATCATAATAATAATATTAATAATATTAATAATGATGAATAATGATAATAATGATGATAATAATAATATAATAATAATATTAATAATAATGATGATAATAATATTAATAATGATGATAATAATAATATTAATAATGATAATAATAATATAATAATAATATTAATAATAATGATAATAATAATATTAATAATGATGATAATAATAATATAATAATAATGATGATAATAATAATGATAATAATATTAATAATAATGATAATAAACATATTAATCGTAATGATAATAACATTAATAATAATGATAATAATATTATTAATATTATAATTATTAATAATAATTATCTTAATACTAATAATCCCCATGGAGGGGAGATGGGGAACAAAGTCCACACTACATGGCGAAAGGGGGTTTCCCCCCCCCCCCTTCCTCACGTGGCCCGGACGTTGCGCGATGGCGGTCTCGTGTCGCCTTTTTACCCGCACCAAAACGAGCAAAAAAATGACACAAATGTTTTTGTAAAGAAAACGGAAAAATAAAGAAAAAGAACGAGAAAATTGAAAGAAAGAATATGAAAAGACATGAAAATAGAGCGTGAAGGGAAAAATGAAAGGAAAAATAGCGAGAAGAGAATAGAGATGAAAAGGGTATATTTAAAAAATAGAATGAAGAATGAAAGAAAGAAAGAAACGGAAATTTAAATAGAATAGAATAGAATAAGAAAAAGGAAAGGGAAAAGAAGTGAAAACGAAAACAAGAAAAGGTAAAAGAAAAGAAAACGAAAACAAGTAAAGATAAAAGAAAGGAAAACGGAAACAAAAAGATAAAAGAAAGAAAAATGGAAACAAGAAAATATAAAAGAAAGGAAAACGGAAACAAAAAAGGGTAAAAGTAATGAAAAGGAAAGCATGAAAGGGGAAAACGAAAGAAAGAAAGAAAGCATGAAAGAGGGAAACGAAAGAAAGCATGAAAGGGGAAATCGAAAGAAAGCATGAAAGGGGAAAACGAAAGAAAGCATGACGGGGGAAAACGAAAGAAAGAAAGAAAGCATGAAAGGGGAAAACGAAAGAAAGCATGACGGGGGAAAACGAAAGAAAGAAAGAAAGCATGAAAGGGGAAAACGAAAGAAAAAAAGAAAGCATGAAAGGGGGAAACGAAAGAAAGCATGAAAGGGAAAATCGAAAGAAAGCATGAAAGGGGAAAACGAAAGAAAGCATGACGGGGGAAAACGAAAGAAAGAAAGAAAGCATGAAAGGGGAAAACGAAAGAAAGAAAGAAAGCATGAAAGGGGAAAACGAAATAAAGAAAGAAAGCATAAAAGGGGAAATCGAAAGAAAGCATGAAAGGGGAAAACGAAAGAAAGCATGACTGGGGAAAATGAAAGAAAGAAAGAAAGCATGAAAGGGGAAAACGAAAGAAAGAAAGAAAGCATAAAGGGGAAAACGAAAGAAAGATAGAAAGCATGAAAGGGGAAAACGAAAGAAAGAAAGAAAGCATGAAAGGGGAAAACGAAAGAAAGAAAGCATGAAAGGGGGAAACGAAAGAAAGCATGAAAGGGGAAATCGAAAGAAAGCATGAAAGGGGAAAACGAAAGAAAGCATGACGGGGGAAAACGAAAGAAAGCATGAAAGGGGAAAACGAAAGAAAGAAAGAAAGCATGAAAGGGGAAAACGAAAGAAAGAAAGAAAGCATGAAAGGGGAAAACGAAAGAAAGAAAAGTTCAGCTTAGTCGGTCATTGGCCTTTTTATGTTCTTAGTTGTAATGTTTGGTCATATTGTGTCATGTTACTAACACGTTGTGTTATGTTACTTTCACATATCCCTCCCTCTTTTGTTGTGTATGCTATGTTAAGCTACTTTCACATATTCTTTCCATGTTCGGTATGTTACGTCTGGCTACTGTCATAAATTCCTTCCAATATGTTCTGCATGCCATGTTTATGCTACTTTCACATATTTCTTTACTTATGTGGTGTTCATATGTCATGTTAAACTACTTTGACATGTTTCTTCCAATATGTTCATGTATGCTGTTTATGCTACCTTCCCATTAGCCCTCCTCCACATGTTTCCCTGCACGACCGATCTTTATATTTACTAAGCTTTTAAAAGTCCTTTGTATGATGATTCTGTTCATACATTATCTACATCGTATTATACACACTTATGTTGTATTTGTAGCACAGTTTGATACACGCATGTATGAAATGTCTTGCCCAAAACTTTTCACACCTCGGATATTTTAGGAAATTAGATAAATGCCGGTTCGTAAAGTTGTTTTTTTTATTTGCATATTAACATGAATATAACAGTAAAATAAGGAAGGAGGAATAGTTATCAATAAGTTACATATGCCCCAAACAATTAATAAAACCCACGGTCAGGTTGGGCTGAGCACATGCCCATGGCAGTCGACATCGCTGGAGAGAAGTCTTCTCCATAACACCGGAAGATGACGAGAACTTCGACCTATAGTTTGAAGGTCAGGTTATTTACCGAGTTAAATGGGGTTATTGAACGGTTTCTACCATTCCCGCACGTCTGCGAAGGAGGGGGAGATGATGGGACACGGTGGACCAATAACAACGCAAGAATTCACCAAAACCATCAAAACCTTCAGACAAGGTTTTGATGGGGAATCACAAAAAATAATAAAACCAACGCGCCACTGCAGGTAGTACGAGAAATAGCGAACGTTCTGAACGCTGTAATGAACACCGGCTATTTTCCCCGAGACATTCAAGCTTGCGAAGGTTATATTCATCCCTGGAGGTCTCGAATCCGCCCTACCAGTAATATGGTTCAGCACGCTACGAGTCGGAACGTCGGTGGTGGGCTCGACCTTAAAACAACCTAAAAAAAACACAACCCAGGGAGTTCACTGAAGACGTCATATTCCGAGGACGTCACCACTTGTCGCGTGCTGATATTTATCTAGCAGCGTTCGATTTCATTCTTTTATTAATGGTAAAATAGTTTGGTTCTTTTTACCCCTTCCCCCTTTTTGGTAGGCTCCAATCGCCCCAATTATGGTTTTATCGCTTCAATATTTCGTCGTATCGCTAAGTGTTCCTGTGTTTCAGAGCAGCACCTACCCAAGTCATAGCCCCTGTCCCCTGCCCCCTTCTTTTTTATCCAACCGGCAGGGAAGTACCCTGCATAAAAGTTACATCCCCTACCTGGAGGAGGGACACGTCCCCCCCCCACGGCCAATAAGGAAGACCCTTCTCACTTGAATTCCGACGAGGGCTGGGGAAGCTGGTCTCCCCCTTGATCTTGTCCCTCTCAGCACCCACCCCTCTTTTCTACGACTATCCCGTCGACCCTTTCTCTACTCGTATGGTAGATGATGTAGCTCGGGGGTAAAATCCCCCGTTACAACTAAAACTTGGAGGAGGTACACGACCTCCCGTTCCCATTGCGTCGCAACGAATCGGCTTTTGAAGACTGCTGCAATTTGTACCTGGAGGACTAGTACGTCCTCCTGGCCCGAGGTCCCACAAGGAAGGACTTAACCAGAGAGGAGAGCCTCCGCTCTCGGTCCAAGTCTCGGCAAGCTGGTGCGTCCTTTCGGTCTCTTTGTGTACCCTTTCCACATACTACTGTTCCTTTCTTTACCCCTTCCATTGATTACCTTCATTTCGCCCTTGGCTTCCTCCTACACTGAATGCTGGACGTGGTAACTCCGAGGTCAGTCACCAAGCCCGATCCACCACTCCAACCTGCTTACCACGTCACCGGGGCTCCCATGGGGCATACTGCTCGTCGTAGCGGTGTCGGCCGGGGCACGCATGAGGCTCAACTAGGCCGATTACCGGGGGGGGGGAGCAAAGTAGGGCCGCTGCGGACAGGGGCATACAATGTTTAGATAAAGGGAATGAGTGACTACGTCTCCAATTGAAAAAGCTTTCCCAACCTTGGTGTTAGGTTAGGGGAGGAAGGCCCGGCACGTCTCTGAATGGTGGTGTGGTTCTCCTCTCACCACTCCACATTGGTAAAGTGGAAACCCCTTTACCAGTCGCCAACTGCTGAAAGACGACCATCATACCCTAAGTTCTTTGGGTTTATGGCCAGGAAACTCCAGTGTGCAATGGCGTGTGTCAGGTAAGAGTTCTGCCTCTAGTAGTGTGCACTGGAGTGTGCCAGGGAGGAGTCCTGCCTTTTTAGTGTGCACCGGTTTGTTCCATTAAGGAGTCCAGCTTCTATGAGTGTGCACTCAAGTGTCCCATGGAAGCGTCCTGATTCTATTAGTGTGCAATTGAGTGTGCCATGAGAGAGACTTGCTTCGATTAGTGTTCACTTGAATGTGCTAGAGAGGAGTCCTGCTTCTATTAGTATGACTGGCGTGTGCCATGAGAGAGACTTACTTCGATTAGTGTGTACTAAAGTATGCCAGGAAGGAGTCCTGCTTCTATTAATATGATGGGAGTGTGCCATGGGAGAGACTTGCTTCGATTAGTGTGCACTAGATTGTACCAGGGAGGAGTTCAGCTTCTCTAAGTGTGCACTCGTGTTCTATGGAAGAGTCCTGCCTCTATTTGTGTGCACTTTAGTGTGCCAGGGATGAGTTCTGCCTCTATCATTGTGTAGCGGTCTGTCCTATTGAGGAGTCCTGCTTTTATTAGTGTGCACTAGAGTGTGCTAGGAAGGAGTCCTCCTAATGCTGCGCCTCTTGCTTCGCTCTGTCTCAATATCTCGTCCGATAGAGCATCGAATCCGGAGTCCGTTTCTCAGTCACGCGAAACTCTGCAAAGACGATAGTCTCGCCGGAAATTCTGGTGTCTTATGCTTGGTCTTGGTCTTATCATGACGGTGAGTTCTACGTTCCAACTGGTGCCACTGTGTTCGAACTCTGCAAGGATCGATCGCACTTTTATTGCACACAGTAGAAGCTTCTCTAATGGAGAATCTCCCCACCTCTCAAACACACTCATGTGTGGTTCCGATGTGGGCAAATAGTTCTAACCGCCACCAGTATACTTCTTGAACCAAGGAAGTGGGTCCTGGAAGAGGTATGGGGCGCCTCCACCCCTCCCAAATCCCATTTTTCTCACGATACACGTAATAAGGACAATTAACAATCACTTTATGATGTTCCACAAGGCAATGTATTGGAACCTCCTCTATTTACGCTTTATTCCGCCCAATTTCCCACTACCTCCCCCCCGATACCCTCTTAATCGCCCCCCCCTTCTCCCAATGAACTAAACATGTACAAGAAAAAAAATTTGTTGATCAAATTGAACTTCGTCTCGGTTTTCCCACGTAGCCTTCGTTAATTCTCATTTCAGATAAATGATTCAGGCGGTTTTTTTATTCGGTTCGCGGGTATTATTTACGTGGTTTTTACCTGGACGCGAACCCCCCTCCCCGTCCTAATACAGGTGAATGGTGAGCGGGGGGGGGGATGCCCCTTTGTGCCCATAGCCGCCTCGATTCAGGTTCCTTACATCTCGTGGCCACTCCGCATATCCCAAGGATTAGTATTAGATACCCCAATTTAGGCCTACCAATAAAATACCTAAATCCACCGCATCGTTATATAATCATAATATTATATATATATATATATATATATATATATATATATATATATATATATATATATATATATATATATATATATATTTATTTTATGCATGTACTTCCCGGAGCTTATTTTTTTTTTTAAATTCCTTTTCAATGATCTCGATTTTGTACAATTTTCTTAGTTTTTTAAATCTTTTGGTAACTTTATTGGGTTGTTTTTAGTGTTGTTTTAGTTCTTTCGTCAAGTGGAGGCGACTCTGGGATCTTTCTGCTGAATCGATTATTTTAGTGTCAGGAAATCTTGCATAAATAGGCAGCGCAGTTCTAATTGAGGTTCTTTATTGTTTGCACCGTCTTGAAGTTCGGTCTGTTCCCGTATGCAGGTAGCTTGCGAGGGCAAGTTATTCCAGCTCACTTGGCTGTTCTCAGTTATAGTTTTCTACTGTGTTTGTGTGTGAGTGTTGGCGTGTCTGGTTGTAGGTTTCAACTTAATAAGTTAAGATGAAACATTGACTATATACTTTTCATGGGCAATTATACTTTTGAAGAAAGTGCTTTTGTCAAGCCAGAATAATTCTTGCGTTTGATTTATGGATCATTTGCAATTAAGACTGCATCATTCTGTTGACCTTGATAGGTGTAGCTGCAGGTGGCGTTAGTTCAATTTTCAGGTGGATGTTCAGTCTCCCCCCCCCCCCCCCAGTTGGTTCATTTACCACGACTTTTGGTTTCCCGAGATTCATTTTTAGATCGACGCTGACAAAAGTGCCACTACGCAAAGCGACACAGGTTTGTCAACGTAGTGTAAAATAACAAAATAATATAAGTAGTTAAGCATATATATATATATATATATATATATATATATATTAGTGATGGGACGAGTACTCAGTATCGGTATCGAATATCGGTAGTATCTGCTGTTTTTAGTGGTATCGGAACTCGTATCGGTATCGGGACTTTTATTTCTCATTTCCGATATCAAAATCCGATACTTGCCCATTAATTCCCAAGAGACTGTATGCAATCATTTTACAACATATATTCATTCTATTTAATGATTATATTCTTATGTGAACAAATTCACATAATTTGCACCTAATTTATTTACACAAAATTTAACATTTTATAACCCTTTCAAACCCTTAGTTTTTCAGGGAACGAAAACGAACAAGCCAGGCCAAACTACTAGTTTACCCGTACGTGAAAAATTCACGTAAGGGCAATCAATCAAATGATTGCAGTTAGTTTGGTATAAATAATATGATTTTATTTAAATGTTTAACTCAATATTTGTAAATTTCGATAATTTTATCTCGTTCAAAAATATTTTGAAAATAGTGTAGACGCGACGTCATAAATAACAGAAAATTTTACATTATTTTCATCTCCATTATTATTGGGTAAATCTTGAACAAAAGATTATAATTTCTAAAGAGTCACTTCCGTCACAATGAAAATTATTATTACACAAAAAATACCTGCAATTAGCTTGAAATCAAAGCCGTTCCATATAGTCATATTGTATGTATGCTACCAAACCAATTAATTTCTATCTTTGTTCCATCGTTTTTTCCGACAAATTTTATTTCGTTTAAAACAACTGAAAGTTAATCTTTATGCACAACTTTTATCTATAAATGTTATTTGTTTTATATTCCTTCTAGATATTCATATGAAATTTTCACCCATTACAGAATGAATATGAACAGTTACATGAAATAAACGGTTGTGTTAGAGAGTAACCATATCGAACATGTTCAAACAGCGTTCATTCAAACGAACAAACACGAAACATTGACTCAAGATTTGTTATTGTATTACTATTCTTTCAATCTATAATCAAATGCGTAGAAATTTCTTTTTAATGAAAAATTATTTAGAATATTGGGTTTGAAGTACGACTAATATTCAAGTTTACACCTACAGGGTGACCCCCCCCCCCCAAAAAAAAAAACAGGCCCCAACTTTCAATAGGCCTCATTTCTTAATTTTCTGCAATGATTGAATGAAACTTTGGTGATAACTAGTTTATTGTGTTTAAAAACATCATATCAAAACATGAGTCTTTGACCTTTTCTTCTTTATTCTAGAGCAAGTGTTAAAGATGACCTCCATTTTGCTATGTGCATTTCTTGAGGCGCAGCACAAAGTTGTCCATGACGTCCTTACAAACCGACCGGCTAATGGCTCTGATCAACTCCCTGATAGCTTCCTTAAGTTCCGTGTTTGTCCTGGATCTCCCTGCGTACAATCTGTCTTTAAGCTAGCCCCAGATAAAGAAATCTAGAGGGCTAAGTTCTGGGCTGTGAGGTGCCCACTCAATTTCAGTCTTGAGACTGATCACACGGCCACCAAAGTTCTTTTTTAGCCAATCTCGGGACAGGTTTGAGGTGTGAGAGCTTGCTCCATCTTGCTGGAACAAGAACTTTCCCATAAGCGACGGGAACAGGGTCTGTAGCTCCCTCTTGAAGGTTTTGAGGACCTCAACATACCGCTCCTTGGTGACTGTCACTGTCGCGCCAGATTCCTCGAAGAAGAATGGTCCGATGATGCCTCTGGCTGAGATTGCAGTCCATACCGTGCACTTAGGGGAGTGTAGGGGCTTGGTGGCTACCTTATTTGGTCTGGAGATCCCCCAGAAGACATTTATCTTCGAGTTTACCTTTCCTTCAAGATGGAATTGAGCTTCATCTGAGATCCAAAGGAGGTTAAGGAAAGTTGGGGTCTCCTGAATCTTCTCCAGTATCTTGACTGCCATAGCCTTTCTCTGCTCCTTGGCTGAGGCTGTAAGGATCTGCTTCGTCTGTATTCTGTATGGGTAGGCCTTTACATCCATTACTAGCACTCTCCTGCAAGCCTCACGGGATATACCGAGAGACTGACTTCGCTTGCGCACAGAGCGTTTTGGACTCTGCTGAACTGACTCTCTCACGCTCTCGACCACCTCAGCTGTACGCTTCCTGGGGCGTCCTGAATGTCTTGGACGGTTGTCACTGGCTGAAATTGAGGTTCTCCACTGTCCAATAGTTCTCGAAGTGGTTCACCCAGTCCTGAATTCGGCTCATGGAAGGGGCTTTTTCACATTCGAACTGATGCACGAAAGTGTCCTGCACTTTCTTGAACGAGCCTGTCTTGTAGTAATATTTGACACAGTATATTCTTTGCTGGATCTCCCATTGAGATCTAGTTGTGTTCACAGGCGTTGCTTCTGTCATGTCCTACAAAGTAAGGGTGATTAGTGAATGAATGAAGGATATATCACAAAAAGTGCTGCAGGCCCGTTTTGGGGGGGTCACCCTTGTTTTTATTTGGTTGCTAAAGGAATTAGTTGTATAATTGGATGCCTAAGTATTCTATTTTCTAATAGCTTAAAGAATTAAACAAAGCCCTATTGTTTAGTAGTATTATTCTTCAAACAAATGAATAGAAACTTATATAAGTATTTACTAATACACAAACACGTACGTATATATATATATATATATATATATATATATATATATATATATATATATATATATATATATATATATGAGAAACTCACAAAGTAGCGCGTGAGTAGAGTAATAAATGCAAAAATTCCTGTAACGAATACGTTAAAGTGGCGTTCTTATAAAGAATAAGAAACCTTTAGTCCTGTAACGAACGAGTTAAAAAGGCGTCCTTATAATGAATAGCAAACTTTGTCTCCCGTAACGAACACGTTTATGTAGCGTTCTTATAAAGTCTAGCAAACCTTGTCTCCTATAATGAACGCATTGAAGTGGCGTTCTTATAAATGATAGCAAACCTTTCAACTTGTAACGAATTAGTTAAAAGGGCGTCCTTATAATGGATAGCAAACCTTGTCTCTTTTACTGAACACTTTGAGTTGGCGTCCTTATAATGGATAGCAAATATTGTCTCCTGTAACGAACACGTTTATGTGGCGTTCTTATAAAGCCTAGCAAACCTTGTCTCCTATAACGAACGTATTGAAGTGGCGTTATTATAAATGATAGCAAGCCTTGTCTCTTGTAACGAATAAGTTAAAACGGCGTCTTTATAATGGATAGCAAACCTTGTCTCTTGTAATAAACATGTTGAAGTGGCATCTTTATAGTGAATGGCAATCCTTACCTTCACTGTGGGTCGTTTTCCAAGAGAAATTTTCCCTGAGTGAATGTAACTGCCACGATGGTTTGTCGTAATTATAGGTTTCTTTAATCAATTAAATACAGATTTGTGCTGACCTTTTGATTCTTCTCTCACGAAATTCCTCTCTCACGTTATCTCTTTGTCGGGGTGTTGGGGGTGGAGCATGTGGATAGACTACAGTCATGTTACTTCCGAAGATGTTACTCAGCTTTCCTCTCGTTCTCCTGCAGGATTTTTCTTCTTTTACTGACTTCCTTTTCGATGCTTCCACCAAATATTCGTACTGGAATTTGAAAAGGTCATTTCCATTCCAGCTATCATTTTTTTAGAAGTATAATGTCCTCTTTCATCCTTAACTGGTTATATTTGGCTATGTGAAATAATGAGAAGATAAACAGATAAAGAAATACAAAGTAAAGATTAAAGAGGAAAAGAACCATGGTAGAAAATCGGATCAAACTTAAATGATGGGGCTTAGATGGTGCATTTGAAACCCAAGGAACAAACTTTTACAAAGTACATGTACTAGAGTACAAATTTTAAATCCTTTGGGGCTAGAGGTGACTGTTAAAGCGATTTGTGCTCATTTTATTTTTGTTAATTTTAATTTTTATACAATGTCGTCATCGAAAAGACGTTGCTTCTATATCGTCCTTTAATATTGATTCTCTTTTTAATTTCGCGCTCCTCAAACTTGAAAAATCTTCCCCTAACACTCGTGTTAAGCAGTTTGGCCTCTGTTATTTATATATAGTATGTAGCTCTATAATTACTCCGTAGTTCTGCAATTATTCTGTAGTTCTATAATTACTCTGTAGTTCTGCAATTAGTCTGTAATTTTGTAATTATTCTGTAGTTCTGCAATTAGTCTGTAATTTTGTAATTACTTTGTAGTTCTGCAATTAGTCTGTAGTACTTCAATAGTCTTAGTTCCGCAATTAATCTGTAGTTCTGTAATTAGTTTGTAATTAGGTATTGAGGAATGACCTTTGTATCTCCTTTCCCTTAAATCAACATGGCCCTTCTACGAGAGAGAAGGAAGATAGGCGGCAGTCTGGGGTCGTGCCCCCCCTCGTCGCCCCATGCGAAGGAATGATTTGGATTGGAGAAGAAATTTGGCACACTGCTCCAGATTCTTTCGGATTAGAGATTTTTTTTTTTTAGTGAGGGCGAAAACTAGCCAAGTAATCTCCTAGGGAAAAATTGTAAGAAAGACTTGCAAAGAAAGTGTTGAAGATGAAAGTGAAAATGTATTCAAGATATATAACTTCACATCTTTCCTAAGGCATTACGAAAGAGTACTCCATGCGAACAGTGGGGCCGGGGTGACATGTAATCTCTAGATGTCACCAGCTGCATGGTTGTCCATGCTATATTTGATACCCCGCTGCGAGTGTGGTAAGAGAAGCAATTTTTAAAAAGTTGATCACGACACCACATTATTCATGCTCTAAAGCAGCCATGGTTAAATTTTTATAAATTTTCTGAACTTCGCCAATTATAATAATTTTACAAAGGAACTCTAAACTAAATTTTCCTCCTTTCAAAATATCACGTTGCTAAAATATAGAATTATAGAAGAAGAAGATATATAGAAATAAATTTTCTGAACTTCACCATTTGTAATTCTTTGGGTTTTAAAAAAATCACAAAATTTTGACACTTATATTTATTTCTGAACTTCGCCATTTTGTTTTTTGATATTATAAAAGAATTATTAGAAATAATTTTAATAAAAAAAAACATAAGTCATAACCAAACTAAGATGAAATTATTATTCAAATACTCAAAAAATCCCCTTCTTAAATTATAGAGTTAGTGATGATGATGATGAAAACTGAGATTAATCAGTTTTGGGTGTCTTCGTTGTAAAAAAGGGAGTTAATGGAAATATTGGAACAATATGGCTTGTTTTGGTGAAGATTGGTTTTAGCGTGTGTGATTCGTGGGTGTTTATAGTTGTAGTAAAAGTGGAAATGAGCTTGTGTCAGAGTTTAAAGTTGGGTTTGTAAATCTAATATTAAGAGATTCCAGTGTACGTAGTTGGTTTTCGTTGTTTGCTGTATTTTTAATTGAAAAATTATTTAAGTTAGGTTTATGGTGTGGATGTCTGTTTTCGTAGTGCATTCGGATAGGAAAGAATTCGGGCGTAGTGAGTGGGGCTCCAGTTAAAGCACCCATCATAGTTTAAACATATTTAATCACACGCTTTATCATATAATTTAAATTATGTATGATAATAATATGTATTTTAACTAAATATTTTAATATTTTGTTAATATATTTGAATTGCCTAGTATTTTGCTAAATGGTGTGTAATTAATAAAATGGTATATTTTCTAAAATCAGAATTTAAACAATATTTGTTATATTTCAACTTAAATTTATAACTATTGTGTATTCAGTTTAAAATTATCGCTATTATCTATCCAATATCCTTCTAAATAAATAATATGACTAAAACTAAAGAACTTACATAAGAACAGAGAACACAAATCCAACTTCTCCAGAGCCAAGGGTGTTTACAAGTAGAAATTGCTAAAAAATAGAATGTTCAAGATATCTGTTCAAACCACTATAAAACGACATCGAGGGACCAAGAGCTTTGTATCAAGCAAGATAAGGGATAGAAAACGTTTTACAACCCCTAGAGGATACATATATTACTCGAGCTCCACTACAGAATTGCAGATAAACATCTTCGGTCCTTGCTGATGGGTTTAATGAAGCTTCAAGTTCAAAACTATCACCCAAAACAGTTAGAAGGAGACTTAAAGATCAAGGGTTAAAAGGATGTAAGGCGAGAAAGAAGCTAGGGATATCTGAGGTCAACAGAAAAAAAACGTCTTCATTGAGCCAAAGGCAAAGGTCACAAATTTGGACATACGAACAATCTTCTAAAGTTATCTGGTTACATGAATGTAATTATCAGGTTTCTAAGAAATACTAATGTATTGTTATTTTAGATGGAATTTATGTAATCCCATTTCAATACATCTTGGAACAAAATAATTGGGAAATTTGTGGCAATTATTAAGATTTTCACCAACTCCGGCAATAACTTTTTGAGACGAAGAGTTGGAGAGTCATTTCATCCTCCTTGTGAGGTGCCAACTGTAAGGTATTGAGGTGGTTCTATAAGGGTATGAGACATCAGGTCTTCACCAGGGCAAGGAAATAGGGTTTTTTTGTATCCAGGTAGAATGAACTCCAAAACATATGCCGCCATGTTGTGACAAGTTTTAGAGTCATCGATCCAGAAATTACATTCCACAACTATTAAGAAATGAAGTTATAATTTTAGTAGAATAATGACCCATGCCATACAACCAACCACACCAAGAATTGGCTTGAAGAAATGGGGATCCTCATGTACGGAACAAACGTACATACATACTTGGCCGTATACCACTGTCGTGGTATGACATTACATTACATCAATACCATATTATATCTATGAAGGAGGGACCAATAACTTACAGGCGAACCGACGAAGGGGCGGAACACCACTAGTTTAGAGGGGCTGGGTAGCGAGAAAGAGTGCAACGAGATCAGGTAAATTATGGACAATGGCAAAGCTCAAGTTTATTTAAAGAGGCATAAACAAAAATATAATTTTATTTACATAAAAATAATGAGAGACAAGATGGGCAAAATTACATCAGTAAACGAAGGGGGGGAATTGTAGTTATAAATCAAACTATGAAGTTAAAACTTAAGCTATTACAGGAGGAGACTATTCAAATGGAGGGGGGGAATTAACTCAATTGGATTACTGAAGGGGGAGAGGGGTTGGCTTACGGATGTCTTCTGCACGTGAGGTGAGGCCGCTCGGAACTTCTGAGCGGGATGTTAAAGTGATGACGGTTCTCCAAAAAAAGGGGGGGGCGGTAACTTCCGGTCCAGGCGAGAGTATTTCGGCAACCCGAAAACGAGGGGAGAACGAGGAGGGGTTCGACAGGAGTCGATGAGAGAAGTCGGAAAAATCACTCGGTGGCGATCGTTAATTGGAATTACCTCGCTGGCTGGGGCTAATTCCAATACATAAATAGTTTAGCTGTCACTTTGCTTTGTTGTTAGCACCTGACTTGGAACTAGGGGGAATCTTCTTGGGTCCGGGTGAGACTTCTCAACTTTGTCCTTGTCTCATAGGAAGCGAGCAATATATATGTCTGAGGCTCTCCCTGCGAGGGGGGGTTTAGTGGGAAACAGCTCTACTCTCGAATGGCCTAGAATCTTCTTGCCGAGGTAATTCTAGCCCGTGTAAAGGTAAATCGTGGTGGACGCGGTTCGAGGCTACCACTTGTGGAAGATGGGGGGGTAGGCTTACCAATTTAAGCCTAACAGAACCTTCTACAGCGCAAGGAAGTTCTGTGCTGGAAGGAACAAGAAATTCCACGTGGAATTCCCTCACAACCACGACAAGGTGGTTCTATAATAGTATGAGACAGCAGGTCTTCATCAGGGCAAGAAAATAGGGGGTTTTTTTATATCAAGGTAGAATGAAGTCCAAAACTTATGCCGCCATGTTGTGACATGTTTTAGAGCTATCGATCCAGAAATTACATCCCACAACTATTAAGAAATGAAGTTATAATTTTAGCAGAATAATGACCCATGCCATACAACCAACTACACCAAGAATTGGTTTGGAGAAATGGGGATCATCATGTACGGAACAAACGTACATACATACTCGGCCGTATACCACGACAAGGTGGTTCTATAATGGCATGAGACAGCAGGTCTTCACCAGAGCAAGAAAATAGTTTTTTTTATATCAACGTAAAATGAACTCCAAAACTTATGCCGCCATGTTTTGACATGTTTTAGAGTCATCGATCCAGAAATTACATCCTACAACTATTAAAAAATGAAGTTATAATTTTAGCAGAATAATGACCCATGCCATACAACCAACCATACCAAGAATTGGTTTGGAGAAATGTGGATCATCCGTAAGGAGTCTCCACCACAGAGCCCATACTTAAATCCGATAGAACACTTGTTGGGAGTGGTTGGAGAAGTAACAAGAGGTACCACAAGTACAAATAAAACAGAACTGTATGAAAAATTCCAAGTTGAGTGGAAAAGATTTGGAGAAACGCCACGAAGAATTATGACTGTAATTAAATCAAAAATGGGTTCAACTAAGTATTAAAATAATTAAAAATAAACAAATATACTGAATTCATTTACCACAAATGTCTCCTTACATTATATGAAGGATTCCATAGGGTGCTTTATACCTCTGGCCATTGTGTATTCTTAGCCCCCACCATAATGCTTTTTCCAGATCCACGAACCCAGCGCACCTTACACCTTTTATCTATTGTTCTTTCATTCATTTACCTGCTTCAATGCAAATACTGCACTTGATCCTCCCCCCCCCCCGCCATAACTGTTTTAAACCTCCTTTGCTCATCCCACATCAATCTCAGTTATTCGACCAATCAAAAATGTCCCATACATTTTACCTATATAATAATAATAGAGGTTTTATATGACGCCCTTTAAGACCTTGATGCCTTGGTAGGCCGCCCGTCCATCGATAAGAAAAAAGTCCTGACAGAAGAAGTGGGTTTTCAGAGCTGCTTGAAAGCGCCGAGCGAGGAAGAGAGGCATATGGAAAGAGGCAGATCATTCCACAGCTTAGGAGCAACTATAGAGAAGAGGCAAGAACAACCATGCAGCAGAAAAGAGTGCGGCGGGCAACCGAAAGCAGGAGGTCATTTTCCGAGCGAAGGCCTCTTTGTTGTCTGGACACAGGCAGGGTGGAGGACAAGTAAGGGAGGGGGGGGGGATGCGGTGTTTAGAATTTAAATATGAGATGGACTTTAAAAGTAAGTGGAAATTTAATGGGCAGCCGGTGCAGTTCGCGGAGCTGGAGTGGGGCACGAGAGAACCTCAGCACTCATCATATTTATCACCCTGTAGTTAGGGCATTCACCTCTCCTCGCTTTACCCCTATACAACGGCAATATGCCCGTTGTACTCCGAGTGCTCTGTGTACTCATAATGCGCCATGAAGTTGCAGTGCTCGACCTTCCAAAATTACCTGCCTGGAAAGACTTAAAAAGTGACGTGTTAAGAAATGTAGAAACTCAGGTAATGGTATTTCAAAGTGTTTAACGTCCTCTTTCTTCCTTTACTGGGACTAGTCAAGCGTGGGAATGAATGTGAAGAGAACTATCAAAAGAAGAGATAAATCAAGGAAGCATAAAAGGAGAATAATTGGTAGAAAGAATTCAAATAAATTATACACTGTAACTTTCAGGTACCCTATATTTCCAGCGGGAATGCCCTCGTTGGATTATACCTTCAAATAAATAAATGCAATCACACTCCTCCCTTTGGGTCTATCTGACTTCCTGCGTAATGGAAAAGGGATGGTTTATTCCTGGCATTTTCCAAAAGACTGATGCGGTTGTCTTTTATTTCCCTTTTTCACGTTCAATATTTTTGGTATTTTGTTGGGCCGTTTTCTTCTGCCGTCTGTCAACCTCCCCATGTTATTCGGTTTTGGAAATCATGCCCTCGTTGGATTACCAAAACATTATTATCCTTTTCAAGCAAATAATAAAAATGAATGAGAAAAGGAACAAGGAAGAGAGGAAGGAGAGGACATAGATTAGAATAAGAAACAAAGAAGAGAAGAATGAGGAGGGAGAGGAATAGATGAGAAAAAGGAACAAAGAAGAGAGGAAGGAGAGGACATAGATGAGAATAAGAAACAAAGAAGAGAAGAATGAGGAGGGAGAGGAATAGATGAGAAAAAGGAACAAAGAAGAGAGGAAGGAGAGGACATAGATGAGAATAAGAAACAAAGAAGAGAAGAATGAGGAGGGAGAGGAATAGATGAGAAAAAAGGAACAAAGAAGAGAGGAAGTAGAGGACATAGATAAGAATAAGATTCAAAGAAGACAGGGAGGAGATAAGGATGAGATAAAAAGAGCAAAGAAGAAGGGCGAATGAGGATGCATAAGAAAAAGGAACAAAGAAGAAAGGGAGGAGGGGAAGGATATAGATAAGAAAATGAACAACGAGGAGAGTCAAGAGGAGCGACATTAAATAAATGAGAAAAAGGAACAAAAAAGAGAGAAGGGAAGGAAAGGGAATAGATAAGAAAAAAAGAGATAGGGGGCAGGGGGGGATCACCTTCCTCTGACGTAGTGTCTGGTCTCCTTTGGAATCCCCCCCACTGTAGCAGGAGGGGGGAGCGGGGAGGGGGATTCCAGCACTCACGAACATCTTGAAACGGCACTATGACTACGTAGAGTACAAAGAGCACTGATTCAAATTATCAGCACGATGACTAAAATTGGAGCACACGATCACACGAAGAGTACAAAGTGGACTCTTCGCGCGTCAAGTGTTGAATACAGAGTACCTTGTAAGTACAATCTACAGTGGAAGTACAATTACTCTGTGAGTACAATCGACCGTGCGACTACAAGGGTACTTTGTGAGTACAAACGACAGTGTGAGTGCAATCGACAATAGAAGTACAAAGTACCCTATGAGTACAATCGACAATGTGAGTACAAAGTACCTTATGAGTACAATTGACAGTGCGATTACAAAGTATCCTGCGAGTACAATCAACAGTGGAAGAACAAATTATAATGTGACTACAATCACAAGATGGAATACAAGGTACCTTATGAGTACAATCAACAATGGGAGCACTAGGTATCATGCGAGTACAATCAACAGTGGGAGTAAAAATCACCATGTGGGTACAATTAACTATGGGAGTACAAAGTACCTTATTACAATGGATCTTGCGAGTATAAAGTATCCTCTGTGTACAAACGACAGTGCGAGTATAACTTACCCTCTCTGATAACAATTGAACAAGTGACAGCGCGAGTACAAAGTTCCCTGTCCGTACAATCGATAGTGGGAGCACAAATTACTATGCGAGTACAATCGATAATAATGTGAGTGCAATAAAAATGGGAGCACAAATTAGTATGTGAGTACAATCGATAGTATGAGCGCAAATTACCCTTGTGAGTACAATCGAAAATGGGAGTACAACGTACCCTGTGAGTACAGTCGACAGTGGGAGTACAAAATATTATGCGTGTGGAATCGACAATAGGAGTAAAGATCCCATGTGAGTACAATCGACAGCGGGAATGCAAAGTACTCTCTGAGCACAATCGACAGTGGCAGTACAAAGAACAGTAGGAAGCCTATGCACTACTAGTTACTTTGATCATGGGCTGGATGGTACTACGTTATGACGTTCCGCTCGTACATTTTGGATTCGTTAGAAGAAAAAAAGAACGAAAAGGAGCAGGGGTTAAGGTCATAGCTGGCGCCAATGAGCGAAATCAGGGGAGCTTTTCCCTACGGAGAGTTGCGTCATCCAAGGACCGCCTCCCCCTCTGTTGGACCCCATACCCGAAAGGTGATGGCACCGACCCACGGTCATTTGCTCAGTGTCATCCTCCACTTGAACCAACGATGGATTTTCTTAATCACAGGCGGCACAAGGAATAATAACAATAACATCTTCATTTATCTCCTGTCGGTCTTCTTTCCCTTGACTCATGACCCCAATGATGGCAATAAAACTGAATCTGGATCGAATACGGGATTCGATGCCCCCCAACCCCTCTCCAGGGTGTTGTGTGCTTTCGTTACCCCCATAGAAGTCCCCCCCCCTCCTCCACCCCGTACTCACGTGGTGGCAACCAATGAGGTGCCGCGCAGATCGTGGGAAGACTCCGCCCCATCGCCGGTTGCCCGCTCTCAGGTGTATCCCGCTGCCCACACGCCCCGGCGCCCACAGCTGCCTCCAAACCACAACACAAATGAGCAAAGTTTTAATCACCCCATTAGATAAGGGCGATTCTATGGGCGCACACGTATCATATACACACAATGTGTGTGTGTGTGTGTGTGCGTCAAATGCCGTTCCCGCATACGCGTTGGTCGGAGACAATTTGTCGTCTCCTACAAGAATGACCTCGAATGTAGACTTCCTGCCAAGCCTACTTGTATTTAGAGGCCAATCCACACTCTCTCCTCCCACTTGAGGACCACCCCTGCCTTATGACCCACCCAAATGCGCCAACAAACCGGGTAATCGGCACAGTGGCTGTTTGGTGATCGTTTGAGCCACGAGGCGCGGGTCATAACGGCTTCAGACGCGTGCTTCCCAACAGGTGCCGAGTTCGCACGTCTGGGGCCTCTGTTCGTACACTCGAGCTCGCTCCTGGACGCGAAAAGACCTCTTCATGGTGTGTAGTACAACATTTATTGATCGCAATAATAATAATCCGTTCTTTAATACATCTTTTTAGTCGTCTTATTATTATTTATTGACCTAATTTTAACGGCCCTTACTAGGGGAGGGGGGGGCAGCCAGAGCATTAACACTCATTTGCACCCCCCTCCCCTATAAAAGTTGGGGGAAATTTTGGGGAGGAACAGGGACCGTACGCCGGAGTACCCAAACTTAAATCTGCAAACTCAGACACCCTCCCCCTCCTGGCCTATGCGGGCTGGGAGGAGGAGGGGCAATGTTCCCTAAAAGGGAGACAACCCCCCATCCTCCAAGAAACGCCTGCCCTTTATTGAGGCGAGAAAAGTGCCGAGTCATTGTTGACACTCGGTCGATTGAGCCTCGATTTGGGGATCGATGTCCGGCTGGGTGTTTGCGCTGACCCGAGGTAAACAGGGCCTTGTTGGCACAGCCAATCCTACTCACCCAGAGCCCCCCACCCCCTCTACAGCAGAGGTACCTGAAGATGCGATGGCTCAGACTACTCGGAGGGGGTGGGAGTCATTGAGAGAGGAGTTTCCTTGGACGAGTCGGAGTGATTTCTCGGTCTCTGGGTTGCTCTATCAGTTGGGCTCCGGTCACGCTACTCTCCCACAAAGGGGAAAATGTCCAATTTGTGGATGAAAAAAGTCAATTTTAGCTTGCCCTCCCCCCCAAAAAAAACCCTCAAGATTTGGGGCTTAGCAAAAATCACCGAAAAGTCACAATTTTGGCTTGGCAAAAATACCTGAAAAGTCACAAATTTGGCTTGGCAAAAATAACTGAAAAGTCACAATTTGGGACTGGATAAAACTTATATTTAAATAATTTATTAGAAAACTAATTTAAACTATATACATGACCCTCATTTTTTTATATGTCGCAGCATTACACATTCGCAAAGAGGGAGAAACATTTATGGAATGAAACAAAAAACAACGGTTAATTTGGGTCAAGGCTTAGGCTAGGCTAGAAAGAGGAGAGGAAAAATCCGGTGACCCTTTTTCCGCTGATACCAACTATCCCCTCCCCTGCCTTCATCACGGGGGGGGGAGGGGAGAGTGGGCGCACGCGCGTGCACGTGAGCGGATCCTTAGTGGGCGCCCTCACTGCGGGTGACGACGCGTGGGTGTCCACGTGCCACCCGCACCTCACGGAGTGTGTGCACGCGTGTGAGGTTGCGTGAGGTGCCTCTGCCGCTTATCACTTGCTTTCGCCATTAGAGCGCGCGCGCGCACAAGCATAAACATTCACGGCACTGTTTCTTTCTCTCTCCAATATGCACACAATCTCATAGACACGGGGACGATGAGTTCTTCTCCCCCCCCTCCTCCAACCCCAGTATTCCAGCTTTAAATAAGTTGCTGGGGGCGGGGTCTTTCTATGAGTGCGCCTCCGTTGAATTACAAGCGGTCATTACTCCCTACAGCGGTAAAGAGAGTTGCGTACCCAGCCTCTCATCGCTAGGACACCCAAGCGATCAATTTATGTACGCCCCTTAGATGCCCTCGCTGGTTTTCGCTTTTATTTAATCATAATAATTTCCTCGCTCTGTCAATTTTCCAAAATGGACTCTTTCGTCTATCTATTTATTGCTCCTACAAGTGGTTATTCCAGAGCTCAGTTCGTTTGTTTGTTCGTGCTCTTCTCATCCTCGCTCGGCACTTGTCCGTCTCTGTCCATTGGTCATCATCAGCAGATCATTTTCTTCCTCAGGGGACCACGACGGATTCCTTGTTGTTTTCATTGTTATTGAGACAAAGAGGAGCGTGAGGGAGAAAAAAAGGTGAAATTTACAGGCGTAGTAATTTACAAGGTCAAATTCATATAGGAAAACCGTCCTCAATGAGTTAAACGCGAATTTAAAAGAGTTTTAATATCTGGTCTGTTGGCACGAGGCACCCTGGCCACCAAACGGCGAGAAGGGCGTAACTACGTAGATTTATAAGGGTTAAATTGCAGTGCGGAAGCATTGGAACTACGCCTTAGCGTCTGCTTAATGACAGAAGCATGAAGGTCAATTTATGGCTGTTCTTTTTTTTTCTACACGGGAGCTCCCATCAAGACATTTTAGCATAGAAATGGCCTCGCGTTTTCACCCTAATTTTGATGTTTGTTTTTCAAGTTTTGGAGTCACGTTGACTGGGAAATGAACATTTATTCTCGATATTAAGGAGTTGAGTCGTTATTTCTCTTTATCTGGGAAGAAGCATCCGATTTCTGGTGGGTTCTTCGAAAATTGAAACCCGATAGGCCATTGTTGCCCGTAACTGCTCCAGCTTCTAACAGAGAGAGAGGCGGCAACATGTGATAACTGATCGACCCCACAACCTCGTTATAGTGGACGTTTCTATATGTCAACGCCGTTTTCAAAGACTTTCGGTGCAAATTTCAAATTTTAATCAGCAAAAACACTTCACACATGAGGCTATATGTGTTTTGAAGATAATTTTGATGAGTTTGTGTAATTAAGTGGGAATGGAAGGGGGGTTCTTAGATGCAAATGACGGCACAAGCTAGTCTGGTTGGGAAGACGCTGTGTACTCCGTTCCCACGAGCCCACGACAGGCCGAGAATTAAAAAAAAAAGAAGACCAAGACGCCATTTCACTCCCTTTCGTCTTGTTCCAATTTAAATCGTCGAAAATGCGTCGACACCTCTGAATAAACATATTTTTTAACTTTTATAAACAAGGTAATTCCTTTAGAGAACTAAAATCCAAATTCAGAAATAATTCGAGATCGTTTATTTGAGAGATTTATTTCTTATTAAGGAAGCGGCACTTTAGAGAGCAGATGATTAAAAAATAGTGGTCGTGATGTATCGAGGAATGACCGGGAAACAGAAAATCAGATTTTCTTTCTTTGGAGCTTTCCTCGGCCGATGGCGGTTGCTTTGTCTCCCAAACATACACACCTCTTCTGCGCCTTTTATGTGCTTGTTCCTGGAGGCCACAGGTGTGTATGTTTGTGTGACTTGCCTCCCTTGACCATCCCTCTGTTTCTCTTCGTCACTTTTCTGGGGGGAGGGGGGTATTCAACTTATTATTATTAGTGGGCGAATCAAGATGATGGGGTAGAAGAGTTGTGCGCTCTTATTATGTACCTTCCACCCATCTTCACTTTCACCTTTGTTCTCTTTTCAAACGACTGGTAGATTGTTTGAGTAAAACGAGGGCATGTCCGCTAAGGGCCAAAAGGGCCGGAGTGAACAGAAATGGGAAGGCTCAATCGAGGACCGGCTTCAGCCGGAGCCGAGAGAAAGGAATCGCGCGTGCGCACAAACGATCATTCATTCACTTTAAAATCTAACACAAAAACTTAAGTTCAAAAGAAATTAAACTAATATTCAAGCTGATATCAACTTTTAGAAAACATAATTATGGTTATCGATTTTTGAAAAAAAAAATTACAAATGGTGAAGTCGAGAAAAAAATAAGAATTAAAAAAAAAAAGTCATGGCTGTTTTGGGTTGTTTGTTTTTGGTATATTCGAAGGTTATTTTATGAAGTTCTTTGTAAAATAGATTTTAATCCTTACCAGGAGGAAATAACTACTATGCTCTAAAAAAGGGTAAATTAGCAAAAATAAATTATTGCAGCAAATTTAGAATCCCCAAAAGACCGAAAGTAAATTATTATGAGATATGTACTGGAAACCTTTAAAAAAATAGACCCAAAGGCCGTTGCCAGATCCGGATAGTCAGTAGGGACCGAAAGTCTGCCTGCGAAGCGCAGGTTCCTCCTGTACTGAGTGGCAATCAATGTCCCACATCTTACCATCATCATCATCACTTCACTAACTCTATAGTTTAAGAAGGGGATTTTTTTGAGTATGTGAATAATAATTTCATCTTTTAGTTTGCTTATGACTTATGTTTGTTTATCAAAGTTATTTCTAATAATTCTTTTATATCAAAAAACAAAATGGTGAAGTTCAGAAACAAATAGAAGTATCGAAATTTTGTGAATTTCTTAAAACCTCCAAAATTACAAATGGTGAAGTTCAGAAAATTTATCTTTATATATCTTCTTCTATAGCGATATTTTAGCAACGTGATATTTTGAAAGGGGGAAAATTTAGTTTAGAGTTTCTTTTTTAAATTATTATAATTGGCGAAGTTGAGAAAATTTATAAAAATTTAACCATGGCTGATTTTTTATAGATTTTAAATTTTAATCTTAGTAACGAAGCGCAAGCTCCCCCCCCATTGCCTGGTATTTTAATTAATTGACTTCTATGATTTAGTAAAATAATGTAATTGTGTTAGAATAGTCTTATGCTCTTTGATAGTGTCTTCGAACATACTTCATCCTCGTTTTTTTCCTGTGCGCGAACTCATAGGTCATACACATACATTTCATCCTTAAGTGCTGCAACATAACCTAACCTATTCTAGATTCTGTTGTAGATAAGTACACTAGAGCACCTAATTCACATATATGAATGTTAATTTATATTGTGCAAAATAAACTCAATGGTATTCTTAAAAGGAAATGAATGCTTCTATTCGTCTATGACGAAAGCTTAGCCAATCAATGGCTCTTTAGATTAAACATAAATTACAAATTAAAGCATTGATTTCTTTTTCAAATCTGCCACAGAAACTGAAGTTCAAAAGAAAATGAACTATTTTTTTTCTGCTTTCTGTAGCTATCTATCAATGCTTAGCCACCCTCACCCCCCCCCCTAATTTGGCTCTTCTAATGAGTTCCGCTTTCACGCTTCGTCAGAAGTCACAAGCGCTTTAACCTGCTCTAACATTTGATCATCTAATTCTAATCCTTCTAACATTAGATCATCTAAATCTAATCATTGTAACAGTTGGTCATTTAATTACAATCCCGCTAACATTTGATCATCAATTCTAATTCATCTAACATTTGAACATCAATTATAATCCCTATAAGATTGAATCATCTAATTCTAACCCTTCTAACTTTAGATCAACTGATTCTAATCATTGTAACAGTTGGTCATTTAATTATAATCCCTATAATATTTGATCATCTAATCTTAATCCTTATAACATTTAATCATCTAATTCTAATCCCTCTAATATTTGATAATCTAATTCTAATCCCTCTAATATTTGATAATCCAATTCTAATCCCTCTAACATTTGATCATCTAATTCTAATCTATCTAACATTTGATCATCTAATTATAATTCATCTAACTGTTGCTCTTCTAATTCTAATCCTGTTAACATTTGATCATCAATTCTAATCCCTCTATTTTCTGCTGCAAAACAATCGATCAATATTTTCTCGTCTTTGAAAAGGTCATATTCGGTACATCTATGAGACTGGCTGTGATTATTCGGTTCTCCTTGACCGAAATTATTCTGGACTTTAAAACAAGTAATACAATGGCGTAAAAAAAAAAAAAAACACCTCCCACCCCGCCACCCCACCCGTATCCTAGGTTGCGGGTAGGGATTTCAGGGTGCAACTTTGAAGATCCCCACATCTCTGTGACGAGTGTCCACCATGCAACGAATCGCTAGCCGGTCCAAGTAGGCCCTCGCGCTGTTTTCTCGCCCATAATTCCATTAACATTACACTGCCCCGGACCCTCGTATTCCAATTTTCGCCTCTGCACGATAAACTAACTTTTCCCACCACGTTTTGATGATGTAAATAAAAATAAAGTGGATTGATGAATTAGCAAGGAAGAAATGGCAGTTTAAAAAGAGACGTCATTTGAGCCACGTCAGCGCTGAAAAAATGTAAACAAAGAACAACCATCGGGTGGTTGCGGGAGTTGTGGACGATTAAAGTAGCGTGGAATCAGCCATAAGTTGGTGCATTGTCTCCTTAAACTTTTCCTAACTCATCGATGACTCCACTCTCCTTTCATCACAACAAGAATTCATTTGGACTCACCCAAGGCCTTCTTCTTCTCTGTATCCTTTAGTCGAAGGAGTTACAACAGTGACTGAAGGATCGCTTCTTCCGCAAACTCAAGTAATATGTTTCCATTTTCATCATTTACTTCGCTTCTTTTGTAATTCCCTACCAGTCTGTACCTTTGCCTACCAATCTGTGTATTTCTATACCGATCTGTACCTTTGCCTACCGATCTGTGTATTTCTATACCGATCTGTGTATTTTTATAACGAAATATGTATTTCCCTACCGATATGTACATTTTCCTACTCCTACTGTGTATTTTCCTACGTATCTGTATATTTTCCTACGAATCTGTGTATTTCGATGGCGAAATGTGTCATTTCCTACCGACCTGTGTATTGAAGTAATGGTCCCGAAGTGATGGTTTCTTCATTCATGACTGGTGCATAGAAGTCTTCTTTCCTCCTCTTCACCCCAGTAAGGTGTGGTTGTGGTGTAAATATATGCGGGGATTCATTGTAGCGAATACCTTTTTGGTATTACGAGTTTGGTTAATCGATCCCAAGTGCCCATAATTCGGGTCATGGATGCCGCTATGCCTTAGTGTAAGCGGAATCCCAGGCTGCTTTTATGTCTGTCGTTCATACCTTCATAACAGAGAATGTGATCGTTTTTTCATTGTGTCGTTACTTCGCTGAGGCCGTTGCATTCTCTTAAGTTCTTCTTCAAGTTCCATTCTAACCTCTTAAGCTCTTCTTAAAGTTCCGTTCTAACCTCTTAAATTAAGTTCCATTATGACCTCTTAAGTTCTTCTTTGAGCTCTATTTCTAATCTCTTAAGTTCTTCTTCAAGTTCCATTTTCACCTCTTAAGTACTGCTTTGAGATCCATTCTAAACTCTTAAGTTCTTCTTCAAGTTCCATTCTTTTAGTGCTTGGAGGTTAGCCTCATCTGAGAGTATTCGAATATTGTACATATCCAGAGCTGTCATTCCGGAATTCTTAACGCCCTCTATCCCCTTTTGCCTTTGGACTGAAGGCAGTCACAGAACTCACCGGCTCTTCCCATTTCGACTAATAAGGAATTATTCTCCATCAGTACAAAGTAGATTTCACGCATCGGAACACATACACACATTATATATATATATATATATATATATATATATATATATATATATATATATATATATATATATATATATATATATATATATATATATATATATATATATCCTACATTTCATTGATAAAATTTGTGTTATAAGATTGACTTCCGGTGTGACGACAGGTGTGTGGGTGTAACCGCTCGTTCCGACTCTTCCAACACCTGCCTCTACGTTAACGCTAAAACTACTTAACTTCTTTTGGCGAAACGAAACACCCTCGCTTAGATTCCAAACCGTTCTTTCATAAAATTTGCGGCTTGCAATTTATGAATGACGAAAGTATGAATGAAAAGCTTTCCTCCCCTTTCTACTACCGTACACACACGCACATATATATATATATATATATATATATATATATATATATATATATATATATATATATATATATATATATATATATATATATATATATATATATGTAATATATTCTGAATCGATAGATATAGTAAAGTGGATAGATGGGCGTGTCTTGACTCTGGTCTGGATTTGTAACGGGCGTGTTTCGAAAGGCGAGGGTGGGAGAGGGGGATGTAGAGACGGTTAGGTCGCTTCCTTCCGGGCCGACGACGCTTCCCGGTCGATGCTTCCGGTTGCCACAGGTGATGCGCTCCTCCCAGGCACGAGCATTTCGCCCCCTCCCCCTTAACAGGCGCTCATTACGCAATTCCTACTCAGGGCATAGTCGCTGAAATCAATCAAGCTATTTATTAGGCTATATTAATAAAAAAAACCCCGAAAAATAACCATAAAAAAAACGAAGAAACAACTAAGAAAAAAAAGAAAATGCATGCTGGGGCATCGGAGCAAGGCCGGCCCCCCTCCGGCACCTGACCGTGCAAACAAACAAATCCTAAAAACTATATATAGTGCAGGAGGCCAACCTCCTCCAAAAAGTCTAATAAGCCACGAGTGAGTGTGCGCGAACCATTCCGGAGTACAAATTATAAACGTGAGCCAACCCGCTCGTCCCGGTACTGGGACAGGAACGTTAACGAAGATCCTCGAGAATGGGACACTCGACAAGAATGCACTCAATAGTCTGGCGGACAACGCAACTCTCCGCGTAAGGGGACAGCTTCATCTAAGGGCGGTGGACTCCGCGACTGTGTCCAATTTGAAGACGACAGAAAACGACCTGAAGCCGTCGCGGTAGTAGCGGGAGGTCCGGGAAAACAGTCGTGGCGCAATGGCGCGGAACTATAGGTTCATGTCCGCCTTCTTCCCTTTTTGTCAGGCAACCCGGAGGCCTGACTTGATTCCTGCCATGTTTTTAGTGTGAGAAAGAGCGAAAGGCTGATCTGGTCACCCAGTTCTCCCGGACTCGTTGGCCCCCTCATCAGCACTCTCATTTTCCTCAGTCCAAGATCGTAGCAGAAGATAATCTCTACTTCTGGCCAGCTTACCGCAGCCCGCAGCCGTAACGTCACGGTTACCGTGAACTTGGTCGTGCGGAGATTCTAATGTCCCGAGAGACCTCAGGGCGCTTTGATAGGTCGAAATAAATCAAAATAGAGTACCCAAATCGGGCACGATGCGTTATCTCCCGTACAGAGCATTGTATTGCAACCAGCTTGGTCGTCTGGTAGAGCCCCGCCGACCCCCTTTTCGGATATGGAGCCATTCGTGAACACTGGCTCGGCTTCAGCGTGACACAAGTAAGCTACATAAAGGTCGAATGCAATACTTCCGACGCTGTAGAAGCTTTAGGAGTAGAGGCATAGTGACAAATAGTCAAAGGTCCCTCCAAGGGTAGCGACCTGGGGAGAAACAGAAGCGCTACTGGCCTGAGAGCTACAGTGAGCTCCCTAAGATGTTTCCTGGCCCTAAGCACAAAAGGAGTAGGGTATAATTAGCGTCTCTCGGAGGCTTAGACACCGTCAAGATTGACCGCGGATAAACTGAGAGCCGTTGGCGGCAGAAAGCAACACGGAACCCGAGGGTAGATCTGTACGGCGCAAACCAGGCGACATTCTTCTGGCATCAATCATGAGATCCTCAATATCTCTGGACGACTAGAGGCGGCCCGGCGAGAACGCTCCTCTAATTCTTTTGACTCTCTTCCATACCTCTGCAATAGAGGTCTTTCGGTTAATTAAAGACACATACCCGTTAAGAAGGGCGCAAGGCGTGCTTCGAAAGATGCCGAAACCTAGTCCTAACTCAACGAAATTCACCGAAAGGAAAATTTTTCGCACGGAGCTATTAGCACATAAAGGTCTATCTATCGCCCATGGCGATGCGTTTGTCTGAGAATAACTCAACGACCTTATCAACCTACCTAAACTCCATAGACCGCCGGAGTGGTTTCTCAGGTAGCAGTGACCCAGAAAAATAATAATTAAATGGTCAGGTGGTCACTACCATGAAGTCATTGACCCCCCCATCCCGGAGAGCAAAGGGACAAACCGAGACAGAGAAATCGAGTGGTTCTGGTACAGTGATGCGTAAACTTATCCACATTAACCCATTGGCTACCAAGGGCCAAATCCATTGTACATCACCTTGGGCCACAATTATTATTTTTTTTTGGGGGGGAGGGGTATTTTTATAGGCAATAATGTTAGAAATGACATAGGAAAAGTCATCGGGGAAAATTCCTGTAAAATATTGCTATAAAGATATTTTTTTGTTTTTTTTCTTTTCTTTTCAGGTGGTGCCATTGATACATATAGGAACCACATGGTTGGCTTGAGAGGCCATGTGGTACATATTTGTACCACAAACCTGTGATTCATATATGTACCACAGTATATATATATATATATATATATATATATATATATATATATATATATATATATATATATATATATATATATATATATATTCTTTTTACCTCCCAAAATTGAAAATCTTTGATAATCATCATCACTTCACTAACTCTAAAATTTAAGACGGGAATTTTTTGGAGTATTTGAATAATAATTTCATCTTAGTTTGGTTATGACTTATGTTTTTTTATCAAATTTATTCCTAATAATTCTTTTATAATATCAAAAAACAAAATGGTGAAGTTCAGAAATAAATATAAGTATCGAAATTTTGTGAATTTTTTAAAACCCAAAGAATTACAAATGGTGAAGTTCAGAAAATTTATTTTTATATATCTTCTTCTATAACTATATTTTAGCAACGTGATACCTTGAAAGGTGGGAAATTTAGTTTAGAGTTCCTTTTTAAAATTATTATAATTGGCAAAGTTCATAAAATTTATAAAAATTTAACCATGGCTGCTTTCTTTAGATTTTAAATTTTAATCTTAGTAACGAAGCGCAAGCTCCCCCCATCGAGTGGCGAAGCCATTGACTGGTATGACTATAAACTTTTCATTTTATTTCAGGACTAAAAAAAATCAGTTTTTTTGCTTAGGTAGCTAGTAAAAATAAACTAAAGCATATTTTCTATAACACTTTCTATCAATACCTTTATACAATGCCATGAACTGAGAGGGAAATAGATGATGTCCTCAATACAACTAGAGAAAGAAACAAAGAATCATCAGACAGTGATGATTATTCGCACTCTTCAGACCCTGATTACCAGCCATCTGTTCAAGGGTTTCCAATCAGATGATGATGACCGATGGACCTTGGGCTAGAAACATGCCTGAGGTTTTGGATACTCTGCGCATTGGAGAAGATAATCAAGATGATTGTGAAGATTCGGTGTGGACCGAGTTTAGTGGCAGGACTAAACAATTTAACTTTACTGGAAAAAGCGGGATTCTTGTCGATTCATCGCCATCTATAATTCCAATGGAAGCGTTCGAATTATTTATGGATAGGAGTTCTTCAACCTCCTTACCACCGAAAATAACCGCTATGCCGAGCAAAAAATAGAATCCCAAAGAAGGACTCCTCATAGGCGTCAAAATAAATGGGTAGCAACGACCCCAGATGAGCTCAGGAAATTTATAGCACTGCTGCAGTGGGTGTGTTTACTTCGAGCAGGTTCCATTACTGATTGTTGGAGGGAACCATCACTCTACAAGACATCTATACCACAGCAAAGTATGAGTCGGAATAGGTAGCAGCTCCTGCTGAACTGCAGGCACTTTGCTGGTAATACGGCAATTGAGAATGGCGAACGTTTAGGAGAAATTTAGCCCCTAGTAGATCTGCTGACTCAAAAAGTTCAGGCAGCGTATTCACCAGGGTATGACGTCGTCATTGATGAAACTCTCGTACCATGGCGGGGAAGGCTAATATTTAGGCAATATATTCCAAATAAAGGGGTCAGGTTAGGAACCAAATTCTACACATGTTTTGTTTTAAGTCATTGAAAATGAACGTTGCACAAATTTTTTTTTTTTTCTGCAGGGCCACATATAATATACTATAAGTTTCATGAGGGGCCACACTATTCAAATAAAATAGTAGTTTGCCTACACTGTGATTCAGCTGTGAACCACACGGCTTAGAAAGTAAATAAAGGGATGATACATATATGAGTCACATGTCACCCGATGAACATTTCTTGTGATTCAATTATGAGTCATGTGGCAGTCAAAGTGTCAAGAACGCATATCTATTTCCCTTCTTTGACCGGATCAGCAAGGATCAGACACCTGGAATTGATCGTGTAGTTCATCCAGAAGGGGGTGAATACCTTTCAGGTCCTCGAGGAGGAGAAAAAGCAACGGCGACCGTGAAACGACTGTTGTCTACAGTTATCCGAGCTAAAGCCACTCTCCGATGGAACATATGACCTTTGGCCAGCATGCAGCCATCAATGGACTGTATAAATAGGAATCGTTTGAAGCCAGCGGGCTCGAAAACACTGGGTAGCTTTTGGCCAGCATGCAGCCATCAATGGACTGTATAAATAGGAATCGTTTGAACCAGCGGGCTCTGAAACGCTGGGTTGCCTTTGGCCAGCATGCAGCCATCAATGGACTGTATAAATAGGAATCTTTTGAAGCCAGCGGGCTCGAAAATGCCGGGTAGTCTCTCAAAGAGTGGCGTCGACGTCAACAGGGTCTGCTAACCTCAGTTGCAAATTTCGTGTTCACCTCTCTGGGTCTCATCCTCATTGCCCGATGGAGCTTCGGGGCCGGAGGTGCCCGTCTACGTCAGGTCATCTTCCAAAACGCCAAGGGACCCGTCTGTTTACGGACTTTTTCCCCTCCGCGGAAGGAGAAGAACCTAGACTCTCCATTTAATTTATGTTTATTTGGGTGGAAACTAGGGCGGGGAATGAACCCTCCTTTCTCCCCAGTCGGAAGGGGCTCCAAGACCACATGCGTCAGCCTCAACCCTCCCTTTCTTCTAGAATGGGAAGTATTTGTCTGACAAAGGGACTCCGCCCGAGGAAGGAAGTCCCTTCCCTCCTGGTGACTCTTCCGGGGTCCATGCCGCCTCAGGAAGATCTTACACAGGGGCGAATCAAGCTTGGGATTATCTCTCACTAAATTATTTTTTGAACCCAGGGAACACCCTGTTATCTGGATTGGGGCCACCTCCGGTCCATTTCCACCTAAGGAGATTCCTCAAAATGCCCACTCTCCTCTAACCCCCAAGGATTCGGGAATCCCGACTGGAGACTCAGTAGGTCTTTGGTCTGTGCAGCAAACGTCATTGGGGCCGGCATACCCAGCTTAATCGGTAAAAAGGGGGCGGGTATGCCAGCCACCGCTAAGGTCACGAATCTTGGATCATTAAGATGTGGAGGCAGGGCCTGTGGAACTGCAGTGCCCATACCCCTCTAAAAGTGTTCGCTTGATCCATTTTACACCGATTATTGGCAGGCCCTTGATTAAACAAGGGATGCCCCGCCGCTTATAGAAAGTCCTCCGGAGACGATCCTGTAGAAGGGGGTAAGGAAGACCCCTGAACCCGTAGCTATAGGAGAAGCGTGGAGGGGTGCCAGTCAAAGAAGGACGCCCCCTCCATTTCAGAGGTAAAGCTGCCCGAGGGCGGCAAAGGGGAAAATGGTTGCGGGGAGATCCCCCCCTGGTTAAAGTGCTGCCTCTCGCCTTCTCGCCCCCCCCCGGCACCTAGGGGGAAGTTAAGTGAACTGAAAATGTTTAGAAGGTAAAGAGGGGGGGTATGAGGACCGCGTCCTCATCCCATTCCCCCTTTGGGATCTACCCCTGTTTCGGGGCCCCCTTTTATGTGGGGGGTGTCTATGGCGTCGAATGTGGCTCCCCCTCAATGGGAGTGACTCCATCTGACGGACAATTAGGATAAAATTGCCGAAATTTAATCTTCTTCGATAAGATCCCCCCCCTTTAGTGAGGGGCTGATAAGTGGGGGGCTGCGAGCCCTGGGAACGGGGCGCGTCGGTAAATCTCATTCTTGATAAGCTACTCCAGATAAGAGGGGCTCCTTCACCGATAAGGAGGGGGTCTTTCCCCTATTTAATGTGATAAGGGGGATGGAATCCACGATTTAAGCCACTTAATCCCCCAACCCCCACCTGAGGATGTCCCAGGACCTTGGGTCTACCGACCGTATAATTAAACCAACATAAAAATCAGAATGACATTCATTGGTAAGTCCGAGGCTATTTAGGGCTGTTTCGCTATGGGGGGGGTGAGTTGTAACGTGTTTTGACATCGAGAGATGGCGCTCCCTTGGTAGCCTATGGGAGAGCCACCCGTTCTGCATCATAGGAGTGAAGACCGCCTCGGCAGGTTCAAAGAAGAGTGATGTGCCGTGTGTGTGTGATGCCCCACTCGTGGCTCAACGTGATTGGCGACAGTTCCCTGCACCCCCCTCCCCTTTGTTTAGGAATTGAATCCGGGACCGAGGCGTTGAAATCTAGCGCATCTTCCACTCGGCCATGAGAGATCCTCTTACACCTTGGTGTCTCTGTTCCCAATCTTGGTGGAAAGAGGGCGTTAAACCTTTTAAAAAAACACCAAACGGGTGGTGGTGTGTTTTTGCCCCAGTGCAGTGAAGAGGATGGGAGTACATGAGTCCTTACACCTTACAAGAACCACGGCGACCTTGCAGTTAAGCTGGTTGCCACGGTGACGAATGAGCATCACTTCGCGTCGTCATGGCGACAAAATGGATTTTTACTCTTTATTCTAAGGACGATAGCGAGAGTACAGCCTCGCCATGACGACGAATCAACCCCGTTTCGTATTGCTATGGCGTCTCCCTGTTAGCTAACGAGTACCCTTCCACATTTACAAGACAACCAACAAATACCCCTAAACGTTGCCATGGTAATCAAGAAACACCAAACCACGCCACAATTCTGCGTTCTCATGGCGACCAACGAGCACCGTTCAGGGTAATCGATGGCATTCGAAGTTGCCATGGCGAAGCTCCAGAGCCTCTGGCTTACCGGGTGCATTGTTCGCGGGGAAGCGCCCTTGTGACCCCGCTGACGACGGCTCCATTGTGCGCTGGCACAGAAGCTGCCGACGACATTGCACACGGGTCAACACCCGCCACACACACACACATGCGCACGCGCGCAGTCCAGTGAGGGCGACACACTCGTGTACGTGATTATGTTTAAGGCAAAGAACCGGAGCGCTTGTGATCTCGCGGACTTCCCTCGAAAGCCTTTTAAGTAACACTTTTTAATGAAAGCCCTTTAAATGTTTTTTTGTAATGAAAGCCCTTTAAATGTTTTTTAATGAAAGCCCTTTAAATGTTTTTTTAATGAAAGCTCTTTAAATGTTTTTTTTTAATGAAAGCCCTTTAAATGTTTTTTAATGAAAGCCCTTTAATTTTTTTTTAATGAAAGCCCTGTAAATGTTTTTTAATGAAAGCCCTTTAAATATTTTTTTAATGAAAGTTCTTTAAATGTTTTTTTAATGAAAGCCTCTAAATGTTTTTTAATGAAAGCCCTTTAAATGTTTTTTAATGAAAGCCCTTTAAATGTTTTTTTAATGAAAGCCCTTTAAATGTTTCAATGAAAGCCCTTTAAATGTTTTTTAATGAAAGCCCTTTAAATGTTTTTTAATGAAAGCCCTTTAAATGTTTTTAATGAAGCACTTTAAATGTTTTTTAATGAAAGCCCTTTAAATGTTTTTTTATGAAAGCCCTTTAAATGTTTTTCAATGAAAGCCCTTTAAATGTTTTTTAATGAAAGCCCTTTAAATGTTTTTTAATGAAAGCCCTTTAAATGTTTTTTAATGAAGCACTTTTAATGTTTTTTAATGAAAGCCCTTTATATGTTTTTAATGAAAGCCCTTTAAATGTTTTTTAATTAAAGCCCTTTGAATGTTTTTTAATGAAAGCCCTTTAAATGTTTTTTAATGAAAGCTTTTTAAATGTTTTTTTAATGAAAGCCCTTTAAATGTTTTTTAACGAAAGCCCTTTAAATGTTTTTTTTAATGAAAGCCCTTTAAATGTTTTTAATGAAGCACTTTAAATGTTTTTTAATGAAAGCCCTTTAAATGTTTTTTTAATGAAAGCCCTTTAAATGTTTTTTAATGAAGCACTTTAAATGTTTTTTAATGAAAGCCCTTTATTTTTTTAAAAAATTAAAGACCTTTAAAAATAATTTTTAAATAAAGCTCTTTAAATAATTTATTTTAATGAAACGACTTTAAATATTTTTTAAATGAAAGCCCTTTAAATAATTTTTTAATTAAATTCATTAAAATATCCTTTGTTTTATATGAAAGCCGTTTAAATATCTTTTATAAATGAAAACCCTTTAATTTTTTTTTAATTAAATCCCTATAAATACTTTGGTAATTAAAGCCCATCGAATCTCTCATTTTTTTTAAATGAAAACCCTTTAAATATCTTTTTAATGAAAAGTGAAAAACGATTCCGAGCGCTTTCGTCTTTATTCTAGAATGTATCTCCATTAACGCGATCCCAAATTTCAACCTTGTCCTTGGTTTGTTCACGCTAGACCCCATTATCACTACATATATAAAATCTCAAATAAACTTGTTTTAGGGTTTTGTATCCCCCTAATTAAGGTTGAGAGGTGGGTAGTCTAATCCCCCATTCCACTATTTAAGGCAATGTATGTCCTGCCTCCTGTTCATTCCTTGAAAAGGTCTTTAAGAATAAAGACGAAAGCGCTCGGAATCGTTTATCATTTTTACTTTGTGGGTGTATCTGCAGGAATTTGACTCACGTGCACACTATAGCTATTTTCATATATATATATATATATATATATATATATATATATATATATATATATATATATATATATATATATATATGAAAATAACTCAGAGTGTATATGAAAGCCCTTTAAATGGAGCATTTTTAAAAAGAGCCGTTTAAATATAGATTTTTAATGACTCACTTAAATAGTTTTAGGAGAGTTTTAAATAGAGTCATTTAAATGAGAGCCCGTTAAATAGAGCTTCTTTAATGAGAGCCCTTGAAATAGAACTTTTTAATCAGAGCCCTTGAAATATACCTTTTTACTGAGAGCCCTGGAAACAGAGCTTTTTAATGAGAGTCAAGGGAATAGAGCTTTTTAATGAGAGCCCTTGAAATAGAGCTTTTTAATGAGAGCCCTTGAAATAGAGCTTTATAGTGAGAGCCCTCGGAATAGAGCTTTTTAATGAGAGCCCTGGGAGTAGAGCTCGTTAATGAGATCCCTTTAAATAGAGCACTCTAATGAGAGCCTTTGAAATAGAGCTCTCTAATGAGATCCCTTGACATAGAGCTCTCTAGTCAGAGCGCTTGAAATAGAGCTCTCTAATGAGAGTCCTGGGAGTAGAGCTTTCTAATCAGAGCCTTTGAAATAGAGCTCTCTAATGATAGCCCTTTTAATAGAGCTCGTTAAAGAGAGCTATTGAAATGGAGCTCTCTAATGAGAGCACTTGAAATAAAGCTTTTTAATGAGAGCCCTAGGAATAGAGCTTCTTTAATGAGAGGACTTGAAATAGAGCTCTCTAATGAGAACACTTGAAAAGAGGTTTTGATTAAGAGCAATTGGAATAGAGCTTATTAATGAGAGCCCTTGAAATAGCGCTCTCTAATGAGAGGCCTCGAAATAGAGCTTTTTAATAAGAGCCCTGGGCATAGAGCTTTTTAGATAGAGCACTGGGAATAGGGATTTTTAATGAGAGCCCTGGGAATCGAGCTTTTAAAATGAGAGCCCTAGGAATAGAACTTTTTAATGAGACACTTGAAATAGAGCTCTCTAATGAGAGCCCATGAAAAACTAGCTTTTTAATGAGAGTCCTGGTAATAGAGCTTTTTAACGACAACCCTGGGAATAGAGCTTTTTAATGAGAGCCCTTGAAATAGAGGTCTCTTATTTAAGCCCTTGCTCAAGCTTTTTAATGAGAGCACTGAGACTAGAGCTTTTTAATGAGAGAACTTGGAATAGAGCTTTTTAATCACAACCCTTAAAATAGAGCTTTCTACTGAGATCCCTTGTAATAGAGCTCGCTAATGAGAGCCCTTGAAATATAGCTCTCTATTAAGAGCCCTTGAAATAGAGCTTTTAAATAGAGCCTTGGAAAACGAGCTTTTTAATGAGGGCCCTGGACATAGAGCTTTTTTTTATCAGACGCTGTGAAATAGAGCTCCCTAATAAGAGCACTTAAAATAGAGGTTTTTAATAATAACAATGGGAATAGAGCTTTTTAATGAGAACCTTTCAAATATAGCTCTTTAATGCGAGCCCTAGATATAGAGCTTTTTAATGAGAGCCCTGTGAATAGACCTTTTTAATGAGAGCTCTGGAAATCGACTTTTTATTTAGAGACCTAGGAATAGAACTTTTTAAGGAGACCCCTTGAAATAGAGCTTAATAATGAGAGCCCTTGAAATAGAGCTTTTTAATGATAGCCATGGGAATAGAGCTTTTGATGAGAGCTCTTGAAATAGAGCTCTCTAATAAGAGAACTTGAAATAGAGTTCTCTACTAAGAGCCTTTGTAATAAAGCTCTCTAATAAGAACCATTGAAATAGAGCTTTTTAATGAGATCCCTTTAATAGAGCTTTTTAAATAAAGCCCTTTAAAGAGAGATTTTTAAATGAGCCCTAGTAATAGAGCTTTTTAATTAAAGCCCTAGGAATAGAGCTTTTTAAAGAGAGCTTTGGAAATCGAGCTTTTTAATAAGAGCCCTGGGAATAGAACTTTTAATGAGACTCCTTGAAATAGAGCTCTCTAGTGACAGCCCTTGTAATAGATCTCTATAATGAGAGCCCTTCAAATAGAGCTTTTTAAACAGAGTTCTGAGAATAGATATTTATAATTAAAGCCCTTGAAATAACGCTTTCTAGTGAGAGCCTTTGAAATAGAGCTCTCTAATGCGAGCCCTTGAAATAGAGCTTTTTAATGAGAGCCCTGGGAATAGAGGTTCATAATGGGAGCTCTGGGAATAGAACTTTTAATGAGAGCCCTTGAAATTGACCTTTTTAACGAGAGCCCTGGGAACAGAGCTTTTTAATGAGAGCTCTTGAAATAGACCTTTTTAATGAGAGCCCTTGGGAACAGATCTTTTGAATGAAAGCCCTGGGAATGGAGTTTTTTAATCAGAGCCCTTGAAATAGATTTTTTTTAATGAGATCCATTTAAATAGAGGGGTGTTTTTAATGGGATCTCTTTAAATAGAGCTTTCTAAATAGATCCTTTTTATAAAATTGTAATCGAATTTCAGAAAATAAACTCTAAAATTGACTTGAGGCAAATCGTGTTGCAATTTCCACTGACTTGTGCTCAATCCACCCCTAAAAAGGTCTCTAACACGAAATATCTCACCTAACCTTTTAAGGAAAACGATAAGATGCATCTTCACTTTCAACTTCATCACTTTCTCTCATTACAAGATTTTTTTTTGTGACAGATTCTCTCGTTGCTATTTCGCTTCTTAGTTTTAGGTAATAATAATAATATTAATGTCGGTTTTTAGTCGCGTGGACGCGATTCTATACTTTACTCTGTGGGTCTGTCGGTGAGGCGCAACCTAGGTCTGTTGACCTTTTTTTTTCTATGGACGGTATAAGGATAATGATACATGTGCAAAATTGAAGGAGGTAACACAGCATAATGAAAACAAAATTAGGGTCGCCACATTGCGCATAGACATCGCCACAAATCTTATCTTCGTCAGCTCTCCTCCATCACTCAAGAAATAAGGAAAATAGCCCTCCCCTTCGACTCCTTGGCATCTAGTTCCCCCCCCCCCCACGCTCCCTCACCACCAAATATCTCTTTCTCGTGACCCAGTGTCCCTCGAGGGAGTAACTGACCTCCTCTTAGAACAAGACTCGTCTCCCCTAGACTCATTCTCTCCCAATCTGTGGCCACCATTTCCTCATTATCATTTCTCCCTTTTACCTCACTTCATATGGTTAAGAACTCGCTATCGCCTCGAATAATACCATCTGACTTTAAACAGACTGCTAAAGAAACCAAACCTGACTTTAAACAGACTGCTAAAGAAACCAAACCTGACTTTAAACAGACTGCTAAAGAAACCAAACCTGACTTTAAACAGACTGCTAAAGAAACCAAACCTGACTTTAAACAGACTGCTAAAGAAACCAAACCTGACTTTAAACAGACTGCTAAAGAAACCAAACCTGACTTTAAACAGACTGCTAAAGAAACCAAACCTGACTCAAAACAGACTGCTAAAGAAACCAAACCTGACTTTAAACAGACTGCTAAAGAAACCAAACCTGACTTTAAACAGACTGCTAAAGAAACCAAACCTGACTTTAAACAGACTGCTAAAGAAACCAAACCTGACTTTAAACAGACTGCTAAAGAAACCAAACCTGACTTTAAACAGACTGCTAAAGAAACCAAACCTGACTTTAAACAGACTGCTAAAGAAACCAAACCTGACTCAAAACAGACTGCTAAAAGAAACCAAACCTGACTTTAAAAAGACTGCTAAAAGAAACCAAACCTGACTTTAAACAGACTGCTAAAGAAACCAAACCTGACTTAAAACAGACTGCTAAAGAAACCAAACCTGACTAAAACAGATTGCTAAAAGAAACCTAACCTGAACCAAACCTAACTTTAAAAAGACTGCTAAAAGAAACCAAACCTGACTTTAAACAGACTGCTAAAGAAACCAAACCTGACTTAAAACAGACTGCTAAAAGAAACCAAACCTGACTTTAAACAGACTGCTAAAAGAAACCAAACCTGACTTTTAACAGACTGCTAAAAGAAACCAAGCCTGAACCAAACCTGACTTTAAACAGACTGCTAAAAAAAACCAAACCTGACTTTAAACAGGCTGCTAAAAGAAACCAAACCTGACTTTAAACAGACTGCTAAAAGAAACCAAACCTGACTTTAAACAGGCTGCTAAAGAAGCCAAACCTGACTTTAAACAGACTGCTAAAGAAACCAAACCTGACTTTAAACAGACTGCTAAAGAAACCAAACCTGACTCAAAACAGACTGCCAAAAGAAACCAAACCTGAACCAAACCTGACTTTAAAAAGACTGCTAAAAGAAACCAAACCTGACTTTAAACAGACTGCTAAAGAAACCAAACCTGACTTAAAACAGACTGCTAAAGAAACCAAACCTGACTTAAAACAGATTGCTAAAAGAAACCAAACCTGAACCAAACCTGACTTTAAAAAGACTGCTAAAAGAAACCAAACCTGACTTTAAACAGACTGCTAAAGAAACCAAACCTGACTTAAAACAGACTGCTAAAAGAAACCAAACCTGAACCAAACCTGACTTTAAACAGACTGCTAAAAGAAACCAAACCTGACTTTAAACAGACTGCTAAAAGAAACCAAACCTGACTTTAAACAGGCTGCTAAAGAAACCAAACCTGACTTTAAACAGACTGCTAAAAGAAACCAAACCTGAACCAAACCTGACTTTAAACAGACTGCTAAAAGAAACCAAACCTGACTTTAAACAGGCTGCTAAAGAAGCCAAACCTGACTTTAAACAGACTGCTAAAGAAACCAAACCTGACTTAAAACAGACTGCTAAAGAAACCAAACCTGACTTAAAACAGACTGCTAAAGAATCTAAACCTGACTTTAAACAGACTGCTAAAAGAAACCAAACCTGACTTTAAACAGACTGCTAAAAGAAACCAAACCTGACTTTAAACAGACTGCTAAAGAAACCAAACCTGACTTAAAACAGACTGCTAAAGAAACCAAACCTGACTTAAAACAGACTGCTAAAGAATCTAAACCTGACTTTAAACAGACTGCTAAAAGAAACCAAACCTGACTTTAAACAGACTGCTCAAAGAAACCAAACCTGAACCAATGAACGAAAATCCAACGCATGGAAATGAATGTGAATTAGAGACTAAAAGATTGTCGCCCAAAACGAAGAGTGGAATTTACTTTTCGTATCGGAAAGTCAACGCAAGTAATCGACCCTTCGAAGATAGGAAAAGTACAAGCGTCGATATGTTTAAGAAGGTCAACAGACCTAAGTCGCGTGCTCTCAATTATTTTAACTTAGGACTAGGTGACTTACGACCTTCAAAACTTTAAATAATTCCCGGACTAACCTTTAGAGGACCTTGACAATTAAATGATTCGGAAGAGAACGTAAAACAACATAAGGGTTTCAAATATCGTTAGAATTAGGCCAATTGTTACGATGTTATTGCCAAATAATTCCCGGACTAACCTTGGGAGGACCTTGGCAATTATATAATTCGAAGGAAAATGTAAAACAACATAAAGGTTTCAAATTTCACTAGAATCCGCCGAATAGTTACGGTTTTATTGCTAAAAAACCGCATTGGAAAGTAAAATGGATACCATCTAACCGTCGACCTACGGATCGACATAGTAAATTATAGACTCGAGCGCACGTGACTAAAAATAGGTTAGACAAAATTATACGTACCCTATCGCTTTAGAACATTACTGGTAAAGTTATTGGGAGGAACGTATGTATGGAAATAGGAAAACAAACATGGAAATATCATCCAGTGTGGCTATAAAGCTTTCTAGGTTTACTTACACCCTTGTAACAGGTTCTAACTCTCCTGCAAACTACTGTCCAGTCTCTCAACCTTCCTTGAAAGGTCAGTGTCAACCTGAATTCTAGATCATATGACCTTCTCTAATGCTGACTGGTTCTCTTTCAGTCTAGTTTTAAGGCAGGGCACAGCACGGAATCAGCCTTTCTGCCTGTAATGAATGAACCGTCTTGGTCATGCGACAGACGCTACTCAGCTTTCCGCTCATTCTGGACCTTCTTGTAGCCTTTGATCCTCTTAACTACATCGTTCTTCTTCCCATGTTCGTGAAGTCCTGTCTCTATAGAATAGGCCTCGTTTGCCTCCGCTCGTACTCAGTCTCTTCATATCGGGAGTGATGCAAAGTACCCCCCAACCCACCAAAACGGAACCCCAACTAACGAAAGACTTCATTTTTTAATGTTTAGTCGAATTAAGAAATAAAGCCTATCGAAAGTTCGGGCTCATTTGGAGGGGGAAGGGGTACTACCCATATCTCGTCGGATGCATCTGGGTTTTGGTGGTTCGCAAATTATGGTTCTTGGCCCCCTCTGTTTTACATCTTTTTTTATTCCACTCGGTATTTTAGCTTTCTCGCCGTGGTCGACATTTCATGACAGGCAAATCCATTTCTTCTTAGGCCCAGTCTCAATTCTGAGACTCTTAGAAACCGAGAAGGTATCCGCTTATAACAGCACTGAATCGTTCTCGGACAGCTTCCCGAAACTCAAACGTGACGAAACATGTGTATTTCTTGAGGGTTTGGAGGGTGGTTCCACAAATGGGGATTGCTGCTAAATTATTGCTCCCTTTTTTTGTATCCTTGGCCTTGCTGATGCCCCCTTTTCAGATACATTAAAAAAAAAATCTGAAAGATACTTTTAATGGTTAAGTCTCCCTCAAAGCTATGCTTTATCGGCAATCTCGACCGCATCCGCTCCCATTTCCTCTGTAATCTCAACCGTATCCGCTCCCATTTCTTCCATAATCTCAGCCGTATCCTCTCCCATTTCTTCCGTAATCTCAGCCGTATCCGCCCCATTTCCTCCGTAATCTCAGCCGTATCCGCTCCCATTTCTTTTATAATCTCAGCCGGATCCGCTCCCATTTCCTCTGTAATCTCAGCCATTTCTGCTCCCATTTCTTCCATAATCTCAGCCGTATCCTCTCCCATTTCTTCCGTAATCTCAGCCGTATCCGCTCCCAATTCCTCTGTAATCTCAGCCATTTCTGCTCCCATTTCTTCCATAATCTCAGCCGTATCCGCTCCCATTTCCTCTAAATCTCAGCCATTTCTGCTCCCATTTCTTCCATAATCTCAGCCGTATCCTCTCCCATTTCCTCTGTAATCTCAGCCATTTCTGCTCCCATTTCTTCCATAATCTCAGCCGTATCCGCTCCCATTTCTTCCGTAATCTCAGCCGTATCCACTCCCATTTCTTGTGTAATCTCAGCCGTATCCGCCCCATTTCCTCCGTAATCTCAGCCGTATCCGCTCCCATTTCTTTTATAATCTCAGCCATATCCGCTCCCATTTCCTCTGTAATCTCAGCCGTATCCTCTCCCATTTCTTCCGTAATCTGAGCCGTATCCGCTCCCATTTCTTCCATAATCTCAGCCGTATCCGCTCCCATTTCCTCTGTAATCTCAGCCATTTCTGCTCCCATTTCTTCCGTAATCTCAGCCGTATCCTCTCCCATTTCTTCCGTAATCTCAGCCGTATCCGCCCCATTTCCTCCGTAATCTCAGCCGTATCCGCTCCCATTTCTTTTATAATCTCAGCCATATCCGCTCCCAATTCCTCTGTAATCTCAGCCGTATCCTCTCCCATTTCTTCCGTAATCTGAGCCGTATCCGCTCCCATTTCTTCCATAATCTCAGCCGTATCCGCTCCCATTTCCTCTGTAATCTCAGCCATTTCTGCTCCCATTTCTTCCATAATCTCAGCCGTATCCGCTCACATTTCTTCCATAATCTCAGCCGTATCCTATCCCATTTCCTCTGTAATCTCAACCGTATCCGCTCCCATTTCTTCCATAATCTCAGCCGTATCCGCTCCCATTTACTCTGTAATCTCAACCGTATCCGCTCCCATTTCTTCCGTAATCTGAGCCGTATCCGCTCCCATTTCTTCCATAATCTCAGCCGTATCCGCTCCCATTTCCTCTGTAATCTCAGCCATTTCTGCTCCCATTTTTTTCCATAATCTCCGCCGTATCCTCTCTCATTTCTTCCGTAATCTCAGCCTTATCCGCTCCCATTTCTCCCATAATCTCAGCCGTATCCGCTCCCATTTCCTCTGTAATCTCAGCCATTTCTGCTCCCATTTCTTCCATAATCTCAGCCGTATCCGCTCCCATTTCTTCCGTAATCTCAGCCGTATCCGCTCCCATTTCTTTTATAATCTCAGCCATATCCGCTCCCATTTCCTCTCTAATCTCAGCCATTTCTGCTCCCATTTCTTCCATAATCTCAGCCGTATCCGCTCCCATTTCTTCCATAATCTCAGCCGTATCCGCTCCCATTTCCTCTGTAATCTCAGTCGTATCCGCTCCCATTTCCTCTGTAATCTCAGCCGTATCCACTCCCATTTCCTCTGTAATCTCAGCCGTATCCTCTCCCATTTCTTCCGTAATCTCAGCCGTATCCGCTCCCATTTCTTCCATAATCTCAGCCGTATCCGCTCCCATTTCCTCTGTAGTCTCAGCCATTTCTGCTCCCATTTCTTCCATAATCTCAGCCGTATCCGCTCCCATTTCTTCCATAATCTCAGCCGTATCCTCTCCCATTTCCTCTGTAATCTCAACCGTATCCGCTCCCATTTCTTCCATAATCTCAGCCGTATCCGCTCCCATTTCCTCTGTAATCTCAACCGTATCCGCTCCCATTTCTTCTATAATCTCAGCCGTATCCGCTCCCATTTCTTCCATAATCTCAGCCGTATCCTCTCCCATTTCTTCTATAATCTCAGCCATATCAGCTCCCATTTCTTCCATAATCTCAGCCGTATCCGCTCCCATTTCCTCTGTAATCTCAGCCATTTCTGCTCCCATTTCTTCCATAATCTCAGCCGTATCCTCTCCCATTTCTTCCGTAATCTCAGCCGTATCCGCTCCCATTTCTTCCATAATCTCAGCCGTATCCGCTCCCATTTCCTCTGTAATCTCAGCCATTTCTGCTCCCATTTCTTCCATAATCTCAGCCGTATCCGCTCCCATTTCTTACGTAATCTCAGCCGTATCCTCTCCCATTTCTTCCGTAATCTCAGCCGTATCCGCCCCATTTCCTCCGTAATCTCAGCCGTATCTTCTCCCATTTCTTCTGTAATCTCAGCCGTATCCTCTCCCATTTCCTCTGTAATCTCAACAGTATCCGCTCCCATTTCTTCTATAATCTCAGCCATTTCTGCTCCCATTTCTTCCGTAATCTCAGCCGTATCCGCTCCCATTTCTTCCATAATCTCAGCCGTATCCGCTCCCATTTCCTCTGTAATCTCAGCCATTTCTGCTCCCATTTCTTCCATAATCTCAGCCGTATCCTCTCCCATTTCTTCCGTAATCTCAGCCGTATCCGCTCCCATTTCTTCCATAATCTCAGCCGTATCCGCTCCCATTTCCTGTGTAATCTCAGCCATTTCTGCTCCCATTTCTTCCATAATCTCAGCCGTATCCGCTCCCATTTCTTCCGTAATCTCAGCCGTATCCTCTCCCATTTCTTCCGTAATCTCAGCCGTATCCGCCCCATTTCCTCCGTAATCTCAGCCGTATCCGCTCCCATTTCTTTTATAATCTCATCCATATCCGCTCCCATTTCCTCTGTAATCTCAGCCATTTCTGCTCCCATTTTTTCCATAATCTCAGCCGTATCCTCTCCCATTTCTTCCGTAATCTCAGCCATATCCGCTCCCATTTCTTCCATAATCTCAGCCGTATCTGCTCCCATTTCCTCTGTAATCTCAGCTATTTCTGCTCCCATTTCTTCCTTAATATCAGCCGTATCCGCTCCCATTTCTTCCATAATGTCAGCCGTATCCTCTCCCATTTCTTCCGTAATCTCAGCCGTATCCGCCCCATTTCCTCCGTAATCTCAGCCGTATCCGCTCCCATTTCTTTTATAATCTCAGCCATATCCGCTCCCATTCCCTCTGTAATCTCAGCCATTTCTGCTCCCATTTCTTCCATAATCTCAGCCGTATCCTCTCCTATTTCTTCCGTAATCTCAGCCGTTTCCGCTTCCATTTCTTCCATAATCTCAGTCGTATCCGCTCCCATTTCCTCTGTAATCTCAACCGTATCCGCTCCCATTTCTTCCATAATCTCAGCCGTATCCGCTCCCATTTCCTCTGTAATCTCAACCGTATCCGCTCCCATTTCTTCCATAATCTCAGCCGTATCCTCTCCCATTTCTTCCCTAATCTCAGCCGTATCCGCCCCATTTCCTCCGTAATCTCAGCCGTATCCGCTCCTATTTCTTTTATAATCTCAGCCATATCCGCTCCCATTTCCTCTGTAATCTCAGCCGTATCCTCTCCCATTTCTTCCGTAATCTGAGCCGTATCCGCTCCCATTTCTTCCATAATCTCAGCCGTATCTGCTCCCATTTCCTCTGTAATCTCAGCCATTTCTGCTCCCATTTCTTCCATAATCTCAGCCGTATCCGCTCCCATTTCCTCTGTAATCTCAGCCATTTCTGCTCCCATTTCTTCCATAATCTCAGCCGTATCCGCTCTCATTTCTTCCATAATCTCAGCCGTATCCTCTCCCATTTCCTCCGTAATCTCAGCCGTATCCGCCCCATTTCCTCCGTAATCTCAGCCGTATCCGCTCCCATTTCTTTTATAATCTCAGCCATATCCGCTCCCATTTCCTCTGTAATCTCAGCCATTTCTGCTCCCATTTCTTCCATAATCTCAGCCGTATCCTCTCCCATTTCTTCCGTAATCTCAGCCGTCTCCGCTCCCATTTCTTCCATAATCTCAGCCGTATCCGCTCCCATTTCTTCTGTAATCTCAACAGTATCCTCTCCCATTTCTCCTGTAATCTCAGCCGTATCCGCCCATTTCCTCCGTAATCTCAGCCGTATCCGCTCCCATTTCTTTTATAATCTCAGCCGTATCCGCTCCCATTTCTTCCGTAATCTCAGCCGTATCCGCTCCCATGTTCTCTTTAATCTCAGCCGTATCCGCTCCCACTTCCTCCGTAATCTCAGCTGTATCCGCTCACATTTCTTCCGTAATCTCAGCCGTATCTGCTTCCATTTTCTCTGTAATCTCAGCCGTATCCGTTTCCATTTCCTCTGTAATCCCAGCCGTATCCGCTTTCGCGCAGGAGGGTGTAGAAATGGCGATAAAGAATTGGAAGGGGGGAATAGAAGTAGCGATAAAGACTTAAAGGAAACGAGTAAAACTGGCAATAAAGACTTGGAATGAGCGACTAGAATTCACAATAAGCACCCTGGAGGGAGCGAATAGAGCTGACAAATAACACCCGCTGCAGACTTGGATGAAGCGAGTATAATGGAGAAAGGGTCTCTATTGGGGTGGAGAATTAGGGAATTTGGAGGCGGCCAACCTCGCTCAGATTACCTTCGAACACCCAATAACTTGACTCTTTGACTCAGATTAGTCATCTTCAAGTATTATCTATTTAGGAACATTTCGACAATCCTTCGCTGTCCGCCAATTTGTGGAGTCGCTTCTTTGACTCAAAGGGGTCGCTTTTATTCAGGTAAGAATAATTCAGCGCTTTTACCCTAAAGAGCGTAAAACGCCGAGCGGTAGAGCGCGTTTAAATCGGCTACTCGCGAAATCGGTGGCTCTTTCTGCACACATCTCAGTGCATTTATAAACTCATCCAACGACCATATTTGAGGGCTCACCTCGTCAAGGGGTTAAGAGCCTATAATAATAATAATAATTTCGTGTTCGGAAATATTATTATTATAAAAAGAATAATAATAATAAAAGGAAGAATAATAAAAAAAAGAAAAATAGTAATAAAATAAAACTAACTAATAATAATACTGCTAATAATAATAATCCCAAAATAATCTTTGTGCCCGCCCTTCCGTTTTCCTAACGAGGTCGGAAACCAAAATAAAGGAAAATGAGGAACCAACGAGGGCATTTCCCCCAGGGAAAATCAACGAAGAGTAAAATGAAGATTTAAAAAATAGGGGAGGGGGGGGGAAACCATGATTACGGACATCCCTTGGGTGAGAGCGGGGTTTGGTAAGGGAGAGGTGGGTAACGGTTTCCCCGCCCTTGAAGTAGGGGGAGGAGGGGTCATAGGCGCCGAAAGTGGCGTCTGGACAGGACCCGTCTCCTCCCTATCTCCCTAAGCCTAAAAGGGGGTGATAAGAATGAGGCAAGGAAGGGGGGGGAGGGTGCCTCCCTGACTTACGACCCCACTCACCCCCTCTGTCAGCGTCGGCAGCTTAGATCCGTCTCGTACCACTTAAGGTGGAGGGGGGGGGGGTTATCTCCCGATTCCAAGTGGCGACTTTGTCCCTTTTGAAGGGGTCCGACAAATTAGGGGGGGAGACCCCCCTGGGTCGGGGGAAGAGGGCGGGGTTTCTAATAAGGCAGGAGCGAAGATCCGCGAAGGCCTCTGAGGACAGAGGGGAGGACAAATGAGGCGCCGTCCGAACAGCCCCCTCCCCCCAAGGAACACGGGAGGTCGGAGGGCGTCGAGCGGGACTCGAAATCTGGCGGCCGAGGGGTTCAACGCAGCCCTTGGCGAGAAGCCTTCGAACCCCGCGTACTCGAACCCGGAACTCGGAGCTCCGCCGAGAGGGACTCAAACAACCCAGAAGCTTCGTCCTCCACCGGATTTCTCCGAGTCTCTACTGGCTCTCTGCCGCTTCTCCTTTGTTCTCTACCGGCACTCTGTTGGTTCTCTTCCGGCTCTCCCTCGTCCAACTACCTATTATCTGCCGGTTCTCTACCGATTCTGTGCCAGTACTCTAGTATCTATCTACCGGCTCTCTTTCGTAGCTCTACCTGTTAGGTGTCGTCTCTCTACCGGGTTTCTGCTGGTTCTCTCTCTCTCTCTCTCTCTCTCTCTCTCTCTCTCTCTCTCTCTCTCTCTCTCTCTCTCTCTCTCTCTCTCTCTCTCTCTCTCTTGCGAAATCACCGTTAAGATACTCGCGGGTGATCTTCGAAGTTGCCAACGGACACCTTGGAGGATTGCGCCAAAAGTACCCTCCTTGTATGGACCGTAAGGTCTTCTAGGGTACTTATTTTCCTTGTAGCTCTTTGTAGCTCTCTCTTTATCTCTGATTCTCTATCTTCTCTCTGTCCTCTCTTTCTCTCTCTCTCTCTCTCTCTCTTTCTCTCTCCCTCAGTCTTCTTCGATGGTTTTCTACCGGTTCTACCAGCCCCCTATTGGCTTTAATGACTCTACCCGCTTACTACCGGCTTTATACCAAATCTCTACCGTTCATCTGCCTCCTTTTACCTGTTCTCTACCATTTCTACCGGTTTTCTGCCGGGTTGAGGGTGCGGGATCTTGCCCGCACTGCCGCCAATTCCCCGCCCCGGACACAAAGGCCCCAAGATGAATACAACCCTGGGTGAATGAGGGCGTAGGATGGGGGTAGGGGGCCAAGGGCTCGTTAGGGAAGGGCGAAAGGAGACGACCGGCCTCTTTGAGAGGCCCCGAAATGAACTGCCGCAGCCTGAACAAATGAACAGCGCCCATTGACGAGGTCAGGGGGTTAGGAGGGGGCTTGAACGATTCAGGGGTAGTGGGGTGACACTAACGGGGGAAGGAGAGGAAGAGTGTAGCAGGGGAAGAGGGGAGCAGGGAAACGCGGAAGAAGAGGACTCTTCTCAGTCTCATAGATCGAGGTAGGCTAGGACCCCAAGAGAGGAGATAGAGGGTACTAAGCTCAATGGACCTCCCCCCCCCAAAAAAAAAGGACAAACCCATACTCCCCTTCCATATGGGGCAAAAACAGGGGATATGAGCCTTAAAACTGCTGGTGCCTCATTGGGGTACGCAACTCAATGCACTTGAGATTAACTTAGACGTTGTAACTAGTATTTATTGAGCTATTAATTAATTTATTTATTTGTTCATTCTTCATTCATTTATTCATTCATTCATTCATTTATTTCTTTATTAATTCAATCCTTTATGAATTTATGAATTAATGAAGAGGTCAGCAGTCGACCGCGTCGTGCCCTCTTTCTTTCCAGCTTGCTCCCTGCCCTCGTTAGTCTTCGCTTCTTACTTTTAATAATTTTAATACTACTACTAATAATAATTAAATATATCAACATTTTTTTTTTAGTCATTCATTTTCTTTCTATTCATTTTGTTCCTTATTTCCAGACGAAAATTCCCTCGTTGGTTAACCTGGCTTCCTCCTCTTCTTGCCTCCCCGGCGTCACTTTCGACCGGACTCTCTCCAGTCTGAACAGGGGTAGCGGGGCCAACTTCGCTGCAGGTAACATCTGGAGGAATGTGCGCACTCCAGCCCCTAGAGTTTTCCTCATCTTCCCCTCCCCCAGCCCCCCATCGGGACCTACTTCCATACATTCTTCGGCACATTTTCCCCATCTTTACTTTTTCTCCTTGCTAAGTCCCAGTCTTCGTTGGTTGTCGCTTTAAATAAGAAAAAAAAGTAAAACAGCAGAGCTCTCTACCCCCCCCCATTTCTCCCACCCCAAGGTGAAACCTTGCCTTAGGGGGAGGGGGAGTGTTAGCGGATGTTAATCATCACCTCCAGACGGGAAGGTCGGCGACCCGTGGTGCTGACCCGACCTGACCCGGTTTCAATGTCCCTCACTCTCCCTCTTTATCTATATATATATAAATCACATGACACGTGATATATAATAGATATATTTTAAAGGACCAAAGAAATGAAAACTGTTAACACAACCCGGAAAAACACTAAGGAAATTATGATTAGGTGTACCATTAAAGCTTAAGAAAGAAAATGGGAGAAATAGTAAGATAAAAATACGGGCAAACTATTTTAACCGTTATAAGAAAATGAATAAAGGAGTTGGATTTCGAACCTGTGTCATTAAGCGCTCTTCGCTAAAATGACCACGACGCTCATCTCCAGAGCTACCATCCTCAACCCCCAAAAAGCTTGATTCAAGAAGCCCATTGAATAACGAAGTGTAGGTTTTTAGCCAGTGAGAGACAAGACAAGTGTTTTTCTAGTAGGGGGGAGCAAGGGCTTTTTGTTTGTAATAATTGAAAATCACAGGACACGTGATATATAATAGATATATTTTAAAGGCCCAAAGAAATGAGCGTCGTGGTCATTTTAGCGAAGAGCGCTTAATGACACAGGTTCGAATCCAACTCCGTTATTCATTTTTTTGGTAAACATGTAGATTCGCGGCTCGGCCCAATAAGTGGATTTTTGTTTGTTTATATTTCGTTCACCCTCGCCTGAATATTCATGCGAGTTGGGGTCCTATTTGAAATATACCTAGCGCCATTTTTTTTTTTAGAAAATTTCCCGAAATTAACCAGAGCCCCCAATTGATTGAAATTCAGGATCATCGTAGGGTGGTCTCCCCATTGTGTTTACCCCTACACAAGCCGTCCCCTTAAATTTATTCCAAAAACGTGAAACATTTTGGAACACGAACGAAATAGTTTACGTCCCATCGTTCGAGACGCCAATCTACATATTTACCATTTTTTTTATAACGGTTAAAATAGTTTGCCCCTATTTTTATGTTACTATTTCTCCCTTTTTCCTTCTTAAGCTTCAATGGTACACTTAATCATAATTTCCTTAGCGTTTTTCCGGGTTGTGTTACCAGTTTTCACTTCTTTGGGCCTTTAACATATATATATATATATATATATATATATATATATATGAGAAACTCACAAAGTACCATGTGACTAGAGCAATAAATGCAACAATCCCTCAGGAAAATGAGAGGTGGATTCCAGGTAGTATCGAACTTGGAATATATATATATATATATATATATATATATATATATATATATATATATATATATATATATATATATATATATATACTACTAAGAAGATGAATCCTAGAAGAGGTGCAGGCAACATGGTTTGAGCCCTTTATTATACGACAACGTTTCGAGCCTCATTTACTCATCTTCAGGTCCTAACTTTCAAAATTATAATAATAAAATATACCTTTTCTATATAAGAAATATTATATTTATAAATTAAAAAATATTTTTAGTAAATGGCAGAAATGTCATAAAATCAATTTTAGATTCATGAAATAAAATAAAACTAAGAAATAAGGGAATAAAATAATAGCACAAAGACTTAAAAAAACCCACTATTTCAAACATCTAATTAAATACATGAAAATTCAATGAAAAACAATTAATTACAAATAATTTTTACAGAAAACACTAACAACACGTCTTTGAAACACCTTTTATGGGTGGACTAATCAAAGAGATTTATTAGGATTATTATTGAGGGGCGGGGGTTACTGGGTTCTATCCAAGCGAATACAAAGGAAACTATATTTTCGTTTTGATTTAACATCGGTTGGTTATTTAAATTTGAAAGTTGGTTGGTAGTTCCATTAGTAATCGTGATTAACCATCGCAGGTTGGTTGGTTGAACAAGTAAATTAGATGTAAGGGAAAGTTGAGTCAGAATTTAGTGAAGGTTTTCCTTAATGTTATGAAAATTGATTCACAAAGCGTAAGTACCTGTTCTTTTTTACATGTATCTTAAAATTGAATATCTGTTTTACATTTTATGATGGTGGTGCGTGTGGTGTAGTGTTTCCTCTTCTGAAGCTGATACCCGAGTGAGCGAAACCCTCGCCTCCAGGGTACGTGGAATGATGCCAATGAGGGTTGCTCTACAACAAACAGGGCGAAGGAATTCAAATATGGCATCACTAAACAAACCTAAAAGAACTTTGTCTTTGGATCTGAAAAAAAGACTACCCCTTGTTCTTTTGTTTATGAAAATTGGTGGTAGATTAACAGGATAGAAATTGGTGGTAGGTTAACAGGATTAAATTGATGGTAGATTAACAGGATGAAAATGGGTGGTAGATTAACCGGATGAAAATTGGTGGTAGATTAACATGATGAAAATCGGGGGTAGATTAACAGAATGAAAACTGGTGGTAGATTAACATGATGAAAATTGGTGATAGATTACCGGGAAGAAAATTGGTGCTAGATTAACACGAAAAAATAGTGGTAGATAACCAGGCTAAAAATTGATAGTAGATTAATATGATGAAAATTGGTGATATATTAACAGGATGCAAATTGGTGGTAGATTAGCAGGATGAAAATTGGTGTTAGATTAACAGGATAAAAACTGGTAGTAGATTAATAGGATAAAAATTGGTGGTAGATTAACAGGATAACAGGGGTGGTAAATTAACTGTATAAAAACGATGGTAGATTAACAGGATGAAAATCGGTGGGAGATTAACAGGATGAAAACTGGTGACAGATTAACAGGATGAAAATTGCTGATAGATTAACGGGAAGAAAATTGCTGCTAGATTAATACGAAAAAAATGGTGGTAGATTAACAGGATAAAAACTTATAGTAGATTAATATGATGAAAATTGGTGGTAGATTAACATAATGAAAATGGTGATAGATGAACAGGATAAAAATTGGTGGTAGATTAACAGGATAAAAATTGGCAGTAGATTAATAGGATGCAAATTGGTGGTAGATTAACAGGATAACATGGTGGTAGATTAACTAGATAAAAAACGATGGTAGATTAACAGGGTGAAATTGGAGGTAGATTAACAGGATGAAAACTGGTGGTAGATTAACATGATGAAAACTGGTGGTAGGTAAACATGATTTAAATTGCTAATAGATTAACGGGAAGAAAATTGGTGCTAGATTAACAGGAAAAATGGTGGTAGATAAACAGCTGAAAACTGATAGTAGATTAATATGATGAAAATTGAGGTAGATTAACAGGATGAAAAGTGGTGCTAGATTAACATAATGAAAATTGGTGGTAGATTAACAGGATGAAAATTGGTGGTAGATTAAGAGGATAAAATTGCTAGTAGATTAAAATGATGAAAATTGGTGGTGGATTAACAGGATAACATGGTGGTAGATTAAAGGGATCAAAACGATAGTAGATTAACAGGGTGAAAATCAGCGGTAGATTAACAGGATGAAAATTAGTGATAGATTAACATGATGAAAATTGGTGGTAGATAAACAGGATAAAAATTGGTAGTAGATTAATAGGATGAAAGTCGGTGGTAGATTAACAGGATAAAATGGTGGTAGATTAACTGGCTAAAACGATGGTAGATTAACAGGATGAAAATCTGTGGTAGATTAACAGGATGGAAACTGGTGGTCGATTAACATGATGACAAATGGTGATAGATTAACGGGAAGAAAATTGGTGCTAGATTAACACCAAAATATGGTGGTAGATTAACAGGCTGAAAACTGATAGTAGATTAATATGATGAAAATTGGTGATAGATTAACAGGATGAAAATTGGTGGTAGATTAACAGGATTAAAATTGGTGTTGGATTAACAGGATGAAAATTGGTGGTAGATTAAGAGTATAAAATTGGTAGTAGATTAAAATGATGAAAATTGGTGGTAGATTAACAGGATAACATGGTGGTAGATTAACAGGATAACATAGTGGTAGATTAACAGGATAAAAATCGATGGTAGATTGACAGGATGAAAATTGGTGACATATTAACAGGATTAAAATCGGTGGTAGATTAACAGGATGAAAACAGGTGGCATCTTAACATGATGAAAATTGCTGATAGATTAACGGGAAGAAATTAAAGCTAGATTAACATGAAAAAGGTGGTAGATTAACAGGCTGAAAACTGATAGTAGATTAATATGATGAAAATCGGTGGTAGATTAACATAATGAAAATTAGTGATAGATTAACAGGATGAAAATTGGTGTTAGATTAACAGGATAAAAATTGTAGTAGATTAATATGATGACAATTGGTGGTAGATTAACAGGATAACATGGTGGTAGATTAACTGGATAATAAACGATGGTAGATTAACAGGGTGAAAATCGGTGGTAGATTAACATGATGAAAATCGGTGGTAGATTAACAGGATGAAAACTGGTGGTAGATTAACATGATGAAAATTGGCGATATATTAACGATAAGAAAATTAGTGCTAGATTAATACGAAAAAATGGTAGATTAACAGGCTGAAAACTGATAGTCGATTAATATAATGGAAATTGGTGATAGATTAACAAGATGAAAATTGGTGGTAGATTAGCACGATCAAAATTTATGGTAGATTAACAGGATGAAAATTGGTGGTAGATTAACAGAATAAAAATTAGTTATAGATTAACAGGATGAAATTAGTGTTAGATTAACAGGATAAAAATTAGTGGTAGATTAACAGCATAACATGGTGGTAGATTAACAGAATAAAAATCGATGGTAGATTAACAGGATGAAAATGGGTGACAGATTAACAGGATGAAAACTGGTGGTAGATTAACACGATGAAAATTGGTGATAGATTAATGGGAAGAAAATTGGTACTAGATTAACACGAAAAAATGGTGGTAGATTAACAGGCTGAAAACTGATAGTAGATTAATATGATGAAAATTGGTGATAGATTAACAGGCTGAAAATTGGTGGTAAATTAACATAATGAAAATTGGTGATAGATTAACATGATGAAAATTGGTGGTAGATTAACATGATATAAATTGGTAGTAGATTAACAGAATGAAAATTAGTTATAGATTAACAGGATAAAATGGGTGGTAGATTAACGGGATAAAAATTAGTGGTAGATTAACAGGATAACATGGTGGTAGATTAACAGAATAAAAATCGATGGTAGATTAACAAGATGAAAACTGGTGGTAGATTAACATGATGAAAATTGGTGATAGATTAATGGGAAGAAAATTGGTACTAGAATGATGAAAATTGGTGATAGATTAACAGGCTGAAAATTGGTGGTAGATTAACAGGATATAAATTGGTAGTAAATCAATAGGATGGAAATTTGTGGTAGATTAACAGGATAAAAATTGCTGGTAGATTAACAGGATAACAATTGGTGGTAGATTAACGGAATAAAAATTGCTCGAAGCTTAACAGGCTAAAAATTGGTGATAGATTAACGGGGTAAAAATTGGTGGTAGATTAACGGGATACAAATTGGTGTTAGATTAACAGGATAAAAATTGGTGGTATATTAACGGGGTAAAAATTGGTTGTAGATTAACGGGATACAAATTGGTGGTAGATTAACAGGATAAAAATGTATCCTGAAGTTTTAGACATTTGTGTAGATGCCTTAGGTAGATGGGGCAATAAAGGGCAGCGTTTTATTCTATTTGGGGTAGTGATGGGTTTACTAATGGGCTCAAACCCTAGATAGATAGATATGTAGGTAGGCACACGTAGGTAGGTAGGTAAGTGGGTAGGCGGGTAGGTAGTTAGATAGTTAGGTGGATAGACATATATTTTTCATTCTTCTTTTGCATGCACAATTACACCCATTATTTTGTCGACCAGTGATTAGCCTTAATAGGGGGGGTTGGTATATGAGGTAGCATTCCGTCCAGTTGGGATCATCTCTGGGCAGAAGCCCCCTTTCCCCTTCACAAACACCTTCCCTGCACATCTATCACACACATTTTCATCCACTTCCTCCCCCTCCATTCTCTCTCACACACTCAGCCCCACTTTTGGGGTCTATTCCACCCTCCTTCTTACACCCTGGCCCTCGTACGTTCTCTCACACGAGTTTACTTCTACCCACTCATCTTCCATACCCACCTCCACTCATTGGCGAGGTCATTCTCACCCTCCTTCACACCATACACCCTCCGTATCAACTCCCTCCACCCTTCCACACCCAAGCACCCCCTCCCAAGGGGTCCATTTCCAATGCTTTGTTTCTTTCCTTTTACACACCATAGTTTCGCAACCACATCGTGCGCCCTCCCGATATACTTCCACACTCACACCCTTATCATTCACTCTGGCTCCGATCACTCCGGAGACTTTACCATTTAAAACCTTGGAGTCGCAATCTGCTTCACTTGTACACCTATTAGTCATACATCCACACATACTTAAAACTTCACAATTGCTCAAAGGTAACACCACACAATCTAATATATCACCCTCCAATACTATTGATTTACTCTTTTATACATTTACTTACAGCCTCTTTCGCACACCCAGTAACACCAGGTCATCATTAGAGGTAAAGATAGACTCCATCCCTCACCATTTCTCATCAATCTCACATTCCTTTTCCTCATTCTCAAACGCACGTCTCTACCTACTCCCACCATCATGCTGTCAAACAGTCACGAGGACATCACACAGTCAGGTCTTACCCTGACCCCCTCCATCACTCGCCCCATACAGTTTAAGTATCTAACATGAAACTTATTTATCTAAGACATCATAAGCTTCTTTCAGTTCCATGAACTCGGCCATACACTTTACACCTCTTATACCTTGTTCATTCAGTTAGGTGTCTCAGGTGTCTCGGTTACTTGTTTCGGTTAAGTGTCTCGGTTAGGTGTCTCGGTTACGTGTCTCGGTTAGGTGTCTCAGTTTAGTCAAATTAGGTGTCTCCATACACCTTGCCCAATAAACTCAATAGACTTATCCCGCTCCTCCACCTACTCTGATACTCCTGTACTATCACAGGATTCTTCCGGACCTCGAGCACACTTCCACTTTAAAATGACTTAAGCACAGATCGATTCCATCACCACCACATTTTATCATCTCAGTCACTATATCATCTACTCTGTCTACAATACAGCAGTGCTAACATCCTCTTACTTACCTGACTATTCCATACCCTGATGTGGCGTTCACTTTATACCAAAGAAGCTAACCATACTCATATTCGCCTACTAATCCATACCCACATTATACAACTTGTCAAAGTACTGTTGCTATATAAGTTTGGCCTCCTTATTTCTCGAGTACCCAGGCATTTTTATCCTTAATGCTTACACAACTATTCTTCTCTCCTTCCACGCTTCTTTCCAGAAGGAAGGTGGCAAAAATAATATTCATCCCCAAATCTGGGAAACCACCAGACAGTTCCAGCCAACTTCAGGCCCTATACCTCTTTTAGAATTTGCAGTCTTTGAGGAAAAAAAAGTCCAATAGAGTTAACTCCCTCCTTGATAATAATATGCATAATAACCAGCAGCATGGCTTTTGCAGGAAGCGAGGAACTGTTACGGTTCGAACCGTGATCACTGAGAAGCTTGCAAAATTAAAAGACGAAAATCGCCAGCAAATCTGGTGTTCAAGGACGTCAAAACAGCCTTTGACAAAGCAGAGAAGAGAGGTCTGCAGTACAAAATACTGCGACTGCGCCTCGAGCACATGCTCGAAAGGATCCTGTGCGCCTACATAATGGAGCGGAAAACATTCGTGCATGTTAAAGGTTATAATGGCTCCGAGTTTGAGCTCGAGGCGGGGATGCCACAGGGAGGTTGCCTAAGCCCCCTGCTCCATAACATCTAAACAAGTGATTTTCCCCAACCTTTCACAGATGGTTCGTTATATATCCAATTTTCGGACGAAATCTCCATGATTTTTACGGCTGCTTATAGTAATGGGGACTTTATGGCCCGGTCTACGGCAATGGAAATCGAAAACATCAACTCTTTCGAGAGAAGTTGGAAGATATTCACCATTGTCTAAATGTTCCGGATAATACCAATATTTCGATTAGCCTTAGGAAATATCCGTGTAAGGGGTACATACATTCCATACTACACGGAAGGTAAGGTTCTTGGGCTCCAGGGTACGATCGGTGGATATGGAAGCCATATTCAGAGAACTGCGGCGTGTGCGCGGATGAATTTAGGTGATATTTTTCCGATTCAAAAGCCAAAATTTCTCAAACAGACTAAAGGTTACAACGCTTGCATTCGCTCCGAGCTCTTGCACACACACACACACTCACACACACACCCGTCGCAATAAAACCAAGACCCACGTCCTTAAACTTCAAAAGGCTCTAAATAAGGTGGTCTTAATCATAATGAAATCAGAAAGAGAGAGAGGAGGAAGCAAAGCGAGCTGCATGGAGAGATTGGGCTAACCCCCATAAACATTTAGCTGTAAAATAGAGCCAAAAGCATCTGGGAGGATATTGAAAGCATCCCTCCCAAGTTCACACTCGAGCAAATCATTATGACAGGGATAAGACTAACTGAGAATTTACGAGCAACGGAGGACACAGAAAACTATGCAACCCCGCCCTTGCCACATCAAATATTCAAAATGGAGACAAAATTGAAAAGAACAAAATAAAATTAATCATCTCCCTACGACATCCATAAATCTTCCATATATTCTATATTATTTTTTATTATCTTATTCATATTAAAATCACTTAATTATAATCCCCTAGAAACACCCTTGACTTCGCCATAGATCAAAATACCTCCCAAATAAAAAATCACTATATTCCATTTGCACAAACCTGGAGTAACACCCACGTAAACTCTTTACTATAGAAGTGAAGCTTACCCCACTTCCACAAAGGCGTGAATGCCACTTTTTTGTCATAAGCCTCCCTCAAAACGCTATTTCTCAATTCCACCTTACCTACTACTTAATTATTTTCCCATCTCTTTTTTTATGTCCAACGTCCACAAATTCTTTCCAGAATAAATACATCCTTTATCGCTTTCTTCCTCTGATTCATCATTCGTTTTTGCCTTCTTGTATGCATTCGTCCACACATCCATGACATTCGCATTTGCACTCTCTAGCTAGCATTTGCAAATCCCTCTAAGGTGCGCGTTTTACAATCGTCATTTAACCATTCAGCGTTTTACTTCCCTCCACTTTTTTCACACCTTCACACTGTGCACACTTAGAGTACCTCGCCTCCTTTCCACACCAAGGGGAGTGACTGTATCCAATAAACCAATCTAACAACCGTAATAAAGAACTGTATCAATTGATCATTTTGACCTTCAGTTTTGGCCACATGTTTCGACCTTATTTCGCTTTTGAATCTCCTTTGCCTTCCTTTCACTTTCTTCACACCGTCGCATCCACTCCACCGACTTCACCTTACACAGCACAATCATGCGAATGGATAGCCCACTTATACTCATCTCTCGCAGCTTTCACATTTAATACAACATATTCTAAATATTATTATTATTTTTGTTATTTTATGATTATTATTATTTATTATTATTATTAACATTATTTTATTATTATTCTTGGTATAAAAACGAGCCTGGCTTCGATGCGAGGTTGTGAGGAGCAATAAATATTGATGAACCGCTGAACAAAGGCGTCGTTGAAGCCTCTCGTCGAAAGACCGTTCTCTTTCGCCTCGCAGGAAAAACGAAAAGCACTCGAGTCTACAACCGGAATAATGCGTTTAAAAAAGAAACTCTCTCTAATCCTCGAGACGCGAAAAAGATTTATATTTCCGTATTTGAGCTTTAAAAGAATCCTTTATTGGGTGAAAGGATTTCTCGGGGCCGCCGCCAAATCCTATTAAGATACGGGGCGACTTCGGCCTCGGCCTAAGTAACTTCCGGCCCCAGATAAAGAGGCCCTCGGGCGATGCCCAGTTATGGAAGAAAACAAATCTCGCTCTCAGACGTAACACAACCCACCTCCCACCCCCTCTCGGCTTTTCCCCGTGCGCGAGGGTCTCCCCGTCAACTTCGGACACCCCCTAAAGGAACATAGAAAGCCTCCGCACTGATAAATGACTCCGACTCGACCGGCCTACCTTTGTACCAAGTCCTTTTGGGGGGCCCATGGAGATCGACTCGTACAAATGGAAGGCAAATAACGCTTTGGGGAGGGGAGAAGGGGGGTGCTAGGGACAAATTGGGCCACCCTCTTTGTTCGGGGGGATGGGGTGGGGGGAGATATCATCGAGTTTACGAAAATTGGACAAAAGATGGGATTTTCTATGCAAATTTTGGGAGGAGCGAAGAAACGGTGGTCCGACGGAGGCTGGCGGAATCCCTCGAGAATCTGCGCAAAAGGACAAACAAAAGGAGCGCGATAATCTTTGAATCGAACTCGGATATTTCGGTCTTTTCGTCTGTTTATGAACACATCTATGGGCGCTTGATAAGGGAACCATCTCCCTCACCCCCTATCACGTGAGGTTTTTAAGGGAGGTCTTGAAAAGGCAAATTGGCTGTGACGAATGAAGGCAAAATGCTCCTTCTTGAGGGAGGCAGAGGAGGTGGAGGTGGAGATGAATGAATGAGAATGGAGGCGTGGGAAAGATCGAGGATGACTTCAAAGACTCTCAAGGAGGAAGGAGGGGGGCGCTGCACTTTGATACCCTCTCCCTCTGGACACCCATAGAGGGGGCACTCGGGGTTATCTAAAACCCGGGAACTTCCGGTGGAAATTGTGGGGGGGTGCAATGGGGCCTGAATGGGGGAAGAAGGGGATCCGTTGGTCTCTTATATCCCCCTTTCCCAATGAATGAGAGGAAAGTTAAGTAATGAGGTTGCAGAGCCCCCCCTCCCTCCCCGCTCTTCCAAATGCACACCTGTGTCCCCGGACAGGTGTCGCACCACGAGGTCTTCTAGGAGAGAGGATAGCCCCCACCCTCCTCCATTCACAGGAGTAAGTAGTTTATTATTGCAATATCTGTTTTTTGTGTCATTTTATATTTTTCCTTCATTTACTCTGTCTTTCTCCTATACCTTCCTCGATAACATGGATCTCATCGGATTACATGAATACCATCTTGTCGTCGGTAAACGGCGCACTTTCAAGACACAGTAATCTCCAAGAACTTAGGAGGTTAGAATGGAACTTAAAGAAGAACTTAAGAGGTTGGAATGGAACTTAATTTAAGAGGTTAGAATGGAACTTAAAGAAGAAGTTAAGAGGTTGGAATGGAACTTAATTTAAGAGGTTAGAATGAAACTTAATTTAAGAGGTTAGAATAGAACTTGAAGAAGAACTTAAGAGATTAGAAATAGAGCTCAAAGAAGAACTTAAGAGGTCATAATGGAACTTAATTTAAGAGGTTAGAACGGAACTTTAAGAAGAGCTTAAGAGGTTAGAATGGAACTTGAAGAAGAACTTAAGAGAATGCAACGGCCTCAGCGAAGTAACGACACAATGAAAAAACGATCACATTCTCTGTTATGAAGGTATGAACGACACACATAAAAGCAGCCTGGGATTCCGCTTACTCTAAGGCATAGCGGCATCCATGACCCGAATCATGGGCACTTGGGATCGATTAACCAAACTCGTAATACCAAAAAGGTATTCGCTACAATGAATCCCCGCATATATTTACACCACAACCACACCTTACTGGGGTGAAGAGGAGGAAAGAAGACTTCTATGCACCAGTCATGAATGAAGAAACCATCACTTCGGGACCATTACTTCAATACACAGGTCGGTAGGAAATGACACATTTCGCCATCGAAATACACAGATTCGTAGGAAAATATACAGATACGTAGGAAAATACACAGTAGGAGTAGGAAAATATACATATCGGTAAGGAAATACACAGATCGGCAGTCAAAAGTACAGATCGGTATAGAAATACACAGATCGGCAGTCAAAGGTACAGATCGGTATAGGAATACACAGATCGGCAGTCAAAGGTACAGATCGGTATAGGAATAGACAGATCGGCAGTCAAAGGTACAGATCGGTATAGGAATACACAGATCAGCAGGCAAAGGTACAGATCGGTAGGCAATTACAAAGGAAGCGAGGTAAATGATGAAAATGGAAACAGATTACTTGAGTATGTGGAAGGAGCGATCCGTCATTCACTTTGGGAACTCCTTTAACCAAAGGATCCAGAGGATAAGATGTCCTTAATTGGGACCGAATGGAGTAGAAAATTGAGATCGATTCCAAACTTTCCAACATTAACCAATTTATTAAAGACACATCAGTTATCAGTTCCTTCAATACAGTTAACGATCACAAACACCTCAACGTTAAAATACATAAAGACACAACACGAACGGCAGAAATGATGATAAAAATTCAAATTTCCTGTGGATCGAAATGGACAGGACAAAGTGATAGAAGTAATGGCAGAAAATGGACGAAATAGATCATGGACACTTTTCTATATAAAGACCCAGAAAACAACGTCCAAGATGTCTCGAGATGAAATTCGCTTAATGGCACGAGTGAGCTGGCAAACTTGAGCATCGGACCGTGATAGGTTCGCCCTTCCTGTGTCCACTGGTGAGGTGGGTGGGGCGGGGGGTGGATAAATCCGATTAGGAATGAATGAGAGGGTTAATCCCCTTTAGAAACGCTCGTCAAGGGGTTCTTGAAGCCTTTAAAGAAGGGACTATTACGAACCATTTCGGAAACCATTTCAAATTGTACAAAATTATAAAGGAAAAAAAAAAATCTTGGTCGAATCTGTTTCGAATCCTCGCGCGCGCTACTCTCATTCATTGCCTGTGGCTCAGTCAATGGTTGCCAATTAGAAAAAGGTTCCTCCACAAACCCTGTCGAAACCCTTTAGGATTTTAAGAACCTGAATTAGTTCCCGTTTGAGGCGTCTGGTTCCAATCCCAATTCGATTCATTCTGATTGTGTAGGAGTCGTGTTTCAGGCTGTCGCGGAAACATGGGAAACATTATACCCGAAATGAGGGCTAGTGGCAATCGGGCGTCCGGGCAAAATCATTAATGGCTGTCGTTGGTTGTCACAATAACTGTTAAGAGCAGTTCTTATTTGTGGCAATTGTTGGTAGAATTAGAGTTTCAAATGGTGGTTAAAAGCAATGGCTTAGAAGAAAATATTATTTTGCCAATTGTAGGTGGTGGCAATGGCTGTTCGAGGCAATTGCTGGCAAAGGCCATGGTTATTAGTAGCAATAATGATTAGGAGAATTTGTTTACAGATGTAATATAAATTAGAGACAATTATTGCTAGTGGCAATGGTAAACAGTCATACTAATTCTGACAGTGGTAATTGGTGAGATTTTGATGGAGGTAAAGGTTAGTAATGTCAACTTTATTTCGTGGTAATTAATTGTAGTAGCAATATCAATTAGTGGTAATGTCATATGGCGAAAAGGATGTTACTATCAATGGTTTTCGTGACACTATTTTGCGGTGGCAATATCAATTAATGCTAACCTTAGGTGGGTGCAAAGACTTTTAGTGTGAATAATTTTTGTGGCAATATAGGTAGGTTGCACCATTCGTCCATCTTATCATGGACGACAACTCTAGAACGGATAATGAAATGCACATAAAAATCAAAATGACAATAGTATGTGAGCCCGAGGGCACCAATGGCCAGACATCGTCGTGGTGGGGGATTGAAGGGGGTCCTAGTCGTATTGAATCTTTTCGACAAAACAAACGATGTGGTAACTCTTCGTGACCCAATGGAGGAGGAGGCATCGATTCAGCCTCTCGACTATGCGGATACGGAACCCCTCAAGGGACATGAGTACGCCATCTGAAACACACACACACACACACACACACATATATATATATATATATATATATATATATATATATATATATATATATATATATATAAACAGGATGACCAGAACAGAGGCGTAGATGCCTCGTAACCTTTATTTCAAACGTTTCAGGATTATAACTAATCCCATCATCAGGGCTAAAGGAAGAATACAAAATACAAACTTAAATATATACATAAAAAGTTAACACATGCAATAAAGTTGTGAAACATGAATATTAAATTTGAGACGAATTGATTACATTAGAAATACGGAGGAGAAAACAAACAAAACCAACGAGAATTTCTAAAAAATAGGAAGGAGAATAATTGACAGTGGATTTTATTCTTGCACCCCCCTAAAAAAAAAAACTGTGAAATTTAACAAATTAGCATGTTTTTTTTAATGAGTCACTATATTTAATGGGACAGATAATGAGTTATTATTTAGACTGGGTTGAGGTTTTGTAATATAAATTGAGTCTATCAGGTAAAGGTCCGAGATGTTTCTTACCGCATTAAGTATCGTGAAGTTATCGAGTGTAGCCCTAGAGCCACATTGTGACAGGTGGTTTCGAATTGGGGTTGGATCAGGTTTTGAAAGGTGTAGTCCAGTTCTTTCAGATCTACTCATGTGCTGCATGAAGCGGGAGTTAAGCGTACACCTTGTTGCCTCCACATATGATACAGTGCTACTGCACGTACAACGAAAAACGTATATAATTTAAGATTGCATATTGGTGGGTGGTTGATCTTTGAACTTAAATAATGATCTCAGTCTGAGGTCATTAATGAGAACAATAGATGGTAATAATTAAGGATAGGCTGAATTCAACAGTTTTAAAAACTCTTTTTTAAGTTTTTCGGATTGGTAATCAAAGTATGGTAAGGAAAAGAAGATCTTTAATTTATTAACAGTTTGTAGTGGAGGCAGAGTCGAGTATTTTTTATTGAGAAACAGACTAATTTGTCTCAGAAATAGTGATTTGGGGTAGCCATTGGAGGTAAAGAATTTTGTTAAGAATTCGAATTCTAAATGTAGGGCTGAAAAAGTTGAAGACAAGTTATATGCTCTTAGGAGGAGAGTAAAATTGGCATTAATTTTGAATTTAAAATCAAAGAAGCTAAAAAAACTTAAACCAAGGTTGGAAAAAGTGGGTTTTCGGTAAATATTTGACGTGAATTGATTGTCTATTCGGGTAATCTTCACGTCAAGAAAAGATATGCTATTATTCTTTTCGAGCTCACAGGAAAATTTAATATTTGCTTGTTTAGAATTCAAATAATTGAAAGAATTGGACTACACCTTTCAAAACCTGATCCAACCCCAATTCGAAACCACCTGTCACAATGTGGCTCTAGGGCTACACTCGATAACTTCACGATACTTAATGCGGTAAGAAACATCTCGGACCTTTACCTGATAGACTCAATTTATATTACAAAACCTCAACCCAGTCTAAATAATAACTCATTATCTGTCCCATTAAATATAGTGACTCATTAAAAAAAACATGCTAATTTGTTAAATTTCACAGTTTTTTTTTTTAGGGGGGTGCAAGAATAAAATCCACTGTCAATTATTCTCCTTCCTATTTTTTAGAAATTCTCGTTGGTTTTGTTTGTTTTCTCCTCCGTATTTCTAATGTAATCAATTCGTCTCAAATTTAATATTCATGTTTCACAACTTTATTGCATGTGTTAACTTTTTATGTATATATTTAAGTTTGTATTTTGTATTCTTCCTTTAGCACTGATGATGGGATAGTTATAATCCTGAAACGTTTGAAATAAAGGTTACGAGGCATCTACGGCTCTGTCTTGGTCGTCCTGTTTATACTTCCCTGAAGTTTGCGTCCATCAATTTTAATACATTTTCAATGAAAGAGAGAGAGAGAGAGAGAGACGCGCGCACATACACACACACACATATACAGAGTAGTACCTCAAAGGACCTTGCTGACCATACCGTGGAGGTACAATTTTGGGAAGGACCTAACCTATAGCGTAAGAGAAAGTGTGGCACCGGGCGAAAGCTCTCCCCTCCCACCCGCATTCCAGAAAGCGAAAAAGACACCTGATTGTGAGAGACAAACAGAGAGCTAAAGACACAGAAGGAAGAACAAGAAAGATTTAGAGAAAGAGAAAGAAAAAAAATTAAAAAACTACCCTCCGACCAAGATATTCGTGGGCGGTTGGAGTGGGGGAGCAGAGTGGAGTGGGTATTATGTTCTGAGAGAGTGGCGGAATCCGAGGAGAAGAAGCAAGTGCGTCCTGTCCTCGCGACGTATCGAAGCCGGCCAACTACTCCGCCTCTGGATGCGAGGAAAACGAGTGTTGAGGGACTTCAACCACAACCAACCTCTTTGTTTGTGGATGTTTGGGAGGGTTCTGAACCCGGTTGCCCGCTGGGGGCGCAACCATTAACGGTGGAAGTGAAGAAATGGAGGCAACACTTGGATGTTGAACAGAAAAGGGAGGCTTCATCATCTCATTTAGTTAATTCTTACGTCACCAGGCTCTCGGGGGAGGGGGCTGTAGGAAGCATGGTATATTGTGTTTTGCCACCATCGATAGGAAGGGAGTGTATTTTCTGTAAAACGACAGGGTGTTGTGTGTGCGTGAATGACGTACATGGCTGACATTGCTTGCTCTCTGATGCGCGAAATTCGGCTCTCCGCCGAAAGGGAGAGAGAGGGTAGGGTACTGATTTTTTGTGTCCGTTCTCGCTACAGTATGTAAACTAGTATTTAAAAATAATAAAACTTTAATTCTACACTACCATCCAAAAGATCAGAACTTTTGTCAGTGAAAATTCAAGGTTTTATATCTACAGGTATAAATTACGTATAGGTAAATACTATGATGTAAATTAGGATGAATAAAAATGAAGATTTCGAAGCGGAAAAGCAATTTTCTAGAAAAATTGAAGTTTGCAAAATGATCCGAAGTGAAGCGGAAACAAATTTATATTGGAATATAACGATTTTAAATATCAATGGAAAACATTTGTACAAGTTATATGTAATTAGTATTTAATATTCCCTAGTGGCGGATCCAGGCTAAAAAATCGGGGAGCTAACCTGACTTCCTCCCTCTGAGTATTCTGAGAAAAAGGCAGTGATCATTAATAAGGGTTATAATAGACAGTAGTGATAATAAATAACAGGATCTCATAAAGAAGTGACCACTAATTCTCTCAAATCCTAATTTTTCCCACACATCCAAAAAACAGGAATTGTAGTTTTTGGACGTCAGCGAAAGTATAATACAGAATTAAAAAAATATTTTTTAGATTTACCTGTATTTTATACATGTATCATATGAGATACACTCAATCACAGCAGTTTAAAATTATATATATATATATATATATATATATATATATATATATATATATATATATATATATATATATATATATTCTAAATTATTACATAACCCTTTCTGAATAGCAGAATACAAGTACGGCTTGAAAAAAATATATAAGCATAAACGGATCTGAAATTTGTGGGGGGCTTCAGTTCCCTACTCTCTCCCGCTGGATCCAGGCCTTTGGATGCCTTTTTCTCGATAATGCCTTGAAATCTCCGCCTCAGGAAGCAAAAAACAACTGTTGCCACTCCTGGAGTTCTTGAACAGTTTTCTGATTCTGAAAATAATTTTCAATGAGAATCAGGCCTGGACTCTGTGTGCAGTCCAGTTCATAACAGTGATGGTGACCGAGTCCAGGAAGGTCTTTACCGACTTGATCATGTGGCGTTATCCTGCATGAAAATTGCAGGTTTGTAGGTTTGGGATCGGTAAGGAGGTTTGTAGATCGGGCAAAACCAGATGTCGCAACAATTCCTTCCTTGTATCAGGTTAGAACGAAAGTAATGTCCGATTATCTATAATAAAGTTTTAGAGGGTATTTGTTAAAGTAGAGCCTCTTGTTATTGTTTAGGAATCCTACAATGAGTTATTTATAACTTTTACTTTCAGATTATAAAAATAATGTTCATAATCTTCTTCAGTATTCACCTCTATGCTCTCCCATATAAAGATCACATGAGACATGTGATCTTCATAAAGGTGTCAATGCAAGTACAGCAGCAAATTCCATTCAGAGCACTTATGGGGGATAGTGCAGCAAATGAAAGACGATGCAGGAGGTGATTTTTTCCGTTTCCGAAGTGGGGATTTCAGTCTAAAAGATGGACCAAAAGAAGGTCGCCCCAAAAAAACTTGATTCCGAAAAGGTGGAAGCTGTTGTCACAGCAAATCCTGCTACAACTTCTTGGGAACTGGCAGAACAATTTAATGGGCCCTGCACAAACGGACTATGGCGAATCTGCAACAACGTGTTGCTTGCTGTGTCATTGCTTTCACAACAGCTTCAGGCACCATTTTGGGGCAGGCTTGTTACTGATGACGAGAAGTGGATCCTTTATCATAATGTTAAACGACGACTTTCTTGATCAGTCGATGAGGCCGAATTTCTCAATAACCGAGAGAAGAAATTTCCCCCTCCCCCCCAAAAAGCAGTTCATGTTGAGTGTCTGGTGGGATATTGAAAGAATTGACCATTACGAACGGTTAGACAACAATGAAACAACTAATGCTAATCTCTACCACAATCAACTTCGTCCTCACATAGATCGAGTGACCAAAGATCTCTTGAAGGGGCTCGGTTGGGAAATATTTCTTCATATTTTCCTGACTTTGCTCATTCTGATTAATACTTATTTAGAGGATTACAAAACCATTTGGATTGTCTTAGGTTGACATCAAGAGGAGAGGTTGAAAACGAGTTAGATTCCTATTTTCCATCAAAATCTAGAGAATTTTACAAGCGTGCGATTTATAAGTTTGTTGACAGATGGAATGAGGTTCTAGGAACTAATGGAGGTTACATTGATTATTAAATATTTCCATTATCATACGTTTTTTCGATTTTAATATGTACTCATTAAAATCATGTCCCACACCATGACAATTTCTTCATCAAACTTCACACTTTTGTGGGTCAATTTGACAAAGTTTTGCCTGCTCTGCGACGAACGAACCGCCTATCATCGGATCCGAAAAAATGAATTTATAGTCGTCACTGAAGAGGACTTGGCTCCACTGATCATCTGTCCATGCAACTTGATCAGCAACAAATGCAATACAAACCTTCTTGTACAGGAGACTGATCAATGGTTTAACGCGGGTGTGCAAACGTGAAGATTGCCTTTCTCAAGCCGACGTGACATAGTCTGCCTGGAGACATTTCATAACATAAGCAATGCGGAGATGAGAGATGGGTGCGGAGAGTATCCATCTTTGATATACTTTCTTTAATACCAATGATGATATAAATTTTCGATTCAGTACTGCTTGGTATGGTTCGAAGAGTTACCTCCTTTCCTTGCAACTCCTTTCAAAATACGCACACTCCCTATTTATCTGTCTGTCTGTCTCTCTCTCTCTTCCTTCTCACTTTCTCTCATCACTCCTCCTTCTCCCTCCCCTTCTCTCTCACACTCACACATACACATATATATATATATATATATATATATATATATATATATATATATATATATATATAGTAATAATAAAAATGAGGTCTGTGTGTGTCTGTCCATTTATAGGAAGAAAGATTAGACTATCTACATAAAAACGAAAAGAATATTTCTACGTAAACTATTCCTTGGAAGATAATGGAAGTGGTCCTGAGTCTCTAAGTGCCCCCCCTAATGGAGCTACGTGCCCTTTCCTAAACCAGCCCCATACCTTCGCCCGAGGGAACGTGAGCTTGGCTTAGACTATCGAGAGACAGGTTAGTTTTATCCTACAGCGTTATTCACTTGTGGGAAGCAAAAGCAACTTGTTTGTCCATGCACCACAATGAAAGATGAAAAATATTGTCTAGCAAGAAGTGTTGTGGTCTAGCATTGGTTAAAGAATAATTTGCGATAAATATAAGAATTTCAACCTGTATCTTGCTTATGATTATTTTTTACCCAGGCAACGCTGGGTACCTCATTTAGTGGCTCATAAGTGAGCATTAGAAGCAGTAGACAGGACAATGAGAGATATCAGAGATTGTGAGGCTTCTATGGGACGTGTCATTGTCTTCTGTAAGGTGATATCAAACAGACATTTGTAGTGATCCCTAAAGGAACCAGGACAGATGAGGTCCGGGTTTGCCTAAAGTCATCTTCTTTGTGGCGGAATATTAGAACACTGTCTCTAAACACAAATAGGAGAGCAGAGCTCTTTGGTCATCGACCTTCAGCACAATTTACAAAAACATTCTGACACTGGGAAATGGCAAAGTACCCCTTGATGCTGATGGTGGAATAGAAATATCTCCTGTTTGCATAGTTATTAGTACTATTGATAATGTCAAAGCAACGGCATTACCGAATTTTCAGAAAAACTACAAAAGGCTGTGTGAAAGAGCTATATTAGCTCCCAAGAGCAACACTGTCTGCAGAATCAATAAACATCTACTTTTTATCCTCTCACGAAGTCCACAAATTTACAAGTCAATTGATACAATTTCGGATCGTACTCAAATAGCCGATTATTACACAGAGTTCCTAAAATCTCTAGAACTTATTGAAATATCTCCTCGAAAACTTAAATTGAACGTAGTGAATCTAAATAATGTTGCGTAATTTGGATCCCCCCAAAAAAACTCTTCAATGGCACTCGGTTGGTGGTAAGGAATTTTATGCCTCATGTCATAGAGGCAACCATTCTTACTTGAAGTGGAAAAGGCGAGGATGTATTCATTCACAGAATACCCCTAAATCCATCAGGGTCAGAATTGCCATTTATATTCGGAAGACGACATTTCCCATCCGTGTGAGTTTTTCAATATAAATTATCAAAAAATCGCAAGGTGAGAGTCTCATAGTGTCATAGTCGCAATTAGAGGAACCCTGTTTTTCTTATGGTCAACTCTAAGTTGATTGCTCTAGATTAGAAGCAAAAGTAATCTGTTTGTAGATGCTCCACAAGGGAAAACTAAGAATATTGTGGACCAATAAGTTCTGTAGCGTTGTTGAACTAGATTAAGTTTAGTTCATAGAATGAAAATATTGTTTGTGGAGAATAAAAAAAGAAAGAGACCAAATCCGTCTTACTTTACTTATTTACGAACACACATTTTACCCGAGCAACGACAGGTATCTCTGCTATATATATATATATATATATATATATATATATATATATATATATATATATATATATATATATATATATATATATATATATTACAAGAAAGAGAAAGGGACATTAGAAGAAGACTAGAATCAAATAGAGCAGAGGGCGGCACAATGAAGGCAATCCTTTACCGAGAAGACAGAGATAACGCCAGGGGAAAAAAGTTTGAAATTCCTGACCGGGACTCGAACCCAGGTCTGCTGATTGTTATATAGTCTGCAATGGAAGGTTTCTGCACCTTTCTTTCTGTCTTCAAAATTGTTTTGAAAGGCAGAAAATAAATATGGCGAAAGCCCTGTGGCGGTTGTTATCACCCGAAGAACTTGCATTTGCTCTTTCTTTATATATATATATATATATATATATATATATATATATATATATATATATATATATATATATATATATACAGGGGTGGTTCGTTATTAAGAGCCAGAGGGGACTGACCCCACCAAATTAAACATATCAGACTGTCAAGGATTAAAACATTTTAGATTCTCTTTAACATCCGTTTGAGCCCACAATGAATTGGCCCTTAGACCGCTAAAAAAAATCAATGGAATCGGGACATTAACGAACCGCCCTTGTCTGATACCTTTTCTTTCACGCGTATCTGTCAAATTTGGGGCCAAGTAATGGAGACAGGCTTGGGTTCAAGTACAAATACTTATATTTGTACTTAGGTACAAAATTTTCAGTACTTGTACTTGAGATTTTTAAAATCAATATTCTTGTCAATATGTTCTCAGTACTCGTACTTGAGATTTCTTAAATCAATGTACTTGTACTTGTATTGGGCCAAATGTACTTGAAAAAATCAAGTACTTTTAAGGACTTTTCAAGTGCAGTACATAAATATTAAATAAATAATCATATACTTTATATACATTGTGTGAGTAATTAAATAACACTAACTGCTTTACAGTGGCATTACAACAGATCACGGGTTATTTTCCTTCCACTGTTTGTTTTAATATACAGTATTGTATTTATGTAAATATTCCAATAATAATTCTAATAATATTTAATTTATCTTAATTGCTACTATTGACAAGTATACATTGGCCCTCATTTATATCACTACGAGTGGCATTGTGGCATCACATAATGATTCTGGCATATGGAGCCACTTCAAACTACCTGGAGATTTAAGTGGTAATTTCAAGGCAGTCTTCAAGCACTGTGATTTGGGTATATCAGCCTCCAAAAGTGTAAGTTCCAACCTTCATTAACACATGAAAGTAAGTTAGAATACAACCGTACAAGTATTACTGGTCAGGAGGCCAAATAGGAGGGGGGGGGGAGCTTGCATGGTAAATTTACGTTTGATTCTCGGGTGGAAGCTATTTGCACGTTATATTCCCTCCTCTTTATCTCATCCCTATTTTCTTCAATAAAACCCCACTTTTGTGTGTCTTTTTGTGTTACGGTGATCAAATAACAAAACAAAACCCAATTTAGATAAATTTATTGAGGTTACGCAGCTTAGGGTGTGGGAATGAGCCCTGCTATGGGTAAGGAGGAAGGGGAAGATCTCCCTTATAGTACATCCGCTTCATGAACACCACATGTAGGCATACACAGTGGGATGTACCAAACCTACAGTACAACAGAATCAGTATACTACAGTATTGTGCTGCAAAATCTTCAGATACTGTACAGTACTGTGCTGTAAGATCTTCAAATACTATACAGTACCCTACAGCATTAACAAGAAGAAATACATAAAAATACAGCATTATGAACAGATATATACAGTAATGCTAAATCATATCATAAATTATATATAAAATATTAATAAATTATTGCTTGCTTAAAAATTTAATCAAGCGAAAAAATCATAGTTTTTCTTAGTAACAAAATCATTGATTTAGTCAAGGGATAAAATCATTTTGATTTATTCAATGCCAAACCTCAAGCAAAATAAATAAAAATGAAAATATAAAGACTAGGTATCTCCTTTCCTTGGTTAAATCGTCTGGTGCAGTGCTCTTTCTCCTCCATCTCCTCCCCTCCCATATTAATGCACTTTTAAAGTACTCAATACTGGTTGCTGTACCATACTATATACCACTTCATATTTACGCATATAAAATTATTAATCGTAAAATGCTGTAGTTGTTTTTCTCGTTGTTTCAGCAAAAGCACAGTACTTTATACGAGAGGAAAGCCAGCACTAGTGTCAATACTCCTGGGACTAGTCAGTCAACCATGGAATGCTTTGTTACAGTATCAGACCCAAAGGAATAAGAGACCCATGATGCTCATCAAAAACAACTTGATGATGCACTAGTGCTCTTTGTGACATGCGATCTTGTGCCCTTTTCTTTTGTAGACAACCCATACTTTCGTGGTTTATTTAGTGCAGCTGACCCTCACTACTAGATGCCAACACGCAAACACTTACTGAACAAACTGCTACAGGACAAATTCATACAAGTGAAAGAGGATGTTAAAAAATGTCTTGGGAGGGCAAAAAGTATCTGTCTCACACTGGATATCTAGTCCAGTCACTATATCAGAAACTAGACTTTAGAAAATATGGTACTAGCTTGCTTCAATGAGCGCCATACTGCGCGCAGAATTATAGAGCAGTACTAGGAGATTATGAAGGATTTTGAGATAAGCTCCAAGATTACAAATGTGATCACAGACAATGCTGCAAATATGATTTCTGCCTTTTCTCTGCCAGGATTCTCTGATACCACTACTGACACAGATGATGACACTGACTTGGATTGGAAGATGATGATCTTGATGGTGCTGATACTACCGAACTATTTGAAGTGTTACCAACTGAGCATAATTCCTGCTTTGCTCATACATCGCAGTTGGTGGTGAAATATGGCCTAAAAGAAGCAGGACAGTTAAATATTACACTCAGCAAAGCATCAAAATTGGTACCTTTTGTGCATAGGTCAACAATAGCCACTGATGTTCTGGCAGGAGAGAAAAAAATGGAATCAGGTTGTGCCACTCGCTGGGATTCACAAGTGCAAATGATCAGATCTATTTTGCGAGTGCCAGAAGAAAAGTTAATTAGTTTGGATGGTGCCCCAACCCTTGAAGCTTATGATCAAAATATTCTTCAGGATATGCTGGAAAACATTTAACCCTTTTGAGGATACCTCTGACTGTGCCCAAGGACAGAACTCGGTTTCATCTAGTGGAGTTATTCCTTGTGTATAGTGGCTCAAGTTTCACCTAGAGCAGATGCAGTAAAAGTAAGATAATGCTCTGGTATTTGGACTGAGGAAGACGGTACAGAAACGCCTAGAGCTGTATGGAGATCGACAAAAATAAACTGTATTGGATCCAAGGTTTAAAATGGATGGTGCTCTGAAGAGGAGGAAAAGGCAAACTTGAAGTTCTCTATCATAACTACAGCGCAGTCTATAGCCAAAGAAGTTACAAGCACTACAAGCATGGATACTGGTTCCACAAGATAATTCATCGCCTAGTTCAGGGAATTCAGAACCAAAGAGGAAGAAACTGTTTAGTTTTATGGTTTCTTCATCTCACCAATCAACAGACATAACACAGGTGTAGGAGTCCATTAATACTGCAATTCTGAGTCAGCCATGCATTTCAGATGAAAGGGATGTACTAGCATACTGGAAGGAGCACATGGACACATTTTCAACTCTAGCAAAGATGGCGCAAAAATACCTAGCCGTTGCCGCTTCTTCTGCACCAGTGGAAAGGATCTTCAGCATCGCGGGAAAAGTCTTCCATCCGGAAAGATGTCGGCTTATGGACAAGAATTTTGAATCCGTAATGTTTGTGAAATGTAATGATACCCGTAAGTCCTACAAATAACTAATACAGTATCAGTATGGAAGGTGGAAGGGATTTTTAATATATATATATATATATATATATATATATATATATATATATATATATATATATATATATATATATATATATATATATATATATATATATATATATATATAGTTGTCATTAATTTCAAACTAAGGAAATTTTAATTTTCTTACATATTTTCTACACTTGTAAGTACTGTATCACACTTTACGTTTGTATCGGAAATCTACTTTGCATTATCAATGTTTTGTATTATGAATTATACTAGAATAATCATTAATTTCAAACTAAGGAAATCTTAATCTTCTTACATATTTTCTACAATTGCAAGAATCACACTTTTCATTTATATCGGAAACCTAGTTTGCATTACGAATTAAACTAGAATATTTGCTAGAATTTGCATCATTACTTTTACCTGCGAGTAAAAATAATAGGTAACATATGGAAATGTAATTATACTTGTACTTAAGTACATTGTCAGGTACTTGGACTTGGACTTAAACACTAGGCAAAACCTCTGTACTTGTACTTGAACTTTTCTTAAGTACTTCTACATTTCCACAAGTACTAGCAGGTGTACTTGGGCCCAAGCCTGAATGGAGGCCCCAAGAGGGCGAGTTGCTACTTAGCATATTTCGATAGTTGGACTTTTCTTTTAACCTTTGCGTACAAGTATCCTGGTGAATAAGTGGATTATTTTATTTTTCCAAGTGGTGATAATTAAATTTAAGAAATATTTTACCAATTTTCAACCAGTGTAAAATAAGTGTCTATCCTCTTTTCGATTTGTTGGTTTCACAAGACGCTCAGTGATACAAAAAATATTTTTATTCTATTTTTATTGCCTTTTATTTAAAGGAGAATGTTTGTGGACCAGTACTGGCTGTAATGACCTAAAATATTTATCTGAAAGAATCAGAAGCCAAAAAGTAGCAAAAATTGCATAAATGCTCTTCAATTAAATATGCTGAGAAAAAAACCCGTTTTATCTGCAATTGATGCTGGTTAGCGACTGTAGTATTCGAAAGCATAATGAATTAGTTGACAAAATTGTTTACATTTTTGTTGTGGTTCACACGAATTTCTTTTACGAGGGCACGATGTAAGTGACCAATTTATTAATAGGAGGGTATTTTTAAATACTATCTATACAGCTACTCTTGACACTGATTGTACTTAATGATCATCTCAAAAATAGTAAAGTTGCAAAAGAAATACATCTAAAACAATTCAAAATGGCCTTTTAGACTGCATGTATGAGGTTGACATAGATGAAATAAAAAGGAAATCTGTGAAAGAAATTTTGTTCCATGTAAGCAGTTCACAAATTTTGTTTCTGTGTAAGCAGACGAAACAATCAATGTATCGGGCTGTTCATAGTTTGTAATCATATTTACAAGATTGTCAAACTGCTTAAAAGTTTGTGTTTTTCGTTCAAATTGAAGATAGAATAGCGAGTGATGTGACAAATGTACTGGTTGAAACCTTTAAAAAATTTCAATCTCACAAACAAACTTGTTGCGTAGGATTACGACGGAGCAGTGGTCATGAAATTTGATAATGGTGTACATAATAATATACATTTGAAGTTTTCTCCGCACTCTCATTACATTCTTTGTTATCCAGATAAGTGGAATCTTGTAATAAAAAAAAATATGTTGTTCAAATAAAAATATTAAACTTTTTATTCAACTTTAAATAGCCTTGGTGTCTTCTTTGTAGCGGCAGATTTCTTAATGTAGCTCAAACACGTTGGAATTTTCATCATCGGAGTGTTGCTAGCGTTAAAGAGACAAAAATGAGCTTAGATGTTTCGCAAGAATTGAGGATGATGATGGCTGGGATGAGAAAAGCATATGCTAATTTACTGGGTTCAAAAGAGCACTTGAAAATGAAATTTAATTTTTGGTTGTCATTTTTTAATGTTGCGCTTAAACATGCCGACCTTTCATACAATATTTTGCAAGAAAAAAAAATCTAAGGTGTTACTGCTGAGCAAGCAATAAAGGATTTTGAATCATCTATGAGTCAATTGCAAAATGACGTCAGTGAGCTCATCTCCAAATTAGATGAAGATTATAATCAAATCCAAACACAAGATGGAGAGAGAGAGAGAGAGAGAGAGAGAGAGAGAGAGAGAGAGAGAGAGAGAGAGAGAGAGAGAGAGAGAGAGAGAGAAAGAGAGAGAGAGAGAGAGAGAGAGAGAGAGAGATCTCAAACCAAAAATGAGAGACTGGACGTGATTGCAAAATAGACCTGCATTCAAATTACAAACGCTATGAAGACTAGATTTAGTAATTCAGAAATATTTCGCTCTTTTGCTGTTGTACTGAGATGGTAAGGGGTTCATTCTTTATCTGCAGGAATTGCCAATTGACCACTGCACTGTCATTGAAAAGAATTATCCTCTCCTGCACAAGCGCGGATCTAGGAGGGGGGGGGGCTAGGAAGCTGAAGCTCCTCCATCTCAATTTAAAACCCATTTATGTTTATATTTCTTTTTAAGCCATACTTGTATTCTGCTATTCAAAAAGAGTTATGTAATAATATAGAATATATATAAAAAGTTTATTAAACCGTTGCAATCGAATGTATCTTATATGATACATGTCTAAAATATAGGTAAATCTCAAAAATAATTATGAAATTTAATATTACACCTTAACAGTTTAGCTGACGTTCAAAAACTGTAAAAAAAAAGACAATTCACAACTTTCTGATGTGTGGAAAAGAAATTCGGACCTGAGAGAGTTAGTGCTCACTCCTGTGTGAGTACTGTTATTTATTATCAATATTGTGTAAGATAACCATTATTAATGTCAATGCCCTTTTCTCAGGCTACTCAGAGGGACGACTTAGGTTAGCCCTCCCCCTAAATGTTTATCCTGGATCCGTCACTGATGCTGCACAAAGTAAAAATGTCATCTGAATTAAAAGTCATATATTTTCACAAGAAGTTTCAGTCGAATTCCTCGTGTTGTGATTCCTAAATGAAAACAAACTTGTTGACACTTTCCCAGAAGTATCAAAGTTATTGAAGATTGTTTAAATCAAAAAGGCTACATAAGATACATAAGACAGGATACCCTCTTCGTTTAATTCTAGCTTCCTACACTCTTTCTTCGTATAAAGTGTTCAGTTCCACTCTTAAACCCTTTTGCTACCAATTTATATACCATTAATAATAGCCTTGATTTCGCTTCTGAAATTACAAAGTTTAAGTCGTCAAGTCCTTTATTCTTCTCAAGCTTCGACATCACATCCTTATTTAGTAATATTCCCATTCAGGAAACCATAGAGATTATTTTAACTAAATCCTTTCTAGATAAAAATATCCACTTTAATGGATTTAGTTTTTCCCAACTCTCTCAGTTATTGCACTTAGCCGTCAAAGAATAACTATTTCACTGTTAATCACGTCGTTTATCATTAAATTGAAGGTGTTGGGGTGGGAAGTCAACTGGGGCCAGTTTTGGCAAATATTTCCATGTTCAATTTAGAGGAGAGTGTTCCATGATTGCCCTGCTCAATGCCGTCCCCTACTGTATAAGAGATATGTTGACGATATATTTGCTGTTTTTTCTTATAGTTTATGCTCTAGAGAGTTTTTCAGTTTTATTAACAATTTACATCCTAATATTACTTTCACCCAAGAACACGAGATCAATAATAGTTTGCCATTTCTAAATATTAATATATCTCGAACCCCTTCTGGCACTCAAACGAGTGTCTTTAGAAAACCAACTTTTACAGGACTGGGATTAAATTTCTTTAGTTTTTGTGATATATCAGATAAAATTGGTGCCATTAAAACACTCATCTTCAGAGGTTTTAACCTGTTTTCTACCTACCATAATATGCATTTGGAATTTACTTTCTTTAAAAGAATATTTTGTTAAAAATGACTATCCATTATCCTTATTCGAAATATGTATATGGAAATTTCTCTTCAGGCTATATAACCACTCCACTTCTTTTACTGTTCCCAAGGCAATTAGGTTCTTTATGTTGCTAGACATCACCCCTTTTAATGACCTGCTCCGGAAACGTCTATCTACCATTTTAAGGAAATTTTACTGTTAAATAAATATTAAACTTATAAACATCAACAACAAAAGTATTTGCAATTTTTTTAAGAGTGAAGGAAGATATTCCGACGCCGTTGAGTTCGTGCAGAGTATATAAATTTACTTGCCCGAGCTGTAAGCAGGGGAGCTATATTGGAAGCAGGGTGGTGCGTTGTCTCCAGGCAAGAAACTGATCTCATATGGGCTTAAGTTTTAGAACCGGTAAAACATTCGCTACACAACCTGCACCTGGTGAGGGATAACAGCCCTGAAGGGCGCATTATAAATACTTATTATTATTATTATTAGCAGAAAAAAATGCAATAGATTGTAAAACAGATGTGTCCTTAAATGCTTTATATATATATATATATATATATATATATATATATATATATATATATATATATATATACACTCGCTCTCTCCTTATTAATCTTTTGCCCTAAAAGTACTAGGCGAAAATCAACAAGGGAACCGATCCCCCCCACCCTTTGTATTAGTGTAACTTACATAGATTGTTCGCAAGAGTTAATCATTCATCACGGTGTGTGTAGGGGGAGGGCACAAATTCTCGCAGCCACACAGCCATGGGTGGCACCCCATTACCTAACTATTATGTGCCTATGATTACCCCCCCCCCCCCCTAGTTCCATCTAAGGATCCTGGAGAGGCGGGAAAATGCCGTCACTGGTTATCCTCCCGCGTCCTCCCCATTGCGAAGAAGTCAATTCGAATCGATGTTTAAAACTAATTCGAGATGACATCTGGTCTCCCCTCTCCCCCCCTCCGATCCCTTCCCTTGGCCTCCCCCCACCCCCATATGGGCCGAACAAAAGCCATTTCTTGAGAAAAGATTCCATTTACGAGAAGTAATTTTTCCATTTGGGGATTAGTCGAGTGGGAGCGACCCAGATTTCTTATCGGGGTTGGGGAGGCACCTGGCCACTGCCCTTGCTGTCCACTCCCATAAAACACACACACACACACATATACCCGTGCGAATACACACTGCTTTACCATATTTACCTTACACGAGGCTGGGAAATGATGTATGATGACGACTCACAGGGCGCATACAACGACGCGTTGCAAAAGTGGTGTTGCCATAAAATTAATCGCTGCTTTTTAGCTTGTTGCTACGAACGAACTCCTTCATACAGAAATGTCTACACAGGTTGGTCCGTTGCCACGAACGAACTCCTTCATACAGAAATGTCTACACAGGTTGGTCCGTTGCTACGAACGAACTCCTTCATACAGAAATGTCTACACAGGTTGGTCCGTTGCCACGAACGAACTCCTTCATACAGAAATGTCTACACAGGTTGGTCCGTTGCCACGAACGAACTCCTTCATACAGAAATGTCTACACAGGTTGGTCCGTTGCCACGAACGAACTCCTTCATACAGAAATGTCTACACAGGTTGGTCCGTTGCCACGAACGAACTCCTTCATACAGAAATGTCTACACAGGTTGGTCCGTTGCCACGAACGAACTCCTTCATACAGAAATGTCTACACAGGTTGGTCCGTTGCCACGAACGAACTCCTTCATACAGAAATGTCTACACAGGTTGGTCCGTTGCCACGAACGAACTCCTTCATACAGAAATGTCTACACAGGTTGGTCCGTTGCCACGAACGAACTCTTCATACAGAAATGTCTACACAGGTTGGTCCGTTGCCACGAACGAACTCTTTCTTACAGAAATGTCTACACAGGTTGGTCCGTTGCCACGAACGAACTCCTTCATACAGAAATGTCTACAGAGGTTGGTCCGTTGCCACGAACGAACTCTTTCATACGAACTCTTTTATACAACGTTTTGTCCGATGAAACCAAAACGAGATTAATCTTCAGCGAAAGAAAGATGGCCAGAGTCATCGGTGTCCGGAGTGCAGTGGTAGTCCATGAAAACTATCTTACCACAACCCGAAGTTGCTGTAAAGATGAGAGGGTGTGGAAGGTCTGGTGATAAATGAGCGATGTGGTTGGTAATGCCGTAAAACCGATTTTCCGTTGTCATTGCGACCTCATAATTACAAAAATATTCGCGTTTATTCACGGGGTAGATTGTCGTGGTTGGCCTTGGCCTGATGGACCGATTGGCCACGATGGTCAGGTTCACAATGGCCCTTGACCATTATGGCCTGGCCAAGTGGCCATCGTGGTACGGGCCGTTGGGCATTCAGTCCCGTCGGACCCTCCCGACGCCATCTAGGTCCTGAGTCTCGATTAAAAAAAGCCGCTCCCTCATCTACACGGGGGAGACAGACCATCTATACCCCCCCACCACCACACACACACACACACATCTATCGGTGGGGCCATATTCAGCTCCTTCCCCAAATTTACGTAGACGGTGGATCGCATATTGCACCCCCCCACACACTTTACTGGGTTCCAGCTTGAGTTAGGCCGGAAGCCTCGCAAATAGGAGTGGATTTCCCCGAGCAAATCCGCTTGTTTGAAGTTAAGCAGCACTGGGTGCAATCAGTCGCTGGATGGTAGGGTTTGGATTATCGTCGACTTGAGTTGGGAGTGTTTGGACTGAACCCTGGTTCGGATCTCGCGTCCTTAATGGGCTGAATGTTGATGAGCTTGAAACGAATCCAAACGGACAAGAAGAGTACAAGAAGAGCACAAAGTGGTCAAATAGAACATAATAAGAGCACAAACTGGCCAGGGATAATATGAGAGCATAAACTGGCCACATTCAAAATAAGAGCACTTAAAAAGAACACGGACTGGTCAAGAAGAACAGAGGAACACAAAATAGCTAAAAATAATAGAAGAGCACAATAAGGCTAAAGAGAACAAAAAAGCACAAACAGGCCGAGGACAACAGAATAACTTAAGAAGAGCACTCACTGTCCAAAAAGTAGTGAAGTGCACAAACTTGCCACATAGAACGGAAGAGCACAAGAAAAATCCAACTCGCACAAGGCTATTATGGCCAATGAAGGCTAACACCAAGTTGGTCCCTCTCTATCCATCGAAATAACCACAAACAATGTCCAAGCAATTTACAAAAGTGTTTATTCCTTATAAAGACCATATAAACAATAAGCAAACCTAAAAACAGTTCTTGTCAAATCATAGCCAAACAAACTGACCATACAATTTTTAATTCCATTCCCAGTTGCTGGACCTTAAGGATTATTGGCTTCATTAACCATATATTGGTCCATCTTTGATTATAAATGGTTTAAAAAGGAATTGAGCCCAGACAACAAGTTAAATTAGCCGTTATGGCTAAATTCTAACAAACTGAAACTACTATACTATCCTTCTAAGCATTTAATTAGGTGACTAATCTTGGAAATGCGACATTTATCTTCAGTCCAACAAAGTAAGACTATAATAATGAAGATGGATGTAACATCCTAAATTAGGCTCCTAATTAGTTGTTTCCATGGATGGTACGATGGGATTGTCTCATTTCCTTCTGTTATTGGGAGTTCCTCAAGTTGGTTTTAAGTTTGGTGAGCTTCTAATTTAAAGTTTAGGGATATGGTTTGATAATGGGTATATTGTGAAAATTGTGCCTTAAACACTTCTCTAGTGCATTTAGACATCAGCAAGTGTGTAGTACTCAAAAGGCGTATCTGAATACATTTGGAATTAAATGAAAGCACTGCACAAAAAACATCCCTAATATAACATAAAATTTAACCGATGACAAAAGCCACCAGGGCCTATCCACAATATTGTGTCCAGAATACTTACTGGCCCAAAGTTCTAACATAACATAACATAATTTCACGGATGACAAAAGCCATAAGGGCATATCAAAGGTCATCCGCATCTGTCAAAACCCGCTCACAACATGCGTCCATAGGTTTGTGTCGGATCATGCATCTACAATATACAATTTAAACCATCCATAGGATTGTGTCAAAAACAAAAGTCATCACCATCAAGTCTCGTCAAAATCCAATCACCTATAAAATACAATAATAAAAAACTGCACCCAGAAGAATGAGTCCAGAATAACCTCCCACCCCCAAAGTTAACCCTCCCTCCACATAAATCATCCAATCTGCGTTTGAAAACATTCAAGTTTGGACTGTCTGTCTACTGTCTCAGGTGGCAAATTATTCCAGTAATTTACCACCATTCAAGGCTTGTCAAAAGATTAATCATGCACCTATTTTTTTTATATCGGTCATCGCATAAGTAATGCAGCCTCTCTTTCGCTCAGGAAACGTAAGTCTCAAAGATGAACCCAGTTCAGGACAACCAGTGGGATTTGATCAAGATTTTTTGAAAATAACAGTGGAAGAAAATCAGATTGTAAATTGAATGATTGGTTGAAAAACTACACGATGGTCTGAAAGTCTCGTCAAACCTCTGTAAATATTGTTTTAATTCTCTATTTCAGATGGCTGACACGATCATGGGCCCATACAATTGCAATCAGCCTCTCTTCCAAACTGTAAGAGCTCGTGTCAGCCATCTGAACTAGATAATGAAAACAATATTTATAGAGAGTGACGAGACTTTCGGACCACCCTGTACATTCAACTCATTCCACCGTGCATCACCATTTAATGGAGATATGCAATAGATTCTTGACTACCTGTCAGAGGTACACTTGCAACAAACAGTCAACATTTGTTCATCTCTCCTTTCCTGACTGAAAAGAGATCAAGTGTTGAGTAGGATTGCTAATGGAGGCAAATGATGAGTTACAAAAATATTAAACATTTTTTTAAAATATGGATAAGTTCTGAGAGAAAACCAATACCCCAGCCGAAACGGTGGCTTCATCCACGGAAGATTCCCTTATGCGTTTGGTGATATGAATGGCATAATCCACTTTGAACTTCCTAACCTGAATCAGACAAGAACCAAAGAGGTTTACGGTGCTCAGTTGGACCGTTTACATGCAGCGCTTGAAGAAAAAAAAACAGCATTAATCAATAGAAGAAGAATGTTCTTTCATCAAGAAAACGGGCGACTTCATATCGCAACAGAAATTACAAAAACAAAAAAAATTAACAATTTTGATTAGGACCTAATGAATCGTCTTCAATACTCGCCCAACTAAGCCCCATCAGGAGTTTAGTAATAACCCCAATGAGAATGAAGATGTTAACAAAAGAAGAGGTCAAAACGACCTTACAGATCTTTTTAAAATCAAAATCAAACGATTTTTCAAACGTGGTATTGAAAACTTGTAGAAAGATGGAGACTAGTGTTAGAAACTGATATACATTATATCGAATTAATACCGAAATACTTATTTAAATATAAATAATTTTAAAGAATTGTTTGATTTCTATCCATAAGATAATGCTAAACTTGAAAAAGTGCCGTATTTACTTGTGGAATGACCTAATATAATAATATCGATATTACAATATGTACAATTAAGCCCCTAACAAAACTCAAACACGAATAATCTTCCCTCCCCATACACCTGGCTAACCTACCTTTGAAAACATTTAAATTTGGTCTACCTACGACCTCCCGTGGCAATTCATTACATAAATCTAACTTCTCCTTTGTATTTTAATTTACCTATCCCTAAAAAAAATGTAAAAGGCGCCATCATATATCCCTTCTGACATATTTTTTTTTTAATGAGAATATAATTTCGTTTGTGTTTCACTCAATCCGACAATCGTCTAGCTTGTAAACATTCTTGAGGTATTTGGCATCTGTTGCCTAGACCACCCCTGTAATAATGCAGTTCAACAATCACATGGGAAATTGCCTATAAGCCTATGTTGGAATAACTATTTACAAGTTATTAGCAAGGGAATGAAGATAGTGGCAAGATATGAAAAAATGGTGTTAGGAAAACTATTGCATTAGCTGATATCAATGAAAAATGAGGCTTATGGAAGCGCGAAAATGGCAAAACAATGTTAGGCTTTGTTCACTAAACCGAAAAGTTGGGCAGACTTTATCTGATCTCTGGACGCGAGATAAATTGGAACTAAATATCAGCCCTACATGAAATTCAATGTAACTTTGTGTGAAAGTGAACTTTAGTTTAACAAAAATCTTAATTCGTTTGTTTTGGGTAAAGTATTTAGTTGTAAATGAAGTCAACAGATGAATTGAGCAACTAGTTTATTTAAGAAAACAGGTTGCGCAAAAGCTTGAAGATGCCGATAGTGGTTAGATACAACTTCAGATGAACTGGGCGTAAGTGATTGGCTGATCATGCGACAGGAGCCTGTAATGTATAATTAATGGGGAATTAAAATAACAACTAAATGGCAAGTACTTTGTCATTCCTTTTTAGGGCCTACGTCACGGCCGAGTGGAAACACACGCTGTTTAGTAGCATTGGGTATTAAAGTTGCCAGATCTTGCGATTTTTTGCTTCTTTTCAAATGTGTTACTTTTTTTAGGCCTCTGCTACTTTGCGAATTTTATGCTACTCAATTTGATAATCGTGCTACCTTTTGCCATTTTCAGCCATACCTTAAAAAATTGAAGGGGGGGGGGCTTAGTTGAAATGCATTATTTACTTCACTATATAGTTGTTAACTTGTAAAATTTAAAACATGGGAAGAATAAGAATCGAGATTCTTTTCTATGTATTTGATAAAATTGCAACTTGGCAACGCGTCGCCCCAATAGTATTTTAAAAAGTAGTTTCTTTAGATCTTCCTTAATTATTTAAAATTATTTTCATCCAAATTGAATTTAACTCAAATCCAAGAATGCCATAAGTTTTATTTAAGTTTTATAATCTAAATTTGATAACTTATGACTTCAATTACATTTGGAACTGTGGGAGTGCCCGCAGACGTTGATTTGAATTTAAAATTATTTACCTTATAATTTATTTTTTATTTTTATGTGATTTAATATAGTATAATCGACTTTCAATTAAAGTGTGATTATGTTAAGTGACCATTATGAGGAAAGCGAATAAACTACATTTCCAAAGATCGTCCTTTGAAGCTCATATTTGAAACATGGCTGGAAGAAATAAATGACCAAGACTAAATAAAGCGCATTGTATGGTATCTAAATGGAGTTGAGAGCTCATAAAACTGTCTTAGTTAAATACAAATCTTCTGTTAAACACAAAAATATTCTGAACTAATATCATCCTCGGAAAAAAATAAAAAGTTCTTTGAAAATAGTAATAGAATAAATGTACTAGAAATACAACTTAACGTATTTGTCGCTTGTCATACACACCTGCATTGCTCAATGAACAGATAGCAAAAATAAACAAGTCTTCATTTTCTTTTATACCTGATGAATATAGAGATATTGCATGCTGTAAACATCTCTGTTTGTCTGTTCGTTATTAGAATGTAAAAGAGAATGTAAAATATCATCCCAATTTTAGGACTAATTGAAGTTGTGGAACCTACTGCTGCTGACTCAATGTATAAGCACGTAAAATACTTTTTCCATAAAGTAGGAATTAACTTAGGAAATTGCTTCGCTAACGGGACTGATGGAGCTTCTAATTTTTACGGAAAAAAAATCATTCACTTTTTAGTCTAATGAAGGAAGACAATTCAAACCTAATTTAATTAAATGAATCTGTCATTCGCTTCACTTAGTCTTTCAAATTCCTATGAACATCTACCATCTAGCTTAGATTATATGATTAAAGAGTCATATAATTGGTTTCATCGGTCTACCTTAAAAAGAAAATCTTATATGGATTTATATAGGACAATAAATGATGGAAAGGGTCCATTACAATTGATTCCACTCTCTTAAACTAGATGGCTGGCAAGAAGCAACTGCGTCAAGAGAATCCTTAATAATTGGGATTTTTTAAAACTTAATTTTCAGCTTTCTTCTTCAATTTGTGATATCTTGTAAGAGAGCTCCACAGAAGGCAGGAGGCTGCAGTAAATGAGTAGTACCTCACATTTGTAATGGCAATTTTAGCAGAATTTGAACGAATCAATTTGCTCTTTCAAAGTGAACAAACTGATCATCGTAAATTACTCGAAGAACTTGAAGATTGTACCTTTACTATGCTAAGAAGAATAATTTATCCACAAAATGCCTATTAAAAAAGTTGACTTTGGTTATGTCTGTTTAAATAAAATGACAAAAAAAATAAAATAATATCATTAGAAGTCCTAAAGGATATCTATCAAAGGCGTCATAACTTTCTCAAAACTTGGTGTATAGGATTTTTAAACCGAATCCCCGCAAATTATTCAACTTTGAAAAGGATTAATAACTTTTCCCCAGCATTTGCCTTAATACAACTCGTACTCCCTTTTCTGATCTGCCTTTAGAACTAACAGACTAGTCTAAATTGGATATTCTTGAACATCAGTGGACAAATGCTTAACATTTAATGGAAAGATGTTTTCACCTCTGGATCTGACCTTCCAAGGGATGGTGCATTACTTTGGTGCCACATTTTTAACACTAAAGATGCAATTGGAAACAACTGTAATGAGAGATTTAGCAACATTTGCTTTAAAACTATACAGTTTACCAATAGGAAATGCAAATCTAGAAAGGGTATTTTCGAGAGTGACATCAACAAAGATTAAAATTAGGAATAGAATGTGCCTTGAACTTTTAGATTCCATTCTTAGAATATAAATGATTTGGGAAGAAAGAATAATTTGTTGCCCTGAATTCAATCTATCGTCACGAATTTTCAAATACGAGTAGTACTAAAAGTAAAATATTTTTTCTTGTGTTGTGTGTGTGATGGGGGTGGGGGGTTGTTATGCTACCTTTAGCTACTTTTTATTTTGCTCCATGCTACTTTGACACAAAAGTTTCTGGCAACTCTGTTGGGTATGCTTAATCTTCGGATTCTGTATGTAGTTGGACACTGAGATAGGTATCAGGCAGTATGGATAATTGGCAAAGCCCGGGCTACTCCCATATGGAACTTACACCCCATTTTTTTTAACAGCGTTGGTTCATCTAGATTTTCAAATAAACTCAAATCTATTGTCTTTGTCTACTTTTCGTCTTCTCATTCGAACCATGACTGAAAATATACAGGATGGCCCTAAGATCTTCATATATATATATATATATATATATATATATATATATATATATATATATATATATATATATATATATATATATGAAACCATTAGAGGGTCTTCCATGATCTTATAATCTCTACACGCAAAATTTAAGTGATCTGAGGGCAGAAGGGGTACATGAATATCGCAGGCCATTATACCTCAAGAGAGAGACTATATTGCCAAATCTCCCAACCAGAAAACTATTGTTTCCTTTGTTAAAACTATTAACTTTGTATCATTAATACTTTAGTGACCCTCTTTATAAAACTAAAGTACGGTGATTATTATAGATGAGTCACTAAATATTAATAAGAGGTGATTATTGTGTTTGAGTCGGTATAATGGAATTGTCCGCCCAGATACAGAGCCTATTATTTCAACAATGGGAATAATAACTTGAAGGTGATATGGTGGACATTCGTTTACAGAAGGGTGTGGGATTTCCTTTGATAGGCCCTTGTGTTTTTTGTCATCCATGAATGTTATGCTATACCACAAAGGTTATCTTTTCCTCTAATTTACTAGAGATGAAATTACTTAGATTGAAAATGTTAATAATTGAACTAGTCACTCGTTCTTGTAAATTCTACCCTAGTTATAAAAGACTAATGGAATGGATTGCCCCGTGTTGTAAGTAGTGATAGATTCTAGCTCAATGGAGGATTCGATTGATCTTCATAAACACAAATGGATTGAGTTAATTTGAACTGTACTGCTTTGCACAACTGTGTTTTGGGAGGTTATGATGTAGTGGGGTTGTCTTACAACACGTGGATAAGTATATTGTAGTGATATCGCGTATAGGGATGTTTTATAGTAGGATGTGAATTACTATAGTGTGATGTGAGCTATTTTGATTTGCTATAGTCGGATATGTTAGTGTGACGTTTACTGTAGCAACAGGTAGTATAGTAATGTAGAATGGAGTGTTGTGTAGTGATATGTAACCTCTTGTATTTTTAACATAATTCGGTAGTGTCATAGGGGCTTTTTGTGGGGGGGGGCTTATGAGATCACTGGGGAAAATTCCCCTCTTCAGGAGATAGGGAGGGGGGAGGGGGCATCCCAGGAATAGAGGATAGAAATTGGGGGTGGGGAAAAATAATATGGGTGGGAAAGGGTTTGGGCCTCTTTGTTTTAGAGCTTTCTTAAGGGTAGGGGTTGGGGGGGTAACCCGACACGGCACATGGGAAGGACCCGGGGCATTTCGGTCACCCAAGACCTCAAAGACCCTCATAGAGACCCTTCCCTTTTAGTGGGGGTGTTCTTTGTACTCGTGGGCTCCTCCGAAGGATTCCACCCCCCTTCTTTCCCCCATCGGCTTAAAAGCAAGATTTTAAAGTAGGGTTCCCCAAGCACCCCCCTCCCCCTTTTCCCCATGCCTTCATTCGCATGCCATCCAAAGGGGTGTAATAGGACGAGGGTGAGCCTGTGTTTTAGGGGGACCGCCCCGGCTTTGCGGAGGGAGGGGCACTGGGTATCTATGGGGTCACCATAGAGATGAAAGTAGGGCCCCCTGGGGGGGGACTGACTGGAGTCTGATCCGGATGCGACAGAGACCCTTACCTCGGAGGGGAGATACCCATTTGGGGGCTGAGACCCTCTTTGAGGGGAAAAGGAGAAAGGGTAAGAGCTGATCTGACCTTAGTGTTGACTGTCCTCTTTCCGGTACCGACCAAGACCTGCTCAGACCCGGCGCTAGGGAGAAAGATGGCGTTATGTCACTTAAAAGGCATGAATAATTCCGCTTCTCCCAAACAACCACTCCGCTACACTTCTGGCTAGCCTGTATGAGTGTAGCTGCCATATGTGTCACTCCTCCACCCACCCCAGCGTGCCTCTAAAGAGGTCCCGTGTCAATCGCTCCCCCCCTCCTCCCCGGGTGTAAGAGAGCTCTGAGATGAAATGGTAGTGGCATGTTTGAGGGTGACACCCCCCCCCCCCTTCTCCAACCCCTAAGGTCGAGTGTGGGAAAGTTGGCGCTGAAGTGCCACATGGCACCGATCGAGTGCCACTTCCCACGAGAAGGCGAAAAAATATATAAACAAAACGCTTCGCGGCCTCCCTCCTCCCCACTCCCCTCCCCCTCCCCCTTTTCTCTGTCTCTCCCTCCTTAGCCAGGTGGCATCGAACGATGTGGAGAGAGACTAAGAGTGTGTGAGTGGAAATATGGAAACCATTCAGCCCATAAATGACAATGCTTGAGAGAGAGAGAGAAAGGAAGAGAGACTTAATTAAGAGAACAAAAGAGAACGAGAAAGAGATTACATCTAGATTACATCGAAAGTCTGGTAGCAACAGATCTACTGATCCTCACTAGGCTACCAGAAGGATTATGGATCAAAAAAGCTCTATGAAACGACAAAGTAAAGAGGCGAGGCAGGAAAAATTTGCTAAAGTAGATTGCAACTTTATTAGTTACTATTTTTCATCACCCTTTTTTATCTACTTTAAAACAACTCTGGGTTAGGGTTTGTCATCATCCATTTATCAAATTTGTCTTTAAATGAAACTATACTAGCTGCGTTAACCATAGCATCCGGTAGATTATTCCAGATTCTTATGGTTCTGTTGAGGAAGAGGAATTTCGTTTCGTCTGCCCGAAAGTGACTTCCCTCAAGCTTAAGGTTGTGACCACGCGTTGATTCATTTGATATAAATATTAGAAATTTTGATTTATTTACATTTTTCCAAACCATGAACGATTTTAAATAACTCTATCATGTCCCCGCGTATGCATCTTTGTCTAAGAGAGAATAGATTTAGAGCTTTAAGACTGTCTTGGTAATTATTTGTTCGCAAGTAAGGAATCATATTGGTCATTCGACGCCGGACTCTCTCTAATCTTTCTGTGTCGCACTCTAGATGTGGTGACCAAAACTGCACGCAATATTCCAAATGTGGCCTAACAAGTGCATTATAAAGTGCTAGAATACATCTTTTAGACTTGTTTTGAAATGTACGCCCTAGGAGACCTAGTATCCTGGTTGCCTTTGTCACTGCCTCGATGCATTGTTTACTTGATTTAAGGTCGCTGCATATTTTTGCCCAGATCTTTTTCTACGTTGACGTTTGGTATGTCGGTTCCACCCAGTTTATAGTTGGTTCTCACGTTGTTTTTACCAATGTGGAGGGAGCTGCATTTTGCGACGTAAAAATTCATTTGCCATTTGTTCTCCCATTCAACCAATTTGTTTATGTCATCTTGAATCAGTGTACGGTCTTCGGAAGTTTTTGCACGGCCGCCAATTTTGTTATCATCTGCAAACATTGATAACTTGTTAATTATTCCGATGTCTATGTCATTAATATATATGAGGAAGAGTACTGGTCCAAGCACCGATCCCTGCGGCACGCCACTTGTTACTTGAATATAGCTGGAAGGGCTGCCACAAATTACTACTCTTTGACTTCTATTACTAAGCCAGTCTTATATCCATTTAACTACTTTCCCTCCGATACCATTTTGACAATCAATCGTTTGTGTGATACCTTGTCAAATGCCTTCTGAAAATCGAAATACACAATATCGGCAGCTTGGTCTTCATCATATATTTTGAATATGTCGTGAAAGAAATCGAGCAAGTTTGTCAAACATGATTGTTTTCGACGAAATCCATGCTAAGAATCTTTTATGAGGTTTTTTGTTTCCATGTGATCTACAATTTTGTCTCTCATTATTCTTTCAAATAGTTTTCCAATTACTAATAAGGCGGTAGTTTTCGGCACGGAAGCGGTCTCCCTTTGGGAATCTTGGTGTAACATTCGCTAGTTTTCCGCTCTTTTGGTACAACACACGTTTCTAAACTTATATTGAATATATGTGTCAGGGGGATAGTGATTGCTTCTCGTATTTCATATAAAAGGCGAGAGTGAATACCGTCTGGATCAGGAGAACTATTTACGTTAATTGCTTTCAGGCCTTCTCTGACTTCGTTTTCAGAAATACAAAAGTCATTCAAATGTGGTTCATTGTTGTCGAACAATTCCACTGGAACTGGAACGTTGGTCTCATTTTCAGTGGTAAACACAGAAGCAAAAAAATTATTTAGAATTTGGGCCATTTCCTCATTATCATCCACAGTGTCGTTATCTTGAGAGAGGAGCGGGCCAATCGATGGGGAGGTTGTCTTTTTACTATTCACATAGCTGAAGAATAACTTAGGATTGGTTTTTACTTGCTGAACGATAGATTTTTCTAAGTTTTTTGTTGAGGATTTTATCAGCTTCTTCGTTTCTTTTCTTAACTTTTTAAAGTTATTTTCATCTACAGTTGATTTTGTTCTCCTAAATCTAGTGTATGCGGCCTTCTTTTGTCCAAGAGCTCTTTGAATTTCTCTGGTGAACCATCTGGGCTTTGCAGTTGTAGCTTTTTGCTTCCTTTTAGTGGTATGTATCTTGATCAGTTTTGCAATAATTATAGACAAAAAAGCATTCAATCATTCTTCGGGGTTATCCCTAGTAGTTAGGGCTCACCCATCCTGGTTTTTTAATTCCTTAACTATTATGTACCATTTGGCGTTAGAAAATGTCCGATTTGAGGGGAGCATTGGTATCCTCTTTGTTGTAATTAGCATTTACGTCGAAGTTTACTTTAAATTCTACCTGTCTGTGGTCGCTGCTTGGGAAAAAGTAACCGACATGAATGGTTGGTTACCATGTTAAGGTCGGAGATTAATACCAAGTCAAGAATAATCGGGTCTCGTGTGTAGGCACGTCTACTACTTGGTAAAGGGGACCATTCAGGAGGCCCTGGTAGAGAGAGAGAGAGAGAAAGAGAATGAGTTAATGTAAAAAAGAAGAGAGAGAAAATGAAACCGAGAGAAAAAGAGTAAGGGAGAGTGAAAAGGAGAGATAGTGAGAGATATAGAGAAAGAGATTTAAAGCAAGGGAGAGAGTGAGAGGAAGAATGAAAGAGCGAGAGACAGAATGAGAGAGTGAGAGAGAGAATAAGAGAGTGAGAGAGAAGGAGAGAGTGAGAGACAGAATGAGATAGCGAGAGAGAGAATAAGAGAGGGATAGACAGAATGATAGAGCGAGAGAGAGAGAGTGAGAGGCGTAAACTTATGCCATCAGACGCTTTTCTGCGTCTCAAATGAGAGAACATTAATCCCCCCCCCTCCTCCTCCCTCTTCCTCTCCTGTGAATTTAGGAGCCAAATAAAATGAATAATTGAGAGAAGAGAAGTGACGACGAATTAGATCGCGGATAACGCCATCTCTCGAAGGGGTCATTGGGGAGGGGGGAGGGAGCCCCAACTAGTATTCACTTGAAGCCTTCTACAGGTTCATTTGAATGCGTTTAACACCTCTTTCACCAGTAGCCTGGGTCTAACTTCCCGTGGGAAAGAATGAGCGACACGATGACAAATTAAAACCCGCATGGTCCCACCCGCAACCGCACTCGTGGAGACCCGCGTGTCCAGCATAAGCCCGCCCATGTGGGCGTTCTTCAGCATTGCGTGCCCCGCCGCACACCGAGGGCGTCTCATAAGGCGGCTATCGTTTGTCGCGGAATCCCGCCCCCCTGGCAGAAGCCGCCAGACGCGCTCTGCCTCTAAATGACGTCGTGGATTCCGTGGAAACATGTGCCAGACGCGTTATAAACACGATTCCCTTATCGGCGTCGCGGCGGCGGATTCGTAAACAACTTCGGCGTGTTGATGGTCAGGTCAGTCATGCAGGCGCTGAGAAAGTCATCTTTCTCGCGAACGGGGCCGGTTTGCAGGCTAAGCAGGCGCTAGAAAAGGCTTCTCACGAACAGGGCCTGTTTATAAGCCAAACAAACGATGGAAAAGGCCTCATCTAGCGAACGGGACTTGCTGTAGGCCAAACAGACGCTTTCAAAGGCAGTCGTCTCGCAAATGCGGCCTGTATGTAGGCCAAACCGACACTCAAAAAAGACTTTCGCGAATGGGGCCTGTTTGAGGCCAAAGAGGCGCTCGGAAAAGTCTATTCACGCAAACGTGGCCTGTTTATAGGCCAAACATGCACTGATAAAGCCTCTTTCGCTAAAGAGGGCTATTTATAGGCCAAAAAGGCGCTGGAAAAGCCTATTCTCATGATCAAGTTATGTTGTAGGTCAAAATGGCGCTATAAAAGGCCTCTTCTCGCGAATGGGGCCTGTTTGTAAGCCAAAGAGTCGCTGGGAAAGGCTTCTCGAGGACGCAGGTTCATAGCAGTGAAACCAGATTGCGACCACAGCTATTTGAATGGTAGGAAAGTCTCCTTGGCGATGGGACCATTAGTTTGAATGCAGAATTTGCCAGAAAAACGGGGGTGGGGCTGTTCTCGTGGTCTTGCATGGCGGGGGTGAGGGAGTGACCAATGGGTGCGTAACAATACCCCCCTTACCCCTCTGACCCTTTCTCCCGAGGAAGGGAAATGAGGGAAAGATGGCGTTAAGTGAAATTCATCGTTGTTGCTCCTAAGACTTTATTCCCCTGCCTCGTGAAGTGGGAGTAAGAACACTCTCTGTACTGTTAGCCGTGCGTCGTATAAGCTTACTAATGTAGACCCCAACCCATTAAAGGGACAAAAAGATCGAGTGGTAACTCTAGCTCCTTTTGTGTGTCGAATAGCCCGAGTACGCAAAAGAGGAGACTATTCGTGGTTCTCTATTGGAAGGCCGCCGGGGACCTATGCGCCCACTTGTGGAGGCATGGACCTTGGTATTTCCATGGTACCGAAGGAGTGGGTAGGGATAACCAACGAGGGCATTTTCACTCGGTATAGGAAAACATGCCTGAAGGGAGGGGGGTGTAAACCCGCGTGTGGGGGAGGGGCTCACACGTACGAACACAGAGCACCTTACGAGGGAGGACTGAACGTCTCAGGTAAGTACAACGGACCTTCCCCCCGCAACGGAAGGACTATCCCCCGCCCCCTCTGCTTTTGTGACAGTTTCCTTTCCCCTAACTTTATCAATTATCTACGAGCGTCAATGTAGGGGTGTGCGAAAAGGTTGGGGAACAGCCTGAAGAGTGACTTAAGTACTTGGGGGGGGCAGCTTGAAGGGTGGTTTAAGTACTTGGGGTGAAAGGGCACTAAAAGAGGGGACCTGTGGATGACCTTCTATATGGAGGATGTCTCCTTGGTGGCCACAATTGCCCAGGGATGAACCCCACGGGGAGGAAATGCACATAGGACAGCATCGTTATGAAGGATCAATCGCAGGGAAGTGTAAGGTTAAGTAGTGTGTGAAAGGGAGTGGGCGATGATAATTTTTAGCGCCGTTGCGCGTGCTAACCTCAAGTAACTGGTCTTTTCCATTAATAAAAAAAGAGAAAACCAACTAAAATACCGCCGATTTATTTTCTCGAAAGTGATTTGTTGTGAAAATGGTGTAGTAGAAGTGTAATAATGTGTGAAGTAAACAACTAAACTACCCTAATAACACCATGAACCATAGGGGGCGCATCTCTGCCCAACTTGTTCGTTGTCAAGTTGCAATATATTTACTTCAGTCACACCCTCTATACCCTCCTAATGGGCAGAGAAATGGCAAATGGAATTTAACATAAGTGTAGTTAGGTGTAATCCAGTGAATAATGATGTGAATGGGAGAGTTTTAGGAAGCTCAGAATGCCAAAGAGACGAGTGTGTTCGTAAGTTCTATAATAGAACAATTTCTTTTACAGATTTTTGTGCCAAATTATCAGAAGTTTTATTGACAAACAAAGGGGAAAAAATATGAGTGAATTCCTCCACAAATCAATATCTTTCCTTCACTTAAGCTTTGCCTCGGGTGAGCAAGAGTTAGGGTAAAACCAGATCCTCATTACTGCTCAGCATCAAACATAGCCCCTTTCTACTTTTGAGAGTATAAAACAACCAGTGATCCTCCACTTACAAGGATTACTAGTACTTAAGAGAAGGATCCTTTGACCCATTATTAAAGTTTCTCTCAGCAGTATTCTAAATATTCTCAAAAGCTTCATTAGATGTCATAAATTGCACCAAAATGGTCAGTCCTATTCCCTAATCAGGTTAATAGGCCTCCTGCGTTTTCTTTATAGGCCTGTCCATAATCCTCATCAAGCCTCTCTTATAATTAGAAGCTTAAAACTCTTGAAAGGACTCTCGTATACATTAGGTAGATCACAATTAGGATTAGCAATACCAGTATCATAAATAGTACTCCCCTCTCCTGATAATCACAAATAAATTACTCAGGGTTTTCACATCAATCTACATTCATTTGAGATGTATTTTATTGCTAAGGAGAACTACAGGTCAATGCGGGATCTAAGCTACAGGTTTCTACAGCACATGGCAGCCGTCATAGGTTGAAGAGCTTACTGTATGGGCAAAGGCTTGAAAAATAATCTACATAAGTGAGAAAGGAGAAGTGTCTGAGGGGACTTGATTGAAGAAGTCTTCAAGTGTGGAAAAGGGTATAATAGAGGAAACATAGGTAAGGTTCTTATTTTTTGGTGCAAAGGAAAAGACATGTAGAGGTTTAAGCTAGGCAAGTTTATGTTTAGGAAAGGGATTGGTAGAAATTGGTTCACAAATCGAGTGGTAGATGAATGGAATAGGCTCCCTACAGTTCTAAGAATAGATGATGATGATAGGAACTGAATTGGGTAATAGGAACAGGAGCTACCTCGTATAGGCTATTGATAAACCTTTTACACAATCCTTTTCTGATGTTCAATTAATATTCCGAACGAAGTCATCTTCAATTACGAGCAGGAAAAAAAAAATCCTTGCGCATCAATCCTAATTCCTCGAAATGGTCTTAACTAAAGGCTATGGTGATCATATTTTCATTTTCCCCCCCGAGGGCGATCTACATCCTTAGTCGGACGCGATTTTGTGAGTTTCCATAAAGAATCTCCATTCGGTTTTGGTGGGCAAATAATTAAGTGTAATTCGGTAACAGGAGCCAAAGAGCGAAGCAGAAGAAAGCTGTTTGCTTGCCCTCTGGCGAGGGATTCGGATAATGGGGAATTATTAAGAAGAGATGAGGAGGAAGGGGGTAGGAAGGGGTTGCAGCGAAACGGGGGAGAAGGAGTTCATTTAATCTTTAAGCAGGTGCCCACTGGTTCCCTCTCAGACTCCGCTACACACATGGTACCAAATTCCTTCTTGGCTTGTGGGAACGGTGTATTCAGATGCGTTCTCACGGTTTGGAAGAGCGCCATGCCCGGGTACGATAATCCTCGATTACCGTCCTTCACTACCATCTAGGGAGGCATGTTACTGACGAAGGCTCTAAATCAAGAAGGTACGTTAGATTTCTTCATATTTATGTATCAAACAAAGGTTTCACAAATGCTAGTTAATTTGTTTAGTGAATTAAGTTTTCAACCGAATTGTTTAAAATTGTGACATCTGGTATCAGCCCCAAGCGCAGCTCGTGTCGAGCACACACCTGCCACGAGGCATCACGTGCCAGTGACGTCACAGGAAAAAAGTATATAAGGCGAGGATTCGTTCGGTTTTGGCAGACGCATTTTCATATTGCTACTGTTCGCTTCATTTTTGGAAGGACAGCATTTACCGCATTCGAAATGGCCATCTTCACCCGCATCCACAAGATTAAGAAATCCTTCAAGAATTTTGCCCAGAGGGTACTCGCTCGCTATCCTAAAGCGTCTCCCAAACAAGACTCAACTCGTTGCTTTGAAACAGAAATAGAAGAAAACGAAGTTAATGAAGCTTTGGAAGCGAGACTCAGAGATTTCTCTGGGCCACTTCAGCCTACCAAGTCCTGGCCCTCGGCTGCCACAGACGACTTCCACTTGGCCACGTTCTGGATCGACGAGGACAATGTCCTGAATTTCTACAAAGAAGCCTTCACAACTTCCTTCCCTCGTGCCATCCCGATTTCGACGGTCGCTTGCGCTTGAACCTTCCTCCTTTATACCAAGACGCATTATTCATCTGTGATACTCAGCACGCCTGTGTCTATCTGTGATATGAACAGCCTTTTGTGATATTTAAAAATATATATTTTTCTACAATAAAAATCTTAAGTCTTCTATTTGGTTCCATAATTTCGATCCTTTTGGGGCTGGGGCTTATTTGGGATAAAGTATAATGGTTGGATTAGGCCCTAAACCACTTTCCATCTAAAGTAAGTCTACTACGGTTAGAAAAAACTGTTAAGAGCTCACATAACAAACGAGTACCAGGCATGGTCTTTAAGCCTAATAAAGAAGTCCAGTCCTAAATGAATCCGAAACGCGATACTATGGCCCAGGGCGGCCACGTGTGGCGAGATACAAGGCCATTCTTGGGGGGAGGGGTGGGAAGGATATATCCCCCATTGGTGGGGGCTTAATAAACAAAGGGACAGAGTGGCTCCTCGAGATTTTGGGCAGATGAGGTGAAACCGTGCCCATCTTTTTAGGGAGGGGGGGAGGTGTTCTACTGTAGCGACCACACACTTAAAGGGGATTTCAGCTCCTACGTGCACATCTCAGGTGACGTGCCCTTCTGTCCCTATATTTAAAAATAATAAATTTTTACGCCGTCATTTGTCTCTTTATTTCCACTGCTGCCTAGTCTCGAGTATGGATGTTAAGGACCGTTCCCCCCCCAATGCGTGCAATGATTCTGGCCCACGCTCCTGTGCGTGTCCAGAGATGATTAAATTCAAGGACCAAAACCCCCTCCGGTTTCTTGGCTCAATTCGATTCAGGCACGTTTTTTTTTGCTGGTTCCGAGATGGTAAAAACATTAAATGATTAAAACCAACCCAGAGTTAGGTATTTTATTAATAGGCATTTTTGTCTGGCGCTTTTTTTTACACTTATTTGGTAAATGGAATTTAACATAATCAAGTGTAGTGTACTTGGTATAGAAAGGTGTAATACACTGACTACTATAAACAATGGGAGAGTTTTAGGAAGGTCAGAATGCGAAAGAGCCTTCGGTGGCTTGTTTAGTTCTGACCTTCGGCCTAGAAACAGTGCATAAGTGCTAGGAATAGAGTTAATAGGTTATTGGGGTTTGTTGAGAGGAGTGTAAGTAATAGGAGTGCTGATGTCATTCTGAAACTGTACCTGACATTAGTTAAGCTTCATCTTGTCTATGCAGTGCAATTTTGGTCACCATGTTATTGGAGGATATTGATTTACTTGAGTCTATGCAAAAGAGGATGACTAAGATGATTCATGGGTTGAGGAGATTACCTTAGGGTTGAAGGCTTAAGAGACTACTAAACCTTCATTCATTAGAAAGGAGAAGTCTGAGGAGACTGGATTGAAGTCTTTAAGTTGGTGAAAGGGGGTATAATAGCGGAGACATAAGTGAGGTTTTATGTTTAGTGAAGATGATAGGACACGTAGCAATGGGCTTAAGCGGGACAGGTTTAGGAAAGTGATGGGTAGAAATTGGTTTAAAATTGGTAGATGAATGGAATAGGCTGACTAGTCATCTGGTAGAAGCGTCCTCCCTGCGGAGTTTTAAGAATAGATTTAGGGATGAAGATGCGAGGTGGGACTGAATTTGGGGGTGAAGATTAAAAAAGAGGTGAACAGTTATGGTGGAAGATAATACGAGGGTAATTTTGTGAAAATATAGAAAAGAGAAGAATTTTAGTTAGAAATTTGGGGTTTCTTCGTGAAAGGGTCTGCTTCGTATAGCCTATTGATTAGCCTCTTGTAGACGCCTATTTTCTTATGCTGGACGTAATCATTTGAAGCCTTTGCCAAAGACGGCTATAAAACAGGTTGTTGAAGATAGTATATGTATATATAGGCCAGCGTGCCGCAGCTGACATCTGGAGGATTGTCCACTATACCAGCCTCACTGTGGCAGATCTTTCCTATCAAACATTCTGCAGGAGATTCCCTCGTTGGATTCCACTAGAAACCCTCCCCCTGTTGGATTACACAATATTCCTTAATTAACTTTACTTGTATATATCTAATTGTCTGTAGAATAGGAAAAGGAAAATGTTATTCCAAGCGATTTACCTTGTATTCACAATGACATAAATAGGAAAGGGAACCGCTTCACGAGTCGTCCTTTCTTTTCCCTGCGGGTCGTAATATCCCCCGCGACTGTTTATAATTGCCCCCCTCCCTTGTGGGGCGCAGCGGGGCAGACAGAATTCGCTGTTTGGCATGAAAGGGGGGAGGCACCCCCGTTCTATTGGGGATTCGGCAAAGAAAGGGGAGAGACCTACTTCACTTCCCGTTGGGGGAGGGGGGCTGTTTCTTTGGTAGGGGGATTCGTATGGAACCCTGATTGCGGTGGGGACCTCCTTTTTGGGTGCCCACTTCACTTTACCACCAACAGGAACATGGAAGAAGTAACTGCACCCTCTGATTTGTTGTAGCGACTTGAATCATTTTTAAAAGTAATTTTAATTCCGTTGAATTAACTTAAAAGACCTTTGGATCCACACCGAAGGGCTTTGTGCAAGGACCATCACCTAGTATCTATACATACAGGGTGATCTCCCAAAACAGGCCGCAAATTTCAATAGGCTTCATTATTTAAATTATTTGGAAATTGAGAAATGAAGACTATTAAAAGTTAGGGCCCATTTTGGGGGGAGGGGGGGGGTCACCCTGTATTATTTTCTAAGTAGAGAGCAAAGATAAAGACTGTCCCCATACGGAAAAATGAAAAGATACCTGGTTGAGTTGAAATAAAAGAAAGAACCAGGAATTTTGATAGTAAAGCTATTTGAAACCTTTGAAGTTATAATAATAATAACACCGGTACCTTACATTAAATATGATGTTTGCGTGAAGTGTCTGGTGGTTGTGAAGTTTCTGGTAGGCGTGAAGTGTCTGGTAGGTGTGGTGTCGGTGTCAAGTAGGTATGAAGTTTAATGTAGGTGTGGCGTCAAGTAGGTGTGAAGTGTCTAGTATGCGTGGAGTGTCTGGTGGGTGAGAAGTGTCTGGTAGGTGTGAAGTTTCTGCTGCGTTCATGATCTAGAGAAAGCTTATGATAGAGAAGCAGTATGGCAGATGCTTAGAAAGCATGAAGGGAATGGCAAAGTGTGAATATTAGTAATGTTGGAAGTAAGGCAAAGATTGGAGTGTAAGGCAAAAATTTGTAATGGTGCCATGGTTGTTTAATATCTTTGGTGATGGAATGGAAATGACCAAAGGAGGAGGGGTCCTATCTATGCTGATGACCTTGTGGTGTTGGTGGGTGAGAGTGAGACAGATTTGGAAATATGAATTGTAGATTTTGGCAGGGGTGTGTGAGAGGAGGGGATTTGAGCTGAATGCGAGAGTAGTAGTGGTGGTATTTAAAAATGGTATGGTAGTGGTACAGACGAAGTAGTTTACCACTGCAATGTTTTGAATGGTAATAAAGTGGTGCGATTAGAAGGGTAGTGATTGCTTGAGTGTGGAATGTGCCAGAGAGGTGTATGAGAGTATACTGGTGTCAACGTGGCTGTATGGGAGAGGAAAAAACCTCGATAGAGAGTAGTGCCGACGAAAACGTTGAGACGGATGCGAAGGGTGAAGGAGGAAGAGATGTGGTGTGGAGAAGAAAGGTGTGAGTGAGGTGTTTGGGGGGAGGGGCCATGTAAGAATCGATGTAGACCTGTGAAGAGAGAATACAAGAGTGAAGTTGATGGAGGGAGTATTGTGATGGATGGATGTTTTTCTATTGGAGTTGACGCGCGCCGACCTCCCGACTGTAGGAAAATGGTCATGACTGATTCAACATAAGAGCAAAGTGTTGTAAAATTTGGGTTTGACGCGTTTCGAACTTTTATGTTGTCTTCGTATTTCCTCATCAGTTTTCCACAAAACCTCTCCACATTTAATGGGTCCTTCTTTATCTTTGCTAAATTGTTGTTTATTTTATAAAAAACTAAAGATTTTTCTTGGATCTTTGCTTCTATTTTGAGCTAATTTAATTTTTCACATCTTTTCTTTATAAGCCTCAGATCTCGTCTTGCACTGGCCTTGTGTAGTAAATGACCAAACACGGGTGTTCATAAGATAACATAACGGATGACAAAACCACAAGGGCCTATCAGAGGTCATCCGAGTCATTCAAACAGCTCTACAAGTATCACCCATCATCTCAAAATACTGCATTCTTAGGATTGCATCCAGAATACTGCTTCTAATCCTCACCAATGAAGACTTGTTAAAAACTAAAGCATTCAGCTACAATATATTCAGCAACCTAAAAGTCAAAACTCCCATAATCTTCTTTGCCTATGCATTTATCTAGCCAACCCTTGGACACATTTAAACTCGGACTACTCACAACATCGTGAGGTTATTTATTTCACAAGTCTATTGGTGAAAAATATTTTCCCAAATCTGACCTACACAGTTGTTTTTTGATCCCTAAGTAATGATCCCTGGTCTCATTATCGCCCTCTAGATCCAGGAACTTGCTAATATCCAATTTTTCTATCCCAGCTTTTTTGAAAAACTCAATCATATCCTCTTTCACACACCTTCTTTCAAAGGAGAACATATTCAAGGTGCTTCAATTTATTATCTTTGTTCTCTCCTTTGCACTGACTCTAGTAAGCTGATATCAAATGTAAAATTAGGGAACATACCTATATCCAATAAATACTCAAGATATGGCATAACATACTAGTCATAAAGTTTAAGGATAACCTCCTTACTTTTATAACTAACATTTCTAGTAATGAAGCACAAGATTCTGTTTGTTTTATTTTTTGCCTCACTACACTACGTAGAAAAATCAGTGACCTATCTATAACTACCCCTAAGTCCCTTTCATCCTCTACTGATTTCAGCCAATGCTCATCCATTTCATAGCTAAATTCTCTATTATCTCTTCCCATATGTATAACTTTGTATTTTTGAAGGTTAAAAATCATCTACCAATTATGTTCCCAGGATACTAATTTATTGAAATCATTCTGCACTTTGAAGTTTCTCTGAACTTCTTTAACCGGAGCTGCCAATTTTGTGTCATAAAAAAAATAGACACCTTTCTATTAACTGCCTCTCTAAGATCTTTAATGTATATAACAAATAGTAATGGACCCAGGACTGATCCTTATGGAACCCCAAAATAATGTCCCACCACTCTTTACTCCATTTAGTACCACAGTTTGCTTCCTATCTTTCAGCCATTCAGCTGAAGGAAATCTCGATGAAAAGGATGCATTTCTTCAATTGCAGTCAGGCTCATCAGGGTCTAACGCCAATTTGATTGAAAGGGAACGGTACCGTATGGAGTATACAAGTATAGGCAAGCATAATTGTGAGAATGAAATTGATTCTGCTGTCATATTAATTGTTGTAGTGTAATTTATTTTTCTTTTCTTATTAAATAGGGGAATCATTGCTTCCCTTGCTTCCAGTGACTGCACGCCAGTGATGTTGAGCTAACTTACTTTCTGACACCCTTTTGCTTATATTCGATTTATAGGGTGTTCCTAAAGTCTGAGCACAGGCAAAATGCATATTTTCAATAACAAAATTGAACTACATTTTATTTAATTCGAGATACATTTTATTGAATTCAAATATTAATAAATAAAATCCCTAATGTCATTTTCACCATTGGTGAGGAAAAATTCGATGCGCTTTGCGAGATCCTTTCGATGCATTAACTCTAAATTGGCGCCAATTTGAGCACCTTCATTTATGAAGTGCTGTCCCCCTCAAATGTCTCGTTTCTTTAATTTTTAATGGGTATCGCCTCTCGTTTGCCTACATACCCCAGTAAAAAAAAAACAAGGGGGCAAGGTCTGGTGAAGGAGACCATTGAGTACACATTCTCCTTTCGCAGACCCCAGAAAAATAAGTTATGGGGGGTTAAGATTTGGTAAATGAGGAGACCATTGAATACACCATATTTCCTGTGTCCAGCCAGACATTAGGAAAACCCTGAATAATGATTTAAATTTTCAACACTATTTTCTACCTGTAATTTCAAGTATGTCCTATTTTTCTGAGAACCTTTTTTCTAAGTCAAAGGTAAGTAAAGACCATCTAAGTAACTTTAAACTGGCCCAACTCCCATAGACTGCAAAATCCCAGAAAAAAAATTTAGGTCTAGGACATTTTAACTCCCCAAGCATTTTTGTCCTTTTTAACGTTGAACAAAGTCGTGTTCCATGAACAAGAAGGGATAATTTTTAATTTGACATTTTAATAAGGACAACCCCGTTTTAAGGACGGGGTTGTCATTTTTATACGCACTAATGTCCTGTTAAAAGACTGGGCTGTCCGTTTTTAAGGGCGTAAATGTCCTTTTCTGAATATATCCCACTTTAATCACGGGGAAACACTTCTTCCAAAAAGGTCCCCAGACCACCGCAGAGTCTTCCATGTTTGTCCTGGGGTTTCCTCCTGGTTATCCGCGCCCAGATCGTCTCTCGTCCGAAAACCGAATTCCTCTCTCTAATATTGGTGTCAATCAAAGCTTCTTCCTCTTTCCTGCGGGTCTGTAACGACCGTGCTGAAAATAGTTAGTGCAGTAGAACTCGTGGAAGGTAGTCCACTAGGATATCATTTTCAGTGTTTCTACCTACCACCCTTGAAACCCTAACATGACGTGATTCTGTGGCTTAGCTTTGAACTCCTAGGATTATTATTCACTCAGAACTATATATGGGTAACCCGAGAATCTCATCTACCTTCCACTGGGATAATCTCCTTCCTATTTAACTTTGCTCCCTTCTCGCAATTTTCCTCCCCCTAACTCAACCATTTTAGCTCGATTCTCTTTCCGGGATGCCCTCGTTTGTTTTGTCTTTTTTTAGTCTTAATTAATCAGAAGTATCTTCAACCATTTTAGCTCAAATCTCTTTCCGGGATGCTCTCGTTTGTTTTGTCTTTTTTTAGTCTTAATTAATCAGAAGTATCTTCAACCATTTTAGCTCGAATCTCTTTCCGGGATGCTCTCGTTTGTTTTGTCTTTTTTTAGTCTTAATTAATCAGAAGTATCTTCAACCATTTTAGCTCGATTCTCTTTCCGGGATGCTCTCGTTTGTTTTGTCTTTTTTTAATCTTAATTAATCAGAAGTTTCTTCAACCATTTTAGCTCGATTCTCTTTCCGAGATGCCCTCGTTTGTTTTTTTCTTTTTTTAGTCTTAATTAATCAGAAGTTTGTTAGGGTTCTGTATTTTGGATTTGCGATTTACACATAAAGATAAAAAAAAAACTAAAAAGAAGCAAAATAAAACAAGCTGCCGAAAAAAAAAAAAACGTAATAAAAAGGAAGTGAGAAGAATCAAATAAAATAAAGCAGACGGGAAATAAAAATAAGTTATTGAAAATGAAAAGAAATGATCAGGAAGCGAAAAGAAACAATAGGAAGCAGAAGAAAACAAAAAGAAGTAAAAGAAAAACACGGAGCAAAGGGAAACAAATTTCCTTAAAAAACAAAGAAAGCGAAGCGAAGGAAAGGTGAAAAAATGAAACAGAGCCAGAGGAAGAAGAAAAAGCAAACGAAGCAAGACGAAGGAGAAGAAAAGGAAACGAAGTAAGAGAAAGGAAGCGAATAAAATAAAATGAAGCAAGAGGAAGGGAGCGAAGAAAAGAAAACGAAGCAAGAGGAAGGATGCGAATAGAAGAAAACGAAGCAAGAGGAAGGAGGAGAATAAAAGAAAACGAAGCAAGAGGAAGGAGGCGAATAAAATAAAACGAAGCAAGAGGAAGGAGACGAAGAAATGGAACGGAAGCAAGAGGAAGGAGACGAAAAAAAGAAAACGAAGCAAGAAGAAGGAGTAGAAATGGAACGGAAGCAAGAGGAAGGAGAAGAAGAAAAGAAAACGAAGCAAGAGGAAGGAGACGAAGAAAACGAAGCAAGAGGAAGGAGGCGAATAAAATAAAACGAAGCAAGAGGAAGGAGACGAAGAAATGGAACGGAAGCAAGAGGAAGGAGACGAAAAAAAGAAAACGAAGCAAGAAGAAGGAGTAGAAATGGAACGGAAGCAAGAGGAAGGAGAAGAAGAAAAGAAAACGAAGCAAGAGGAAGGAGACGAAGAAAACGAAGCAAGAGGAAGGAAGCGAAGAAATGGAACGGAATCAAGAGGAAGGAGACGAAGAAAACGAAGCAAGAGGAAGGAAGCGAAGAAATGGAACGGAAGCAAGAGGAAGGAGGCGAAGAAAAGAAAACGGAGTCCTTTTCCGAACTCATCGACGAAAATGATTTGTCGCCAATCAAATGCTCGATGACGGGTCATTTCGGGCTCAGCACACGCGGGCGGGCGGCACTCGATCGTGACGGGGCGGGATTGGATCGAGCGATGCAACCTGCTCATTTGCAAGTCGGCGCTCGAGGACGGACATCCAAGGATCACTCGACGTCACCCTTCGGGGACCAGAGCTTCCCTCACCTCTCCTCTCAAGAGGCGTGGGTGGATTCACGCTTGAGCGTGTGTTTGCAGTGAAATGGACGTCACCTCGGATAACATCATAACATTCACCAAGGCCTCTCTCTCTCTCTCTCTCTCTTTTCCATGAGAGGAAGGAACTCTCAAATTAAAGAGAGAGAAAGTGTGCTTAAAAATTTTAAATAAAGAAAGAGAAACGGAAATAAATAAATTAATTGAAAGAACGAAAAGGAGAGAAAGAAGTGTAAAATTGAGTGGTGGACTTTATACGATGTCAATTTGTGTGTATGTGTGTGAGAGAGAGAGATAAAAACTGAAAAAATAGAGTAAAAAATAAGGACAGACACACACACATATATATATATATATATATATATATATATATATAGAGAGAGAGAGAGAGAGAGAGAGAGAGTGAGAGAGAGAGATGGATGCGCGCATGTGTGGACCTCCTCTGGGGCCGATTATGGTCCGACGTGTTCCTACGCGTCCGTCACCGATGACCTCCGGACTGACTGCGCCGTCCCGGCCTCCCCCGTCCCGGCCTCCCCTGTCGCGGCCTCGTCTCGTCTCCGCGGATGAATCGTGGTCTGTGGGAGCCGTGGGAAGGCAGCTGCCTCCATCCCACAACAGGAATTCGCCCGCGACAGATTGAGACCGAGAGCACGTGGGCGCAACCCCCACCCCCTACCCCTCATCATCCTTCGGAATGGGAAGGGCCTGAGAACGGGGGAGGCAGACGTCTCCGCACAAGGCAACCCCCCCACCTCCCTAATCTCGTTTGCGGGTTGCCCCCTCATACAACAGTAAGGTGCCGGGGGCAATACCCTCCCCTCCCCAGTCTGATGTATTCCGATATACGGTTATGAATAAATACCCCGCAAGAATGGACCAGGCCCTGACTAACGAGGGTATTTTACTCAGGGGGGAGGGGAGGAGTGTGTCTTGGGGGTCAACTAGGTTTACGAGACCGATGGCATTTCGGGGGCCTCCAATATGGCCCCTCTGGTGGCTGTTCAGCAACTAGCCAACCTTGCACTGCATAGATGGGGAATGTCGAAGGGGTGGGGGCAGAAGGGACAACCCCCCCCCTGAAGATGGATGTGAAATTCGCGGACCTAGAGAAAAGGGGCTGGGGGAGGGGGGCTGTCCTTTCCCCATCTACTAACGGGAACAATCGACCTTGTGTTTCAGGTAAAGAAACACGGAGGGCGGGGGGGGGGGGGAGAAAGCAAGAAAATTCACGAAACAAACTTGTCGATGACATGTCCGAAACATATCGGCATCATGTTCGAAATGTGTCGGAAACATGTTTTCAACACGTTCCTTAAAATGGCACTAAATAAGTAGAGTAATGCACTAGAATGACACTAAATAAGTAGAGTAAGGCACTACAATGGCATTAAATAAGTAGAGTAAGGCACTAAAAGGGCACTAAATAAGTAGAGTAAGGCACTAAATAAGTAGAGTAAGGTACTAAAATTACACTAATAAGTAGAGTAAGGAACTAAATAGCACTAAATAAGTAGAGTAAGCACTAAAATGGCACTAAACGATCCATTAATGTTGGCTGCTCCCAATTGTCCCTTTTCAAATCCATTTTCATCCATTTCAATTTACTGACCTCTTCCTCCTCTCGGCTTCAAATATGATGACCTTGGGCCACGATCGTCATATAGTCCGTAGATGAGATATTAAATAAATAATATAACATTTGTTATCATTATTATTATTATTAGTTTAATATTGTTAGTATTAATATTATTATCATCATTAACATTATTATTGTTGGTGGTGGTGGTATTATTTCTGTTGTTATCGTTATTATTAATTATCTTTAATTTAATTTTCTATATTTAAAATCTGCGAATGATTCGGGCAAGATTCGCGGTGAATTTGGGGGAAATGTAGAATAGAAAGGAACATAAACCGAGAGACCCAGAGAGGAGATTACGAGGGGCGCTATGCCCCTGGCAAGACCCATGTAAATGGGGAAGAGGTTTGCGGTGTGGCATGTTACAACCATGCTGCAGTTGACATCTGAAGAATTGCGTTTCCTCAGGACCCCATTGCTCGATAAAGGATCCGCAGCTGACATCTTCTACACATCCCCGCATACCGCAGCAACCCCCCTTTCCTATCTGACGGCGATGCCCCCTTTGGTTGTCGCTTTAAATGTTACACAATCTTCCCTTGCGGAGCGCAACTCTCCCGGAAAAGAGTGGAAACTTTGGGTCATTTTTCTTCCATCCGGTAATCGAAGCCCCGCCGAGGAAGCGCAGGTGGACAGGTGAAAGGGCGCAGGTGAATTCCCACGACCCCTCCCCATACCCCAGTGTCCGGCCAAGGTGAGGGATGCTGCCCTCACCTGCCCCGCATTCGGAGTATGTTCCCACGCTACCCTCCCCCCCTTTCTTGGAGGGGTATCTGTAAGGAGGTCCCCCCCCCTTCTTAGACCGGAAAAAAAGTTCCCCTGGCCCCGTTGGCTCCAGGGACACGAGCTTTCGGTGTATATGCTTATTCCCAGATCGCAGGAGAGCTGCACACCCTCCGATCGATCCAGAGCGCTTAGATTCTTCTGTGCAGCCAATCATCAGTAGGGAGGGGGCAGATGGTAGCCTCCGCATAACAAAAGTTTTATGGTCGAAAGTTTATAATGTCATAAAAGTTAAAATATTTAGCACTAGTCCGTGACTGTAGTATTTCTAAAAACTGTAGTGACGACAGAGTTCGCAGTTTTACCACTAATTAAATCTAAAAGGGCAATGTATCACTAGTTTCAGTTTGCCCTTACTAGAGATATTGAATAGCGACTGTTGGGCGAGAACGATCCTGTGTCCTACGATGGCAAAAGTGAAGGTCAAAATACCATATTAATATAGTTCTTTTTACTGCTGTTAGATTGTTCTATTTTGATACAGTCCCTTGTTTGGGTGGGAGAGTAGCGTCCCCAGGTGTGCTAGATGCATTGACGGGGTGGCTACTCAGTGCTATACTCACTGCAGACCATCACTGCGTACAGTACAGGTTTCGTTACTCGTCTCAGTTTCTATTTTATATGTAATGTTTGGATGCCAAGTATTTACTCGTATAAATTCGAATAATCTTCTAGCTTGAGCTTCGTTTCCAAAGACGGGTAACGTGTCATCTACATATCTATAAAATATGGCAAAGGTGTGTTGTCTCCATATCTATAAAATATGGCAAAGGTGTTATCTACATATCCATAAAATATAGTAAAGGTGTCTTCTACATACAGCCTACTAAATATGGCAAAGGTGTCAGCTACATATCTATAAAATATGACAAAGGTATCGTCTACATACCGTCTATAAAATATGTTAAAGGTGTCGTCTACATACTATCTATGAAATATATTAAAGGTGTCGTCTACATACTATCTATGAAATATGTTAAAGGTGTGGTCTACATATCTATAGGATATAGCGCCACAGTCACTAGCACATTCCTGGGGAATCGTTGATTCGTAGGTGAGAAATAAGTCTAGTTCTTTTGGGCCAATGGGTGATCCGATCGCAACTTCATCGATCTGTTTTATTGTTGACAGTAAAGTCGGTTCCTTGTAAGATCTAGTTTAATAAAGATCTAAAACCATTTCTTGCAAATTTCGCGCATGATTTACTCGATAAATTATTTATATTTTTAGTCGTGTGGACGCGACTCTATGAATTACTCTTTCGAACCCGTAGGTC